>OX422183.1:7758493-8475342 GCA_949130485.1 Agelas oroides
CACAATCAGCCATTAACAACTGTGCAACAAATGCCAAATAGTGTTGCAACATGTTTTTCTTGTACATGTAAACATTCACGAGTGCTATTAATCCCAAATTGTATGAGAAAACATGCTGTTCCTTGTTAATCACAAACTTTGCCTTGTTAACACTGACAATGAGTATGAACATGTATGTGATAGTTACTTATACGAACGGACTGTCAACAGTGCAAAAAGCGTAATACCTCGCTGATTGGTTGAACAAGTGTGCGAAAGTTTAATACAGCTCGCTGGTCAGTGACTTGTAAGTAACAACAATTTGCTGTAAACTATGCAGTGTACTGTAAACTTGTATACTATACACTTGCCTATCTGTAAATGCCTTGTAAGTTAGCTATAAACCATAAACTCATATAACATAAACTTGCCTACCTCATACTTGCTCATACTTAGCAAGGTTTGTGATCAGCAATCAATAGCATGTTTTCTCATACAATTTTACATTTTGTAGAGGCCCATGCATGTCTCTAAAACTTTCTAAGTATTTCATTAGATGAACAGTGGAGTATAACGGGTCTAATCATATGGCTATAACACAGTCTATTGTTAAGCTCCATTAACAACAGTGCAATAAATGCCAAATACATGTTGTCTTGTACATGTTGTGAACAAGTGTGCAAAAATGTAGTAGCCCACTGATCGGTCAATGACTTGTAAGTAACAACAATTTGCTGTAAACTATACAGTGTACTGTAAACTTGTATACCATAAACTTGCCTATCTCATACATACATGCTCATACGTATTGTAGTGTACTGTCAACTTGGCATGTTTTCTCATACAATTTCCACATTTTGTCGAGGCCCATGCATGTCTCTAAAACTTCTTTGTTGGTGTGCCCAGAACAATTTACTGTCATTATAACTATTATGTGTGCTAATCTTACAGGACTATACATGCATGTACCATTCAATATTTGGATGCATAATTATGTGAACTGTACAGCTTGATACTATACAAGTATCACCCTAGTACAAAGCTATACCAGAAAATATCACGAGTTTTGTTGCCGTCTGTATTGTTACGAGTGCGCAGCAACGGCAACAAACAAGTGATATTTTCCGGTACAGCTTGGTACTGTGGTGATAATGGTTTTATTATATCAACCTTTGATTTCATTGCACGTTCAGACGCAGCGCGTGTGACTTGTAGTACCTGATACGGATTCTCGCGTGTCTCGTGTGACTTGTAGTACTGATACGGATTCTTGCATGAGTTGTAGTAAAAAATACAGCTTTTTATAAACTGCATGCAGCTGCAAGGCTTTCTGTGAGTTAGATGTATGATAAATGCAAGTAACAGATGTTAAGAACCAGGCAAATTACACATGGCTGCAACATGCACATACCCTGCATGTAACATGCATGCACATACTATGCACACATACAACATGCACATGCACATATTGTACATGTAACATGAACACAACATGAATTGTGCATGTTCATGCAAGAAACTTGCCTAAAAAAAATCCCAAAACACATGCATGTTGATGTAACATTACTTGCAACTTTAGACGTCAGAAGTTTGCATGTTACATGCACTTTCCATGCATGCTAACATGCAGTGGTTGCTTGTGAAGTGCATTTAACATGCCTTGAACATGCATGGCATTCTTTTCAGCTATAGGGCATGACCAATCAGATCTGTGGTCTTTGTAGATTCCATTTGTTGTCACGAATACATCATTGTGCTTTTTATCTAACCATACCATAGAATTATTATCGTGTTTCTATTTGTAGCATAATCAGACCCTCTTTCTGCAATGGAAGTCTCATGCACAAACCCTGTGTGGTTGGGCACAAGACTGAGAGAGTGGCTTACGAGACTAGACGACATTATGTTGACTGCATTAACAGGCCATATTTAAAGACCCTTTCTATTTGAGATTTGAACAATGCAAACAACAGTTGTTTTAGTAAAACTTGCAATAAGTGGGAAAAAGGCAGGCAGTCTATCTTGGCGAGTCTTCTTAAAATCAAAGATCTTACAATCAGCTGATTCACTCTTGGCTTTACGCTTTTCACTCTTCTGTTACACGTTTTACAGAGGTTTCCAGAAGTTTCCAGGTCGCTTGTCAAACTGCACAATTGCTATATGTTTAAACTAACTACTAATCAAATTGATATTAATACATGGACTTGGACTTGCCTCCTGTAACACGGTTTGTACAGTTTGACAAGCAACCTGTACTAAACTAGTGCATAGTGGGTGGGGCTGAAATCCTTCCCATACGGCCGTATTGGGAAGAGGACAGCTTCAAACCGACCTTCTTAGCCATCGCACAGATACCCACAGTCGTATGTCTGTCATCGGCGGAATTTCTCCGAGTCATCAGCTTCGAGTGGGACAGTTGATCTACCAATCCAGACGAGGGTGCAGTCTTCCTTCTCCCCAGCCAGGCTGCCGACGGAGGGCGTAAGTTCTCCGGTGCATCCATCTAAAAACTAGTTTTTGGCTTTGATCGTTATGATTTACAATGAACTGCAGAGCGTATAGCCATACTAGCACTCTCACCGCTTAGCCGTTACCAATTCGCACGATCACGTGACTGCATTCTAATCATGTGACTTTTTTGGATCTATGGTAGAAATGGCTGCGTTTTTCTCGCTGAGTGATAACAGTACAGATAAGGAAGAGGAGGAGGAGGAATGTAATGTAGTAGATCAGTAAATTTGCAACAACTGTTGCTTGCACACCTGTGCAAGCAACAGTTTACGCTTCGCACAATCACGTGATTATACCCGCCTCGCACTGTCGTCCATATAAAACGTGATTGAGCTAGAATGGCTGCATTTCCCTCTCTGAGGATTACTAGTGCTGGAAGTGAGGAGGAAGAGGAGAACTGCAGTGCAGTGGATCAGCAAATTTGCAACATGTAAATATGAAATCCAATCAGATTCTGTTGAGTACATAATTTTCAAAAGCTTCCAAACCTGCTCCTGTTTTTTCATGAGATTCACCTGGCAATGTTATGCCGCACTACCCCCTACCCAGGCTATAGTGGGACTAGTCTTGTGGGCCAGACTCTCACACCTGGCCTGCGAAACTGGAGGCAGGAATGGCCTGGGAATGAGGCTAACCAAACTCACACTCAGCCTTTTTGTTGCTTGCTGCTCTGTATTACTATATAACTGGGCGGCGACTGGGAATGACCCTCAAACAAAACTGTCCCTGGAAAGTGGAAACAAGACCTAGTGTTCAGTTTGCTTACCTTTCATGAACTTTTCTTGAACTTTGTGCATTGATTCTTTTTCTCAAGTTGTCTGACACAGTTTGCAAGGTACACCTGCCCAAGATGTAACATCCGCTACTGTTCTCTGCTGTGCTACAAGAGTGAGGTATCTTCTATACTCATTGGTGCAATCCTACATCACCGATTAGTAATTTCATTGGTCCAATTCATACATTAATTTCATTGGTCCAGTCCCTACATCATCGATCAGTAATTTCATTGGTCCAATTCATACATCATCGATCAGTAATTTCATTGGTCCAATTCATACATCATCAATCAGTAATTTCATTGGTCCAATTCATACATCATCAATCAGTAATTTCATTGGTCCAATCCATACATCATTAACCAGTAACTTTATTGGTCCAGTGCATGCTTCAATCAGTAATTTCATTGGTTCAGTGCATACAGTAATTCATCCAATCCATACATCATCAGCTTGTGATGTCATTGCATATTGCACTTACGCATTACGCTTATATCTTAAGGGAATGAGCACCTAACAGCGAAGTGTGCCTAACAGGGAGGTACACTCAGTGTGTGCTTTATTTTGAAGTTATGCATGCAGTGACCACATGCAAACCAGCACTTAATAGCAAGCATACGCTTATCAGTGAAATGCGCTTAACAATGTGCGTGTACGGTACCACATTACATCATCAATCATTAATTCTATTGGTCCATATGAGATATTACTTGAGTGTGGCACATGCTTGTATATTACAATGTTCGCATGGTATTTCTGTGTCCCCAGAAGCATGCTCAGTGTTCGGAAAGCTTCTATCGTGACTGCTTTATGACTGAACTTCAACAGAGGAGGGGAAGGTACATGTCTGTTGTGGATGCAATGAATGTATGTCATGACCAAGCTGCTCTCTTTTTGACCCCTAGCCTTGGGTCCAGGTCCTTCATGTTCCAGATTTTGATTGCTTGTGCATGTACAGTAATTGAGAACAGAAGTACAGATTCTCGTTCCCTCGGTCCAACTCTGAGAGAGTGAGGATCAGTTGGAGGAATCCAGCTCTAGGCAATGCTGCTTATGTAGCTGGTCTTCCGCTCCTCTGCCAGGTGTCCGAGTGGCTCAGTGGTAAGAGCATCTGACTAGTGTTCAGAACGTCTTGGGTTCGAATCCCAGCTGGATCCCGGATTTTTTTTCCGTGGATTTATTTCTCGCTCTTTCAGAAAAAAAGATCAAGTACTATAAGTGATCAAAAACTGGAGAAGTGGAAGACCTCGGAAGAGCTTAATGGTTTCTTCGTCTCCCTTCACTCATTTCCCTTTCTCTTCCATTTCTTGGTTTAGTCATAACAAATTTACTTGAAAACGTTTCAATCTCCAGTAATACAAAGTGTGACCTACTTGCTGTAGCTACGAATCTACTATCCTGTCTAATGTAGATGGAAAGAATAACTACCGAGTGCGGAGGTTCCCGCAGTTAACTGCTACGTCGGCTCACAATTAAATTCCTCTCTGTTCCTTTCTGTGATTAATTCAACCGTCTACGTTTCTGCCCATTTCTCTTCTCTCCTCCTCCCTTCATTTCTTCCTCTCCCCCCTTTCTTCCTCTCCCCTCTTTCTTCCTCTCCTCCCTCCCTCCTCTCCCTCTCTGCCCCTTTCTTCCTCTTTCCCCCTGTATTCCCTTCCTTCCCTCCTCTCTTCTTGTTCCTCTCCTTTCTTCCTCTTCCCTCCTTCCTCTACACAGTTCCAAAGAAAAACACCAGATGCTGGAAATTCTCAAAAGATTGGAGGAGGGAGGGGGTGATGAAGTGGAGGGGAGAGGGGGCACACGAAGCTTGGAGGAGAGACTGGCCGGGCTTGACCTGGAGGACACAGAAGTTGTATGGCAGCAGCTGACACTCTCAGAGAAGAAAGAATTTCAGGAACTAGTCAAGAGTGGGAGAATGGGGCATCTGTTGTCGGTGTACACACCCTGGTGGGAGGTGAGGAGTGTGTGGGTGTGGTGTGAGGGTGTGTGGGTGTGAGTGTGTGGGGAGTGGGTATGGGAGATGAGGGTACGTGTATGTGGGTAGTAAGTGTGTGGGGTGAGGGAGTGTTGTGTGGGTGATATTTGTCAGTTACGCACTCCGCACTGGTGGGTAAGGACATGTGAGGGTGTTTGAGGGTGTTGAGAGTGGAGTGAGACATGTGAGAGTGTGGGTGTGAGGGTGTTGAGAGTGGAGTGAGACATGTGAGAGTGTGGGTGTGAGGGTGTTGAGAGTGGAGTGAGACATGTGAAAGTGTGGGTGTGAGGGTGTTGAGAGTGGAGTGAGACATGTGAAAGTGTGGGTGTGAGGGTGTTGAGAGTGGAGTGAGACATGTGAAAGTGTGGGTGTGAGGGTGTTGAGAGTGGAGTGAGACATGTGAAAGTGTGGGTGTGAGGGTGTTGAGAGTGGAGTGAGACGTGAGAGTGTGAGTGTGAGGGTGTTGAGAGTGGAGTGAGACATGTGAGAGTGTGCTCTTGCTGATGCAATGTTTCTCATCAGAGGAGGTTGGAAGCTAGTAATTAGTGATGCGCACGGGATAGCTTGTTTCGCCCGCTATGGCATTTTATGATACGTATAGTAGTTTGAGAGTATTCCAAAGGAACCGCTCAAATGCTTCACTTATAACGAAGGATTATAGCGGGCAATCTGGAGCTCTCCTGACAGTATCCACTGAGCGAGTTTCATTCCAAACAAGTGAGGGCGCCATTGTGAAAATCGATTTCACTATGGGCCTCTATGGCAGCCCGTATGATTACATCATTCACGTAGCACTAATTGCTATCCCACGCACATCACTAATTAGTAGCTTCCAACCTTCTCTGGTTTCTCATGTACATGTAGGTGGCTAGGCCTGTTGTGCCCCTGGAGAACCCTGCAAGTGACCAATCAGATTACAGTATTCCAGAGGTGCTTAGCAACCTGCCACCAATGAACAGTTTGATAAAGGTATGATGATAGACCCTGAAGTTCCCTCGTGGGATGCATTTTAATCAATACCTCAGTGAAATTTGAGTTGAGGACATTTTACTTGACTAATTAATTGCTAACACACACAGTTATCAAGTATTTGGTTATAACCACGCTGTTTTGTAATGATTTCATACTAGCGGGCCCAATACAGTTTCTACTGTTCCTGCAAACATTTCCATCAATTTTAGCAAAGTATTTTTATTTGTGTCCACATCTTCATTCGTTGAAATTCTCACAGAACAGCTTTCATCTGTGAGTGTCACTTGTAATTCAGGACATGACTGGCCATCATAGCACTACTACAAAGCTGGAAAATTTGGTATGGAAGGCGACAAAGTTATGGTTTTCCACAACAAATGAAATTACTTCGCTAAAATTGACACAAAGTGTATTGTCCCCCTAGTATGAATATCATTATAAAAAATGCGCACAACTACTTTATATAGTAACCTAACAATGTAAGAAGAACAATGGTGGAACAATGGTGGAACAATGGTGGAACAATGGTGGAACAATGGTGGAACAATGGTGAAACAATGGGCTATACCAAATCCCTACAATAACACTTGAGGTTATATACATATGGTAGATGTTGCCTTAGCAACAGAACTTTGACCCCCTGTTTTCAGAGCCACAAGGAATTAGCTACATGTCTATATAGACATGTAGCTAATTAGTATGATCCTTACATAGTTTCCGGAAACTGTGTAGGGATCACCTTCAGTCCAAGGGCAGAGCACAAGCACAAGGGTTGTTATGGTTTACGATAATTACCCTTGTGCTTCGGTTTCACGATCGGAGTTGAGTGGTTATTGTAAAACATACAACAATGTACATGTAGTATTACATGTATGTGTTGTACTCTCCTACTTGGTTGGTCCTTGTTGTTATTAGTATACACACACACACACACACACACACACACAGGATGGAACTGTATCTCCCCACATTCACTATAGTATTCTGAACATACTGTATGCTTATGCGTACACTGTCAGGTTGTTCAATGGTGGACATCATGAGCTTCCCCTACAAGCAACCCAAGTGAGCAGAGATGTACACTCTCCCTTCCTCCTCTCCTCTCCTCTCCTCCCCTCCCCTCCCTCCCCTCCCCTCTCCTCTCCTCTCCTCCTCCCCTCCCCTCCCCTCCTCCTCTCCTCCCCTCCCCTCCCCTTTCCTCCCCTCCCCTCCCCTCTCCTCTCCTCCTCCCCTCCTCCTCTCCTCCCTTCCCCTCCCCTTCCCTCCCCTCCCCTCCCCTCCTCCTCCCTCCCCTCCCCTCCCCTCCCCTCCCCTCCCCTCCCCTCCCCTCCCCTCCCCTCCCCTCCCCTCCCCTCCCCTCCCCTCCCCTCCCCTCCCCTCCCCTCCCCTCCCCTCCCCTCCCCTCCCCTCTTCCCTCAACTCACCCCCTAACCTCTTTTCCTTTCTTTCCCCTCATGAACAAGATGAGGGGAGAAAAGAAGATGTAGTTAAGAAAAAAAGTGACAATGATGAGTAGAGAGAAGGGAACAGAATGGGGGAGAAAGGGAAGGGAGAGGAATTGAAGGAGAAACGGGAGTGGAATGAGGGGAGGAAGGGGAAAGGATGAGGCAGTGGCAGATCTAGGACCTAGGGGGCCCACCCCCCTCCCTTCCGCAACTCGCTCATGTTCAGTATTGCCCTGCCCCTCGAAGCACTCAAAATCACACAGCGATAGTCAAAAGAAGCTGCCATGAGATTTCACTCTATGATATAGAAGTCATAGGCTACTTCAAGTTGAAGTTTGAAACGCATTGAAATGCCACGAGAACCATTCTATAATAACATTCTTCCGTGCTGAGCACAAAGTGCGCAACAATAAAGTGCTTCCTCCAGGCCCACCCCCTTCTTCTTGGCTAGATCCACCCCTGGGATGAGGAGAGTAAATCGTTATCATGGCCTCAGGGTGGTCCACCCCCAAAAAGCTGGTGGTCATCACTTTTCTATGATCTCCTCAGGTCGTACTCGACATTTCTGGATGTCTCTCGTCATCCGCTTCCTTCTCCATGGCCTCAGAAGCCCTTCAGCATGCCATGACGTCTGTACAGCAGGTAAGGAAACAGCAACAGCAGTGTATACCTGTACACAATATGCTTTTGTAATGCTATTCCCCTGTGCTCAAGGGATATACCGTATTTCCTTGATTTCTTCCCGCCCTTGAATTAACCCCACATGCGAGCACTCGCTTGAGTGGAAGAAAATTAACCGTGCCCTCGAATAGTTCCCGCACAGTTACGCAGCCGCACTCATTGCTGGCAGTGAGGTCTGTACTCACACACTGTACTGCACTGTATGTACCTAGTATTTGTGCCGTACAAAGACGTCAGTTGTATGCATTTTGATGACGCACGCGCAACTGGAGCGCACGCTGGACTAGGCTGAAGTTAATTGAACTCGCCCTCGTTTTTTTCCCGCCCTCGTATTGTACCCGTGGGTAAGTACGGTCTGAAATTAATAGTACCCGCGGGAAGTAATCAAGGAAATACGGTAGCCTGTTTTTATGCTTTCATAAAGTACCCATTACATTGGAATCCCTCTATAGCGGACATCATTGGGACCAACAATTTTGTCCATTATAGCGAGGTGTCCCTAACTCAGGGGCTTCCGGTATATTTCCAGTAGGCGTGGTCCTGTATTATCGGGCTGTTGAGCACAATGTGGCCATGTTTTCAGAGCTTTCCTTTGCTGTACGCTGGCAGGGAAGGCTAAGCAGAGGCTATTACTATGAGTAAAGCACTAATCTAATGTCAAGTTGTTGACTCCAGCAGCGATGGTGGACAATCTTGCTTAAAAGATCGACGAGTGTCCACTAAATTGGGGTGGTTATGTATTGTTTGCGTATAATTGGGAGCCCAAAAAGTGTCCGCTACACGGAGCAGCAGGGTGTCCGCTATTCAGGGGTTTCTAATGTATTGAAGTCTATGGCGAAGCGATCGGGACATTCAGAAATGTCCGTTATATCGTGGGTGTCCGCGGTTGAGGGGTGTCCGTTAAGCGGGGTTCCACTGTATACTCAAAAAGTCACCCCCTTAATGATATCAGTGGTTAAAGGGTTAATGGTCACATTTGATCAAAAAAAATCTCAATGCCAATGAATGACCAAACTATATCGACTTCATCTTTTGTAATACTGTGACATTATATGTCACAGAAAGAGACGAAACACTGCCCTCTGCTGTGGCAGAGGACAGTGTTCTCACCAGAATTTACAGGCCAAAGGGCACAATAATATCTCATGACGACACCCCTCATCTTGAATGTAGTGATTGTCAGTACCAAACACTTGTTGCAGTTCTATATGTAGAGCAAGTGTCCATTAAAAATATGTTGGTCTTGGGGTGGAACCAAAGGGTACATTCTTCATTGTTGGTTTTCGGGCAGACCCAAAGGGCACATCAGAACCCCCAAAGGGCACGGTGCCATTTGGAAAAGGCCTGGTAGAGGGTGGCTGACAGAACAAAATCAGTTCACAGGCTTTAGAGATAATACTTTCATGGGATCTCCACCACTAACCAGGGTTTCATACAGAGGGTGGGGGGGCACTGGGATTTCCCACTATGATGTCATGATTGCCTCAACAGCTACATGTACAATAGGAAGCATAATTATAGACTTAATGTATTATAGCTGAATCTGACGTTTCTTGTCCTTAAATATGTTCAGAATTTCATTAAAATCGAGCGGGTACACCAGTGTGCGAATGCATGCATCTACATTCCCCCACCCCCCAGGAAAAAATCCTGTATGAAACCCTGCTAACACTTACACATTGTTGTAATACAGCTATTATGCCAGCATAACTTGTTATACTAGTGAGATGATTCATCATCATGGGGCAAGCCTGAGCAAGCAGCAAACAGCTGATTTACTACTTTGTCATGGCACAGGATTTGTCACTGTTTAAGCCAAATTTAATAACACATATAAGTAGCTAACTCCTCACCAGAGATAAATATAAGTATCACATATGCCAGCCATTTCTCCAGCCAGGGCAGCTAACGTGGCTACACATGCATGGATTAAGCTTTACACCCAAATCATGAGCTAAATGTGGCTGGCGTTTATGAGTGCCGTTTATGCATGGCTCCTACCTGAAGTGACCCAGTCAACCAACATCCATGTTAAGTTTGTACCGCCTGTGAGCGGCCTTCCGTCATCGGTAGAAGCACAAACCAGTCCCACGCGTGCTTTAACTTCAGTTGTCTTCGCTCTGGGTCCCCAACGCTGCTCTCTTGACAGTAGCCCTCCACTGGCCTTCACATGCTTCACGATATATCGATCTTCGGGAAATATTTCATTTAAAATTTACGGTAAGTGGTCGGTCCAAGCAAGCAAGCATACATACACACACGCGTGCGCAATGCAGTCACGCTAGTGTGGGGCTTGCTCTGGCTCGCCCCAACAAGCTGTCCCAACTGTCCCTAATATGCTCAAAATTATGCCAGCACAATGTACACAGGCTTGCAGGCATGTCACCATCTCCAGGTGGGTGACTCTGTACATCATCAATAATACGGTATTAAGTCATCGTATTTACGTAATTCTGTTTATTGTCCAATCAGAAGCGAGATCTCTTTAACTCGGCTGGATTCTCCACCTCTGTACTGACAGACGTCTGCCACCTCCTCTGCAGTCCCAAATCACATGACTCTCATGTGACCCGAACCCTCTCTGACCTCCATCGACTTTTTGGCACCGCAAGAACACAGCTTAAAGCAGCTGAAAAGGGTCAGCAAGTAACCCTTAGCCCTAGCACCCCCAAAAGTCCCAATCTGAGTGTGTATTATTCGTGCCATAATTACCTCAGCCTTAGTCTTGTGCCCAGACCCCACCTGCGAGGAGAGGGTCTGGTGACATTCGGCTGATTCCTCAGGCTTCATTAAATATTCATAGCTCACTGTTTAACATGGAATGACCCTATGCCAAAGTGGTGTGTTATCATGCTAAAATCTTTCAGTGTTACAACTCCAGATTGTGTTCTCTACAATATCGTTGCAGTGGTACCGTATTGTCCTGGACAAGCGCCCATAGCTGCAATCATTCTGTTCTGGTAGTAGGTTCAAATGTAATCAATACAGTAAAGCCCGAGGAATTGGTTGAATGTCACTTCTCTGGAATGGTATGAGACTGACTGTTCTCTACAATGTCGTTGCCATGGTACCGTATTGTCCCAGGCAAGTGATAATTCTGTTCTGGTAGCTGGTTCCTCACTAAAATGTAATCAATACAGTAAAGCCCAAGGAATTGGTTGAATCTCACCACAATGTCACTTCTCTGGAATGGTATGAGACTAACTTTTTCTCGGGCCTTTCCAAACTGCATGTCACTCCCTTGTAAGGTTTTACATGTAAACACTCAAAACCGGGAGGCGAAGAAAGCCTAGGAACAAGGATAGGTTCACTTGATATGCAAGTTTGTGTTTTATATAATATATACCAACAAACTGCATAAGTGTTGCTACACAGTTAACAAGACAATTTCCATATTAAATACACTCTTTTGGGTCCCTTGTAAGCTCTATGAGCATCTTGCATAATACTGTAGGTATTTAATTAGCTGTGTGGGTATGTTTATGACTGCTAAACTTACTTTGAATGGTTTACATGTCTCAATGTGACTTAAATCTATATAAGGAAGCCTCTATGCAAGAATGAAAGACCTAACCTCTCCCCCCTCCTTCCTTAATTCCCCTCTCATCCCTGCCCCCCTCACCCCCTCCTCTCCCCAGGTGCTGCTTCCCTTGGAGCTGGGTCAAGGCAGCTATGGCTAGCCAGAAAGAAACTGCTGTTCCTCACTTCTTGGGCTAATGAGAACCTTGACCTTCTCACTCCACTAACAAAAATTGTGGAATTGGAGTATGGTACGATGTTAGTCTTGTTCCCATTTCTCAGGCACAACCTGAAAGACAGCTGTGAACTAACTAGTGTAGCTCCTCTTTAAAAAATTTCAACCCAACCCTGCTGCTAGCTGCTAGCATGGTCTAGGTGAATGCTGTGACAAGCTATGAAACCAACAGTATGCTGCTCACTCATCTGCCTATTTGCACTTTGTCAACATTGTGCAATGCATTCTGGAGCTAGGCTCTGCTTGTTAAGGTATGCTTTGTACATGGTAGCTGTTGTGGGCATAAAGAAAAACATTTCTCACCTTATGTTGGTTCCATTACTGGCACTGTAGCTAGGCAGTTTTTAAGTCTGGAAGGGTATTCGCTGGTCAAAACCCCTTACAATAATTTATTGAAGTTCACTGTTTGATGGTGTGGCTATAAAACGAAATTACTTCAGTACCTTTAGTTCAAGTTTCAAGCATTAGATCTGGTTAGAGGTTGAAATAGGGCAATGTTAATTGGCTAAAACATATGCATTGAACATGTTGGGACCGAAGGGTGTTTGAGAAATGAACCAAGTGTCTCAATGATTGTTATTGTCTTGCAGAGATGTCAAGGAGAGACATTGTGGAGCAGTGCAAGGCAGAGAGTGAAGTGAAAAGGAGAAGGAAAGAAGATGATATGAAGACAAACGCTGAACACAAGCTGATTGAGGAACTGAGCTAGTTCTATACTTCAGTGTAAAATTGCATTGTTGTGACCCCACGCCAGCAAGAAGACTTTAACTTTTTTTAAAAAAGGGAGACATCAGCTTCCTATAAAACACTCATGATATTATTGTGTGTGTTGTGTGTCTGTATCTCCTTGTGGCACACCCTAATTGAAGCCACCCTTCACCTGCAGTGTTATACCGTGATTATTATTTTATGCCACTATTTTGTTGGTGAATGAGACAGTAATTCGCATTATAATTATTACAGTATTGTAATGAAAGGCACTGAAGTGCCAAACCCTCGGCGCAGCAGTGCATGTGATTGTACTTGTGTGTTAACTAGAATCAATCACTGTCTCGTGAACAATAGTATCATGACGTTTGCTCTCGAGTTGATATGGCACGCTTTTTGATATTAATTCATTCCTAACTGTCTGTCCTCGAATCTGTTCTGACAGCTAGGCACTTGGGCCTAATGATAACACAGTGCAGTACATTGGGGTTATTTGACATCATGCAACCTACATTAACACAGCTATGCAATATGACATTGCATTGTGGTCATTACATCTATACTATATTTAGAGCAGCAATACATCATTGTTACTATTTATACACACGACACAGCACAGTGACTAAGTTATGACTTAGCAATAATAACTCTCTCATGCTTACTTTGTGCATTCTATCTCGCTCTTTCCTCTGCACAGTTTGAGGTTTTAGAGTCTCTCATGCTTGCCATGCACATTGTTTTGTTCCTGCCTATACAAAGTTTGCTCATGAGTTTCTGACGCTCTTTCACAGGCCTTGTGTAAACTATCTTTAGCTTTCCTAGCTGATTTCACACTATCTGATTCTACTGATCTCATACGTTTCATAGCTTTCTCTCGCAAATTACACTCTGCTTTTCGTTTGGATCTAAAGACATGATCACAGCGTTCACATGTCTCAGCTTTACACTACGGGCATACCTTTGTTGGAGGCATACTTACTGCCAATGGCCAATAATCGAACTTGCAAAGAACGTCTCTCCCAAGAACAAAATCGTCGCTAGCCATGTGGTCCAGATTCATACGCATGCGCGTTTTCCGCCGAGTAAAAAATGGCCGACTTATCATGTGGCCGTACCAACAGGAAACGCTCTAGCTTCGCAACGAAGCATTTTCAGAGAAAATTGCTTAAAATTTTCGACCTTCATCTGCCGCTGAGAATGTCAGTATCGTTTGTGGCACGAATAATCACGTATAAAGTGAGATGTTGAGTAACAGACACACAGACACACAGACACACAGACCAAGTACCGTAACCCTCGCTGCGCATGCGCGCCGAGGGTTAATAACACACGGAGGACCTTGAAAAACCACAGAACTGTCAAAATCGATGGGTGGGCGCTTGCCCGGGACAATACGGTAGTAAACAAAATGCTTCCGATCGATCTGGCCTGGCAATTAATTAGGAGCTACATGTATACATGTATAAAATAAAAAAAAGAAAAAAAAAAGATTAAAAAAAAGAAATATATACACTACATAAAAGAGCCAAAAGGCCAGCTCAGCCTGTACTACCCTAGGACCCACACCTTTTGTTCTGCTTTCTCATCTCTTCATCCCCTCCTTAGCTCCCCCCCCCCCCCCAACCAAACTTCAAAATTTTTGTACCCCATTACCAGTTTGTCTGTTTGTTCTTTTCTTTATATATACCCACACTTCGTTTTCGCTCTCCCTACTGACACATGCTTACAGGTTGTGCTGCATTGCTACACACCCCTCCGCAACTCTACCGTCCCCCATCCTTCTGAATTTCCACTACCTTTTGCTGTCTGCTACACTTCTTTACTTTGCAGCCACAAAACTACCTTTCTATACGTTTGTCCACCTTCCGCTACACCATTCTTCGCTCACTTTCTACTACAGTGGCGGATTTAGGGGGGGTAAGGGGGGTGCAAATGCACCCCCCTTTGGCGGCTAGTAATGTATTTTGCGTACATAACTGCACGAGTCCATCAAATGATTATGCAGCAGTGGCATGCAGCAACAACAACCAGGCACAGTTACACATTCACGTATCAGTTCCTTACTGATCTCCAGACGTTTGACTAGGCCTAGAGTTGCTTCGAGATATTCAGTTCGGCCCGAGGGTTCCGCCACGGCGCGTCTCGGCGTACGAGATTTCGAAATCCACTGGATTTCACGTGGATTTCGGATTTCAGAGTGGATTTCTGGATTTCACAGTGGATTTCTGGATTTCAGTTTGGATTTCTGCCGACAGGTTTCTTCTTGTATGTTCTTGGATATTTTTTAGTTAGTTGTAGTTTTGGTTAACTAAATTTTAAAAAGGCCATACTAAAATGTATTTATTTAAAGTTATAGTTAACTAAACAACACTGTCGGACAGTGTACGAGATTTCTTTTGTGACGGACCCCTCGGTTCGGCCTTCCAGCTATATTTTATTTTGAATGCGTTCACGTGACCGAAAGTGGGCGTGGCAACCCAAAAATTTCCGGCGCGCTTCGCGCGCCAATGACTGAACCCCCCTTTCGAAATTTCTAGATCCGCCACTGTACTATGCTATCCTTCTAACTTCTACTATACTTGTCTATATGCTACACTTTTCAACTTGGCAACCGCAAACCTTCCTTCTACAATTTTACCCATTTTCTGCTATACCAAGCTACACTACTATGCCAGATGCTACATTCCACAACCCTAGTCTTTCCATCTATCGGCAATCACCAACCTCTTTACTTTGACCTGTTGCTACGCGATTTGCTACAATGCACAATTCTGCCTTCCAGAAACACTACACATTCCCTTTTCTGCTTAGTCCCCGATTTTTTGGTTTTGTTGTGTATATATGTCTTTTGTGCTCTGATACCTAGGCTCTTGTACTTGCAGCTAAAAATAAAAAAAAATAAAAATAAAAATAAAATTTAAAAAAAGGGTCTTTTCACTCTCTATCTTTCACTCTCCCCTCCTGCTTTACCTCTTATGTACAAGTACTGAAATACCCATTCCCCAGAAATTTTGTTTACAAGTAATGCGTGTTTTTGTACTCTGTCTCATAGGCCAGAATTGGCCTGTTGCCTTGTGGCGTGACAATAAAATTTCATTCATTCATTCATACACCTGCAGCTGGTTTATATATTGGTCACATATTGGTGCAACAGATCAAGATGACCTACATGCTGAAAATGGCTGGACCTTCTTCAAATCTCTTCCTTGAGAAAACCTACAATATATTTGGCTAGGCCTGGGATAGCATATGCAACTATACATAAGACATTCCTCCAGGACCAGATAAGCATGATGTACCGCCCATTTCGTGCAAATATCGCGGCGCGGTTGCGGTAGGTGTACGACTTAGCACGTCGCACGTCCCACTTCAGGGCTAATATAAATTGTGGCTGTTACGTTATCTGACCTTTTTATGTATAGTGCGAACTGGCTGTATCATAGGTATGGCTGTATAGATGCATTGTGCAGTTTGGTGTAATAATAATAAGCACCACATAAAAAAAAACAAAAGTCACTACTTTATCATTTTTGTTTTTAGCTTGATGGATGAGTTTGAGAATCACTGCCATCTGCCGGGCGCCGGGCTGGGGAGAAGAAATAGCGCACCCTCGTCTTCGCTGGCAGAACAACTGTCACACTCGAGGCTAGGGACTCGGAGAAAGTCTACCGACGACAGATATGCGATCGTGGGTATATGTGCAATGGCGAAGAAGGTCAGTGTTCGAGTGAGTGATTGTAGCCTCACCCACTATAAAATAGCCTTATGCACGTTTTGAGATCGTGGTAGTGCCTTCACGCTTTTTTGTTTACGAATTGACTGAATTCACTCCTGGAAGCCAGCATCATAGATAATTATACCCTAGGATATATTATCTATGCCAGCATATCCAAGCTGAAGGAGAGAAATAACTGTTTTAAGAAGGACTGAGTGTTAAAGAACATAGTCAATTTGTCTGTTATCACAGAATATTTCAGATCATGGCCTGTCATCAGCTGCACACATTACATGTTAGCAAAGGAGATTTCCGTTAGGGTAAATGCTTAGGGTATCCAAAGTATGTCCTACAATAATGCAAAAAGTGGTTAACAATCCTAGACTCTGCATGAGTGTTTCACTCACATGGTTCTTTTGTCTCCTATATTTTTGGCTACATGTTATAATTATCTCCTCTTGCTCTTCCCAGATCCAAGCTGCCCCGATGCAGAGCATCCTCACACGATTGAGACAGCAGGAGTACATCAAACTGGTCATCTTCTCCGATCACACCATCCTCAATGAGCCGGTTGAAAAGTGGCCACTGTGCAACTGTCTTGTGGCATTTTACTCCAAGGTATAGCTAATACTGATGAAGTGTTGCTTAATAATTTACTTGATCTTGGAAAGCATTAAAATTTGCAATTATAGTGGCCAGAGAATGAGCTACCATTTCTGTGAAACAAGCTTTATGCTTGTACCATGTTGTGTGTGTGTGTGTGTGTGTGTGTGTGTGTGTGTGTGTGCGTGCGTGCGCATAGGCGTGCACAGCAGTAGAGGGTTGGGGGGGAGAAGCATGCACAAAATTTATGATGTGCGGCACCACCACTCAGAGTAGAAGCTGAACGTCCGCTTGACGAAGGGACTGAGTGGGTTGGTCGTTCGACGGACACCTAGATCGGTGGACTCCTGGGCTGTTGCTCCTTCAACTGAATCAATGGACTCCTAGGCTGCTGCTCCTTCGACTGGAGGACTTCTCTCTATCTTGAGTTACAAAGAATGTCTGATCGACGTATATACCTAGCTAGCTAGCTGTGGCCGTGTAGATAATAGCATGGTGCCCGCCCCACGACCAGGCTAGATGGGCGGTTTGGGGGGGCGTACACCCCCCTCCGCCCCCTGTAGTACCGCCACTGTGTGTGTGTGTGTGTGTGTGTGTGTGTGTGTGTGTGTGTGTGTGTGTGTGTGTGTGTGTGTGTGTGTGTGTGTGTGTGTGTGTGTGTGTGTGTGTGTGTGTGTGTGTGTGTGTGTGTGTGTGTGTGTGTGTGTTGATATACGTATTCTGCCTTGTCATTGATCGGAATGTATTGGTATAGACATTTAATCATCAAAACCCATTCATACAAACAGTACCATCCAAATACCCAGGCTATCCTGGTGTTTGTCACTTGGAAGTAAGTGTGTACCACAAGTGACAAGTTGGTTAGTAGCAAGGCTTGGCCTAGGCACATTGCAACATGTGTGGGGTACACTGCATGTGTGTATGGGTTCTATATATAAATTACTTCACCCAAAAATGTAAGTGACCTATCAACTCTCTCCAAATCTCCTATAATGTAGTCATATTATAGAGGATTGGTGGTTGTCTGGTTCAGTGGTAGAGCACTGGCAGCTCAAGCCAGGAGCCCTGGGCTTGTTCCCAGTGACTATCGGCTTTTCGCTTTCCTCTAGTTTCACCTCATAACAACAAAATGTCCTTATGCCACCCAAAGTTAATTTCCTGTTTCTGGTCAGCCTGCGGGTCAATTTCACCAAGGCACCCGACTTACATAATCAGATGTACCCCGGTAATCAGTAGCTACTTAGTGTGCAACCACACTGCTTACATAGTCTGCACCCAGTGGCTTCATGTACTTCGGCTGTTTAGGTGGACAGTTGCATAAATTAACCTCCTGTTTAAGTTTTTTTGTTGTTTAGGTTGGTGTCCAGCAGATGGGGTGCACGCATCTGGACATTGGCTACACACACACACACACACACACAAGCACGCATGCATGCACACACACACACACACACACACACACACACATACACACACACACACACACACACACACATGCACACACACACACACACACGCACACGCACATACACATACACACACACACTCACACACACACACACACTTTCACACAGCCCCATCTCATTACCAAACTACTCCTATAGCTATCTGTGAAAATAGTGCTTACAGCGTACCAAGGGCTTATGCTAATGACTTATTGATTAATCGAGTATAGATCCATGGGGATCTAGGCAGTTAACTGCTATGTCGCAGTCAGACTAGGTAGTGATTCTTTGAGCTATTAAGCCGTAGCAAATTCACAATCAGTAACGGATCGAAATGTTTGCACTACTGATTGTGAATTTGCTACGGCTTAATAGCTCAAAGAATCACTACTTATTGATTCTGTGGTTGAATACGCCCTTGGTAAATCAACATGAGCCCTTGGTCAATCAACGTGAGCCCTTGGTCAATCAACATGAGCCCTTGGTACAGCTTACTATTTTTGTTGCAGATGGTGTACTGTAACTGTGTGTAGCTATGTCAACAGTGGTATTGTGTCGCTATCTTGATTGCACAGTTTTCTGATTGGGCAACAGTTATGGTTTGTGCAAATGGGTTACGTTGGTCAGAATCCAAACAAAGCTGTGTAAACTGTGAACTGATGTGGCTTGATGGGATAACTACTTGTGGATGTTACAAGTCACGTACTTGTCTGTACAAAACCTCAGTAATTTTGGATTTGACCATAAACCTCATTAATTAACCCTCGGTGTGCATGCTCAACGAGGGTTACAGTAGTTGTCCTGTGTGTCTGTGTGTCTGTCTGTTAGGCGTGGTGACCTTTGTGACCGCTTTTGCAGTGAGTGATCACTGAACTAGTTTCAAAGTGAAGTACAAAGTAGAAACTGTTCTTGTCCAGGTCGTCAATTCGTCTATAAGATGCAGGCCCGACACGTACAAGGTCGACTATAGAGTGACTGAAACGCCTCGTGACGACTGACGTGTATCGTGGCGAACGGCGGTATTACTCCCACCATGTACTCTAGTCGGACTAGTGGCATTTGGGTACAAATTATACAAATATGGCCTCAGAGGTGATCTCAGAGCACCTAATTTTAAAATTTAAAGCTTCCCATTCTACCTCTCAGGCAGTCAGTGTGGTTTAACTACCTAGCAACAGTATGTAGTGTGGTTAGTGGTTACTACAACAGAAATTGTACATTACCAGTACTACAAGAATGCTGCTGTCCTGTTCAAGTATTTCAGAACTTTGCAGAGCAGTAAAGAGAATTTAGATGTTATGAGGCGAAAAAGAGGAAAGTGAAAAGGCCAGCAGTTGCCGGGAATCGAACCCAGGACACCTGGCTTGTGCAGCCAGTGCTCTGCCCAAGCCAGGTGTCCTGGGTTCGATTCCTGGTGACTGCCGGCCTTTTCACTTTCCTCTACTTTCGCCTCATAACATTCTCTTTATTCCAACATGAGGCAAGAGTTCTAAGCAACCTATATGTATGCATATAGCTGATGACACAATTGGATGATATACCAAGTGACAATTAATGACTCTAGTTGGCTCTGAGCAAAAGACACGCAGAATCACATGAGCCTTGTACACTAGAACATTTCTATGACACAGTAATTTGCTGTTAACGGTAACACTGTTCATGAGCTGCATAGAATGTAGGTACAGTGTAAACTGTTAGAGTAGAAGGTTAGTAGCTAGCACTGTTACAAAATAAAATGAATCAGCTTGGGTTGATCACAGACCACAGACAGTGACAAACCCTGATGTTACGTAGCTATGTGACATTAAATCTGTGCTATGATTGAGGCTGTTCTGGTGAACTATATTCTTCAGTATTCTAAATTTATAAGCATGCAGTGGGAACATTGTGTGAACAATGGTAATGAACTTTGGACCTTAATCTTTAAACTGTTGACTACTGCAGTTGCTTGGATACCAATTGCCTGTAAATTATTCTATGTGTAACAAACTGGGTTTGTGATTTTGCACCCCGGCCGCGGCCCCATACAGTGTGAGTCCTACTCCCAATCCTGCTAGTGCCTGCTTGTGAAAACTATAGCAGAAATCAAGCCAGTGTAGCCATGTTTACTGTGCTAGATGAACGCAACAGGACATTTTGTAAGCAGGCAATGAAAAGCTATAGGTGGTGGCCTGTGATGTGACTAGACTGTTACCTATTCACTGTTACAAGGCTTGATATGTACTCATTGGTCAAGCTTCACAAACCAAAACCATGGAATGACTGTCGCTAGTATCAGCAGCTTGGCTTCCCTGCCATACATACATACATACATACATACAGCTCTTGTTCTCTGGTCAGGGGTAGCTAGCAACTCGCCAATTATGCAGAGAATTCTAAATTTACAAAGTAAATTATTATATATTACATCCCAGAGAGGGATGTACATTAACCAGACTTTGTGGTGAAGCATTGAAGCCATATTCCATAGCAACTGTGGTAGCACACCTGCTACAAATGTAATTGCTATACTTGACTGAATTGGTAGCCACTTAGCTGCTAGCTACTTGTGTTTGTGTTCAGTTGCAAGGACTTACTTAAGTGGTTTCTCTTTATGTATGAGACAGTGATCAAGTTATTAAAACCCTAGCCTTGTTCTCAGACTCTTAAGAGATGGGGGACAAGGCTTTGTTGGCCTGTATCATGAAAGCCTTCTCGATAACATGGTCTCCATATGTTAGTGTGTTACTTAGCAAACCAATAATGTGGCAATGGGTTGGAATAAGCTGCATGCGTTCTCCAGGTGAAACAGCATTTGCAGTCACTCCTCTGATTCATGCTGCTCCATTTGGGGAACGGAAGGTACTATTAGGTGTATGTCAAGAGCACATAAGAACCAGCTTCTGTGGTGTATGTACACAGCATGTTACGCTAGCTGTGGTTTGACAAATTTAGTATACCTGGTTAGTTTTATTTGTTTCTGCTGTACTCTATTAAATTATACACCTGCTATACTTGACTTGCCTGTTGTAAAATTGTTAAGTAGTACATCTGCTACACTTGACTGAATTAGTGGTAATTGTATTACCTGCTGTACTTGATTGAATTAGTGGGACTGTATCATAATATAACTGCATCTGACTAAATTATACACCTGCTGTACTTGACTGAATTATGTAATTGTTACATAATATAACTGCTGCCAGCTGCATCTGACTAAATTATACACCTGCTGTACTTGACTGAATTATGTAATTGTTACATAATATAACTGCTGCCAGCTGCATCTGACTAAATTATACACCTGCTGTACTTGACTGAATTACGTAATTGTTACATAATATAACTGCTGCCAGCTGCATCTGACTAAATTATACACCTGCTGTACTTGACTGAATTTGTTAAATTAGTGGGAATTGTTGAGTAGTACATCTGCTACACTTGACAGGATTGTATACCTGCTGTACTCGACTGAATTACTATAGTGGTACTATTGTTAGTGCCTGCTGCATCGATTAAATTATAAACCTGTTGCACTTGCGTGAAATATGTTAAGTGGTACATCCAGGGCCGTAGCACATGCAGTGTTAACTGCCAAATGTTAATGTTAACTGTGTGCTATTATTAAGTGCTCCAAGCCATTGTATTGTGTGTTAGTGATTCAATAATTATACATTTTAGCTCTAGTACATGCACTACTTACCACATATCTTAGTACATGCACTACTTACCACATATCTTAGACACATGATAGAGTCCAATCTGTTGATCTTTGTCCAATTGTTATAAATTGTGAGTGTAGTAAGTGTACAATAAACTGAAATCGCCATGCATGCTAACTACACAGCTATTCAATTGTGAAACACGGTGAAACAATCAGGCAGCGGAAATATGTCTGCTGCCTTCTACATTCTGTTCAGTAGCCTGGTTTGTCTGCACAACTGCTAGCCCTTGTACAGGTAGCTCAGCTTCAAAAGTATGTCTTCACTCATGTTGAAACGCTCAATGTCTTATAGCATCTAGCTGAGTGAAAAATTTTCTTTTTGTCTGCACGCAGCATGCGGCTGTCATGTTAAATTTCAGTATTTTTAAGATGTACAGAATACATACCACAGACAATATAAATATATCAAGAGCGCATAAGAACGGGCAGCTTGAGTAAGAGTGTGTAACTCCAGTAGAAGCCCATACTCCAGTTAAAATTATCATTCTTAAAATAGAACACTCAGTTAGCTTAGCAACAATGGCTTACAGCTGCACAGTACATGTTATTATTTTTAGTACTGGCAGTAAATTCTGTCCGGTTTCAAATTTTATGGAGTTACACGCTCTTACTCAAACCGCCTGTTCTTATGCACTCTGATACATATATGAAAAATTGACAATTCAACTCACTAGTGTGGAGCTGGTTCATGCTCACCCAATTGCACATTTTAGCTCAAGTGTACCAAGTAATATGCACTACCTACCACACACACAGTAAAGAATCCAAATTTGTCCAATAATTATAAATTGTGAATGTAAGGCACTTGATTATGTCGAGTTGAGAGGTCCGATGCTCATCAATGATTTGCAGATGCAGCATGCCTTAATGGACAGGTGTGTGTGTGTGTGTGTGTGTGTGTGTGTGTGTGTGTGTGTGTGTGTGTGTGTGTGTGTGTGTGTGTGTGTGTGTGTGTGTGTGTGTGTGTGTGTGTGTGCATGCACGTAAATGCATACATGTGTATGTGTGTGTGTGTTATGAAAGCGTCCAGAAGTTGTAGTAGTTTTGCAAGCCAGACCCAGTATTTTAAGAATTGCAAACTGGATGTTTTTCACACTAGGGTTGGTTGGCTGGGTCTGGCTCGTGAAACTAGCATTGCAGAATTATATATATCATTTGTCCGAGTGTAGCTAACAACTTGCACCAACCAAAGTAGTGATTTTCCTATTTGAAAATATTGTGTCCACTGTTTACCTTCACAGACGTAAAGTGTATGAGATTCTGCAGAGACATGGTGTGGAGGTACCCAAGTACGTGGTACTGAACCGACCAGAGTCTGAGTCCTGTAAGTCATGTGATGTCTGTGATGTCAGGTGATGTGTCATGTGATGTGTCATGTAATGTGATCTCATGTGATGTCAGGTGATGTGTCATGTGATGTCATGTGATGTCATGTGATGTCTGTAATGTGTCATGTGATGTCATGTGGTGTTATGTGATGTGTCATGTGATGTCAGGTGATGTGTCATGTGATGTCATGTAATGTCATGTGATATCATGTGGTGTTATGTGATGTGTCATGTGATGTCGTGATGTCAGGTGCTGTGTCATGCGATGTCGTGTTTATTATGAATGTTGTGTCCAGCCTTTCCTTCCTCTTCCTTTCTTTTCTCCACTTCATCTCTTCTTCCTCTCTTTCCTCTCTCTCCCTCTTCCTCCAGCCTCTACAAGTGACACACTAATTGAAACAGATGACACGATTGAGGTAGAGGGCCATGTTTTCCACAAGCCTTTTGTGGAGAAGCCCATCTCTGCGGAGGACCACACTGTGCACATCTACTTCCCCTCTGACTATGGAGGAGGCTGTCAGCAGTTGTTCAGGAAGGTATGGGAGTATTGTTTTGTACTCATAATTACCTTTGGTTTTTTGTTTGTTTGCTTGTTTGTTTTCATTGCTTGATTTTTGTTTATTTTTGCTTGTTTGCCTCCCAGGTGAAGGATTGCAGCAGCACTTACTCAAAGCAGAGTACAGTACGCAAGACAGGCTCCTACATCTACCAAGAGTTCATGCCCACAGATGGGACAGACGTAAAAGTGTACACTGTGGGTCCTGACTATGCCCATGCGGAAGCAAGGAAATCCCCTGTGAGTTAGTCATGTGACCTGCATGTGACTGTCATGTGACTGTTTTGTGACCACTCTGTGACCTGCATGTGACCTGCAGACTGTTATGTGAATTTTACCTGCTGTGACCACTGTGCAACTGTCATGTGACTGTTGTGACCTGCATGTGACCACTCTGTGACCTGCATGTGACCATGATGCAACTGTCATGTGACTGTGTGTGTGTGTGTGTGTGTGTGTGTGTGTGTGTGTGTGTGTGTGTGTGTGTGTGTGTGTGTGTGTGTGTGTGTGTGTGTGTGTGTGTGTGTGTGCATGTGTGTGTGTGGTATATGCAACGCATTGAGAAGGTATGGTAGTCAAATGGTAAATATGTAACATTACACACACCATACACATGCATGTACACATACACTCAGGTAGTGGATGGTAAAGTGGAGAGAGATGAACAGGGCAAAGAGAAAAGATACCCTGTCTCCCTCACAGCCAAAGAAAAACTCATTGCCAGACAAGTCTGCCTTGCTTTCAAGGTAGGTTGCCATGGAATCACTCCACCATATGGTAGTATATCCTTTCCTCATGCCCTCGGTCTCATCTCTCTCCCTACCTACTTCTCTCCTCTCCATTTCCTCCCTCCTGTCTTCTACTCCCTCATTCCACCTTCCTCCCACTCTCCTTTCCCCACCTCCCTCCCATTTTTCTCCCTCCTTCCACCTTTCTCTTCACCACCCTTTTTCTTTCCTTAATCCCCCCCCTTCCCCTCCCTCTTTCCCTCTTCCCTTCCTCTTTCCCTCTTCCCCTTTTCCCTCCCAGCAAACTGTGTGTGGATTTGATCTTCTAAGAACCAATGAGAAGAGTTATGTGTGTGATGTGAACGGATTCAGCTTCGTCAAAAACTCACACAAATACTACGAGGACTGTGCTCAAATACTTCTGTGAGTAGTGTTGGTATACCTATAGTAGAGAGTGCTTTTATATGGCATTCCCTTCCCCCCCCCCTCCCCCCCACCACCACCACCACTACCACTGAAACACACACAGGGAGATGATAAGAGAAAAGCTTGTTCCTGACCACATCCCCCATATAATCCCTCCTTCGGTGATGTGCATAGCCAAAGAGGTCTCCATGCCCACCCCAAGAACTGGAAACAGGTGTGTACAACAGAACCCGTTTCTTAACTATTGAGCATTGACATAACTCTCCCTGCCTCCTTCTCTTCCCTCCTCCCTTCTCCTTCCTTCTAACTTCTCCTTCCTCCTCTTCTCTCTTTTCCTCCCTTCTCCTTCCTCCTCTCTTCTCTCTTTACCCTTCTCCTTCCTCCTCTCTTCTCTCTCCTCTCTTTTCCTCCCTTCTCTCTTTTCCTCTCTTCTCTCATTTCCTCCCTTCTCCTTCCTCCTCTCCTCTCTTTTCCTCCCTTCTCTCTTCTCCTCTCTTTCTCTAGGCTTGAGCTGTGCCGTGTGACTGGTGTAAGTGACCAGAGCCCAAAGCACAAAACAAAGATGATAGCAAAACACAAAAAGCTTTTCGAGGAGCTCGATGCTCACAAGGTCATCTTGGTAAGAAACAAAAGCAGTTGCAGGTGTGTGGGGCAGCTTGGGAGCATCACATCTACTGATTGAGCCGTATACGTGTTCTTTTACACACCTTCATCTCTGCATTCTCTCCCTTTCACACACACACACACACACACACACACACACACACACACACACACACACACACACACACACACACACACAAACACACACCACAGAGGTTATCGGACCTTGAAGACAACCTACCTTTGGTGTTAGTCCAGAGAGACCAAAATACTTCTAACACACCGGACACCTCTACCAGTGTGCAAGAGACCATACTCAGGTAGGCATGAAGGTAGTTGCTCATCCTTCCGCCAAATATAAGGCAAGGAAAGCATTTCTTCTGTGTTCTGGTGTGTTGGCGCAAACTTGTGAGTGGTGTGGCTAATTGCTGGTTTGAATGCATTGGGACATTTTTAAACAGAAGCTTGAATAATACATTTCTTTCATGTGCTGTTGGACTGTAACTTGTTTGAGATAAATATCAGTTACGGTTTTGGAGATATTAAAGCAATAAATTTACTATGCCAACAGCCTCCCGTGCAGTTGATTGTAACCTTAAGCCCCAATGCTCTACCACTGAGCTACAACAACCAGACAACCATCAGCTCCCACAATCCTCTTTATGGTCAATTTGCATATTGAAATATGTCCACCACCCTCTGAGGAATCATTGAACTTGAAGTAATTGTATTTTCTGTCTTGCAGTAATACCCACGAGAGAAGAACAGTGCAAGTTCGAGAGCAAAGTGAGGAGGAGGAAGGAGATGACAATGATGATGAACAAAGACTTATAGAAGTGAACTGTTTACTGTCTAGGGGAACACTGCTACAGGACTACCTCACTGTGACTCTTTCCTTGACTGGATTACAATCATTTCAACCATGCATGCATTGATGCACATTTGTCTGGACACTGTCCTGTGTTCGTCTTGTGTTCGTATGTGCCTCCTGGCCCATTTGATTTTACCCATTATGTCATGAAAGGGTCTACTAAGAACCCTACAAATATTTGATTCAGTGGTCATGGCCATTAAGAGTGAATTATAGTACGGCAGGTACCTCATAAGGATTACAGGATTTCATACAGGGTTTTTTTCCTGAGGGGGGGAATGTAAAGTGTGCAAAGAGTTTGTGTGTGTGTTGATACACCCACTAGATCTTAATGAAATTCTGGACATATTTAGGGACAAGAAACATCAGATTCAGTTATAATACCTTAAGTCTATAATTATGTGGCTGTCGAAGCAATTATTACACACATCACGATTTTCAAATTTCTGGGAGGGGGGGGGGGGATCCCAGCACCCCACCTCTGTATGAAACCCTGAATGAGGGTATAGGTACACAAGATATAGCTAATGGTGTGTTCATGGGATGCACCTACTTGAATAACTAACTGGTTTTGATGCTGTATACTAATTGCATATGAGAAGCCATGCATGCAGAGAGAACTTGAACCAATTTCTCCATAATGTACAGAAGCAGAACATCCGTCAGGAACTGAAATCACATGCTATATAAAAAGTCAACTTTTCCTTACCCATGATTGTATTATCAAATTTTAAAGAGCTCCATGTTAATCCTTCCATGCAAGAATCATTTTCCTGTTAGTGTCATCAATGTAATGTTGAATTTCTTCAGGATTACCAAGGCTGGAGTCACACTTGTAAGAGATAATCTCGGTCTGTGAGAACCCCTCTTGCCCCAAAATGTTTCTCAGAACATCATATTGCCAGAGATTACGCACAAAATGGAAGCCTCTATATGTAGTATGAATACTTCTCGGTTTGAGCTTCTCAGAAGGTGGATCTAGGTGCACCAATCTCTCCTCAGACGACTCTAGAGCCTTGCAGTACTTGTCATCATTATTGGAGGGGGGGCAAATAACAATCACACAAAAGCCCCCTGGTTTCAAGTTGACATTAAGCATGCGAGCCATTCCACGAATTTGGTCTTCATTTTCAGCAAAGCAAAAGAGATGGATGCTTGTACACAAATCGGCAAGAGTCGCTGAGAGCTGCTTCGGAACTCGTGCGTCGTGAACGTAATATTCTGCAAAACCCTCAGGAATCCCTGATTCTTTATCTTTCTTCTTTGCCTCTTCGATTTGGAACGGAATTATGTCACAGGCAATGACCTTCGCTGCATTTTGTCTAAAATACTTTCGACCGAAATAACCATTGCCACAGGGAACGTCAAGGATCACCTTACCACGAACGTCAGGGATCACGAGATTTACATTATAGAAATGTAGATTGCCTGGGAAGACTTGTATACATTAACGTGTTGAACGCAAACGGTATCTGTATGTTTGTTTGTTGCATGCATATCGCTAGTGAGATGATTCATCATCGTGGGGCGAGCCTGAGCAAGCAGCAAACTGCTGATTTACTACTTTGTCATGGCACACAGCAGGATTTGTCATTGTCGACTGTTTAATAACGCATATAAGCAGCTAAGTCCTCACCAGAGATAAATACAAGTATCACATATGCCAGCCAATTCTCCAGCCAGGGCAGCTAATGTGGCTACACATGCATGAACTAAGCTTTACACCGAAATCATGAGCTAAATTTCTGGCGTTTATGAGTGCCGTTTTATACATGGCCCGCTACTGACCTGAAGCGACAAAGTCAACCACCGTCCATATTGTTTTCAGAGTGGCTATTGCCACCGGATAATCTGTGGCGATTACTGCCACTGAATGGCTATCGACACCGAATCGGTGGCAATAAAGCCACAAACTGACTATTGACACCGACTCTATATATTAACAGCTAAGTGATAATTATCACTGACCTGTTATATAGTAATATTCCACCTGCAGGATATGATCGTTAGCACGCTCTTATAATCCGGTCAGGTAATTCATTTCCGGAGGGCATTGTCAAGGCAATTAACTATGACCCTAGGCAGCAGAGGTCAACTACATGTATATGTGCGTACTTATATGTACAATGTCATGCAATTTGTTTCAAAATATTATCAAGCAATTTTACATCACATTGCATACAAGCAATCTGTTTCAAAATGTCATCAAGCAATTTTACATCCCATTGCATAAATCCAGAGCATACTCTGTGCAAAGCATGACATTGTTACATTCAAAGTTCATGAAAGTATTTTCCTTATACTTGGAACACTTAGCTACATGTATATGATATCTTCACAGGATGGGACAGTTCAAGAAGGATGTGATTCCACGGTGTCTTATAACACACAAGAGCAAGTGTGTTATTTATCTCACTGTAAGTGATCGTTGTAACTTTCTTGTGAAGCAGAAAATCCAAAGGTACAATCTCTGTCAACAACCACACCACCTTGTCCAAATTTGCCTTGCTGAAAGGTTTCTTGGAGGTGCCAATATCACATCATTGCATGAGCTCACTTGGTTTTTCATGTTTTGTATAACTATTCTCAAGTGTTACTAACCAGACTTCCAAACTTTTATCATCAATTTCTTCTTGCTAAGACAAAGTCTTAATGTTACACTCCTCAAAATTCCTTTATCATATGGGAATCAGTGTCTGCAAAGATCTCATTCATGAACAGTTTGCTTCTTCAAGTGCAAAGCTGATGGGTAAGATAGAAGTATAACCTCTTGTAGTACTGGCTGTGAGACAAAAACTGAAAGCCATAAATGCTGCAGAACAGAACGTATCTGGCTTGGGAGATAGTCTTGCAGGCCAGACAATCATGGATAGATAGGCCAAATTCCCATCACTGTGTTGAGTGAATGTGCTGTTGTCTTTCAGCATGTGACCCAATCATGATATCGATAGCACTTAGTGTAGTGCCCAGACCCTGTTGGTCTGGGCACAGACCAGGGGGGGTAGGACAAGCTCTAAGAATCACATGAAAAAATTAGATTCCATTCTTAGGTATGTGGAAAGCTCACGGGGATTTACAGAGATTAAACAAGTAAGCGCTCGTAGCATCTAAGTTTGCCGGGGGATTAGGCTTGCAACACTTTTGTTCTAAGGGTAGAACATCCCTACATTGTCAGAAAGTTGGAGAAATCCCTGGATATGGGTGAGCTCACCTTCCATGGCAAGAAAACTGCATGTTGCTGATTGCAGCAGCAAACTAAAGTGCATGTTTTAGCTGTAGCATGGTAAACTACTCCCTGAAACTGCACAAAAAGCAGCTGCAGCGCATGGAATCAGACTATTTCACTGAGCATTAATACATCTTCAGATTGTGGAGTGCACGTGAGCTTGTGCTACCCCCTGGGCACGGACTAGTCAGCTGGGAAATATCAACTGCTGGATTGAATTCTCTTCTACGAGATTCTTGAGACTACTGTAAAAATTGCTAATCCTGTTCACAGGCCTTCCACGCTTCCAGAATGAAGAAACATGCCTGGGCTTAGGCAAGTATTTCACTTCTCCATTTTTATAGTAGGTACAAAGTAGAGGTTACACACTGACAAAATTAAGACTCACCTCTCACAAGACAGGATAACTTTTACTTGGAATCTTGTTCAAGGCTGATCCGCAATAAAAAGCTGTGATATGAATATAATTATGTGGTTATTTATGCACAGCTTGTTTGTTTATATTTTGCAATGGAAATATCATTGTCTCCTACCCAAGCTCTCCTCACACCCTGAGCTTGCAGTATAAGACTGCAAGTGCGACAGTATAGAAATGAGAATCTTGCTTGATATGTAACATAAGAACACAGCAATCAAACTAGGTAAGGATTTTAAGTATATTAAGACATTGCAGAAGGTATGCATAATTTTAATATGTGCATGCATAGTGAGGGTTCAGTTTGAAGCTCTAAGGCATGCACAATTTCATAATTTCTGCTAATTTTGCCGCTAGAAATTTGTCACATGCATGGATTACACAAATGTAAGGACTTCGTCAAATTTACAGATAGAGGAATTAATTAATGCTCGGACACTTAGGAAACGTTGCACTCTTGTTGTGCGCGCAGAGGTCCAGCAGACATAAGAACTGGGCTAATGTTTGATAATATATACTTGAAATTTAACTCCAAACAGTCTTCTACCCGGGATTTAGCAAAAGAAATCATGGCGTACGGTAGTATCATGGCGTACGGTAGTACGCCATATGTAGGGATGACCCCGAAAAAAAATGGCGGCCACATTCAAAGTGCACAAATGACACGCTCGAAATGTCCGCGTTAGATAAGTCAACGGCCTCCATGAGCCATATCAGACATTATCGAGTGCTTCCATGGGCAACAGGATCGTTAAATTTGCTGGAAAGCATCGCTAAGTACCTGACAGTCAAGTCGCTAAAAAAGGCAAATCGTCTATCTTCTGACTTCTTCTTCTTCTTCTTCTTCTTCTTCTTCTTTTGCTCACCACGATAGCACGACAACGGCTGAAGCTATTACAACGATTCAAACGCGAAAGATCAGCATAAATTACTGGGTATTGTACCCACCACTCATCGTTCTCAAAGAAAGAAGTCGAATTAATCGGCGATTCTCAGGTAACCCCACGCTTATGCTTGCTGCTATACGCCATTTTGTTAGAATAGAATATTCATAGCGATTACGTCAACAGAAGTTCAACAGCTACAGCACGTGAAGTTGGCATGCAGCTGCGGTTATTCTACTTCCGTAGAGAACTTGACGATCGATTGATTCCCAAACGATTGCATATGTTGCTACTTTCATACAGCAGTTGACGTACTTGTGCTGGATTTGACAAGGAACGCAGTATGCGTAACGTCCACAAGAAACGGGCGCGGGATAAGCAGAACTATCTGCGAAACAAAGAAAGCAAAAGGCAAGCGTCCCGTAACAAGTACTGGAAGAACCCGGAAAAACACTCTTACTCTCCAAGGGTTCCTTTACCACAGTTATGCCTTACCTCTTTATGACCTATGTACCTGCCACCCACCATACACAACCTACACACACCTGCCCACAATGTATAACCAGCTATAGAAACTGTTCCTTGGACAACACACAACATACAGTGTTACAACCCTGTCATACAACAGAACAGGTAGACAGTCATGTATATACCACAGTGCCTTAGAACAACCACTCACACACACATGCACATACCCAATTAGACAACAGTTACACCCATGATTCCATTGTCAAGTGGATAAGTGCAAACAGCTAACATTCTCCAGAAATCCATCAACATCAACAATAAACTACATAACAAGTCATTTCACTTGGGGTGTGGTTACACAACAACAAAAAAACAACAACAGAAACAAGTCACAAAAAAGTTTGCCAAACGCAAACAAGCACATGTAGGGATGAAATCCTCAAAAACCAACCAAACAAGACGGGAACGACACCACAATACTTTTACACCATCCCTACATCTTGTGCCATTTTGCCACCTGTACACAACACAAAACCCTCTACATTTGTAATTATTAGCCCACACCAACCACAAACAAACATAGTACTTCACTCCATTCAACTATCTCACAAAATAACCCATCCTTCACAAAGCATTACAAAATTACCACTACTCACTTCACAGCCACCTGTATACAAGACAACCCATATCTATCATGCTAAACAGGCATAAAACTTAACAACATAATGCACATTCCAACATAAAACACACACTCACCACTCCTCACTCACTCCACACCTTCTACACACAACTTGGACCATACCTGCTACACTCAGTAGCAACCACCAACAACACAACATACTCACTATGCACAACACACCCACGCCACACCCTTCCATCTACAAGACAACCCTCTTCTACACACAACTAAAAAACAAATACAAACACACAGTTTTGGCAAAATGGCACAAGATGTAGGGATGGTGTAAAAGTATTGTGGTGTCGTTCCCGTCTTGTTTGGTTGGTTTTTGAGGATTTCATCCCTACATGTGCTTGTTTGCGTTTGGCAAACTTTTTTGTGACTTTACTACATCTGTTCAAGCACCTATCCTCGGAAAAAGGATTTTACTAGCAGACAAGTCTGATAATCATGTATTATATCACATCGCTAGCCAAATTTGGCTACGCGAGACTATCTTACCGTTGTTAAGATACATCAGTTCTACTTTCCCCTGTTGACGGGAAGCACACTATTCAAGGGAACTGTCCAGCTGAAGCTACCACTGGGAGACCGGCACTAACGGGTAACTTTCAGACCGCCCAGTCGCAGGTTTACCAAAGCTGAAGTAACACTTGTAGGATATCATCTTAGCCTGTGAGAACCCCTTTTGCCTCAAAATGTTGAAAGGTGCTTCATACTGGCTCCCTCCAAAAGAATTTGGTCTCACCCTCCACAAACCTTTGCATAGGAACTTGCAGTGACACTAGCTGCATTGGCTACAGATGGATGCAGTAGTGAGGCTTCAATCATGAATGTATCCCAACTTCTTCCTGGTACATCAGTCTCTCCAAACGATTGTTAACACTAGAGTGGTTGAACAATAAAATTTTCTGACAATAAATTTTCTGACAAAGAACAAATCATCTACAACACTATGCCCCCTCTTCCAAGTTAACAATCACCACTGCCTCTGCTAAACAACAGTCCACTTGTGCCCTGCATGACAAATACAGCAAGCTATGCAATGTGCTACATGCTTTCCCCACACAGCCACTGTGTCATGCACCACCAATACCAACTGCAACAATTTAAGTCTTTGGTATCCTCCATCTGATTCTATTCCAATTTACTACCCCAGTGTCATGCAGAACTTTGGGCAAGAGTGTCATCTTTTGAGTGCCATAAGCACCCACACATTGTCCAGTATTTGGGCACATACCATGATCCTGAGTCAATGATACCATGTCTGTTCCTACCTCAGCCGAGGAAATAAAGTCCCTGCAAGACACATGATGTTGACAGCCTCATTCCCAGGTTTTATCTTGCAGCCATGGTACCAGGCCCTCTCCTATAATTTTAATTGCTCCACAGTTATGAGGATCTGTTATCTGGGAGTAGCTTAGGAGAGGCTACTCAGAGTCAGAGTACTCACTGTATGTAGGTTATTGTGCTCAACTATATTATGATGAAGACTATACCAAACACAGATCTTAGATGTGTAAAACTTATTGAGGGCTGACTGGTTCGTAGCCAGTTTATAGTGATTGCTTCTATCTGAACCAGCAGTGCTCTAACTCTCTTCATAATCCTTTATTTTCACATCATGCCACCACAACAGCATGTGTTGGATGACATTCAGAGCTATTAATGGCCATAATGGTCAAATGGTGCGGTATAGACTCCAATCCGGAGGGGGCGGGCGGAGAACGGGAAACTATAGTCCCATTTGGAGTGGCCTATAACTCTCCTCATAATCCTTTATTTTCACATCATGCGACCACAACATGCACTTGAAGTACTAGTCTTCCAGTGTAATCTACATTTTGTAAATGAAGTTATCACCTCAGTACGTGTGAGTGTGCATATATTTCCTAGGAAAATGCACTCCTATAATATAGCGACAGCCTTGACATTACAAATGTACATGTACAATTAATAAAAAGTGACTTATATAGATGAATCTAGCTATAATTGTACACTGTATAGAATGCATCCGAAAAGGTGTAAAATCTTTTTGTTCAACATTTACATACTCTAACGCCACACAATACAAACACCCTAAACGAGTGTAGTAGCGGTTTGCGACTTGTCTCCTCCTTCTGTCGCCTGTTCCTCTGGTTTAGCTTCTGCCTGTTTCTTAACTGATGCAATAGTGGCGTACTCAACCTGTGGAGCAAAATGAGAACGAGGGTAGAAGACATTTCATAGACCTTGAAAGGGACATAGTTATAATTATCAGAAATTTTATACCATAACCACACCTAACTACATAGAGCATAAATAGGTGGGCGTACTTTTGAGAGATAAGCACTCGCAGGTGAGGCTTGGGGACGAGGCTAAGGCACACACACACACACACACACACCACACACACACACCACACACACACACACACACACACACACACACACACACACACACACACTCACAGGCTCTTCAGCAGGTTTTGGTATTTCCTCTGCTGTGTTTGGCTTGCTCTGAGCTGGCTTAAATGTTTCCAGATCAGCATAGTGCAGCTCACGTGGGGGAGACTTGAGAGAGATAGGGGTAGAAGAGAGGGGAGGAGAAAAGAAAGACAATCAGAGAGGAGAGGAAGAAAGGGGAGAATAGGAGGAAGGTAGAGGGAAGAAAGAGAGGAAAAGAGAAGGTGAGGAGAGGGGAGGATAGAAAGGACAAAAGAAGAGAGGGAGAGAGAAAGGCAAAAGGAATTAAGACAGTGATGGAGAAAGGAACGGAGAGAAGGTTAGGAAAGATGGAGAGCAGGAGGGAGACAAAGAGCCATAAATACGTACATGTATTCACACAGACATCCCATATCCTCCCGGCAAGGTGTGGTACTTTGTTTCTCCCACAAAGACCGGCTTTCCGGAATCACTACATGCTGTAATTGCTACCATAGCAACATAATTAGTGCTGGAATGAACTTTACTGATTACAAAGCACACAAGTAAACTTGGTATCCGTGGAAACTGTTTTAGGGAGTGCCTGTCCATGTACTTACAATGTAGGAGTGCTTTTAGTAAGTGATCTTTCGTGTATGCTAAATTAGGATGTACATGTAGGCGTTAAATCTTCCTCTCAGTGGAGGAAAGACATGCCATGATGCAACAGCATTCCAAGGGCAAGAATCATGATCATGAGCAGCAATAACAGTTCTATGGACTTAACCCTATACCCCCGACGCGCATGCACAGAAATCAATTTTGTATCCACGAGACAAGATATTGAAAAAAAAATTTTGTGTCATGATGATTCATAGTGTTATATCTTGTAAACTAGCTGAGTTCACAGCTTGGTACTTAGGCTTAACTTAATCAGAAACAAACCTGCTTTACTCAGAAAGTAGTCATACGAGTTCACAGTGAAGTTCGACTAAGCTACAACAGTTGAAGTGCCGGTACTTGCTATCCATTGGAAATGACTGGAGATCCGTGGCCAAACTTCCAGCGAAGGTACGTTTTCATTGTTGTTTAGATGATTAGCTAGAAACAATTCTGTAGAACTAGTTGCGCGTAGGATACAAGCTGTTTTGTGACGATGCTAGGTTCAACACGATTGGCAGGCAAACTTCGATCGTGATTTCCGGGGAAAGTCCCTATGGGACACCCCTGCTAATTATGCTTCGATCGACTTCCTGCGGCTTATAATAACTATGTACTAACTCAAAAACGCGTAGCTGTGGCGATAAATAGCCAGAAGCTAACTTGGGCGCATACGGGCACTATCGGGTTTAAAGGTTGTAAAAATTCCGGGCGCATACGGGTGTTATCGGGGTTAAAGGGTTAAGCAATAAGTTAAGGTCAAAAGAATGCATTTTGCACACGCATTCTTTGTCTTCAACAAGGAGTGGTTCATTTCTCACTTTGTGAACGTTTGAAACTCCAGTGCTTGGGGTAGAAACTACAAGATAAGCCCTCAAGCTTCAGCTTTGTTGAAAATCCTGATGCGAATCCACGAAAACCGCGAAAATTTTAGTCCTCAAAAATTTCTAGCTATATGGTATGTATGATGTATGTATTTCAATTTTTCGCACGTTTAATTTTTGTCGCTCCAGCACTATGACGAAAATATCTTAATGATGAAAATTTCCCAATCGGGTTTAAAGGTTGTAAAAATTCCGGGCGCATACGGGTGTTATCGGGGTTAAAGGGTTAAGCAATAAGTTAAGGTCAAAAGAATGCATTTTGCACACGCATTCTTTGTCTTCAACAAGGAGTGGTTCATTTCTCACTTTGTGAACGTTTGAAACTCCAGTGCTTGGGGTAGAAACTACAAGATAAGCCCTCAAGCTTCAGCTTTGTTGAAAATCCTGATGCGAATCCACGAAAACCGCGAAAATTTTAGTCCTCAAAAATTTCTAGCTATATGGTATGTATGATGTATGTATTTCAATTTTTCGCACGTTTAATTTTTGTCGCTCCAGCACTATGACGAAAATATCTTAATGATGAAAATTTCCCAATCGGGTTTAAAGGTTGTAAAAATTCCGGGCGCATACGGGTGTTATCGGGGTTAAAGGGTTAAGCAATAAGTTAAGGTCCGGTACTGTACATAACATGCTACAAGTTGAAACAGACCAAAGGAAACACTCCCCTCCCTCCCTCCCTCCCTCCCTCCCTCCCTCTCTCCCTCCCTCCCTCCCTTTCTCCTCCACATACCTTCTCTCCTGTATTGTTAGTGTTGGTGTTGCCTTGGAGATCCAAACCAATATCAATGTCACCGACCTCCTCTACTTTCACACGACTGTGCATGGTGTGTGTTTGTGATGTACATGTGCAACAAAGAAGAGCATTCATTTTATAAGAGCATATACAACTATACATTGCTACAGATAATATTCAGTCTCTTCCCAGACCAAATTTAGTGAGTTGCCCTACCCAAAGAAAAAAGGGTCTTGAAACTTTCACCTATCCGTAGTCTAATGCCCAAACCCAACCCTCTCACAGGTCTGGTGACACAAGCCTGGCTTGCAGAAGTGCAGAAGCATTGTAACTATAGTGTAAGATTACAAATCGGCTTGTGGTGAAGGCTATAGCTCTCTTAACACACAAAGAAAATGGGAGGTGGACATATTTGGCCATGCACATGCATAAAAAGTTGTGAAAGAGTGGAGTCTGGGGACAAGACTAGTCTGACACGTTTTCAACTGGCAGATTTACATGAATATGTAGTGAAAGTTTCTAGGTCCTCTTTTCCTGCAGTGTGGGATGGGGCAACTTCAAAAATTGTCTAGGAATGAGTACTGTTCTGTCTGCCACACACTACCATACTATCATTTAATTGTAACTGTTTATGTTCAAGCTAAGCAGCAGAGAATGCACAATTATCAGCTGTATATTCTTGATGGACATCACTCTCACCTTCCACCTTCAACTTGATAACTGCCAGTACCACCTAGAAGTTGTGGGGATGGGGGGAAGGAAGGGGTAGAGAGGAAGAGAAGGGGGTGGAGGGGGGAGGAGGGAGGAGGAGGAAGGAGGGAGAGGAAGGGAGGGCGAGGAAGGGAGGGGGGGAAGGGAGGGAGAGGAAGGGAGGGAGAGGAAGGGAGGACGAGGAAGGGAGGAGGGAAAGGAAGGGGGGGGGACGAGGAAGGGAGGGAGAGGAAGGGAGGGCGAGGAAGGGAGGGGGGGAAGGGAGGGAGAGGAAGGGAGGGCGAGGAAGGGAGGGGGGGAAGGGAGGGAGAGGAAGGGAGGGCGAGGAAGGGAGGGCGAGGAAGGGGAAAGGAGGAAGGGGTTTTTCAATAATACATGTACTGAAGCTACCAGACTGACATAATTATATTAATGTGTTTACAAGGTGACAACATTACAAGTTTGTTTTCACATGGAATGTAGATGTACTGTATACGGGCTTTCTCTGGAACAACAAACCACAGAATGCCCTTCATATGCTACTATCCTGTCAGCTGAACATGACAGGAATTCTCACCCATGTTGAGGGACATGCACAATAGACACTACATCACATGTCGTTGTCAATGAGTTGTTGTGCAGAGCATTATAGGGCTTTCGTTTCAACAATGAACCACGCCACCCCGTTTGTACGCTGTGTGCCAGAGCATGACATGATTTCTCTCCCATGTCAATGAACAGGTACAATAGCCATACATCACCTGTACATCACCTAGTTCATACCGTTGTCAATCAACCAAAACATCTTTTGTGCTGTCAACAAGAACATTACAGAAGCTTATACACATAGCCTAGTTCCCAGGCTCCCCCACTCCGGAATGTGAACATTGAAGTTGTGTAGGAGGGAAGAGCCTGGTATATTACATATTTGCATTCCGGGGGAGCCTGGGAACGAGGCTAGTATACACATGTATCAAAACTTATAATTTGCATCCTTCAGACGTTTGTCAATCGCTCAAAATAATATTTATTGATTTATTGATGAAACATAGCAGTGAACCTGTACAACATTATACACATTCATCTTCCCAATCTATGGTATTATACATACACCTAAAGTCACAAAAGTTTTCTGAACAAACACGAGCACATGTAGGGATAGAACTCTCAAAAACCAGCCAAACAAGATGGGAATGACACCACAATACTTTCACACCATCCCTACATCTTGTGCCATTTTGCCATGTGTTTGTTATTTGTAAATACCAAAGGTGGTGAAAGCCTGGAAACGAAGCTAAGGTTACTCACGTAGGGCTTAACATCAAATTCTGTTACATGTATATACATCAAATGAATGCCTTGGATGCCACATTGTATACATGTGGGTGCCTTACATGCCTGTGGCATTGCGTGTTGTAAGGGGAGACGAGATTACATAATTATGAGCATGAACAGTGGGAAACCCTTGGATGCTCACTGATACGGCTTTAACAGCAAATTCCTTCTATGTCAATAACAAAGTTCACATCATACCCAATGTAGAAATGCCTTGGATGCCACATAGTGTATGTGTGGGTACCTACATGCCTGTGGCATTATGTGTTGATAATCTATAATGTGAGACGCATCTGTTTACCATTCTTGGCACACTGTGGCTTTCAACACTTCTCTCAACGGTACACCACACATCTTACCATTTCCTGGCAGTGTCTGCACGGTTTGAAATTTACTTGTAAAACTCAGAACTGACTAGTTGATGAGCAAAAATTGTAGCCAACAACCTTAGTTGCAACTGACTAACCAACTAATTGTTTTAACCCTTCACTAGGGGTGCGCGGATTATGCTGGCATTAAAATGAGCATAATAGGTATGCAAAAGCATCGAGCATAATGCGAGCATAATAGGCAAATTCTTTGAGGAAATTTAGTCACTTAATTAATGTTTCGCGGAAACTTGGCCACATGGTGATTCTGTGATGGCGATGGCGTTAATGCAAGTCAAGTGACTGGTAGCAGCTCACAGGTCACCGCTTCTTCTCCAACGTCCTTACTAAGCAAACTTCGAGCCCCCACACGTCAGAATTAATGTGGAAGTGGAAGGTTAGTGTAAATGCACCGCCGGTTACAGACTCTTGATACGCATAGTTTGAGCATAATAGGTAGATTTTTGAGCACACTCAGCCTACCCCTACTACCCTTCACACAATATCTCATCATTTCCTGGCTGTGTCTGTGTGGTTTTGGGGTGTGACGATCACAACAAACAGTGCTCGCCCATCCCAGAGCCTTACTGGCTTGTGTGGAACATTATTTTGTTCGCAACATTTTCCTGTTGTGTATGGCTCACAGATCATCCCTATATAGTCCTGTTTTCAGTATTCAGTACTTGACTGCTTCTAGTATGCAATTACAATAGGAGAAAGCTTGGGAGATCTAGCCTCGTTCCCAGGCCCCCCGCTCCGGAATGTGAACATTGAAGTTGTGCAGGTGAGCATGGTACTTTTTCTCACATGAGCACCGCCAAAGGTAGAAAGGGGGTAGTTAATTGTGTGTGGGCATACCCAAAGACTCAGAACAGCTAAAAGAGCGAAGGTAGCAGGCAACTTACTACTCGTATCTAGCTATTGGGGGGCGAGTATCATACACACCGAGCGTTGAACGCATAGTTGGTTGAACAATGTGTTAAAGGTTGCCTTTCTGCTCACATGAGAAAGGATACCAGGCTCTCCCCGTGTATACATATTCGCGTTTCGGAGCGGGGAAGCGGAACGAGGCTATGGGAGATCTCATCTGTAACGTCAGGTGCATGTAGCGGTGGACACACGCGGGTAGTGTCTAACTTTTATAAATGAACAATCAATGAACCACATCTCTCCCCCACAAAAAGGCAGACTTAGACAATGTCACCCTGTGCTGGACATTTTTCGGCCAATACCAAGGCCTCATCAGCTGTGCTGGGTGACTGGGAGATGGGGACTGCTATCTCATGCAAGAAATGCATTCAGGTGGCTGTCTTTTACCATACGACAGGTAGAAGCTCCTCAAACGTAGTGTCATATTTACATGTATACACATGCAAAAGCGCATAAGAACGGGCGGCTAGAGTAAGAGCATGTAACTCTGTAAAATTTGAAACTGGTCGGAATTTACCGCCAGTACTAAAAACAGTAACACGTACTGGGCATGCTGCATAGACATAAGCCATTGTTGCTAAGCACGTGACCAAGTGTTCTATTTTTAGTACGGTTCAATAATTTTAACCAGACCTCTACTGGAGTTACATGCTCTTACTCAAGCCGCCGTTCTTATGCGCTCTTGTACATGTAATAAACTTTTGCATTAACCAGTGCCAAGTATACTATATATGACAAGCTGTACTGACACTGTGAACATTTGGACTCCAGTCCATGGACAAGACGTTACACAAGGACAGGTTCTAGTTTGGTGGTGCTGTCACCTTAGAAAGTGGCTGCCAGCAATTTGTATGATTAGAGTAACCGTAATCTGCTCAAGTTGGCTTTCTATGTCCAATTACGCCTGCAGAATAACCCATGAGTGATAAAAGATGTGCTAAGGGCCTGGGAACAGGGCAAACAGATTTGTGTATGTACCCATACTGCTGTGGTAAGGGGGCCAACTGAACTCCATACATGGCTTGAATGGTAGTTACAAATTGTACTAGGACCAGAATACAGTGCACTAGCTAAAGTGCAGACATCCATTAGGGCTAGTACCATAGTCTCGGGAAAGAGAGCCCACTCACAGAAGAGCACCCACTTTCCTGTATAGGGTCAAAGTTTACTCGAATGGGAGCCTACCCTGGAGCAAGCTTCGTGTGGAGTTTGAGAAGCACAGCCTCAAGCGCTATGCATATCTGAGGTAAGAAACTGCGTGTAATACTTCACTGAAGGCATCTTTGCCTAGACGGATGTACATTGTAGCTAATGTGCGCACCGTGAGCTACACCATGCCATGGTGTCGTTCGGAGTGTTGTGTGCCGTCAGGACTCGTCTTCGAAGCTGTTGGTGGTTCTGTTGTACGTTATGTTTGTCCAATTAGTTGCTTCGAGGGCATCGAGTCGCTGTAAACAAGACATGGGGCACTCTTTTGTGGTTAAATGTGGAAACACTTGAAAGAGCACCCATCCCCCTCTTCAATTGGCAGACTTTTTTGCTCCACCCATGTGCGCTTCTTTGTGAGACTACGGTACTAGACGACTGGTCAGTTGCATGTTGACTACAATTTCCGCTTGTCGACTAGTCGGTTCTGAGATTTTACAAGTAAATTTCACCACCGCGCACTAGCAGACTTGTAAGGTGCTCCGCCCATGTGTGCTCTTTTGTGAGACTACGGTACTAGACAACTGGTCAGTTGCATATTGACTACATGTACAATTTCCACTTGTTGACTAGTCGGTTCTGAGTTTTTACAAGTAAATTTCACCACCATGCACTAGTTTCATAGTAACACTATGATAGCCAGTTACATGTACATATCCCAGTATCACGACATACAATATACAATATAGACATCCTCTAGTAGTTTAGGCCCTATCCTTCCGTGCAGAAAGAATTTTGCTCCCCCAAAAAGTATGCTTGCAGATTCACCAAATATTGTCTTTGGAACACAATGGTTAACATTTTTTGCCAGCATTTACCTCGGGTTACAAGAAACAGCATCAGAGCAGTTTTGAAGCTTACCACCAAAGAACAAGCTGTGAGACAAACATGAACAGAAGACACTGACTCTTGTGCTTATAGTTCGAAGTCTGTAGTCGTGGCGTCTGATCGAAGAAATACGGTAGTTCAAAGTCTGTAGCACAGCTAGAGCTTCCTTTAGCCTTGAAGCTGGTATCATTTCCTAGCCAATTGCCAGTCAGGGTAGATACCCTATTGAGGATGTGGGATACCTCCATGTACATACATTTGCATCAGTCCAGGATGTTGAAAGGATAAGGATAAGATGTAAGTCTGCGTGGTTCGAAAAGGAGAGACAATTTCCTTTAAAAGGGTCTGTTCATCATTGTAACAGCCTTTATCAGGATGTGAGAGCATGCACGAAGGTACACCATTGCCATGTATGACACATACATTTATCATATGTCTAACTCACGCTAATGTATGGGAGTCAATGGGGAAGCCTTGCAGCTGCGTGCAGTTTATAAAAAGCCGTATTTTTACTAAGTTATGCGAGAATCCGTATCAGTATTACAAGTTGCGCGAGAATCCTTATCAGGTACTACAAGTCAAGTGCGCTGCATCTGAATGTGCAATGAAATCGAAGGTTCATATGGTAAAATAATTATCACCATAGTATACCGAAAAAAATATCACTCATTTGTTGCCATTGGCATGTTACTTGTGCTGCGCACTCGTAACATACAGACAGCAACAAACTCATGATGTTTTCCGGTATAGCTTTGTACTATGGTGATGCTTATATAGTATTAATTATTGAGCTAAAAGTGGTACGACCCACACTATACACATGTACGTGTATAGTCAGAGAAAATTTCTATCCATGAGTACATGTTTATATATATACATACGGTAGACAGGCCAGGCTGCACAGACAATGGAGGTGACACACCAGACAATTAAGCCAGGCTATACGGACAACAGAGGGCTTTGTGTAAGCTGCCTCAAGTAAGGCTGATGGAGCGAGACTACACACAGTAGACAAGGCTGTACAGAAAACAGAGCTCTGAAAATGCGGGCTCACAGTCCGAGTACACATTACCACGTACTGGAAGTACACCGGAAGCTCCTGAAATATGGATACCTCTATATTACGGACACACAGCGGTGGTCCCCAACGGTGTCCGCTTTAGAGGGGTTCCACTGAAATTGAAACTTATGAATAAAATTCCCCATTGAAAAGTTTGACCTAGGGGTGTCACTGTTATATTTTCAATGCACAAAGTTTACCTCTAGTATTGTATAGATGTACACTATGAAATAGTTCCCCACAAAAGCTGTTTTGTCCTCTCACAAGGGATGGTTCATATCATCCCCAAGTTGATAACAACTGTGTCACTTATTATGTCTTATCAGAATTCAGTTTCAACACAGACACAAACATATATAGAGCCCAGAGTCACAATACAGCTTACAGCTATTAATCTATATAATCACTTTACCCTTGTTTCTATATATAGTAACGTGGGTATTATGATGTTTCCTGCAAGCTACATTGCAGTATAAACTACCGTAATTGGGTATTAAAATATTTACTGTACATTAATTGTTTGTTTATTTTTAACAACAAGGACCAACCAGGTTGCTGTGTCAGCATCCACACATTTTCATAAAGATATTAATCTGGCTATGGTACACACTAAGAATGTGTATGATTTGTGGTGTGTGGTGTGTGTGTGCGCGTGTGTGGTGTGTGTGTGTGTCCCTCTATTGTGTGGTGTGTGTGTGTGTGTCCCTCTATTGTGTGGTGGTGTGTGTGTGTGTCCCTCTATTGTGTGGTGTGTGTGTGTGTGTCCCTCTATCACACAATCAGTGCTATGGACAACACGTGCCCACAATACACTAACTCCAGCTGCCAGATGACTGATAACTGTTGTCAAAGGAACCAACCACAGAGCAGTGGTGGTTGCTTTGTCTTGGTTGGGATTAGGAGTAGCCGCCACTATAAACAGGAGGCTGCCTTTAACAAGTGACCACTACTTTGACTAAGCAACAGTGCTGTGATAAGATCTCTCACTCTCTCCCTCCTTCCCACCCACCTACCTATCCCTTTCCCTATTCCACCCTCCCATCGTCCACCAACCCACCTACCTCTACCCCACCCCCTATTCCACCCCCCCACCTATCCCTATCCCACCCTCCCACCTATCCCTATCCCACCCTCCCACCTATCCCTATCCCACCCTCCCACCTACCCCTATCTCACCCTCCCATCGGCTCCTATTCCACACTACCATCAGCTCCTATCCACCCACCAGGAGCTTATAAGAGCAGCGAAGCAGTGCACCCACCCACCCACCCTACTCACTACTGTCAATGTGCACCTGAACGCTATCCCAGTATCATTCCAGACAATATGTGGTTATTAACCGTGTAATTAGGACAAGCCTGAGCGAGCCCCATACCAGCAGGACACGTGTCTTTGCTTGCTTGCTTACTTGGACCAACCGCTTACCAAAAGAGGAGATTGAAACACTCTATGAAAATTGAACGGCCACATGTACCTTGAAACTGCAGTGTAGACTCATATGAAAGAGACATGGAGCGAAGACACTTTTGAAGACTCGGTACATTTGCTGCAAGGATGGCAACTCACTTCTGGTTTCTGTTTGTGTCTTGTGCCCAGTCCGCACGCGCCTCCCGACAAGAAATGGTCTGGTGAACGAAGTCGATTTTCTTGGGCTTATTCCCCAAAAGTGGTAAGGACCAATGAGATTGCGAGATCGGTGATTATTATGTAGCACTTCCCTTACAACAGTAAAATTTACTCCGTACCTTTTTTGAACAGGTTTGGCGTAAAATGTTTTGAATGTTGCTAGGTGACACTGTCGCAAAGCTAGCCCAAGAAATTGGACTTAGTTCACCAGACCGTTTCTCCTCGTGAGAGGATGGGGTCTGGGGACGAGACTAAAGCAACCTGAAGAAACGACTACGGCAGACAAGCAGACTGCTCACAGGTGGCAGACGGTCCTGCATGAACAGTAAGCTAAACTACACATACACAGCAGAGATCCCCATCATGAGTAGCTACGAAGCTTACTAGCCACAGCGTAGTTGGCTATAGACAGTTTTCATGGGGCGTGGCTTCACTTCTGGAGGGCGGGGTCTGCCTTTAGTGCAGCTCTGTGCAAAATACAGGCAAGGAAGTGTGACAACAAGTCCTTACCATTAGTGGTGAAAGATTAAGAAGCTGTTTCTCTCATAGTGAAAGGTCTGCTGTACAGCTGCCTTTTGATCGTGTGTTGGCCCTCCAAAACTATTTGCTCTGGCTGGACAAATTGCTGCATCAACTGCCTGCATCTAGCCACCTGACTAATTTCTTGCATGAGGTAGCAGACATTGCGAGAAATTGACCGTCCAGCATATTCCAGACATTGTGAGAAATTGACCATCCAGCATATTCCAGACATTGTGAGAAATTAACCGTGTAATAGTTGGCAAAGAAATGCATGCCCAGACCTCCCTCCTACTTCCCAAGCTTGGATACCACCCACCCACTACAAATGAGCGATCTCTCTATCGTCCCTCTCTCTATAATATTTTCTCCTCTTTATTCCTTGTTTCTATAGTGAGCATAACCGCACCCCAAGCAGGGTTTCATACAGAGGGGGGGGGGGCTGGAATTTCCCCCCCCCAAAATTGAGTATGGTTATTACATTAGCTATTTACATGTTACTGAAGATAATATATGTGCATGTCCTCAAAATGTTGTTTGGAAATTTTGTCCCAGATTGCGTCAGAAGCAATCTGAGAGGATTTAAACTTAAAATTTTCCTGGGGGGGGGGGGGGGGGGGGGGGGGCCTGCCCCCAGACCCCCCTAGTAGGGATGCACGCATTTCGCACACTACTATCATCCTGCAACCATCCTGTTTTCCCTCCCAACTCAAAATCCTGTATGAAACCCTGCCAAGATGCTCATAAGAGGTTAGTGCTGCAGGTTTACCTTGGCTCGAACACTTCCATGCAAGCTGCATTGCTTACAGTATAAACTACCATATATTGGGAAAAGTTTGGTGTTAAAATATTTACATGTACGGTAGCTTGTAACCATGTTGTATATAGCCTACAGGTATTAATACTAGTGAGATGATTCATCATTGTGGGGTGAGCCTGAGTGAGCAGCAAACAATGTCTGCAATATGCTGGACGGTCAATTTCTCGCAGTGTCTCAATAGCCTATTGTCTTTCCCTCTTTTGCTCATCCCTTCAATTATAATGCACTGTAGATTGTGAAATTTTCACTGTTAAAACATTTTCCTTTGTGTGAGAAATGATGAAAATTTACACACATATATATATATATTTATCATACGTCTAACTCACGCTAATGTATGGGAGTCAATGGGGAAGCCTTGCAGCTGCACGCAGTTTATAAAAAGCCATATTTTTTACTACAAGTCACGCGACAATCCGTATCAGTACTACAAGTCACGTGAGAACCCGTATCAGGTACTACAAGTCACGCGAGAACCCGTATCAGGTACTACAAGTCATGTGCACTGCGTCTGAACGTGCAATGAAATCGAAGGTTCGTATGATAAAATCATTATCACCATAGTACCAAGCTATACCGGAAAAAATATCACTCGTTTGTTGCCGTTGGCATTGTTACTCGTGCTGCACACTCGTAACAATACAGACGGCAACAAACTCGTGGTATTTTCCGGTATAGCTTCGTACTATGGTGATAATTATATATATATTATCACTCAACATTGCATGCTATAGTGCAAAAAGGAAGGGTCAACTGTAAATCTCCCAATCCACTGGCAGAGATGCAGTTCATTTTCAAGGGCCTTTCAATGAGCTTAAATAAGAAGCCATATTGCCGTCATATCCTTGCTAATGACTAAGATGTCAGATTGCTACGAACCCCTACTTTCCTGCTACAGTGTAATGGAGGCAGGGTAGGTGTTGGGGTACACCAACCACCCTGCCTCCTTTTATAAAGGCAAGAAAGAATTTAGGGGCACACTCTTTCATGCCTCCTTTGTATAGGAAGGAAAGAGTTTAGGGGCACACTCTTTCATGCCTCCTTTGTATAGGGAGGAAAGAGTGTAGGGGCACACAAGACCTCGCCCAGACTCAGTGTCTGGATAAGACCATGTACTAGTATATACATATCTTAGTTGATACTGTCTGATTGTTTGTTTGATGTAAGCTAGGCCTCTGTTTACAGAGGTAATTCTAAGATGTGGGCTGGCAATTATGCCCATGTGGTCAGGCAAAACAAACAAGCAGCAGCCATGTTTCCTAGTTCACCCTTTGTGTTTTAGTATGGTGGTTTTCCTCCTCTCTCTCCCTATGAAGCTCCGTGAACTTTGAAAATTCTTCACATTCATTTTAATTAAATTTCTGTGCACAGTTTGCATAACAGTTTTGGATGGTCCGTAAAACAGCTGAGTATACAGGAGGCCTGCATACTTAATGTTGAGTAAACATCATAGTGTACTTCATGTATAAACGTACAAGTTGTTGTACATGTCAACCATATCAGAGAGTCGGTAGACTCTCTATGTAGGGATGGCGCCGACGCGCAATATATGCAATACTTAAGCAAAAGCTGTATAACTTCACCACAAACATGCTAAAAGCTTATTTAAGCACCCAGGCTTCCTCTTTGAGTGCCTTTGTGATCAGCAAGACTCATATAGTTGCCCAAATGCCACGTGGAAGACAGCTAAACGCAAAAGTGTGCGGTAGCAAAAGTGCCGTTTTTCGTATTCTTTCTTCAGACCACTTATCAAACAACGATAACTCGAAAACGGCTCAAGTACTCACCTTGATTTTAGCACGAAACTGATGCTCATCACAGCGTGCAGCTTCCCAACCACTCAGCTTCAAATTTACCCTGGTCAAAAAAGCTGTTCACAGCACTGCCCGACTGCTGTCCGTTGTGTAGGACGCCATTTTATAATCTTGTATGCATGCGCACATGCAGTCTCGTTCCCAGACCGAAAACCACAGTCATTGCTCTGGGAACGAGACTAGTGCTCACACGAAATCGCACTTGTTGACTGTATGCACGGCTGGCACGGTCTATTCCCGTGGTTGTGGGAAAGGCTTATGGACACTACGTAGGTAAGGAGCTGTATTCAGTTGCTTACTTATATAGCTACACTATAAAATACAGCTTTAGGTAATGCCTGGATGGTCAGTTTTTATGCTCTGTCGGTACAGTTGTCTGTGCTGGTCAGTTGTCATGTGATCGTGAAATTGGCTTCACAAAGGGGTCAAAATCTGGTACAGAGAATTATTAGCCCTCCATCGGATTCCAGCTGGCATATTACACGCTTGGAACCACTGCTAAGCTGTCTGCTTCAAGTTCTAGGGTTGTGATTACACTTCAACGAATCTTCTTAGGCTTAGGTCTAACTGTAACTGAGACTAACATCAAAAAAGTACAGAAACAAGACTTAAAAAACATTAAAAAGATGTAGGGATGGCATGCCAAGAAGTATGCAAACAAGGTAGGGATGATAGCATAAAAGCAAAGGTCTACATAAAGGCAATGCCCCATCCCTACATCTTTTTCACACTGCAGTTAGACAGCATGCATGAAACCTAAACCTTCACCCATCCGTGGAGTTAACAATGCTGTAACTGAGCACCGACCACTTGAGTTTTTAAACACTATACAGCACTTACTGTATGACCAGTCCTGCAGCTCACTTCAGCTCAGTGTCTAGGTTGTATAAGCGGTCCCATATACAATATTAAATGCCAACAATTAAGGGTTCCACCGTTACTACAAGTAGCATGTCAGCACCAAAAGCTACCTGGTCGCTACATGCATAGCTTCCAACAAGGTACACATACACCACATACCCCATGCTGCTAGACTACACTGCAATCTGGACCCCAGACCCTTCTTGCCCTTTCAGAAGGGTCTGGAGTCCAGACCCCAGGCCATGTGGGAGGAGGAAAGTGGCCTGAGAACAAGGCTACATCTACGCCCTTCAAGAACTGCCAGTAAGGTTGTGGTATGTTTTAGTTATAACTGCAGTGTGAAAAAGATGTAGGGATGGGGCATTGCCTTTATGTTGACCTTTGCTTTTATGCTATCATCCCTACCTTGTTTGTATACTTTTTGGCATGCCATCCCTACATCTTTTTTTACATTTTTAATGTTTGTATACATGTGTACTTCCACGCACACTTGTATCCTCGGTAACAGCTAGGATGTAACTTTGATATTCACTGGTAAATATCGCTCAGTGTTTGTGACAGTCCCGTGTAGAAATTGAAGATTATTCCATCGTGTATTTCGATCGTATCTCTGTGTTCGAAGCGCCGTATTACTGAACTTCCGTTAAGGGCGGGGCTCATATGCGCTTTGCAGATGCATGAATATCTAATGAGTCTACGAAGCGCATATGAGCCCCGCCCTTAACGGAAGTTCAGCGATACGGCTCTTTGAATGCAACATGCGATCGAAATACGCAACGGAATAATCTTTGATTTCTACACGGGACTGCCACATTTATGTTTTACAATAATCACGTGGTACATGTACGTACACCCCCCCCCAAATCCCAGGCTACTATGCATTTGGGGGTGGTTTAGACATGACCAGCACTAAACTAAATTTATGATCGGCTACGTTAGGGGAGACAATTACTGCGATGGATTGGGCTACAAATCCTGAAGCATGTTACAGACCGAATAAATAAATTTTACATCCTCATGACCTCCGCCAGCCCCCACAAATACCACAAACACATCAAAAACAGATCAAGAACTAACACCACACACCAGCCTTACTCTATCAATCACTCCATCAACAAAGCAATTCAATAACACCCACCGATAACACACACCACCACAGCTGAAAAATATAACTGAGTTTGTACCTTAACCTGCACATGGTATCACATGACTAACAATGCCAAGACTAGTCTCATGTATATATACACCTTAATTAGGCCACACAAAGTTAATTTTCTGTTTCTGGTCTGTGTGTGGATCAATTTTCACTGAGTTATGCTACGCCCTACACAAATGTGTAAAACGACCACCCCCCAGGGAGGGATATAACTATTATATAACCTGTTACCTAGGCAACATCACTGTAGAAGAGAGATATGGGCAACATTCTTATATGTTGCCTAGGTAACAGGTTATATACTTGACTTACATGTGACTTATGTGATCAGATGTAATCAGCATTCAGCCTGCAACCACAGTGTTTACACAATCTGTCCTGTGGTCATTTTTAAGTGACTTGAAGCACCAGAAGCAGGAAAATAACTTTAAGTGGCCTTATATAGTGCAGCCCTGTACATTTTCTCAAGAATAATAAACAAAACTCACCCTTGCGTAGCAGGAGATACACGATTAACAGAATGATGAGGAAGACGAGTAAAACTAAAATAAACCCTCCAATAATCCCACCAGCAATTGCACCAGCATTGTCTGGGTGAGGGGGAAGAAGGAGGGAGGAGAGAGGAAGAGGGAGGAAAGAAGAGAGAGAAGGAGGGCGAAGGAGGGAGGAAAGAGGAAAGAAAAAATGAAAGGAAAGAGGGAGGAGGGGGAAAAGAGGGAAAGGAGGAGGGGAAAAAGAGGGAAAGGAGGGGAGGGGGAAAAAGAGGGAGGAGGGGGAAAAGAGGGAAAGGAGGAGGGGAAAAAGAGGGAAAGGAGGGGAGGGGGAAAAAGAGGGAAAGGAGGGGAGGGGGAAAAAGGAAGAGAGAGTAGGGGAAGGAGAAAAACCAAAGGAGAAAGATAAATAATTGGGTTCATACTACACCGACGACTACTACGTATGCACTTATATACATTGTGGCTCACAAGCCTCATGCTTGAAGAGTGTTGGCTATTAATAGAGCTACTATAAATAACACCTTGCCACAGTTGTGCTATTGTGGATAGGAAGAAGGAAACAATTTAGTTACCACTTGGCAAGTGTTAACACTCAATTATGGTCCAGCACAACAGAACATACTGCCAGGTGAGCTCTGGATTGCCCCTCTATAGTATTTTATGATGCACAGAATTCTCTGTGGAGATTTGCAAGAAAACACTCAAATGCTTGGCGTACAAGGAAGGGCTATAGCAGGCGATCTAGAGCTCACCTGGCAGTATCCACTGAGTGAGTTTCGTCCCAAGCAAACGAAAGCTGCTTGTGTAAATCCTTACACTATGGGCCTCTATGGCAGTCAGTATGATTACGTCATTCACATAGCACTAGTGATGTACATGTAGTAGGCTGAAAATTCTAGCTTGATTGCTAAGTATACATGTGTTAGCCTTGTTCTCAGGCCCTCCCACTGTCCAGTTTTCGATCGCTTGCAGTATACATGCAAAAACGGAGGGGGAAGGCCTGGTATATTTTATCACGTGAATGACGTCAGTGTCTACCTAGGTAGACAGAGGGAGGGGTCCCCGATTGAAAAAACGAGCATGAGGCCTTATCTTGTAGTTCCTGCCCCAAGCACTGGAATTTTGAATGTCCACGAAGCGGAAAACGTACTGCTCCTGGCTCAAAACAAAGAATGCATACGTGAAATGCGTTCTTTCGATCGGGGACCCCTCGCCCCTCCGTCTACCTGGTAGACACAACGTCATCCACATGATAAAACGGACCACCTCCGATTTCGCATACTGCAAGCGATCAAAAACTGGACGGTGGGAAGGCCTGGGAACGAGGCTAATTCCTACATGTACCTACATGTGTATGATCAGATACCGAGGAGTTAGAAGCTGGTAATTAGTGATGCGATGGGTTAAATCATAATTCCATCCATGGACTTACTTGGAGCAAGTTGTGGTGATGTTGGTTCTGTTGTTGGCGCTGTGCTGGTGGTTTCTGAGGATGATGGGCTAGTGGGTGGCCCCGCTGGAGAGTAGGGTAGTTCACGAGATCATCTTGTAACACACCACACACACACACACCCACACACCCACACACCCACACACCCACACACACACACGTGCACTCACAGCACATTGCACACATTACTCAGCAGTAGCTAGATAATTACAGACCTTAGACAATACTAACTATCGAGTTGAAAAGTGAACAAATGATGGAATTTCAAACCCCATAGAGCAGCACATGCAGATGGAGATCACAGGGCAACAGACCGGGCTAATGGCTGATGGGACACTTTCCTGTTAAAAATGAAAATTTATCTATCTATCTATCTTGCACACAATCTATCTATCTATCTATCTTGCACACATAACATACCTGTACCAGTTGTAATGAAATCGGAATTTCCCGAGAATGGTGAGGAACCAAACTGGTTTCGTGCCTGTGCACTGAACAGATATCGCTCTCCCTCCATCAGACTATCTATGGTGAACCGACCATCCTGCCCATCCATGTAGTCAGAGGCATTCAGTGTACGGGAACCTTCCATTCTAGTGGATGCTTGCGTGAAGTTGACAATAAAATAAAACATTCCTGGAGGTATTCTACCAGAAGCTGGTGTGTTGAGAGCGAGTACAACACTGCCAGGACCACTCGATACACTATCGGGGGTCTCAGGGACTTGGGGTATACCTGTGGGAGGGATGGGTTCATTGCTTGACAGTTTTCTTCTGATGCTAACAGAGGTTTGTTGGATGTTGCTTAGCAACCAAATCTTAGCCTCGTTCTCAGGCCCCCGACCAGCTTTCCATCGGTTGCAGTGTGGAAAACTGGAGAGAGCCTGGCATCTTTCCTCGCTAACTTCAACCCACTGGAAGCTCAGTGATCATGAATTACACATGTGAATATATAGTACATGTATACCCCCAATTTCTTTTTCTAGATGAACTCTGACTTCAAGTCTTGAAGACAGCATGTTCTAACCTGCAGTCCAGGGTTCTCGCTAGGCCTTTAGCGGATGGTTTTGCACCTAATTTCGGCACCATTTGAATTTTGGTAAGAGCAGTTACTATCCTGGCTTCCCACTTAACAGGCTGGTGTGTGGAGAGGGTACCTGCCTAATGTACTATGCACCATTTGGAAGTAGATTTCTAGCAAGAACTCTGCTGCAGTCCTGTGTAGAAATCGAAGATTGTTCCATTGTGTATTTCGAACGCATTGCCATGTTCAGAGCGTTGTGTCTTTGAACATCCACTAAGGCAGTGAAGATACCAAAGACATGTATTTTCACGTAACAAACTCTGTCAAGAAAAATTTTCAGGAGAAAGAGCTATCCCATAAATGTTCTACTTTGGCGTTTGAAAGAATTTTTGGTGCTGCAGCTGCTACTGTCTATCAGAAACCTCATTTCAGACAAGACTGAGAACTGAAGGCCAGAAACTCTTTGCACATGCTTTGACCCTCAAAAATAATTTTTCGCATTTGAATCCTTGCAACGCAGAAATTAATTCCTGGAATTTACGGGTGGATGTACGTATCTTAACGCATGCCCACTCAAATTATTTAATTTGCATGCATTTTATCTGAATAAATGTGCTCAAAACTGTTTTGACACGTACCAATTCGATGCGTAACAGGGTTACACTGCACTGTGCTACTCCCAAGCTGATTGTATGCAGCCACAGTGAAGATGTATGAAAACCCTGCAGTGAAGGTGCTTATGTTGAGGTACATCTGATCGAGGTCAGTCAGGTTCCCATTTGGAACATCCAGTTCAGTTGTAAGAATGCCCTTCATTGCAGTCACGACCACCTGTGTGAGGTCAAGGCCCCCAGTGTGTGTGTAGCTCCAGCGGACTGTGATCACACCGCCAGAGGAAGTGGGCGGACTCGGACACACAGGAGCAGGGACTAACAGAGAGAGAAACAGAGTATAAAACTGCACAATAAGATGGATGAGTCTCGTCTTGTGCTCGGATAGATCCCACCCTAAGGGTCTGTTGATGTGCTGAGTCAGCAGTTCACTTTTGAATAAGCCACAAAATAGTGCTACACTGTACATCCTGTAGCCTTGTTCCCAGGCCTTCCCACCGTCCAGTTTTTGATTGCTTGCAGTATGTAAAAACAGAGGGGGAAGGCCTAGTCCATTTTATCATGTGAATGACGTCAGTGTCTACCTAGGTAGACAGGGGGAGGAGGGGTCCCCGATTGAAAGGACGCATTTCGCACATGCGTTCTTCGTCTTCGTCTTAAACAAGGAGTGGTTCGTTTTTCGTTTCGCGAACGTTCAAACTCTGGGACAGAAACTACAAGAGAAGGCCTTAAACTCGTTCTTTCGGTCGGTACCCCCCCACCTCTGTCTACCCAGGTAGACACTGACGTCGTGCAGTGTGCAAGTATTGAACACAAGCCAATGAAATAATAGTCGCATAGGCCATAGACCCTTTTATCTATTGGCATTGCGGAATGGAAAGAATCTGGCTTGCGAGACTAATCAAATAGTGCTATTGTGCAAACATTGAACACAAGCCAGTAAAACATAGCCATATTGTGTAAACACATAATTGTTGGCGAGTCACAATTGATGACTGCTGACTCAGCACAACCAGGAAAGAGCTCAATAGAGGATATTCACCAACGTCATCAAAACTGTACACATCCGTATACATGTACTAAAACTTGCTTGGAGTACGGCTTTATATAGACCTTATCTACGCACGTTCATTTCAAGATTATATATGTCATTAACTTCCGGATGGCAAATTGCAAAAGGAGGGAAGGGCGTTCTGTTTTGCAGCCAGATGGCTGTGTACTTTGGCAAAGGGCGAAGAGTACAGTGAGTATACCCATGACGCAGAAGTGATCCTAGCTCACTATCGAGTAGATAAACCATTCAAACGCTTTTACCAGCTGTAGCTACCTTAGGTAGTACCAGCAACGAACTGACTTCCACAATTCCTACTACGAGCTTTTGCCTACCATTTCTGTCGTTTGATAGCTTTTCCCTACAATCTCCACAAGTTTGGGGCCTTGGAGAATCGAACGTTAGCTACTTTCCTTCACTCCTTTTCGCGTACACCCGTGCACACAGCAACTAATGGCATTTGTTGCGCTTTTGCCATCCAAAAGTGAATTATGTAATCACAAAATGATCGCATGGATAAGGTCTATATACATGGCAGTATATGTGGTATCACAAACTGGCCTCACAGATAAGCTTTTTAACATACAGAGCGAGAGCGGTGGTATTTTGCCCGATTCAACATATACTAGAAATATTCTAAGTGTCTCTTTGCATTCGCTGAAATCGAATGTACATATCAGACTGAAAGCAAACAAACACGGAGGTGGTACAGTGACGATACTAGGTGAAACTCACAACCAACCCAGTGACAATAGCATGATATAATGTAGTCTATCAGTCTATCATTCAGTAGTTACATTCAAAAGTCTTGCACACACTAGCCAAAGGTCAGACTACGCAAGATATTCATGTACTGCGTAACACACATACAAACAACGGTACATGTACTGAAAGAAATGAATGCACACGTCCACAAACACATGTTCGCACAAACACACAAACAAAATGCATGTGCACGCACACACAAAACACATGCTCTTACACAGGTACATTGTACACACAAATTCACACACACACACACACATACATGTGTGCATACAAGCATGTATCATATACAGTGGATGATTTGCCTGCCTTTTTACAGGAGATGTGGTTCATTGACTGCTCATATGCACAGTTACACACATGCACGCGCACACACACACACACACACACACACACACACACACACACACACACACACACACACACACACGCACGCACGCACGCACACACACCCACACCCACACCCTCACACACACACACACACACACCCTCACACACACACACACACACACACATGCACACACACACACACACAACCAACGTACCAGTGACATTTGTAGTGGCTGTAAATGGCTCACTCTGTGCACTTTGTCCAACAACCATCTGAGATTCAGAAATGGCCGCCACACGGAATTCATACGTGGTTCCTGGAGCCAGCTCAGTCACATTGAAGTCTCTCGTAGCATCAGTAGTGGTGAGAGTGAGAGGCGGTGCTGTTGAATTAACTTGGGTGGCTGTGATCACATAGCGGGAGACGGTAGGGATGCCTCTGAATGAAGGATCCTGCCAGCAGACATGTGCATACGTGGCTCCAATATCCATGCTCTGAATGGAGACATTTCTCGGTCGGGAAGGAGGAACTGGGACAGTCAGAGAGAGAGAGAGAGGAGAGAGAGGGGAGAAGTGAAACACTAGACACTATACTATGTTGGTAGCTACATGTATCACTTGGTAGCAGTTTTTTCTTGGCTCGACACTGAGATACAATTTACATGGAGGGTCTGGGAGCTCATTATATTCACCTGACAAGGACAGGGACGATGGCTATATACCAAGTTCGTTAGACTTTGTGTGGACATACGACTTTGTAGTATACATGTACAATATGTGAAATTACACCCCAAGTGGAAAGATATATATAGTAATGAACGAATGACATACAGCGTTCATGCAATAGCGAGTAAGCTTCGATCACTTCACTCTACATGCAATGGTTATGCTTACTGTTAGAAGCTGGATTTGTGCACCTAACCCCGATTCCCTGTTCCACTTTTGCCCTAATCTAGCCAAGCTTCCACACTATGTGTAGCCAGTGGGTTAGCTTAATGACTTGTTTTAAGGAAGGACTGGTTTGTCCACCTGCATTCAAGCCACCACTTTCTTTCCACTTGGGTTGCGGTTGCCTTGGAAACATAAAAAAAAAAAAGGTCTAACAGGTATTTAGGTTAGGGCTGGGACGATATTGTTTTCTTTCTGTATTCATACATGTACATGTATACATATGGTTCACGTGTAATGGGATATACCTACATTTATCATACGTCTACCTCACACTAATGTATGGAAGTCAATGGGGAAGCCTTGCAGCTGCACGCAGTTTATAAAAAGCCGTATTTTTTACTACAAGTCACGCGAGAATCCGTATCAGTACTACAAGTAACGTGAGAATCCGTATCAGGTACTACAAGTCACGTGCGCTGCGTCTGAACGTGTAATGAAATCGAAGGTTCGTACGATAAAATCATTATCACCATAGTACAAAGCTATACCAGAGATGTTTGCTGCCGTTGGCATTGCTACTCGTGCTGCGCACTCGTAACAATACAGACGGCAACAAACTCGTGATATTTTCCAGTATAGCTTTGTACTATGGTGATACTTATATATTAACATACCATAAATCTACCATACTGTAATTTCGGAAATTAATGCACGGCTAAAGTAATGCGAATCAGTTGAATGTAAGGGTTTTGCACAATAATGCTATTAATTTAAAAAAATGCGAATTAAGACTAATAGTATCCATAAATGAATCAGATGAATACCGTTTTTAAACAATGCGTGTGTAAAATGCCTCACAATGTTCGCATTTATAAAATACTGCATTAATTTCCGGAATTACGGTAAATCAATGGGGAAGTTTTGTTTCTAGAAACCTTGTATTTTGTACTACAAACCGTATTTATTACTCTAACAAACATATCAGGTAGTTTGTTAGAGTAATAAATCAAGCTATACAGGTAGTACAAGTCGTGTGTTCCGTATCAGGTACTGCAAGTCACAAGTGTTCTGCTTGAATGTGCAATGAAATTGGAGGATTGTACGATAAAACCATTATCACCATAGTACCAAGCTATACTGGAAAAAAAATATCACTTCTGTCATGCACTTACACAATACCGATGATTTTTCCAGTACAGCTTGATACTGTGGTGATAATAACATAAAACGGAGCAAGACTATGTGTGCGCATGTGTACAAGATTAGAAAATGGCGTCCTACGCAATTGACAGCAGCCAGGCAGTACTGTGAACAGCTTTATCCACCCTTGCTGATCACAAAAGCATCAGTTATGTCCGTCTACGCAAAGTTGCCTTGCACTAACCTTCAATGAAGTTTCTTACTGCAGCAGGTATGCGTGGGCTTGTGGATGCGCTTCTCAAACTCCATGAGTACACTCCATTAGCCATGCAAAGCTCGCTCCAGGGTAGGCACTCATTCGAGTAAACTTTGACCCTATACAGGAAATTGGGCCAAAAGTATAGGGTGTTGGCGCTCTTTCACAAGACTACGGTACATACATGTATATATGTAGACAAAACACCCTCAAAAAGAGAAAGACGAACGTACAATAAACATGTTGTGTGCATGGGTGAATATTAGTGACTGCGGCTGTGTTGTCTAGTCAACACAGTGAAACCTGACTGTAACAGTTGCCATGGGAATGAACCAGCATATTTATGTTTGGGGTAGTCACTTTTCTGTTCCTAATGTGAAATTCTTTATCACTGCCATTTACATAATACACGTGTATATATATCTGTGTGTGTATTCTGCACTTTACCTTTGTTTCTATAGTAACAGGTGGGTAGACTGATAGATTCTGTTTCATAAGTTGTAAAATGATGTTTCTGACAAGCTACATGTACTTTACTAAACCACCTTGTATATAACAACAACCAATCAGGTTGGAGAATACAACACATAATGCATGTTAGTTTATGGCTTACAATGACCACCCTTGTCATTAAGCTCTGCCCTTGAAGTCAGGTAGTTATTGACCATAAATCCCTGGCTACCAATATCTGTTACATCATTCAACCATAATAAGCGGATCGGCCGGATTTAAAATCGGTCCAGTGTACATAAAGTCGAAAAGCGGGTCAATAAGCTGGTGTGTTCAGTCGGAAAGTGGGCCCGTGCCTGCGCTAGACAGGTTAGCACCTTTGTTTGTGGTCAATGGAGAGCAAGCTACAAAACACAATCTGGGAACGAGGTTAGTCAGCTCTCTCATGTTAGTCCTATTAGTTTTACTTGTTAGTCTCGCAAGCCAGACCCAACCAACTTTCAGTATCAAAGCGATCCACGCTGGGGTTGGTTGGGTCTGGCTTGTGTGACTACCTCGCTTGTATCCTTCTGTAAATTGTTTGACCAGCTTTCATGCCGTTTGAGCCATGGGTTGGTAGTGAACCATTAGCTATATACATGTAGCTTCCGAGCTGTTCAGCCAGCTTTCTAACCTCTCGGCCTGGTTTCTAAACGGGACCACTTTGCTTTGTATAATTGAAAGCGGGCCAACCAGTTTAGAAACTGCATGACCAGTTGGTAAACGGGCACCAGTTTACCAATTGGTCAAGTCTGCAATCGGTTCTCAACGCATCCCTTTGTACCAGATAAAGCTAGCTTGTAACAGCAACCAATAAGTTCGAGGGAGGAAATAAAAAAGAAAGGGAATCATAAGGATGATGGCAAAGAGAAAATGCAGTCAAGCAACACAGCGAGTTAGCTAGCTACAATGTTCAATTAAAATCCTCTTACTACTAATGATGACTATAGTCGTCATATCGATCCAACTTTGGCTGCATGTTATAACTGGGTGGGTGTCACACTCCGAGTAACAACACAACTGGGACGGTTTATACATGTAAGCTCCAGATAAAAGTAACTATTTCTTGGTTTACACACGTTAAGATATGTATCATCCTGCAGTGCAACAATACCTATATATGTTAACAATGCAACATATGGCATCCTCCCACTGTCACCAAAACTCCTATTAATGGACAAGACTTTAGTTACCAGTTACATGTAGAATAACAACAAACACTTATGAAGTCATTTCCGGGGGCAATTCCTTCTGTCAACATCTCAAGTTGCGAGCAGAATGTCAGCCACTTACCATAGGCACAAACAAGGGTGTTTGTATCGTGTTTAGTGGCTAGAGAGCCAGCTACGTTCTGTATACTTTCTTAATGCCTTTGAGAAAACGTTTGTAGCGGAAGGCGTAAGATTTTAGGCCCCTTGAGTACTTAAAGGATAATTCATATCGCTTAGATTTGAGCATTACGAAAGTGTATAAAATTTGCTGAGCAAAATCTTTGTGGTAATGAAAAAGTCACCAGTAATAACAATAACAAGTAAACACCAGCGTTGATTTCCAGGGGGAGGAGAATTATAATCTTATGCTGCATGGTTCACAATTCACTATAACATGTACCCATACTAATATGTGTAGGGATGGGCCACTTCTGCATTTCAGTTCACAAATGCAGTTCACAAAAGCAAACTAATTAGTGAAATACACAAAATTTTATCTACTGTGAAAAGTTAGGTGTTTACAGTAAGTTGGCTGCAAAATACTGGACACCTGTTTTAGTAGAACAAGCTTCAATTTGTCGAGGCGTTCCTCCCTTGTTTGCATTTCTTGCTTTTAGTGACACAATAATCAAGTGAGCACACATAAACAGCATGTGTAGTACAAACCCTTGAGAGATTACACTAATTGACAGACATCTCAACGGAGCCAAATGACCAATGTTTTCAAACACGAGGTCAGAGTTCAAGGGAAGAACATGTGACATACTTGTGATGCATAGTGCCAAAGTTGCACTTGTTTGAGCTTTGGCACCTACCCTGTTATGGCGGAGTAGTGAAAACGATCAATACTATTCTTGGTATGCAACTTCCCTTTGTAATTTTTAGTTGGCAAAAGTTCAGCATCTTGTTCCAAACACTCACATTTGCAGGGGCACAGACACAAACCAAGTATTGAGGGAGAGGGGGGAGCTATTTCATAACATGGTTCGTGTGGTATACGTGACAAATATTGACTCATCATACATCGTACAGGAGTCAATGGGGAAGCCTTGCAGGTACACGCATTATTTGGTGACATGCACCACAGCACCACAGTTGTAGCACACACACACTCACCAACAACAGTCAGACTGATCTGACGCTCTGCAGTGCGTGGTGTACCACCAGGTGCGTTCTCCGCAGTGCAGGTCCAGTTGCCAGCTTGGTAACGTGTAACACCAGAGACCGTCAGACTGAGGGTGGTTGACCCAGAGATACCAGTCCCATCTGAGACAGCAGTTCCATTGTTATCCATCCATGAGATGGTGGGTGTGGGGTTGCCATTAACACGACTGGCACACACAAGGGTGATGTTACCTCCTTCAAGAACTGAAGCATCAACCTCAGGTCCAACGAACTCTGGAGGATCTGTGATGAAAAAAATTAATTACTTGGTCACAGCAATGGTCTTGAATATTCCTGGCCACTATGGGACCTCGGTGAGCATGCACACTTCATACCATTGTTTGAAACTATATGAAGCACCTGTTGTGACCTGTGCTCACAAAGCTTGCGAATATTGTGTTATGCACCTTTTTCAGCACCTATTGTACTGATTCAGCTCACTGGTTACCAGTTTGTTTACACTGTCATTAAACATTACAAACCATTATGGTTGTGTGTATACAGGCAGTAATATTCATGAGCAGTGACCATCATTGTCATTATTCCCTAGTTGATGATTATCACTAAGACAAATATTCATGAACAATCAACAAACTACATCTCGCTAAAACAAAAAAAATAGGCTTAGGTGTTATGTACATGTGAAGTCACCAACTGCGCAGGACGCGTTTCGGTCAATTCCAGCCCCTCCTGTACAAAGTTTTTTGGTATATATACATATCCTTGTCAAAGTAGTCTGGTTGTGAGTACTTTAGATCTGTATGACAGCAGCCGAAACTAGCAACAATAGAAGATTAGGCACTCTCACTGTACATATATAAACAAACAATAAACAATATCTCCTGGACAATAGGTACGCCTACTACAGTGTATATCGTTGTACAGGACACACATCGACCAATACCAGGTCTCATCTGCTGAAGTAGCTGGAAGACGGGGACAGCTATCTTATGCAGAATATGTAGTCAGGTAGCTAGCTCTATCTATACAGCAAGAACGCATAAGAACGGGCAAGAGAGTGTAACTCCGTAAAATTTGAAAGCGGAAGAGCCTCGCGTCATTCATGTGACAGGTGTTTCCAGGCCTTCCCCATTTTTCGCCGCTCTTCTGCTTCCGTGTATTATACTGAACACACCGAAGAACAAAAAAAAACGGGATAGGCCTGGGAACGAGGCTACATGTAGATCACTGTGCAGGACACATTTCGGCCAATACCAGGTCTCATCAGCTGCAATGAAGTATCTTACGCAGAATATGTAGTCAGCGCATAAGAACGGGTAGCTTGAGTAAGAGCGTGCAACTCCGTAAAATTTGAATCCGGTCGGAATTTACCTTTAGTTTTTGTAGCAATTTTCAGATTTCTGTGTACACAATGTCAAAGTTTGACCTACTGTACTCAACCCACACAAAAGCAGGAATTCAATTCAATACCTGATTTACTTCATTACCAAATTATTCACTTCTGAAATCAAGCATGCATCATGTTAGTAGACTTCCCGACACACTCTGAGAGCCATACCCTCCCTGTTCCCTGGCCACCCGCTCAGCTGTATTAGCTTTGTTCACAGGTTCCAGTATATTATTGTAGTATGCAAAAACGAAGGGGAAGGCCTGGGAGATTTCATCACATGTGATGCCATCAGGTAGACAGAGGGTAGACAGACGGGAGAACGGTGCCTCATCATTGTAACTCCTAAACTTTGCATTGATCAGCCTTGAGTCTACTGAAGAATGAGCTTGGACAAGATACTACAAGAACCTCAAGATTCTTTGTTGGGCAACTTATCATTACATCACGTCATACATGTATGTGGCAAATTTCTCCCAGGCTTTCCCTCTCTGTATTTGCATACTGTAAGCAATCAAAAACTGGAAGATGGCAAAGTACGGTATGCAGGAGAGAAGTGTGGTATCTTTTCTCACGTGAGTGAGGGGCTTAGAACAGCAAGTAGAACAAAAGTACCAGGTAACTTACCACACATACCAAGCTAGTGGGGGGCGACTGTCATACAATACGAGAAATGCCGTCTGTTCTGAAAATTTTGCCATTTTCTGATTATGCCATCTCACATGAGGAAAGATACCAGGCCTTCTTCCACTTTACCGTACTGAAAGCTAGCCAGGAGCCTGGGACGAGGCTAAACCACACCATATTGACTTACACTGTACATCCAGTGTGAAGGATCCAGTGTCCGTCCCCACTACCACATTGGTGTCGTCCAGACGATAGTTCGTGGCAGTCAGGGTGTAGATACCAGCATCTCCTCGTTCAAATCGTTGGAAGGTGACACCGGGGTAGCCAAACATTACTCTTGAGTTGTTCCTGGAAGGCGATCCATTCACAGTCCAACTGAACTGCTGGGGGAAGGGGAATGCATCTGGAGCCTGGCTGAGATCGACTGTGTTGGTTCTCCCCTCAACAGCTGTCTCTGTTAGGTTGTCTATCAAATTGGGTGGCTCTGGGTAAGGAAAAGAAACAGTGAATGGTTTCAGCCTCCAAACATCATGTACAACAGTTTCATAACATCATTTACTCATGCGGTGACACTGACTTACGATAGATTCTCAGGATGAAACTCGCATCAATGGTGGGAGGAGTTCCTCCTCGTCCACAGCTGAGATTTGCTCTGTCCAAGTCAGAGGTTAGATTCTGTATGGTGAGGTTTGTCTGTCCAGCAATCATAGAGTTGGGTAACGTGTCTCCAGTTATGTTAAAATTCGGACTACGAACAATTGTCTGAGGACTATTGGCATCTCTTCTCTGAATAAACCATTCTGTGGTCACCTGTGTCCCATTAGTCGCATTCAACACTCTGCAGTAGAAGGTGACGGTCTCTCCTTCACCTCCAATCACCGTGCTCCCAACTTCAGGAATGGTTTCCTCTACTACACAAAAGCCTGCAAAAAACAATACAAAACTCAAAATTAGCACCCACTTCATCCCTTTTGCCAAAGCTAGACATCGAGTCGCTACAGAAGTGTGCTAGTTATGTGGGCCTAGGTAAACAGGTTACGATACGCCCGGAGCAAAATGGAAAAAAAATAGGCCTACCGCCAGTTTTGGCTGTGCGAAAATTTTATAACGCCTTTGCTTTCATGCTTTCAAAGCTACAGTACTGCTTATACCGGTATTGTTGCGTACTCTGTATGAGAGGAATAGTGAAACGCCTTTGGGAAAGAAATATGGTCATACTAGTAGCCAGCCTGGCCTGGGGACGCCAGCTAACAGAGTTAAACCGCAAATAAAAACGCTCTATGTTTTTTTTTAACTCACCCGTGCTTGCGAAAAGGCAAGCTACAAGAGTCAGCGTGACAACACAGAGCCGTCTTCCCATCGTTTCTACTCGCTTTCGTTGTATATCAGCGTCGCTCCAAACTGTCGCTACTACCGACGAATCGTGGGCGGTTCATTATTGTGAAAGTGAAGCCGTACTGGGCGCTGCATGCACGTGATTACAACGAAGCCCCACCCTTAGATCGTTGAGAATGCGGTCTGGGGACGAGCCCACTCATTTCCGGATGTAGAGCGACTTTCTAGATCTCACATCCTGAAATGAGTGACTTTTCTAGCTCTACATCCTGAAATGAGTGGTCTCGTTCCCACACATTAACAAGCCATCCTGGTCTCGTCCCCAGACTGCATTCTGTAACAAGACCATAAAGACAGATTTTACCGACTGTACTAGACTGGTATCTAAGTGCACAGTAGCCTCATTACCAGACCTTTCCCCACTGTCCATTTTTCAGTTAAAAACTAAAACTGGATGATGTGTGGTATTTGGCTGCCCAGCCAAAATTAGTAACCTAGACTAGGACACCTAGCTACTTCACGTCTACACCCTAGTCTTTTAGCCCATACCCTACCCACAGTGAAGACAGTCTCGCACATAAAGTTGAAATTCTGGGGCAAGCACACACCTTATAATTGAAGGTGATGGACAAAAGGAGAAGATGGATGGGACTGGGGACAAGAATACAATGATTATTGTATGTACACGTGATGGCCTATAGCAGGCTCATACTGATTCAATAAATTATTATTATTATTATTATTATTATTGGAGGACTAGTGTAGCCCAGCGACATTCAAAACTTTATGACATATGTGGGGACACAGAGCGGGTAGCTAGCTAGCTACAAGAGTGCATGATAATGTCATTTTCATTGCACATGATGATATCATTATCATTCCTCCTCCTTCCACAATAACAATGGCATCATCATGCACTCTTGAACGTTATTACTACTGAAAAATTTTGCTGGTTCTTACTACATTGCCTCTTTCCCAGGGTCTTCCCTGGGAGTAGGTCCTCACCACATTTTGGTAGTAGTTAGGTTCAAGAAATTAGCTAACCCAGTGGCGGATTCAGGGGGGGTAAGGGGGGTGCAAATGCACCCCCCTTTGGCAGTTAGTAATGTATTTTGCGTACATAACTGCACGAGTCCATCAAATGATTATGCAGCAGTGGCATGCAGCAAAACAACCAGGCACAGTTACACACTCACGTATCAGTTCCTTACTGATCTCCAGACATTTGACTAGGCCTAGAGTTGCTTCGAGATATTCAGTTCGGCCCGAGGGGTCCGCCACGGCGCGCCTCGGCGTACGAGATTTCGAAATCCACTGGATTTCACGTGGATTTCGGATTTGAGAGTGGATTTCTTGATTTCACTGTGGACTTCTGGATTTCAGTTTGGATTTCTGCCGACAGGTTTCTTCTTGTATGTTCTTGGATATTTTAGTTATAGTTCCCAGCTTAGCTAGTTAGTTGTAGTTTTGGTTAACTAAATTTTAAAAAAGGCCATACTAAAATGTATTTTTAGGAAAATTATAGTCAACTAAAACAACACTGTCGGACAGTGTACGAGATTTCTTTTGTGACGGACCCCTCGGTTCGGCCTTCCAGCTATATTTTGTATGAATGCGTTCACGTGACCGAAAGTGGGCGTGGGAACCCAAAAAATTTCCGGCGCGCTTCTTCGCGCGCCGGTGACTGCACCCCCCTTTCTAAATTTCTAGATCCGCCACTGTAACCAGACCGTTTCTCATCAGTAAGCACATTAGTAGCTATCATGTTCAGACCCCACCCTCTCATAAGGAAAAATGGTCTGGTGAACCAAGTCAAATTTGTAGGGCTAGCGTGCGCTTTTGCGACTAGTTTGACCTAGCACCATTCAAAACATTTTGTGCCACATCCGCTCAAAAAATGTTCCACTACCTGAGTTGAGAAGCAAAATTTTACTGCTGTAAGGGAAGTGCTATGCTGTGTTAATTAACGATCTTGCAATCTTATTGAACCTTATATAGCTACCACATTCTGGGAACAGGCCAAGAGATTCGATTTTGTTCACCAGACTGCCGGGGGGGGGGGGGGACCACACATGGGCTGGGCATGAGACTATAGCAGGGTCGTAGCAAGCTATTTCAAGGTGGTGTGGCCAAAGTGCACATACTGCATGTAGTATCTATATGTAGGGGAGTCGGGGGCATGTTCCCTCAGGAGACGCTAGGAGATCACTTCTGAGGCCATTTTAGCCCCCAAATCTCATATGTTCTGCAATTCTTGGAAAACAGAATTTCAATAGTTGCTACACGAACTCTCTGTGAGGTATATAGTGATCGCAGATTGTACGTAACTTAGTGCACATACTGCCACATAGTACATATTGTACATGCCAGATGCCTGAGTCACTGGACAATATGGTTGAATGTGAAACATGTTTCCAGTGGTTTCACTATCGCTGTGTAGGGATAGCTGGCGAAAGGGACACTGTGTCGTGGAATGCAGAGGAAACTGCAAGAGACTACGACTGAACTAACAGATAAATTCTAGAGTGTACATAATCATAGCTTATTGGGTGCACTTTATCTCCTTGGAATTTAGAGTAATAAGCAGGGGGGTGCATGATGTCCTAGGATAATGGGCAGGGGGGTGCATGCTGTCCTAGGGTAATAGGCAGGGGTGTGCATGATGTCCTAGGATAATAGGCAGGGGTGTGTATGATGTCCTAGGATAATGGCCAGGGGGGTGCATGATGTCCTAGGATAATGGGCAGGGGGGTGCATGCTGTCCTAGGGTAATGGGCAGGGGTGTGCATGATGTCCTAGGATAATGGGCAGGGGTGTGCATGATGTCCTAGGATAATGGGTAGGGGGTGCATGATGTCCTAGGATAATGGGCAGGGGGGTGCATGATGTCCTAGGATAATGGGCATGGGGGTGCATGATGTCCTAAGATAATGGGCAGGGGGGGTGCATGATGTCCTAAGATAATGGGCAGGGGGGGTGCATGATGTCCTAAGATAATGGGCAGGGGGGGGTGCATGATGTCCTAGGATAATGGGCAGGGGGGGTGCATGATGTCCTAAGATAATGGGCAGGGGGGGTGCATGATGTCCTAGGATAATGGGCAGGGGGGGTGCATGATGTCCTAAGATAATGGGCAGGGGGGGGGGGTGCATGATGTCCTAGGATAATGGGCAGGGGGGTGCATGTCCACTGCATGATGTCCTAGGATAATGGGCAGGGGGGGGTGCATGGATAATGGATAGGGGGTGCATGATATCCTAGGATAATAGGCATCCCCTGGATGCCTAAAATCCTACCACAATGCGGGGTGTCAGATTTCCTGAGGGAGTGCCCATTTTCCTAGGAAAAACTGCATGGGGGTGCCAGATTTCCTGGGGTGGAAGATTTCCTGTGACACCAAGTGCATGAGAAGTGATCTGAGGCCACTTTCATGCTCTACATCAGTACATGGAGAGTTGCTCTGCACTTGTGAAACGTGAAAAAGTACGGGGGTTGTGTAAAAGCAGATCACCCTGATCACCAAAAACGCGTGCAAAAATCGAACGGACCATTCATTATAATGTGTTGCAATTTGCATGTCAGAAGTACGTTACGTAAGCCTCGCCACCAGGCTCCGCCCACTTTTGCTGTATGGGAGCGCTGGTTCCACGTTAGTAGGCCTGCACCTATCCGGCTGGCAGTCTTGATCGTGTGGTTTGGCCTTCCTAAGGCCTTCACTGACATGGAAAATCTTCAGAGGTGTAGCTGATCCCCTTCCCAGACGGAGGAACACAGAGGTATATACAAGCATGCATGCTTAGATCTTTTGCCCAAATGTGCGCTTGGGAAACTTATAGTTCGCTGGATGATATGACATTTCGGGGATATCATCTTGTGCTGTTGAATCGGTGATACTCAGTGGCGGATCTAGAAATTTAGAAAGGTGGGTTCAGTCACCGGCGCGCGAAGCGCGGCGGAAAATTTTTGGGTTGCCACGCCCACTTTCGGTCACGTGAACGCATTCATACACTAAAGGAAGGCCGAACCGAGGGGTCCGTCACAAAAGAAATCTCGTACACTGTCCGACAGTGCTGTTTTAGTTAACTATAACTTTAACTAAATACATTTTAGTATGGCCTTTTTAAATTTAGTTAACCAAAACTACAATTTTTTTGCTAAACTGGGAACTATAACTAAAAAATCCAAGAACATACAAGAAGAAACCTGTTGGCAGAAATCCAAACTGAAATCCAGAAATCCACTGTGAAATCCAGAAATCCACTCTGAAATCCGAAATCCACGTGAAATCCAGTGGATTTCGAAATCTCGTACGCCGAGGCGCGCCGTGGCGGACCCCTCGGGCCGAACTGAATATCTCGAAGCAACTCTACAAACGTCTGGAGATCAGTAAGGAATAACAGTGATACGTGAGTGTGTAACTATGCCTGGTTGTTGTTGCTGCATGCCACTGCTGCATAATCATTTGATGGACTCGTGCAGTTATGTACGCAAAATACATTACTAGCCGCCAAAGGGGGGTGCATTTGCACCCCCCTTACCCCCCCTAAATCCGCCACTGATACTGCCAGTTGCTGTAGCCATGGCGTGGTACGAGCACGAGTTATTGCTCGGTGCAGCTGCGCAAGTGCGAAATTTTCATTATCTGCGCATGCGCAGTTCCAAAAATGACCTTGAAAACTGGTCCGGCCAAAACCGGACCAGCCGGACCTCTTGCTACGGCCATGATTACTTTCAAAGGGTGTGTGTAACACGCAGCCGTAGTGCACAGTACAGCGAGAAACTACCGGGTAGACAACTAGCTGGCTTACCTCGTGCACAAGCACCGTCCTGTGAGCCTTGGGGCACCGGAGCTTTCATTAATGCCTTTTTTCGTGCCACTGCCTCAAAAGAGTCACACTATACAAATAAGGCTGGAGGCTGCTAGCCCGAGAAAAGTAGATTCCTGCCTGAACGAGAGCCAGTGTGATGTACGTTTACTGCGCATGTGCAAAAAACAAAAACAAATTGTCCGTTGCACGCAAGCATTTTAGGTGATCCAGGTGATCCGGCAGTCCGGCTTTCAATTGCAACAGCCAAAGGCAATGAGATCTGAGAACATGCAAGACCATTGAGTATCATTGGGAATTCCACTGGGCCGGGTGTTTAGCTAGGTGGTTGCCTGGGATCGAAGAGTCCCACTCTACAAGTTTCTATATACACATGCATGTGTCTTACACTGCAGAATATGTTTGCATGTGTATATATGCTTTCAAAGTGGTTGCAGATCAATAGTGTTGTTTTAGTATACTGGAGCTTATGCTTTTAGTTTAACGTGGCGGGGGAAGTCACTCGGCGGAGGTTATGAAAACATAAACCTGGGTTACAGTCAGGACCAGTGTTGCTCCTAGTTTCAGGGCTAGGGTTTGGTTTAGGGCAATCTTGCGTTGCCTAATTTAAAAAATGGGTTTTAGTAGCTTATTAATATATTCATGAGCCAAAATTGCCACTCGATGGATGCATCTACATGCTCACTGTAGGTAGCGTCCTAACCACCAATGTATCTCAAATCATTCTGTGCCAGCTTTTGTTCAGAGCTACCAAAGTCAGGCTAGACTCATGTTTGTCACTACTCCTGGAATGGACAACTTCGACTGCACCAAAATGAATGCACATTTCAAAAAATTCACAGCTTGTCTACGGGAGGGGCTCATTCACGAGTGCAAGCAAGCATTACTAGCCCCACCTCTCCCCCTTATGTCGCTAAACAACTCACGGCTCTGTTCCACACACAAACACCGTTCAGCTTTCCTGTCAAGGGGTTCACTAAGTCATAGATAGTGGAGTGGGAGGGATTGGAAACGGCGTATATTAGCACCCGTTCACACCGACATGACCGACAGTCCGCGTTGTACCGGATGTTAACACACGGCACAGAAAATACTTCCTGTTTCTAATCCATGCCCATCAGTCAGTGCCAGTCGACTAGGTTTGAGAGTAATAACTTCTTCAAAGATCTGTACCACAGACTACTTTTTCCACAGTCACAGGTAAGATAATAAAGCCACAGTAGCCAGCTAGCTTCGTGTATAGCATGTCCTCTGCCATAGATAGTGATCTATGACTTTAGTACAGTAAATTTCAAGAATATGATCTGAGGCTCGCTTAAAAACACAGTAGTCCTATAGCTAATAAAGCATTTTATTATCAGCTGCAACTGTTCCTGACAGCACTACCAAGTACCAACAGTACTGTGTGATGATGGCTTCCAGTTTCCAGCAGCAGAAGCTATAGAAATCATGCCTTATTGTTGAATGACTGGTGCAACAAACCAGAATAACACATCTTGCTGAAAATTTGATAGCTGTACCCTTCAAACGAGTTGATTGTAAACAAAATTCCAAACTCCAAGGCACTTCGCAGGGAAGTCTTCACTGATGATGTAAACAACTCAATAGTATACAAGTAGCTATAGTAGATGCATTTCATGTACATTAATAGTCATACAGGCAATGAACTTGCACAACATGCATACAACTATATAAATAGTGTTTTCAGTGACGTTTTGGTGAACTTCTGCTCCTTGTTCTTCCGATGAGACGATTGGAACTTTCTATGCCCAGTTCTGTACACCATCACACATCCTATATACAGTCAGTATAGACCCATGAGTGATTTCTAACATCCCATGACAAGTTTGCAACCCACAGTACTATCTATGGCATAATGGCATACCTAGTGGCAACTCATTGAAGGAGGTAGGAACAGAGATGGATTCTATACAGATCAAGCTATGAATAGCCAACAAATACACACCCTGCATTACATCAATGGTAGGTTTGTAAAATGATGTAAAGCTTTCAGTATTTGACATATTCTCAAGGCCATGGTACACCCACAAAGTCCATTGTTCGGAGACGCACAAAGCAACTGGTGATGCCAACTACTATGCAACTCACCAACAGTAAAACTCAAAACAATGTACACCAAACAATGTACAAGTAGCGATGTCGGGGTGAAAATCAAAATTTGTTTATCACAACAACAACCTTTATTTTTGAAAAGAGCATAAAATGGCGATTCCAACGGTACCCATATCAATGAGATTGGGTGAATACAGCAAGCGGTACGGTCTTCGAAATGTAACTGGTTTGCTAAATTTTTTCTACGTCATTTTAGCGCAATATTCCGGTCACTACCTTTCCGGAAGCCGCTGTAAGCCCGATCAGAATGAAACTCGCTGTGAAGGATAGTCTGTACCTATTCAGTCCAATGAAGGTTGTGGATTTTAGATATCTAGTATAATCCTTGCACTAGGCTTGATAAATGCTTAAAAAACGGCATTTTGTGGCCATAAATAGTTGCATTTCCGGGGAAGTTGGAGCAATTTTCCAATCAAAAACCTGTACCATCCCATTGGACAACTACTCTAGTATACAGAACTGGTTGTGCTTTGTTGAATATTGAAGTAACTGTGAGCAGCATCACAAAATGTCTTAATACTTCAACAATTTGCAGAAAAGTAGCGAGATGTGACAAAAAATTATGTGTAGTTTTGATCGAGGCAGATATTTTTAACAAAGCTGTGCAAGGAAATATACCCAAGCCTCTAAGGAACCTCTATATCAAATTTGATGTGAATACATTAAGATATTGTGGAGAAATGGCCCGTGTAGAAGAATATTTACATACTTTTGGAAACTCTGACATCACTAGTACAAGCACTAAAACTAGCTCTCAGGCTCCCTGAAAGATATATATTCAGTACCTTAGCTTCTCTGTGCGCCCACAAAAGCATTCAGCTTTATTGCGCTACGCTATCTACGGGGTAAAATACTCATTCCAAGGCGTTTTATTCTAACAAAAGCCTACTCGATGGAAAATATCAACAGTAGATCACAATACAACACGAAACACATACCTATTATCTCGGTCCTTTCTTCTTCTTAGCAAAAAACGGCTACTTCTTCTTCTTCCAAGTCGGGTAAGGCGTACAAAACCGGACCGCAACGTGCCAAATTCCACACATTCGCTACAACGCGGACTGTATCTAGCCTCGTTCCCAGGCCTTCCCCGGCTCCAGTTTTTGATCGCTTGCAGTATGCAAAAACGGAGGGAGAAGGCTAGTCTCGTGACCAGCCGGAAACAACCTACGGAAAATCCGTCTGGTAACATTGCGCGCCTTTCTGGGGCTTTTGCACACGTCAGCAGGGTTTGAACACGGCCGGCGCTGACCATATATGGACGTTCTCACCACTACATGGCTTCAATTATCACCAATTAGCATCCACACAAGCGCTAGGGCGCTAGTGGGCCGCCCAAGTAATTGGAAATGCTACAATTTGATTGGTACGTTCAAATAACTCCGTCGTAAGTAGAAAAGCCCCAGAATTGAGCCCAACGTTACCAGACGGATTTTCCGTAGGTTGTTTCCGGCTGGTCACGAGACTAGGAGAAGGCCTGGTGAATCTTACCACGTGATCCGCTGCACAGGCGTCACATATCATCACGCTTATATGTATAGCCATACTAGGGAGAAGACTGATCTTGCGTTCTGTTGTAGCTACGAAGACGAGACAAGCGCTGACGGAGAACGAAATCAAGCGTACAAAACATATCTAAGCTAGAAGGAATAGCTCCGAAGGGTTGCCGAATGAAATGTGTGAAATATCTGCAGTGACAAAATTTAGCTTACGTAGCGAAAAAGCAGCCGCTTTTGGATTTGCAACGCTTGCAGCGGAACCATCCTTCAGCGGTTCTACTTCAGACTTGGGTATGTTCTAGAGGTGGGACTTGTCTTTCGGCTGGAACTTGTCTTGTTTCTCTAGCTTCTCTGTAGCTGGAGATATAAATGTGAATATGTCTTCGTGTCTAGAACCTGTGACGTCATGTGTGCCGCGGATCACGTGGTAAGATTCACCAGGCCTTCTCCCTCCGTTTTTGCATACTGCAAACGATCAAAAACTGGAGCCGGGGAAGGCCTGGGAACGAGGCTAGACTGTATCAACACGTTAAGTGTTGCAAGATAGGGCGCACGTGATCCGTTTCCAATCCCTCCCACTCCACTATCTATGACTAAGTTCACCCAACTCCATGTGGTGACATCACAATTTGTAATGTTTATTCCTTGCGCATTGCGCGCGCGGATCGAAGATGGAACTGGATCCAGACATGTTAATTGGACCAGAAGAAGCTCAGTACAAAGTCCCTTGTGAGGTAAACTTTCACTTACAGCTTGCTATAGTTTTACGGGTCGTATTTTTATACTTACAGTAACTCTGTGAACTAAATTCAGCATAATTTCTGGACCTGAAGAGCTTCAGTACTTTTCTCATGCCTTTTTTGTAGCTTGTGAGTACAACAGCTAGCTAACATGCTGTGTGACTTACTAGTCTAGTCTTTCACGCTCAGGTCTAGCTTCACCAGTCTATATCAATCAATCAATCAAAATTTTTAATGTCACTTGCATAAAAGCAACCAGCCTAAACAGGCTTATGAGACAGTCTATAATATGAAAGGGATAAACTGGAAATTCTCGAACTATATGTGTACAACCAAAATAATAACAGCTTGGAATATGTTAGGAACAAAGGGAAAGTAGTGAAACAGCGCAGGTGAATTAAAAATGAGACAGTGTGATGTCAGGGTCCCAGAAAACAAACGAAACACATGCAGGTCAGGAGTCTTCCCCTGGCACCCCTCTCGGGGTAACCCGGGGACAGACTACATGCAGGACGGACAAGCCTTCCCCTGGCACCCCTCGGGGTAACCCGGGGACAGACTACATGCAGGACGGACAAGCCTTCCCCTGGCACCCCTCTCGGGGTAACCCGGGGACAGACTACATGCAGGACGGACAAGCCTTCCCCTGGCACCCCTCTCGGGGTAACCCGGGGACAGACTACATGCAGGACGGACAAGCCTTCCCCTGGCACCCCTCTCGGGGTAACCCGGGGACAGACTACATGCAGGACGGACAAGCCTTCCCCTGGCACCCCTCTCGGGATAACCAGGGGACAGACTACATGGAGGACAAAGAAGCACTACTGGTGACCCTTATAGGAATAATGATATTACATTAAAAGGAGTGAACATCTTTTGGAGTACATGGAAAAAACCAGTTTACATATTTGTCTTGGTTGTTGGGCCAACTTTAAGATCAATAGGGCTTTGTCAGTTGCATTTAACCACAGGAACTGGCTTCCCTCTATCTTGCACATGGCATCAATGAGGTCCTTTCTTTCATCTTTTAAGGCATGGCAGTGTAGTAAAAAGTGTTCTTCATTTTCTATATCAGCGGAGCATATCTTACACAGCCTTTGTTGGAGAGGTCGTGCAGCACACCCGAAACGGCCTGTTTCTACTTCCAATGGCAGGCATCCCATTCTCGAGCTCAGTGCAGCCATTACTCTTCTCCAGTCTGCCGGGATAGGGCCTGTCACATATGGTTCAGCAGTGGGGAGGGGTTTGATTTCTCTATAGAGTCTGAGCCTGCCTGTCGTTTCAGAGCCTCTGGGGAAAGTCCAGATGGACCTCTTCCATTCTTGTAACTCTCTGTCAGTCAAGGCATCCCACACAGAATCTAGGAAGTCTTTCCGGTTGAACATCAGATCAGGATTGAACTGACACTCCTTGAGTAGCTCCCTAACGTCTGCTGCCCAGTTATGCACTCCCCTGTCAGCCAAGTTGCAGCTCCATCTGAAGACATCCCCTGTCAGCCTCCCATCAGGTAGGGTGCAGAGCCTATGCCAAAGTCTTAAAACAGCAAGTCTGGTATGTACTCTCATAGGGACCCAGCCCATTTCTCCTTGTAATGCAGCAATAGGGACACTCATACTTACATTTAGAAAGAAACGCATTGCTCTATTTTGAATTACTTGTATTTTACTGTGAAACTTGAAACCCCACAATCCTGCTGAGTAGTCCACTACACTAACCACAAGGGACTGGAAGAGCTTAGTGAAGGCTGAGTATGGGAACCCACCAGCTGATCTACTCTTACTGATCAACCTACTAAGGGATCTATTGGCATTTGTGACTATGTGATTAACTGACTCAGTCATATCCCAATGTTCATTTACCCAGAAACCAAGGTATTTGTAAGTATGGGCAAGAGTGATGGGGTTTGTTCCTACCTGGAAGTTAAAATCTGTTTGGGGGAAACGTTTGCCTTTCTTCCTGAAGTGAATTACATTAGATTTCTTTGTATTGATACTTAGACCCCATGTACTGCACCAGGTGTGTACAACATCTAACAGCTTTTGCAGATCTTGCTCTGTCTCAGTCAGCAGGATTATATCATCAGCATAGACAAGTGTGGAAATCATTCTACTGTCACACTGAATGCCTATACCTAAATCATTAATCTGGAGGATTAGGTCATTGATGTACATGCTAAAGAGTGCAGGGGATAGGAGGCAGCCCTGTTTGACTCCTTTGTCTACAGAAAACCAGTCTGATAGTTTGTCATTGACTCGTACACTGCTTAGAACCCTGGAGTACATTGCTTTTAGGGCACCTAAAAAGGGCCCATGCACCCCCAAACCCTCCACCTTTTGCCACAGGTATTCTCGCAGGACTGAATCAAAAGCTTTGCGGAGATCTATAAAAGCTGCAAAGGTAGACTTCCTACAGGCTTTCCTAGATCCAACCACTGAAGATAAGGCAAAAAGGTGGTCCTGGGTGCACCGACCCTTCCTGAAACCATTTTGTTCATCTGCTAGAAGATTACTATCTTCTAGCCAACAATTCAACCTCTGGTTTAGGATCTTAGAGTATGCTTTCAACACCACAGATTGGAGGCAAATGCCTCGATAGTCTTGGGGATTTTGGGACCCAGTGCTACCTTTGGGGATGGGTTGAATTATACCTTTGCTCCAAGGAGTAGGGGTAATTGAGTTTTTGAAACAAAACTGAAAAAAGTTGATGCAGAAACTGAATGCAGTCATCCTGCTTAAGGAAAGCTGGTTTCAAGTTATCTGCTCCTGCAGCTTTATTATTATCAGCACTCAATACTGCTGCTTTAACCTCCTCATAGGATATGTCTACATTCAGTTCACTAGCATCTACAGGGTTTTGGTGGGTAAGGAGTATGTCTAATTGTGAAGGGGGCTGTCCTACAGCTGAAGGCTCTTCCAAAAACAGGGTTCTAAAGTATTCACCCCAACAGTTCACTATGTCTTCAGGCTGCTTAACTTCATTACCACTGGAGTCAATTACTGAGGCAGGGAGTTTGGGTTTTTCACGTACACCAAGGTTGTTAAAATACTTCCAGAAAGCTTTAGGGTTTTTCTTACATTTGTGTAGTAGCTCTTGGTGCTCCTTAGCTTTGTGTGTGCACTTCGCATATCTTACTGCACTATCAAACTTCTTCTGGGTTTGCCTGTGGGTGTTTAGCTTGGAGAGATTTTTCCTATCTCTTGACCAAGAATGAAATGTCTTTCTGAGATCTTTTCTCAGCTGAGACAGCTCTGGTCCCCACCAGGGTTTGTGAGAGTGTCTCTTTGAGTCAGAGCGGGTAGGTTTATGTAGAAGTTGTGAGTCCACTAGAGTACAAAATTGATCATAAATAGAATCTAAGGCAACCTGGTCAGAGGGAAGGTGTTTAATGGATGCACACAAGTTTTCCATTTCCTCTCTAGCTACTGATGTGTTAAAATAATCTTCAGTTAGGAGTGTCACATAATGGGGTGATTTGGGGTCATGGGGAGTAGGCTTAGTTGTTAATTTCAGGGAGAGGTTCCAAGTGAGGATGCTATGATCGGGAAGAGTTGAGCCAACCTGTATTTTCAGTTGGTCAACTAATTCCGGGATAGGCTGAACAGAGAACTGGCTGAAATTGTTGAGAAGCTCTATTGGGACCAGGCAATAGTCCACTAGTGACATGCCAAGTGGGGAGAAGGAAGTATACCTATTACTAGGGTCACCAAATCTACCATTTAACATGCACATGTCTGCTGATTCGAGAAAGTCTAGTAGGAGTTTGCCTGCTGCATTGGAGGAGCGATCTATTGTTAATCGGTTTGGAATCTCTGCAATATTGTCCTTGGTATCTTGAGTGTTCCCACATCTAGCATTGAAATCTCCACAAATAAAAAAGTCCCCTTCACAGTGGTATTTATAAACCATAGTCTTCAGAGAGTCAAAGAAGTCATGTGAAATATCTCCTCTAGAGGAGTTGCTTGGGGGTAGATAACAAACACACACACAGAGCTTATATTGGGTTTGTTTGTTAGTTAGCTGGAGCCACAGAATTCCTTCGAAGGAGTTGTCAAGGACATGAATGTCACATTGATGTACTACCCAATCTTTTAGGAGGATGCCAACCCCTCCAGAGCCTCTTATTGCTCTTTTGGAAATAGACTTCCTATTGTTACCATACCAGACATAACCAGGTAGAGATATTACTTCTTCCTTGATGAGAAAGGTTTCACAAAGGCAAATGATATCTAAGTTGAAATGGCAAATCACTTCCTCCCGCACCCCCCCATTCCCCCACCCTCGAACATTCCAAAAACCTATCTTAATGCTATTTGCACTTGCTGGCTGGGGTGAGGGGGTGGACAAGTTTGGGTTGCAAGAGGGGGGAGTTGGAGGCTCATCAGAGGTGGAATTTTGTAGGGGGTTGGATTTTTCACTGATTTCAGGGGAATGATGCTCTTGGTGGGTAATGGTGAGCTTGTGGTTGGCTGCATATTGGGTGGGGTGAGGAAAATGGGAGGTCTGTTTTTCAGGGGTGGTAGTAATATATCCATCAGGGGGGGAGGGCGCTTGGATAAAAAAGGCTGATTGGATGACAAGGATGGTACATTGGGTTGGCTGTGGGAGTTGAGCATATCCCTATTCTGGGGCCCTCTGTGTGGTTTCCGAGGTGGGTACAGGCTAAGGAACCACGGTAGATGGGGGTTGGATTTTAGCTCCCGGTCCAGTGAGTTACATCTATCAAGGCTATCACAGGAGACCTTTACACATTTCTTGGAACCTATCAAGGTAGAGTTCCCTTGAGTAGATGTCAAAGTACAACCTTCCAAATTTACACCTTCTTTTGCCATTGTGTTTTTCAATGCTTGCATGCTCAGCTGACTAGGAATATTTCGTAGGTAGACTACTATCTGTTTGAGGGGGGGGTGTTCTTGGTTGGACTGATTGCTTGGAGAGAGGATTTGGGATGCAGGAAGAGATTGGGAGGCATGCTGGGCATGGTTGCAAGGAGTGGATTGAGTTTGGAGATTGAATGGTTGTGGGTTGGTCTGATGAGAATCATTGGAGCTCAGACAGAGGGCCTTTGGGATGGTTTTAGAGTGCAGAGGGTCATTGGAAATGGGAGAATTAGAGGGATGGGTAGGAAGGTTTTCCTGGGGGATGGGATGGTCTATAGTTGTCTCAGCATTTCCAGAGCTATCCTCGAGGTCTTGTAGTAATGCAAACCTATTTGGAGATTCTTTGATACATGGGTCTAGGTTCACGGGCAAGGAGGGGAGGGAGGCTGAGGAAGACTCCGAAGTCATGAAATCAATAACACCCGAAAGTTTCTCTACAGTGGACTGGAGCTCTCTTAGAGTATTTTCCAAAGCAGGCACTTTAGAGGCTTCTATTTGCAGCATTTTGATCTCACTAGCTAGGTCCAAAACTAGGGGCTTTGTGGACCTCCAGTCGTCCAAGCATCTAGGACACAACCACTGAAATCCCTCCAGCTTTCCTGCCAGTTTGTAAGCTGCTTTGGTGACCCCCACACACCCAATGTGAGCCCACCTGTGACACAAATCACATTGCATAGCCTGACTATCCTCAGGAACTAGTTTCATACATGAGAGACACATTACGTTGTCATTGGCCATATTCACACCTTTCATAAAAATGGATAGGTAAAGGAATATAGTATACTTGAAAGTACAAGGTACACTTCAGTGGTAGCTAGATTCAGGTTGTATCACAGTACAGTAGGTATTAGTAATGGGCAAGGCACAACCCCTAAACAAATCTCAGAAACCACAGAAAGGATAGTAAAGCCTACTTAAAAAGTTCACACCTATAGGAGGGACCAGTAAGTGGGGAGGACCTTCCAGGATTTTAACAAAATTTGCTACGAGGCAAGGATACCGGCTATCAAAACTGTTTACACAAGACTGACCTCAGATCTCCACTCAAGTAGTTGCCCTGGGGCTAGAAAGACTGGAGCTCGTTCAACACACGTATTCGCGATCAATCCGGATTTGAGTTCAGTGCAAAACACCAGAAAAAATCAGTACTATACTAGTGATCATGAGCCATGTGCAGATTTTTTATAGTAAGTTCTAGTTTGCATGTGATGACCTAAATGTTTACTACAATCTGAGTACAAGAACAAGTTTCACTTGACCGCATTATTTAAGATACTAAAAACTTGTCCCTCAGCAAGTCATGCAAAACAGTTGCTGGAAGGCATGCAGCAAAACAAAACACCAGAAAAAATCACAGAGTCTGTATTGTGTCCAAAGATGTGCAACATTTTAACAAGAATACTGAACTCTAGCGTACATACACTATTTTCAGAGAAAACTGCTCTTGCAAACTGAATCATGCACAGTGCAATCTGTTGAAGTATACTCCCAAAGTAGTCTCATTGCCATACTCTCACAAATGTCTCATGTTCTGAGGGACATGTCTTGTCAAATGTAATGGTTGCTTACTACACAAAGAATGTCATAATTGCATTTAAAATCTTGATCTCAAAATGCCGACAGTTTAGTGCTGAAGAACACTTACATCTTCTTTAATTTTACCTTGCTCCTCCCTATCACAAAAGCCTCTCTGCCCCCAGTTTCCATGACAATGTTCTCGTTTGGGATACAGTGTGTGTCAAATTGCTCCACAGACTTACTAGCATAAGCCTTAGCCTCATTCCCAGCCTCCCCCGTTTTTACCTTCCGTTTGCATTCACAATAAAACACGGTAGCAGAAGTCCAGCGTTCACAATAATACACGGGAGCGGAAGACCAGCTGGTCTTCCGCTCCCATGTATTATTGTGAACACAAACGGAAGGTAAAAACACTGGTCTTCCGCTCCTGTGTATTATTGTGAACGCAAATGGAAGCTCTGGAAACACCAAGCAACCAACGATGGGTACATGACTACATGGCCTAACTCATTTCCGGGCTCCACTAATAAGCTTGCAATAAATCAAGTGAGGATACACTGAGAGTCTGGGAAGGAGGCTACACTTTGTCATAGCAACCCGCAAAAACATGAGGAATCCTGTCTAACTGGGACCTTAGTCTTACAAGGGGTAGTCACTTATATGTCCCATGTAGAAGCATTTGCGACCGGGATCAAAATTGAATCAAGTGATCAAAGCCCTTTTTGGGGGCTGATCAAGGTGACCTCTGAACTGCTCAAATCAATGGATCAAGAACACAGAAGGGCCCAAGCAATTAAGCACACTTTTTGCGAATCAAAAACCTTGATCCCAGTCACAAACGCTTGAACACACGGCATGTGACTACCCCTTGGTCTTAGTAGGAAAGTCTTAAGTCTTAGTAGGTAACAGGTTAGCTCACAAGCTAGGGACGAACATGATCACAGTATTCAATATTAAAATACTGACTGAACCTGTTGGGGGTTTTTACACGAGTCCAGTACTAGCTAGCTACATAATTTTCTTGCTATAAAATTAAGTTGCACAATCTCTTTGAATACAATACAGACTACCTGATATCTTGTTCAACTGGTGTTTTGTTGCTGCATGCCCTCCAGCAACTCAAACTCGACTCGAGGGTCTAGGAGCTATTTTACCCTTCGCAGAGAGGTGTGGCTTGCGAGACTAATGTGCTACATGTCTGGATCCAGTTAAGTTCCATGGCGCTCTGCGCGCGCAACGCGCACATTACAGTTTATGACGTCACCACATGGAGTTGGGTGAACTTAGTGAACCCCCGCTGCGCATGCGCGCCGAGGGTTAATGACACCCAATGGCTGTAAGCCTTAATTTACAAGTTCACTGAGGTTGTAATCACCCACCTTGTACTTCTCCTTGATGGTCACGAGTCTCCTTTCGTGGTTTCTGTACTTTCTCCTCTTCCTCACTGGCAGTCCCCCAGCTGCTACCTGCATGCATTAAAGTCACTTCAGTGGCTGCTTGTTCTGACTTGAAGAGGCTTACAACTTCATAAATGTTTGGGTGCGCTTTCCCAGCTAGCTTCCTCACTTTTGAGTGCCACCCCTCGGCATGGTTGTTAGTGCGGGGGCCATCCAAGGAGTGGACATTCCACATACGAACAGGGAAGTTTCTGTCAATCCATGTATCCTAAAATACTGGGGGGGAATGTTTGTTGTTGCAACTAACCAGCTGATCAGTGCCATGGCATCTCCAGTAAGTCTGGCCATCAGCAGTTCTTCGGTTGAGCGTATACTTGTACCCAGTGAACGAGCTCCTCGAGTGGTCGTAACAAATTCCATTGCTGACAGTAGAATAAACTCCCCCTAGGAAAGCATCCCTTATATACTCCAGCCAACACTTGAAGTCGATTGTCACAGTGACTAATTTCTTCACTTATACATGATGTTTCCATTGATCCTATAGCTCACTGTAAAAAGGTTTAGGTTACTTCAACTGGTCACCTCAGTTGCATTCCTTTTGTGTGCGTGACATGTAAAGTTCAAGGTGTGCTTACAATTCGAATCAGAGTGAGCTGAGAAGCTTCCCTCATTTGCAAAATTAGTATCTCCTTTCTGAAAGCCTATAAATCAGCATTTCTGGTGAGCTTTGTTGCTTCTTTGATCTTACACATCTTCCCCTGAAGAATTCCTTGGTTGCATGGTTGTGGTAGAAATGCCAGGAATGTAGCCAGTGGCGTAGCCAAGCTGGGGCACACTGGGGCACGTGCCCTATAGCTCACAGAGGCCATGCCCCACCAACTGCAGGCATCACAACGGGGATCAGGAAGAAATACAAGTGCTTTAAGGGACATCCGTGGTGCATGATTGCTGATACAGCTTCGTTGGCTACATGCACATGTAGCTTGCATGGTTTCAAGTCCCAAGATGGTCACAGAACCCATAGTGTTTAGTGCTGCGTGGATATCTGCTAAAGAGTTTACTTTATCTGGATAGCAAGGCACCACAAGTCTGTTCCTAAGCCTAGCTCCAACCACGAAGAGGAAGGTACGTACGCACCCAGGAATAGGAAAGGTATATATAGCTCCGGGGTACTATAGCAAATTGTAGGTTGGGTAGCAACTATGCTGCAACTGAATTGTCTGTCAATTTTTGTTTGCAGCTACTGTACGAGCAGCTATAATATAATAATTTCACACAGTACTGACCGATTGTGCTATTGACAGATGTTGTCGCCTGACTGACAGATTTATTAATCTGTTGTCGCCAGCAGATAGATTTACGTAGTTGTTATTAGCAGTCACAAGCGCGCCATAAATATGCTTTGTTATTTGAGCACTATACGTAACGCTTGAACTGCGAGGTTCAAATTTCATGATCAGCCAAAAGTTGACACAAGTAGGTAAGTAGCATTAATTGGGGCGAGCCTGAGAGGGACTGCATGCGTGCGTGCATGTGTAAGTTTGCTTGCTTGTTTGCGCATTGCTTAACTTGCGGCAATATACTGTAAATTTTAACTGAGCGCTATCTAAATATTTCACGAAGACTGAACGTGTCGAACGTCCTCGGATCAGCCCGCTGTCGGTAATTAATAAAGGGCTACTGCCAGAGCGCAGCGTCGGCGTGAAAGAAACCCGGAGCGAAGACGACTCAAGTTAACGCACGCATGGCAACTGCGCGGACCATGACAGACAAGGGCAGGCTGCTCACAGATGGTACGACTTGCGCACAGTATAGTTGAGGTCGCTTTAGGTTAGCGTTATAGGTTTGCATAATCGACACTCAGATTCAACTCATAACTCAGGGCCGGCGGCAATGGTACGGCCGGTACGGCCATGGCCGTACCGGTTTTTGAGGGAGAAAAATGGCGTCGCTTGGATTCTAACTTACGCGTGCGTTATAGAATGGCCTCTCCGAGCGGTTCGCCGTAGCTTGGGACGTCCAAGAGGTCTTCTTCGGACTTTTTCAAGTCTTCAAGCATCCAAAGTATCGACGAGAGAATTGAGGCTTCTCAATTTTCTATGGCGATACTTGAGCGCGCAAATCGGGGAGGGGCTAACATGGGCGTCATGACGGTAGCGGTCATTTCTGGCAGCTCGGTTCAATCGCTTCTCTAGCTACAGAAACTACAGGTGGGGAGATTCTAGTAGCATTTCGGCCCAAACATGGCCTTAGAAGCGATCTCAGCGTAAAAAATTTTCCTTGGGGAGCATGCCCCCAGACCCCCTAGCTTATTCACCACTTAAGCGCACGCAATGGCCGTACCAGTCTAAAATAGCTGGCTCCGGCCCTGTAACTTTAGTGTGAAGTTTAGTCCAAGCGTGTGTGTATACCTGTAGTAGCTTCCTTGACCAGAGAAATGGCTGCAATTTTGTCAGCATGTATGATCATCTATATCTGGTCAGGGCCGTACTTTTTATCTGGGGAGGCAAAGTGAAGTAGAGAACATGGCCGTCCTGCAGTTCTTTACTCTAGGGGGGTCTGGGGGTATGCTCCCCCAGCTAGGTGTTCTGAGGCGCATTCTGGTGTATTCTGAGGCATACAGAGAATCTGTGAGCTGTTGTGCTCCCCAAAAAAGCTAGGATATCATAGCACAGGACTCATTAGATCCCCAGAAAATTTAAAACTGGACGAGGTGTTGTATGCACTTGATCTTTAAATGATGTTGCCCGGTGCCACCCTCTCCATTGAACTTCATTTTCATCATCAGAGTCATCCCCATAGCCAGCTCTTGAAAGAAACAAACTTTAAACATCTACCATGCATAATATGCACTGATACCACTGCTGTGAGCTGTTGTGCTCCCCAAAAAAGCTAGGATATCATAGCACAGGACTCATTAGATCCCCAGAAAATTTAAAACTGGACGAGGTGTTGTATGCACTTGATCTTTAAATGATGTTGCCCGGTGCCACCCTCTCCATTGAATTTTGTTGTAAAAAGTGGGTACAGTACCATTTGACTTCGGAAAACCATATCTTGGGGTAAAATATAGGTAGCCCAGGCAATATGCATATCGTTCAATTGCTCTAAGGCTGGTCTTTAAGCCTGTATTACTAACGTTTTTCGATTACAAAATTTTGTTTTTTGTTTGGACTCACTACTTCTACTGACTTTTTTGAGGCGTTGAGTGTTCAAAGTGATGACGAATGGGGCATGGCTAATGTGTGCAAACTGGTGCATGCCAACAAATGATGGCAATCTTCCAAAGAGAGATTAGATCAAGCTTTCCAGGCAACTTGCATCACCTTTCCACGTTGAAAAGTACTTATGTGAGATGGTAATTTTTGGCAGCTTTGTTCAGTTGTTTCAAGTGGATTCACTGGCTGTATATAGTAAGTAGCTACAGGTAGGAGATTCTAGTACCATTTTGGCTGAACATAACCTCAGAAGTGATCTCAGAACACCTACTTAAAAATTTTCCTGGGGGAGCATGCCCCCAGACCCCTCTAGCATCATCAATCATCACCATGGCCATATACCAGTATAGTGGAGTGACATAATGTACATGCAAAACAGCAAGCCAAGTTAGCTTCACTTCACTCTACATGCAATGGCTATGTTTATTATTAGGAGCTGGATTGTACACCTAACTTCGATTCCCTGTTCCTTGTTCCACTTTTGCCCTAATCTAGCTAGGCTTCCACACTATGTGTACCTAGTGGGTTAGCTTAAATTAATGACTAATTTATGGCAGGACAAGCTGATTCAGGGCCGTAGGAGCAGGTCCGGCAGGTCCGGCGGCCGCCGGACCAATCTCAACGCCCCATGCAAACCTCCGTGTACGTGTAGCACAAAACGTGGGAGTGGCTGAAGTGCTGCAGCACAGCTGTAATGACTTCAGCTACACCCACGTGTTTACATTTCCACGTGTAACAGCCGCGACGTCCATACGCGCGCAACATGGCCGAGTCGCAGTTCTAAAGCGTTTTAACTTTCCAAAGCGACAGTTTGGTACAAAAGGGCGAGGAGAGGAGTTTCCGGGCTGAATGGTGCTGTGATGTCAAAACAGACGCTGCATTCTGCTACCTTTCTATGCGCTGTGAGGTTGAAAAAGTTCTTAGCGAGTACGAAGAGGGAGCCAGCGTTTATCTCCAAAGGTTTTTTACATACTGGAAAAAGGACCCTAAGGCGTTCAAGAAACATCAAGGATGTGATTTTCACCGTGAGGCCGTAGATGCTTTGATTGTTCTCCCTCGGTGCACGACTCGAGGATGTTGGTGAGCTGCAGAGTCAATTGCAATTGCCATTATTTTCTATGGGAGTGAAGTGGAGTCACTGAATGCGCAAATGTTAAGGCTTCGAGCACATTTCTATGTTTGGCAGCAGGTTAGGCAAGTCTTGCTCTTTCTCCCCAACATTGCACCAGAAGCGATCTTAGAATGGCTGAAATCCAAAATTTTCCTGGGGGAGCATGCCCCCAGACCCCCCTAGCGGCAACAGTTTATTGCCTGACCAACTAAACATTGCTTCCTACAGGCCTGTGATTTGTCCACCTGCATTCAAGCCACCTGCATTTAAGTCACCGTTTTCTTTCCACTTGGGGTGCGGTTAGCCTCAAAAAAAGAAATTGTAGGTTTAGCCCAATGCAGGTTATCTCAGCCTCTTGCAGGTCCAGGCCACATACAGTTCCTCCACATGCACATTAAGTTTTGTTCAGTTTGTCAGTGTGTCTGTCACTCCAGTGAATAATTTGGAAATCAGCACATTTAGCTACAGGGTTAAACAATTGCTAAACCCGGCACAGGGCAGGATTCATGTTTTCAAAATCAAGCTGTGTGTACCTGATGGTGACCAAAGTGCATTGTTCGTATTTTCAGCTCTTTCTGTTAAACATCAATGTAATCTTCCATCAGTATCAGATAATTATGGAGGAAACCAGTTATAGCTATGTGGATTCTTGGCATGTGTTCATAGTCTGACCTGCTACTGAGTCCAAAGCTTTACTTCATGTTGGAAAATCCAATCGAATCAGCTGGCAAAATATCCTCATAGGAGATAGTAGTGCAACTAACAGTGTTGCATGGGAGTTACCAACCACAGTTTAGTTTCATAGCTAGCTTGGCCAGTACTAGACTCGTTCCCAGGCCGGAACGAGGCTATAGGCCTGCACATTATGCAAGGAGAAACTGGAAAAGAGCCTGGGAAGAGGGTGCATGGGTTCTGTAATCAATTTTCTTTTGGCGATGGAGTCCCATGCAGCACCTAAACCTTTGGGTTAGTTGTGTCTATCAGGTTGATTGTATCTAGCTGCAGATAGCCAAATGCTGTTGCTAGGGTTAGTCACTTATTTCACTGAATCCAGTCTCTGAAGCAATTACCTCAAGTAGCTAAATCACAAGTATTATTTTGATGGAGCGTGAGTCCTCTCAAGAGAGGAGGCATTTAATTATAGTTTTTGATGCTTTGCATGGGGGTCACACTAAATACAGGTGGCAGAGAGCCACACTACACAATAAGGGTTTTTGAGGATCAGACACAAATTTCAGTTCCTTTGATGGACTGTTACTCTCTTTTGCTGTAGGAAGTAAAGGAACTGTAATCATGAAGTTGTTACTTCTGCTAGCAGCCCTGTTTTCATTGGCTTATGGTGAGTTGATTAGTACAGTAGAGTACGTATTTCTGCCAGGTATTATACCACTGCCCCCCAGGGGCTTCATCTGTAAAATAAAAATAAAAAAGGCAAGAGTGGGTGAAAATTGATTGGGGGAGGCAACACTAGCCTCGTTTGGAGTCTCACACAGCATTCATTGCTTGCACTCTGAAACAGAAAGATTTTGTACTGCCTAATAGCTACAAGGCTAGGACAACCATTTATGTTTTTGTACAAACTATACAAGTGGTCTGGGGGGGGGTTGATCCAGGAAATTTATAACCCACTGAGATCACTTTTCACTATCTATGAATGGAACTGGTTTCACATTTACTGGTACCGATAAAAAGCACTTTGACTTTAAGTTCCAAGAAGGGGCGGCAAATGACACCATACTACACAAATTTGATGATGGGTTTTCCATACATAGCTCTGCATTGTATGGGTATCATCAATAGGGGGATTTGTGAAGCTGGAAAATTGATAATTTGGGGTATACTCGAGAGACAAATTCAGGGCTGGAGGCAGCTATTTTAGTCTGGTACAGCCATGCATTCATGAATGCATGTGAAGCACCAAAGCACTACAAGTTCATAGGCGTAGGAAGCAAATTTGAAGTGTAGGGGCTATGTTGTACTGCGCGAAGCGCGGCGGGAAAAATGTGAAATAATTTCGCCGCGCGAATTTCTTCAAAGTGTGCACCTTTAGACTGCAAAATATTTCAAAGGTGTAAGCTTTCAGACCTTCCCAACCGTGCAGTAAAATATTTGGAAAACTGTAAGATTGTACGTACTGACTTCGTCGTCGTTCCCAGGAGACCGCCCAGCTTTCGTCGCTTGTAGTAGTCTCTGTGAAAATGTGCATCCGGCCTCTTTTTTTGAGCGTGCAATACTCAATTTTGCGCACGTTAGCCCCGCCTACATTGCGCGGGCTGGTCTCGCGTCCGAATGGTGTGAGAAAGCCCCAGTCCTCTCGTCGCAACTTTGGACGCTCGAAGCATCGAAAATGTTTGGAGAAGGCTTCTTCATACTGTGGTGTCCAGAGCTACGGCGAACACTGGGGGAGAATGCGTATGCGTAGATGCGTTCAAGCGACGCCATTTTTTCTCCCTCAAAAACAGGTACGGGCATGGCCGTACCGGCCGTACCATTGCCGCCGGCCCTGGCCGAATGGATTGTGCACCACCCAGTACGAGTGACTGAGTTGTGCTTGATAGATAACTAGATGAATGCAGGGCATTGTGGGGCGAGCCTGAGCAAGCAGTATGCCAAGGACTACAATTGCGCATGCGCAGTTCGTACACACGCGCGCGCGTACCCCTTCGCACTTGTCGAGGTGTCGAAGTTGTCGTAGCGTTTAGTAAGAAGTAAAGTTGCTGTTTGCTTACTGTGCCTCATCCAAGTGTAGAAATGACAAAGGCAGCGTTGTACATTATTCACACAGGAATGACCTCGTAATTGAAAGTCTTCAATTCTTGGCCAACCCACATCTAGTTTTCTGCTTAGGGGTGAGAAACAATGAATTGGTTTGGAAGAGGCTAACATGCAATTTTTTTGTGTACACAATCACCGTTATGGTTTATCAATTTTTGTTGTAAACAACATGACATTACGATATAAAAGTGATGACATAATATTTCCTGTTTGCATGAGAGCTTACATTGGAGTTTCTATCGACCAAATGAGCTTCAAATGGTAGTTTTTTACACATTGCCAGTGAGTTAGTGGATGTTGTTTGGTTCAGTTTTTCCATTAGGGCTGTGTCATTGCTATCTCAACACCATTGTTGGTAGCCACAAAAGTTTTCCATTTTTTCTATGACATTTTCTCTGAGAGTTTCTACTCCAGGTTGCTGAACGTCATGCTGGCTAGAAAAGTCTATATTTGCATCATCATTATCTCTGGCAGATTGTGTAGTGGAGACAATTGTGGCAAATGCTTCCCATTCTTGCTTACCTGGTTAGCCTCGTTCCCAGGCTCTCCCCGCTAAGAAGGGCCCTCCCCCCTCTTAGTGGGGAGAGCCTGGGAACGAGGCTACACCTGGGTACAGTTCACTGAAATCACACAGCTATTGCTTGAATTCTTTGTTGTTAAAGATCACCTGACGGATGGTGTCCTTTTCCTTGACGTCGGCTTCTTCTCTTGCGGTCACGGAAGCCATGTACGCTAATGCGCTATTGGAAGCCCTACATACTTCATGCGACCAAGCGCGGCGCGCGGGTGATTCTCTTGCGGTCACGGAAGCCATGTATGCGAATGCAAAGCCCTACATACTTCGTGCGACCAAGCGCGGCGCGCGGGTGACGGTCGTACGATAATGATAATAATAATAATAATAATAATACATATATGAAATCTCCCAGCTGTACCGTCTATGTGGGGCTCGCTCAGGCTCGCCCCAATTATGTATCCACCAACAAATGGATTCACTTAGAGATGGAATAATTTGCACAGAAATGAATGATGTATGACTGAATCAAAGGCTTTACAGAGATCAAAAAACACTGAACTTCACCTCCATTGTCCAGACCCTCTTGACTTCCATTTGTGAAAGAGTGGCAGTAGTGGTTGATTTAGCCTCATCCCTTGTACAGTAGCAGAAAAATGTGCTTTGTTAGTCCCACCTCTGTCACAGTACTGTCTCTCCAATACTTCTTTTTTAACATAATTGTATGTATTGCAGTATAAATATATAATTTAATAGGTGGGCTTACTTTCCAGTGGAAAGCAATACATTCAAAAAGGGAGGTGGGCTTTCTTGAGGGTGAGCCTACACTGCAAAAAGGTTTAGGTTACTTCAACCATATTTTGCCCCTGGATAGTTTCTTGGTTGCATGGTTGTGGTAGTAATGCCAGGAATGTAGCCAAATAAGTCTTTTGAAAGATGAGGCTAACTAATGGAATCAAAAAAGCTCTTCAATGAATTTTCAAGAAAACCTATTTGGTAGCATTCCTTGGTCACACTGATGTAACTCAGACAACCTAAAGTGTGGTTGAAGTAACCCACGTGTTTTTGCTGTGTAGAAGTACATTTTATGTTGTCATTTGCATAGGTGTAGGAACCGGGGGGCACCAGCCCCCCCAAGTTTTCATAATCAGAGAGTCGGTAGACTCTCTATGTAGGGATGGCGCCGACGCGCAATATATGCAATACTTAAGCAAAAGCCATATAACTTCACCACAAACACGCAAAAAGTTTATTTAAGCATCCAGGCTTCCTCTTTGAGTGCCTTTGTGATCAGCAAGACTCATATAAGTGGCCAAAAGCCACGCGGAAGACAGCTAAACGCAAAAGTGTGCGATAGCAAAAGTGCCATTTTTCGTATTCTTCTTTCTTTCTTTCTTCGTTACGACTTTTGTTCAAACAACAATAACTCAAAAACGGTTCAAGCACTCACCGTAATTTTAGCACGAAACTGATGCTTATCACAGCGCGGAGCTCTACGATCACGCAGCGTCTTCATAGCTTCAAGTTCACCCTGGTCAACAAAAGCCATTCACAACACTCTAAGGCTGCTGTGCGTTGCTTAGGACGCCATTTTCTAATTTTGTACGCATGCGCACACGAAGTCTCGTTCCCAGACCAAAGACCACGGTCATCGGTCTGGAAGCGAGACTAGTACACACGCGAAATCGCCAGCGGGCAGTACACTTGGCTGTCACGGTCTTTTTACCTCCCGCCGGCATTAGGCAAGGCTTATGAACACTACGTAGGTAAGGCGCTGCATTCAGCTGCCTACTTGTAGCTACACTAAAAATAGCCTTTGAACTGTAAAGCTAGGATGGTCAGTTGTCAGTAGGATAGTAGTTTCTGTGCTGCAGCTGGTCAGTCGTCATGTGATTGACAACTGAAATTGGTTTCACAAAGTTTGGTAGGAAGAGTGGTTGGCCCTTCATCAGGTTCTAGCTGGCTATATTACACATAGGCCTAATTATTTAATACATGCCTGGAACCACTACTAAACTGTTAACGCCATTTCAAGTTCTGGTGTTGTGATTACACTTACGTGTAACTGTAACTGAGATTAACATCAAAAAAGTAGAGAAACAAGACTTAAAAAACATTAAAAATGTAAAAAGATGTAGGGATGGCATGCCAAAGTAGGGATAATGCATGAAAGCAAAGGTCAACATATTGGCAAAGCCCCATCCCTACATCTTTTTCACACTACAGTTGATGCAATGCTGCTAGATCATATTAGCCTCGTCCCTGAGCCAACATGTGGGAGAAGGAATGTGGCCTGGGGACGAGGTTAAAACCATGCCATGTACTTTAACGACACTATCATAAGTCTGCAGTCTACTCCAACTCACTGCTTAAGTTGTTGAAGAGGTTCTGTATAACATAATGCTACCAAGAGGGTCATACTAGCCTCATTACCAGGCCATGTGGGAGGAGGAGGTGGCCTGAGAACGAGGCTACAGCCATGAACTGCCAGTAATAAAGGTTGTGAACTTGTGGTACGTTTTAGGAAGACCCCCATGCACTAACTGTAGTGTGAAAAAGATGTAGGGATGGGGCTTTGCCAATATGTTGACCTTTGCTTTCATGCATTATCCCTACATTGGCATGCCATCCCTACATATTTTTACATTTTTAATGTTTTTTAAGTCTTGTTGTTATATAAATTGCTTACTACTCTATGTGTAGTTTCAAACTGTGCCCCCCCCAATCAAAAAGTCTTTCCTACGCTACTGATTTGTTTCTGTCTCTATAATAATCCCACAGGCCAGATAACACTGAATGTGTCTGTGGATCTAGGACAAGTTCCTGAACAAGCTCCAGAAGTTGCAATTAACATGATTGAGGGTGAGAGTGTGACATTCAGGTGTCAAGCGTTTCCAACCATTAATGTTCGTCCACCTGGGACTACTACCTTTGGGACCTCCCTACCATCCAATTTGAGGTTTATTGATCCCTTAACACTTGAACTAGTAAACGTCTCTCGAAGTGATAATGGGACTGCATTCCAGTGTCGTGGTGGGGGAGGTTTTACTGACATTGGTGTCATCATCGTGTTGTGTAAGTTGTGATTGTCACTGTTTTTGTGTTACTATGTCGTGTATATACTGATTTGGGTCAACCTGAGCAAGCCTCAATTGTACAAAGTATAGCCTCATTCCTAGGTTCTTCTGACTAGAATAAAAAGATAATGTTTTGCACGTTATTCAACCAACTACACACACACACACACTATACACACTCAATGCTTGGTGGTTGTGTGTCGAGTGGGGGAGCACCAACACCGCTGGCACATCGATGTTCAAAATTTCACACATACATAAAGTGTGAAGTTAAAACATAAAGGGAGATGGGGATGGGGCATTTTATGGCTTAAATGGGTGGGGCATTTATGACTTAAATGGGTGGGGCATTTATGGCTCAAATGGATGGGGCAGTTACTGTTTTTGGGAGATATGCTCAAAAAAACACTGGTCTTCAGGGGAGTACCCTTTCGGGTCCTTGCATGACCATATGGGTTTCGGTCCCTTTGAACTCCCGACCCGTGGCCTACTACAGCTTTTTTTATAGTCATCCCCCTATAGCTAGATATAAGTGTAGTAAGTTATCTGCTATACCATTGCTCTTCTTGCTGACCTGAGCCTCCACGCACAATTATGTACTTTCTGCCACCTTTCTACTCTTCACATGACTGGTGTGAGAAAAGATACCAGGCTGTCCTCACTTTCACGATTACAGAGTTCATGTTCTAGATTGGGGGGGGGAGCCCGGAAAGAAGGCTACCTGAAATGGGTATTGAATCACATCAATTCTGTGTGTTTATCCGTCTGCAATAGGATCTGTATAACCTGTGGATTTAACATGCCAGAAACCATTTGAGTTGACAATGTGAAATGGAAGCACAGCACTAACACTATGGCTAGTGTTTGTTACTTGCAGTACTTATACAGTCTGTTAGTACTGCAAGTGAGTCATAAGACCTGGCTAGAGGGCATTGTTATCAGGCCAAAATTGTTGTGTGGTTTTTAATTCGCATTTCTGTCCTGGCCTATGAAAATATCTTGATCCCAAAATTGTCCAATCTACGGTATACAGTATTAACATGTACTGATGTGCTGTCCTAACTCATTCCTTACCTGCAGTTGCACCAAACTACACTAGTCCAGGGCCACAGACAGTCACAGAGGGTGATACAAACATCCAAATCAATGTCACTATCGATGCTAACCCCTTTCCTTCCTTCTTCACTTGGTCAAGAAATGGTTGGCCAATCACCTCCTCCAGTAATGTGGCTCTGACAGCGACCAGCATTACATTTACTACAGTGCAGCGGGATGATGCTGGGATCTATACCGTATATAGCAATAACACTGCTGGTGGTGGCAGTGCTACTTTTGAACTTATTGTGCAGTGTAAGTTGCCAGCCTGTTGATATACAGCTACACCTAGGCATGTCCTTCACCCACACACAACACAGCAAAACCTGTCTAAAGAATTAGCTACAGTGATCACTGTTATAGACAGTCCCAATTTTTTTATATAGCTACTACTCCTGTTCCCAGTTGTAGTGCAGTGTTCATGATGTGCAAATTATTACCTAGCTGTCCATATATATAATGTCTACATCATGGTCAAGAAATGCTATAATCCATTGCCACCAGCTTTCGTAGACAGGTTTCACTGTGCAATAATCATCACCTCCCAGGATCATAGCCATCAGATTGTAATTGCTTGCTTTGAAGAGTGAGAATTTCTTGGGATGTTGGGGCTCATCAGGAAGACTCAGAAAATAGTACTTCAGCCATCTCACAAGCTTCAACATGTGGCATGTCAGACATCATTCTTGTTGTGGAGGGAATAAGAATGATGTCATCATGCGCTCTTGTCACCTGCCAACTATGCTGTGTGCATGTATGGACATCTGCTAAGCACTTGGCACTAATTGGTAATGCCAAACAAGCCAAGAGAGACAAAAGCTGAAACAAGTTTGCTGCAAACATTTTTTGTGGTTCTAATTTCCTCGATTTGTGATAGTGTGTAGTTTGTGTGTCGCATGCTAACACACATAGCATGTCCCCTTTTTGTGGATTTTAATTTTTTGAGTGAAGACTAACTCGCAAAATCTGTGAACATTTATCCATCACGAAACTTTCAAGTAGTACCATACAGTGTGTGTATGGTAGGCAACAAAAACTGGGAATACAAGAAGGCTTCTACTTGCTATTGTAGTACATATATTCTATTAGTCTCCTTCAAAAGTGTATTTGTATTACCCTTCATACAGTTCCTCCAGCTGTTGGGATCAGCCAAGGCAACCTCCATTGCCGTGGCAATGTCTCCACTGTCTGTGCCATCATGACTGGTGCAACTGGGTATCTCGAGTGTACCACTGTTGGTGTGCCAACTCCCAATGTAACCCTCACTACTGATGCAGCAGAGTCCAACAACGTGATGGTCAGCGGTAACCGGGTTGTCATCACCAGTGCAGTAGCAGGGAATGCTGGGAACTACACTTGTAATGCATCAAACTTCCTAGGTTTTGACGAACAGACTTTTGAACTCCTGGTTGGAAGTAAGTACTGCAAATTTAAACCTAATACCTCCACCATAGTTATCCAGTAGCTAAAAGAAATATTGATGAAGTCAGCAGGCCTGCTACATGGCAGTGATGCACAGCAGTTTTCTTTTCTGCATTTAAAATATGTTTGGGAATGAGGTTACCTCTTGGAAGCTTGGTACTATGGTGATAATGATTTTACCTCTTGGAAGCTGACAGTTTTCACTTTCCTCAGCAATGTTGCATGCAGTCTCTCATGTCATAATCTGCATAAAATTATGTAGTACAATAGTAGCAAATGGTGCCACCTTTTGAGTGTACTACATAAAAGATTACAGTAAACAGTATTTTTTTTTACAATAGTATCACCATAGTACAAAGCTGTACTGGAAAATATCACAAGTTTGTCGCCGTCTGTATTGTTACGAGTGTGCAGCACGAGTAACAATGGCAACAGCAACAAACGAGTGATATTTTTTTCCGGTATAGCTTGGTACTATGGTGATAATGATTTTATCATACGAACCTTCCATTTCATTGCACGTTCAAATGCAGAGCATGTGACTTGTAGTACCTGATACGGATTCTCGCGTGACTTGTAGTACCTGATATGAATTCTCACGTGACTTGTAGTATCTGATACGGATTCTCGCGTGACTTGTAGTAAAAAATACGGCTTTTTATAAACTACGTGCAGCTGCAAGGCTTCCCCATTTGACTCCCATACATTCGCATGAGTTAGATGTATGATAAACAGATGTTGCATACATGTATATGTACATAACTCCTTCATCGTTTTGCAGGAGTACCAACTCTCAATAACCTTATGCTTAATGTTACGAGTGACACTGAAGTGGTGATAACGTGGATGTTCAATGACAATGGGGTACCAGTTGACCCATTTGAAGTCACAACTGCTTGTGCGACTATTCAACCACTCGTATCTGCTGTTGATGTTCCCACAATGGGTTACGAGGTCACCTTCACTCAGAACCTCCCGCCAGATCTTCCAGGTGGTACAGATCTAGAGTGCCGAGTCACCGTGCGTGCAACCAACCTACTTGGAAGTAGTACTGTGGAAAACATATTCATAATCTCAGGAGGTAAGTGGCAATGACATGGCAGTGAACATGTTTATAATCTCAAGAGGTGGGTGCATAGTCTTGTGCCTAGACCCCACCCTCTCACGAAGAAAAAATGGTCTAGTGAACAAAGTTGAATTTCTTGGGCTAGCATGTGCTTTTGTGACTAGTGTAACCCAATGTTCAATAAGCAGCAGTGTAACCCAATGTTCAAAACACTTTGCAATATAACTGCTCATAAAATGATGGGGTGCCCAAGTAGAAATACAAAATTTTACTGGCGTAAAAGAAGTGCTGCATAATAATTAATAATAATTTTACTTGCTAAGTGTTTGTCTGCATGCATAGCTGTACGTTGACAGTCGACAGAATGATCACTAGCGTTTACCACATTTCGATAATCAAACAGTAATAGGCCCCCAAAATTGACTTTGTTCACCACACTCTTTCTCATTGGGAGGCACATGTGGACTGGGCACAAGACTACTAGTAAGTGCATAGTTTTGAAGTATTGCTAAAAATGTAGACAACACACCTGTAAGTATCTCAACCATCGTCAGAGGTTGTGCTACGACAGCTTTGCAAGGGTGAGCTTACATTACAGTGGAACCCCCTATATTCCGGACTCCTAAAATTACAGACTTCATGATTATTTAGACGAACATGCACGGTCCCAAACATTTGCCTATATAAATCTTATACAGTCTGTTAGTACTGCAAGTGAGTCATAAGACCTGGCTAGAGGGCATTGTTATCAGGCCAAAATTGTTGTGTGGTTTTTAATTCGCATTTCTGTCCTGGCCTATGAAAATATCTTGATCCCAAAATTGTCCAATCTATGGTATACAGTATTAACATGTACTGATGTGCTGTCCTAACTCATTCCTTACCTGCAGTTGCACCAAACTACACTAGTCCAGGGCCACAGACAGTCACAGAGGGTGATACAAACATCCAAATCAACGTCACTATCGATGCTAACCCCTTTCCTTCCTTCTTCACTTGGTCAAGAAATGGTTGGCCAATCACCTCCTCCAGTAATGTGGCTCTGACAGCGACCAGCATTACATTTACTACAGTGCAGCGGGATGATGCTGGGATCTATACCGTATATAGCAATAACACTGCTGGTGGTGGCAGTGCTACTTTTGAACTTATTGTGCAGTGTAAGTTGCCAGCCTGTTGATATACAGCTACACCTAGGCATGTCCTTCACCCACACACAACACAGCAAAACCTGTCTAAAGAATTAGCTACAGTGATCACTGTTATAGACAGTCCCAATTTTTTTATATAGCTACTACTCCTGTTCCCAGTTGTAGTGCAGTGTTCATGATGTGCAAATTATTACCTAGCTGTCCATATATATAATGTCTACATCATGGTCAAGAAATGCTATAATCCATTGCCACCAGCTTTCGTAGACAGGTTTCACTGTGCAATAATCATCACCTCCCAGGATCATAGCCATCAGATTGTAATTGCTTGCTTTGAAGAGTGAGAATTTCTTGGGATGTTGGGGCTCATCAGGAAGACTCAGAAAATAGTACTTCAGCCATCTCACAAGCTTCAACATGTGGCATGTCAGACATCATTCTTGTTGTGGAGGGAATAAGAATGATGTCATCATGCGCTCTTGTCACCTGCCAACTATGCTGTGTGCATGTATGGACATCTGCTAAGCACTTGGCACTAATTGGTAATGCCAAACAAGCCAAGAGAGACAAAAGCTGAAACAAGTTTGCTGCAAACATTTTTTGTGGTTCTAATTTCCTCGATTTGTGATAGTGTGTAGTTTGTGTGTCGCATGCTAACACACATAGCATGTCCCCTTTTTGTGGATTTTAATTTTTTGAGTGAAGACTAACTCGCAAAATCTGTGAACATTTATCCATCACGAAACTTTCAAGTAGTACCATACAGTGTGTGTATGGTAGGCAACAAAAACTGGGAATACAAGAAGGCTTCTACTTGCTATTGTAGTACATATATTCTATTAGTCTCCTTCAAAAGTGTATTTGTATTACCCTTCATACAGTTCCTCCAGCTGTTGGGATCAGCCAAGGCAACCTCCATTGCCGTGGCAATGTCTCCACTGTCTGTGCCATCATGACTGGTGCAACTGGGTATCTCGAGTGTACCACTGTTGGTGTGCCAACTCCCAATGTAACCCTCACTACTGATGCAGCAGAGTCCAACAACGTGATGGTCAGCGGTAACCGGGTTGTCATCACCAGTGCAGTAGCAGGGAATGCTGGGAACTACACTTGTAATGCATCAAACTTCCTAGGTTTTGACGAACAGACTTTTGAACTCCTGGTTGGAAGTAAGTACTGCAAATTTAAACCTAATACCTCCACCATAGTTATCCAGTAGCTAAAAGAAATATTGATGAAGTCAGCAGGCCTGCTACATGGCAGTGATGCACAGCAGTTTTCTTTTCTGCATTTAAAATATGTTTGGAAGAACCCCACCTCTGTGTGTGCACTCTGCTGAGTTCTCCTCCTACATTCAGAATCAGATCTAGAGTCATGCTTAGAGTTTACTGGGTTATTGCCGATTGTGCATTTCAGTACCACCTGAGAAGCTTGTACTCATATAGAGGATTGTGAGGGCTAGTTGTTGTGTGGTGGTCATAGCCCAGTGGTCAGAGAAGTGGCAGCTCAAGCCAAAGACCCTCCTGGATAGCCTCATTCCCAGGCCTGGGCCTGACATAGATATCATGTAGATTACGAGTCTACAATACCTCTGTTCAGAGTATCCCATGCATGACAGCATGAGTCTGACTTGACAAACCGTTGACAAGGGTATAACGAATATGCATCAAATAAAATTACAGTTTGGTCTAAAACAAATACATGGTTACAATTTTACCCGAGTTACTACAAGACTATACAGAACACTTGTTACAATTCCATTGCTCCTGCTTGGGTGGTGGTCTTTTAAGTCCTACACACTCCATGTGGTACCAGTCCCCACACTTGTCACATGCAATCATGTCACCGTAAGTTTCAGGCATCTGACAGCTGCAGAAAAGTTCAATCTCCATAAAAGGAAAGTAATTCTGGTGATGCGGGGCTGTCCGGGTCAGTGGGAATGGCTGCATTTCCTTCTTCTGAAAGCATTTGACAAGGTGTTGTCTCATCTGAGACTGGTCAAATGTCAGTCTAGATACATCATCGCCAAATGCTAAATGCACAGCAAAGGCAATCGCAAAAGGTCCACAGTCAGTAATTCCTTTCTGCTGTTGCACATATGGTAACTCAACTGTTAAGATTGGGGGGGTCAATCTCATCTCCATCCTCATCTTCTCTTTCTGCTAGCAACCTATATATTGAGGCTAATTGGTGAGTAAGAGATGAACTCAGATCGCCACCTGAAAACTTGCTGTCATAAACAGCAAGATTTCCCCCAATGCTACTGGAAGTCACCCAATGGCCAGGGACATGGTGAATTTGAATGGCCTCGTGCTGTACTGGTGTGAAACCATTTGTTTGCGAAAGCACTGATGGTTGAAGCCCATCAATATGATGGAAATGCTTCTTGAGCAATCTCTGGGCCAAGTGAATGTGCTCATCAGTAAGCTGTTCTCCTTTCACTAGGGTTTCCCTCATGGTGAGAGAAAAAGTTGGCATCTTTGCATCCTGCATGGATTGTAAAAAGATTAAATGAAATGATGGTCACCTGAAAACCATAATGTGTATTTGCATAGATCAAACCACACAGTTATAACAAATGGTACAGCTTTTACATTCTCACCCTCTTCCTGTCCTTTTGATTCTTCTGAGTCTTTCCTCCCTTTGTCTGTTTCTCTTCTCCCTCCTCCTGCTCCTCTCTTCTGTATTCTGGCTCAATGTAAAGCTTCAGGCGGTTGCTGCTGACAGCCTGCTTGAGCAGCTTTCCTTGCTCATTCTGTAGGCGGTATGTTCCTCTGCTGGTCTGCTCCACAATCTTGCATGGTCCATTCCAGTTCCATTCTAACTTTCCCCCCTGTCGAGTGTCCTTTCGTGAATTGTAAACCCATACTTTGTCTCCCGGTTGAAAAGCAGGCGGCTTGTGCTTTGCATCAAATTGTTTCTTCTGCTTTTCTTGAGCCTTTTCAATGTTTGACTTGGCCTTAGCATTGACCTCTTCTGCCCATTCAATCATTGCCTGCATGTGTGCATCAAGATCTTCTGCTCTCACCTCTTGCATACCAGCTTCATCTTCATCGACTCCGTGCGGAAGAGTGGAAATCTCGATAGGAAGTCGCGGTTTACGCTTGTACAGGAGCTCAAAGGGTGTGTATTTGCTTGAGGCTTGTTGGCTGGTCCTAAAAGTGGTAAACAGCATTATGTGGTAAGCAACATATATACACCTGTACGGTACCTACCAATGACATTAATTTTAGCTATAGATATCATGTACATAGATACGCACCTGTATGCAAACAGTATGGGATCAATATACTGGTCCCACTCATCCGGTTTTTCAGCAGTCATCTTCGTTAGCGCATTGACTAGGGTCTGATTAAAGCGCTCATCTAAGCCATTCGTTTGGGGATGATAGGCTGCTGATATGCGATTCTGAACACCTGAAAGCTCAAACAGGTGATCGTTTACCTGGTTGACGAATTCCCTGCCCTGGTCAGACTGAATGATGACTGGACTACCATGTCTGGTAATCAGCTTGAACAGGAAACTTGCAACTGTCAACGCAGCTTTGTCAGCTATAGCACTAGCCTCTGGCCATTTTGTGAAAAAATCTGTGCATGTTATGATGTATATGTTCCCTAAAGCAGTGCGAGGGAGTGGGCCTATGAGGTCTATTCCAATTCGATGCCAAGGACTGTCAACAGAGATGGGATGGAGTGTGGCAGCTGGTTTTTCCAGCTTCTTGTTGACCCGTTGACATGTATCACATGTCTGGACATACGAGTCAATGGCTGCGGTCATGTTGCTCCAGTAGTACCTGTATGAGGGGCGGAAAGAACTCTCTGTAACATTTACTTAACATTAAGAGTAACCGTATAGATAATATACCTTCTTTGGAAAGGGAGGTAAAATATCTATGGTAACAGTGTTAGCAATTCATCCGTTAAGAGTGTTAGAAAACCATTTGTAATAGCAATGATAGCAAACCTTGATGCAATCTTCTGGCGGGTTTTGTCCCTTCCGAAGTGCCCTCCTAGCTTGTCTGCATGGCAGGCCTGGATTATTTTCCGCTGCTGATATTCCTCTGTAATCCACTGCCTGAGTCCATCCTTGGATATGTAGTGTAAAACGCCATCCTTGATGACAAACTTCTTCGCTTTGTTCCGCGTTGCTCGCTTCTGGTTTACACTGCTTCCTGGTGGATACTTCCCGCAGTGGAGATAGTCGTAGATCGTCTGGTAGTCGATTTCCATGAGTCGCCGAAGTTCTGAATAATGTAAAATGTTCTGAAAGTGTGGAAAATTTATACATCATCCTGACAGCTAGTGATTCTTCTTGACGGTACACTTGCACCAAAGACGGATCGTTTCCGCGGCGAAGGATCGAATCGAAATTGATCCGGGGGCGGATCGGATTCGCTAGCTATGGTGGCCCAGTAGTGCACTCCGACGTCGCGTCCGTAGCGGAAACGCAGTTGTTCCGCATTTTGTCCGCACTATGTCCGCGCTACTCCCGTAGTCTTTCCGCACCGTTTCCGCAGCATCTCCGCAGTCTTTCCGCATTGTTCCCGCGGTGTCTCCGCACTGTTGCCGCAGTACTTCCGCAGTCTTCTTTTAGTCAGGAACTGCAGTATAGCTACACAGCAGAGCGTTTCTCTTGTTTAGGCAGGTTCATTTGAGTGAGAAGACTGTGGCCGAGACTCTGAGCGACCAAAGAGTGATGTATTCAGCTATGGTGTTGCTGAGCCTTATGTCATATAAACCTATGTATACTTTCACTAATAAATTCTGTAGTGTTTGCTTGGTATTTATGTATACTCACTGGTTATTTCTTTCAAGCAAGTGATGGAAATTATATGCAGTCAACATGATGACTGCATGCATGACTATCAACTTTTATTCCTTGTTATTTCATACCATGCATAATCACATGTATCAACTTTGTTGCAGAGTCAAATAACTGTAGCGATAGACTCTAGTTGAACTAACAGAGACAGTGACTGTGATTAATCGATTGCATAACAGCACGTGGATCATCATACGAATAAATAGAGAAACATGATAATCATACAGATATATGTAGTTCTAGAACATTCTGTCAAGTGTCCACGTTCGTACATTAGCATATTCAACACTCCTTCTCACTTGTCAGGATGTTCGATCATTGGTGCCACTCCGGCCATAAGTCTCAGTTTCTCAAACTGTTCACCACTTAGTCCTTTGGTCATGATGTCAGCGACCATGTCACTTGTGTTGCAGTACTTTAAGTCAATCTTTCCATCACTCACTTGATCTCTGATAAAATGATACTTGAGAGCAATATGTTTGGAGCGACCGTGGAACTGAGGATTCCTTGCCATGCTTATTGTCGATTGATTATCCTCAAAGATGACCATTTGCTTCACAGGTTGCTTGGTTAGATCTGAGATAAGTTGTTGTAACCAGAGCGACTCTTGAGCTGCACTGGCAAGAGCAACGTATTCAGCCTCAGCTGTTGATAGTGCCACACACGTTTGCTTTTTACTTCTCCAGCTTATGACCGTTCCACCAACTTGGAACATGTATCCGGAAGTGGATTTGCAATCATCCAAATCACCACCCCAGTCAGCGTCTGAGAATCCCACACAATTCTTGGTGACTTGTTTAGTGTAGAGGAGTCCAAAAGTGTGAGTTCCTCTCAGATAGCGTAAGATTCGTTTGACTGCAACCCAATGTTGCTTTGTTGGCTTAGCACAAAACTTAGCCACATTACTTATAGCGTAGGCAATATCGGGTCTTGTGGCAATGGAGAGATAAAGGAGGCTTCCCACAGCAGACTGATAAAGCTGTTGGTCTACACAGGTGTCTTCATCCTTCGCTTTCACTAGCTTAGTGCTGGTATCCACAGGGGTTCGAATTGGCTTGGAATTCTCCATACCAAATCTTCTCAGCATATTCTCTGTGTATGACTGCTGGCCAATCCACACACTTCCTGTGCTTGGATCTTGAATGACTCTCATACCAAGGAAGTAATGTAATTCTCCCATGTCCTTCACTTGAAATTGTTGTGAGAGAGCTTGTTTGACTTTGTCCATCCTCTTGTCACTCTCTCCAGCTAAAAGTATGTCATCCACATACACGGCAATCAGGAACATTTCTCCTTCTGAGGACATGTAGAGACACGGGTCTCCGGCCGATTGTACGAACCCCATCTTCTTCAGGTGAGTGTCTAAGGCTGAATTCCAGCACCTTGAACTTTGTTTTAAGCCGTAAATGCTTTTCTCAAGACGGCATACTAGATTCTCCTTGCCTTTGACAGTGTAACCCTCAGGTTGTCGCATATACACCTCCTCTTTGAGCTCTCCATTCAAGAATGCAGTGGTCACATCCATTTGATGCAACTTCAAACCGTTTTGTACTGAAAGTGCCATCACAGTTCTTAGGGATTCAAACCTGACCACAGGAGAGAAAGTCTCGTCATAGTCTTGGCCGTACTGTTGGGTGTACCCTTGGGCTACCAGACGAGCCTTGTGTCGTTCAACTGTGCCATCAGCACTTCTCTTAGTTTTGAACACCCACTTACTTCCCACAGTTTTTCTGTCCTTGGGTAACTCGACCAAATCCCAGACCTTGTTTGTGCATAGGGATTCCATTTCTTTCTCCATAGCATCTACCCACTTCGACTTATCAGGGCTGCTCAGTGCTTCCTTTAGGGTAGTTGGGTCATCGGAGATATCAGCGATTGATACTCCATGGCTATAGTACTCAGGTTCTCTTCTCCGTCTCGAGGATCGTCTCAAGGTTTGCTCAGAGTCTTGTGAAGGCGCTTGTTCCTCGTCTTCCGGGGAACTCTCAGTGTCATTATCAATTGAGTACTCAAATTGAACACATGGCTTGTCGGACTCCTTGCTTTCAAGCTCCTTCTCAACACCATTCCTTGTCTCATCAAAGACGACATCACGACTGTAGAAGACTCTCGCTCGCTCAATGTCATACAGTCGGTATGCTTTGGTTTGAGTACCATAGCCAAGCATGATGCACCTCTTTGCCTTAGCGTCAAATTTCTGCCGTTCGTCCTTAGCAACATGTGCAAAACACAGACAGCCAAAAGCTTTGAGGTGACCAACATCAGGCTTCTCTTTCGTCCAGGCCTCAAGGGGTGTCTTTCCTTGGATTGCTATTGTAGGGCTACGATTTCGAAGGTATACAGCTGTGGAGAGCGTTTCAGCCCAGAACTTCCTTGGCAGCTTGGCATCGGACAACATTGAACGCACAGTCTCAACTAACGTTCTGTTCATTCGTTCTGCCACACCGTTCTGTTGGGGAGTCTTAGGCACAGTTAACTCATGACGCACTCCTTCCTTCTTCAGATAGGCTGTAAACTCTTTGGAGGTATACTCACCCCCGTTGTCCGTACGGAGGGTTTTCAGCTTTTGACCGGAGGAGTTTTCCACTTGTGCCTTCCACTCGAGAAACTTCTCGAACACTTGGTCCTTGCTCTTGAGGACGTACATCCAGACGTAGCGAGTGGCATCATCAATGAAGGTAAGAAAGTAGAGACCACCACTCAAAGATGGCGTAGAGATTTTTCCACAGACATCGCTATGAACAAGCCCAAGTGGTTCCTCGGCTCTCTTTCCTCCGGTGGTAGGAAATGAACTCTTGTGCAGCTTTCCTTCGACACACGCTTGACAGAAACTAATCTCCTTGGAAGGATTGTAAACGAAACCACGCACGAGTTCATTTTTGGCCAGGGTCTGCAGATTCTTGACACCCAAATGTCCATACCTTCGATGCCAATTGTCTTCTTTGGATCCGACTCAAGTCACGGCTGAATGAGAGTACACACCGATCGTATGGCAGTCGAGGTAGTAGAGTTCTCCGACTTTGGTACCCACGGCCACAAGCTTCTTGTCATCGAGAATTTGGCAGTTGGCCTGTCCAAAACGCACTGTCTTCTCCCGGTCTGCAGCGATTGACACGCTAAACAGGTTGTACGACAGACTTGGTACGTGCAGAACATCACGCAACTTACACCTCTTACTTCTGCCACTGGGTAGTTTACTCCTCAGTACCACGACTCCACGACCGACAGCATCGACTGCATAACCGTCACCCAACTTGACCTTCAACGGTGTGTCCAGACTCTTGTACTCCACAAAGTTTGAGCGGCTGTTACACATGTGGCATGTAGCGCCAGAGTCTACGATCCAGGAATCAGTCTTCGTGTGACTTGACATCGCATGCTGTACGACCAGTCCAACACTCTCATCGTCAGACTCCACTTTGGCTGTGTGAGCCTTCTGCTTGGTACTGGAATCACCCTCGGTCTTCAATGGAGCTCTGCAGTTCCTCTTGATGTGGCCGAATTTACCACAGTTATAGCACTTTGGGCCCTTCTTCTCGTACTTGTGGCTGGCAGTCATGGCCTTCTCGCTTCTACCAGCTTCTTCCCTGTCTTTTAGCTTGCGTTCTTCGTGAAGCAGCCTCTCGGTCACAAGTTCCATCTTAGGCACCTCAGCGTTCGCCTCTAGAGCTGTTACAAGCATACTATAGGATTCGGGGAGACTAGCCAACAGATACACCACTCGATCCTCCTCAGATATGGGATCACTGATCACAGACAGAGCATCAAACACCTCTGTCATTGCTTTTATGTGAGCATGAACCGAGTCTCCATCCTTTAGTCTTAGGGAGTACAGCTTACGTCTCAGTTCCAGCTTGTTAGCCCAGGTCTTCTTCTGGAACTGGTCTGCAATCTTTCTCCAAACCTCCACTGGGTCTTCAGGGCTTCCAAATAAGTACAACAGTGATGGCTCAACGGACAGGACAATAATGGCTAGAGCACGATCCCTTTTTGCCATAAACTTCGCACGCCTGTCGGCAGCTCCTGCTCCTTCTGCCGCTGGGGCCGTCTCCGTACCATTCACTACGTTCCATAGCCCGTCTTTCATCAGTGCCATTTGACACTGAATTTTCCATGTGGGGTAGTTAGACCCATTCAGAGGTTGAACAGTCACCGTTTTCGCTTCGCTCGCCATTCTCTCAACTAGTCAAGTTCAAAAACTAGAGCTGCTGGGCCCATAACCTGTTGCAGAGTCAAATAACTGTAGCGATAGACTCTAGTTGAACTAACAGAGACAGTGACTGTGATTAATCGATTGCATAACAGCACGTGGATCATCATACGAATAAATAGAGAAACATGATAATCATACAGATATATGTAGTTCTAGAACATTCTGTCAAGTGTCCACGTTCGTACATTAGCATATTCAACAAACTTTACATCCATCATACACACTACTGTCCAGTTTGTTATACATCAATTTATAGTTGCCCAGAATGCTTCATATAAAAGCTTTTCATGATCAGTTTATTTACCAGTATCATGCACGAACACAATTTTAAGACATGCATGTTTCAATGTGTGAATTTATAAGGACATGGACTTCAATGGAGGCATGTTCATTGAAATGGGGATGAATCAAAGGTGGAGTTGCTTTCTCGATCACCGCTTGTACCCACACAGCATGTTCAGCAGCTCCTGGATATATAGCATGGAAGACATGCAGTCATAAGATGCATGCATAAAATTAATGATGTCATCATGCCGGCACTCTTGGTTCAGCTAAATGGAAATGTATCGACACACCCAGGCTATTATAGTACAAAAACAACTGCTTCTGTAGTGTGTGGATGTGAATGCCAGACAATATCATAATGCCTTTTCAACACTGTATGCAGAAAATGATAGCCTCATATCCATTTGAAGTTAACTATAGGTGTACCATATTATGCCTTGGTGGGCCATATACGGTAGGTATCATCCTCATGACTGTTGCATGCAGTTGGCACGTAAGACCATGCACACAACTTAATTGTATACCTTTTCTAATGCTATGAACTCTGTAAACACTCCAATGAATATCCTCAGCTGATATCGATACGACCGTCACGCCCCATGAATATAGAAGTAATCTGTCAACAACCGTATATTAGCATGCGATCTCAAGTTGCAGCACCACAATTACAACACCTCATCATCACAGCTCTCGCCATCAAACTCTCTTTGGCTAAGCTGTGCTCAGAGCTGTGCTCTTCAGATATATAATCACGTGACACCATAGATAATAGAGCGGGGAACCCCGCTCTGTTATCTATGGTGACACTGGCAAGCACTTGCAGAAATTCAAAAAGATCCTAGAACTGCGGAAACAATGCGGAAAGGCTGCGGGAACGGTGCGGAAAGACTGCGGAAAGACCGCGGGAACAGTGCGGGGACTAAGCTTCAAGGCAGTAACACTGCGGAGATGCTGCGGAAATAGTGCGGAAAGACTGCGGAAACATTGCGGACATAATGCGGAACACGGGCGGTCCCGCTGCGGACGCGACGTCGGAGTGCACTACTGGGCCACCATAGCTAGCGGATCCGATCCGACAGATTGATTCCGCTAGCGGATCCGATCCGCCCGGATCGGTATAGGCCCGGATCGGATTTCCTGTGACACCGGCACGATTGTAAACGTTTGCGTTTACTCTGTATCAACCAAACGTACGGTGCTGCCGTGGACGATCATTTCCGTGTTGGATGAAGAGCATTCGTTCATCGATTTCTTCGTGTGTAACATCACACCCCGCCTATCTGGGTCATATAGCCTCTGGTAATGAATAATGAACAGTGAACCGCCCGCCCGCATGTCCTCAAGTTTCCAGTGTAATGGGAAGCAATGAATCAACTTGGAGTGGCCTTAGCCTCGTTCCCAGGCCTTCGCGCGTTCGTCGCTTGCAGTACGAAATAACGAAATAATTCGTACTGCAAGCGACGAACGCGCGCAAAGGCCTGGGAACGAGGCTAGTGAGTACCGGATTACGTGAACATGTTAATTGCATTTTTAATTCAATTTTCAGGAAAAAAAAAAAAAGACCCGGCCGGATCCTTGAAATATAAAATCAATTTGGTATGGCCTTACTATATCACCAGTCCTGCAGCTCACTTCAGCTCAGTGTCTAGGTTGTATAAGCGGTCCCGTATACGATATTAAATGCCAACAAGGGTTCCACTGTTACTACAAATAGCATGTCAGCACCAAAAGCTACCTGGTCACTACATGCATAGCTTCCGACAAGGCACACATATACCACATACCCCATGCTGCTGGACCACACTGCAGTCTGGACCCCAGACCTTTCTTGCCTTAAGGGTCTGGAGTCCAGACTAGACCACACTAGCCTCCTTCCCAGGCCATGTAGGAAGTGGCCTGAGAACAAGGTTACAGCCATGCCCTTCAAGAACTGCCAGTAAGGTTGTGGTACGTTTTAGGGAGACCTCCAATACACTGTTATAACTGCAGTGTGAAAAAGATGTAGGGATGAGGCATTGCCTTTATGTTGACCTTTGCTTTTATGCTATCATCCCTACCTTGTTTGTATACTTTTTGGCATGCCATTCCTACATTACATTTTTAATGTTTTTTATTTTATTTCTTGTATACATATAACAATTGCCCCGCTTATAAGAATTACAAGGCTACAAAATTACTACCAAAATTTGGTTAGAACTTGGATTTGCAACTATATGTGTTTTTTTTTCAGACTGAATAATCTTCTTCTTTTGTTAGGAACTGACGCTTCTCAGTTCCAAAATCATGCAGGTCAGCCATATGGCATTATTAGGGCTCACAATTCAATGCCTATCCCACTACTTCAATTCTCATTATCAATCTTTGCAGGTATTGGTGCTGGTGTGGGATCCTCAGCTGCTGTGCTCCTACTGGCAATAATGGTGGTTGTGATAACTACTATAGTAGTTAAATCTAAAAAGACAGGTAATGTCATTCTAGCTATAGTCAAGTGTATAATTATATCGAAGTGCATTCTGAATTTCTTTGTAGTGAACAATGAAGAATCAAAATCTGATGCAATTGAGATGAGAGAGAATGCTGCATATGAGAGGCCACCACCAACACAACTGAAAATGGATCTTAAGGAAAACTCTGCATATGGAGTTAGTGGACAGGCATTGACCAGAAATATAGACTGAACTTTATTACTGACATTGTCATTATCTGCAAGGTTTGCAGCATTATTCATAATTAATGAAACTTATTGTGTTTGCAGGGTACGCAACCTGGTAATGATTGCAATCTAACGTTGAAATTCAGCACATTTTCAGTAATGTCAAGGTTTCCAGCATCCAGTTCATTAGTATTAGGGAAGATCGCAACCATGTTTTAGTCAGGGAACAAACATCTTTAACATTTCATTATATGTCTCAAGATCAAGGTGGCGGGGAAGTCTTTCGGCGGAGGTTAACAAAAACATAAACTTGGGTTACAGTCAGGACCAGGGTTACTCCTAGTTTCAGGGTTAGGGTTTGCTTTAGGGCAGTCTTGCTTTGCCTAATTTTAAAAAGGGTTTTAGTAGCTCATTAATATATTCATGAAGCCAAAATTGCCACTCGGACGCATCTACACACTCACTCTAGGTAGCGTCCTAACCACCAATGTATCTCAAATCAATCTGTGCCAGCTTTTGTTCAGAGCTACTCTCAAAGTCAGGCTAGACTCATGTTTGTCACTACTCTTGGAATGGACAACTTTGACTGCACCAAAATGAATGCACATTTCAAAAAATTCACAGCTTGTCTACGGGAGGGGCTCATTCACGAGTGGAAGCAAGCATTAATAGCCCCACCTCTCCCCCTTATGTCGCTAAACAACTCACGGTTCTGTTCCACACACAAGTCCTCTGCAGCTTGCTTGTCAACGGCAGGTTAGTACCAACGATATATTGCGCATTCTAGTTAAAGCCCAGCCCAGCACTCGGAGCACCGGGCCACGGCCACCTACTAGGCTAGGCATACGATCGCAAGACCTGGGCCTACCCAGTGAGTACAGTCTTGGACACTGTGGTCTTTCTGCTGCTTCTAGACACAAGCTAGCTTTCACAAGCAGGCATTACACACTACTCACAGCTACTGACACTACAGCACTTACTAAAACTCCTTGTTTTTTTTTTTGTTTTTTTAAGTCGATCTAAGCTTATCTTCAAAGTTCCGACCACCACATGAGGGGTTCCGCCAGGCCACATCTTAACTAACTTAATTATAAACTGATTATTGGATGTCAATGCCGACAGGAAATGGGGAAAATCCCCAATTTTACGGACAGTGAACGGATGAAGATTCCCAAAACGGACTGTGCACTATATGTTTACAAAGACAAAGAATTCTATCAGCTTAGATTCCAGGTTTGTTGACCTTGAAAACGCAGGGTTCCCTGCCACCTTTAAGCCAAATAATTTACTAATGCACGCTTAATTGTATATCCAGCTAGAAATCCCACAGGTAGTTTAGTGACACACCTAATTGACTCCTACATGTTCAAGATGGTTGGGGCGAGCCTGAGCGAGCCCCACACTAGCGTGACTTCATTGCATTGCGCACATGCGTGTGTATGTTTGCTTGCTTGCTTGGATCATGGACCGACCACTTACCGTAAATTTTAAATGAGCGCGTTCAAATATTTCACGAAGATCGATATCATCCGTCATCGTGAAGCATGTGAAGGTCTGATTGTCAGAGTGCAGCGTCGGGACGGCACCTTCTTGTTTGTCACAGCAGCTCCGGACCAAGCGAATTTTTTTTTTGGACGAGGTTTGAGAACTTAGTCGCAAAACGACGGAAAATTAATGACAGGGTTGTACCCATTCTGGTAGCTGTACGTAATTGGAATGACGTAATATGCCTGTCAAGATCCGAGAAAGTCGCTGAGTTTGCCCAGTGTGTTGTTCCTTGCCGTCTGAAGTTGACAAGACTGTGTCAAAAGTCGTGATTTACCCACACAAAGTGAGAGGTTGAACTTAGAAGCATTTTCTATCAGCAAAGTACCGCTTTTCAAGGCCTGCTGATAATTTACTTACTAAATACAGCACTGAAACGTTGGGTCTGTTGCCTTTGGCTTCCACTATCTGGCATAGCTACCATTGGCATCAATACTTGATTTTAGCATTGTAATTTTACTCTGCGATCTGAACTCTTGGAATCAACTGTTTTCTAAGCATCAATAATCACACGTTACGATAAAGGCCGGACTAAATCATTCAAGTCATCACAGTGTGCATGTAAGAGAGGAACCAGAAGTATCACAATCTTCTACAGCAAGTGTTTGTTTGATCAGCAGAATGATGACGGAAAATGTCTCTAACCTCTCACTTCATAAGGGTAAAGCAGGATATTCTGATAGTATTTCATGCAAGGGAAATTCTAATACCAGAGAATAGATCAAATGCTTCTGTGAATCAAGCAGGCCTGCTGACACTTATCAACAATGTTTTTCCCTTGCTAAACTCCACAGTATCGCTATTAGCTTGATTGTTGGAATGACACTGTGATTGGAATAGCCCTGCTTTACCATAATCACGCTTGTGATTATCCTGACATTTTTGCCAAGTTGAGGGCATCATCACAGATTTTTTTGACAATGTCAAAGTTATGAGTCAATGTGTGTACAGAAAAACTATGAAAAACTTCGCTGTCATACACTGGACAGACAGGATATGAAACAACTAGTCTTGCTGGGCACACCTATATATAGTTACTGATTTCTGTGCAGTTAGGGGGTTTGCTATACATCTCCAATAGCATTTCAAGTCAAGCAGTGGGGACAGCCAGTGACACTATGGAAAAGAACTTAGTCGCCAAAATGATGGAAAGTTAATGACAGGGTTGTACCCATTCTGGTAGGTAATATGCCTGTGAAGATCAGAGAAAGTCGCTGGCTGTGTGTGAATACCCAGTGTGTTGTTCTTTGCCCATCTCAAGGTGGGTCAAAAGTCTGTAAATCACCCACACAAAGTGAGAGGTTAGACGAGGTTAGACTTAGAGACATTTAATTATAAAGTACAACTTTCCTATCTAAATTCTGCATGGCTGCCAAAATGATACTATTACTACTGTGAGACTGTTGGGTGTGTTGCTTTGCATTCCCTCATAAAGCAACTGGCATGCACTATTTCGTACATCATACTGTAGGTTAAAACATCGACCAACTTTGTTTACCAAACATTGATTCCTACCAAAAGTTGCAGCATGTAAACAGGGAACATAAAAGCAGAGCTATCACAATCTTACAGAAGCAGTTGCATTGGCCAGCTGAATGACGTCATTTGGTAATATGAAAAGGCTCTTAAATTCTCATCTCATTTATGTTTGTGACAACATGATGAATTTAGCCAATGAAAAGGCCATATCAATTTCTAGAAATATGTTAATTCTGCTAATCAAAACTAACATTTGCTGTGTGATTGTGATACTTCTGCTATTAGGTTCCTCTCTTACACACTGTGATGACTTGAATGATTTAGTTCTTTGTCGTAATGTGTGATCCACCAGCAACATCAAACCTCATAAACATTACTCAACATTCAAAGTCTCTTTAACCCATGATGTTTACCACTACAGACTGGTCAATCTTTACTGATTGTTTAGAAAACAGTTGATTCCAAGAGTTCAGATCGCAGAGTGAAATGAGAATGCTAAAATCAAGTATTGACGCCAATGGTAGCTATGCCATACAAAATAGTGCATGCCAGATAGTTGGATGGAAGCCAAAGGCAACAGACCCAACGTTTCAGTGCTGTATTTAGTAAGTAAATTATCAGCAGGCCTTGAAAGTGTTACTTTGCTGATAGAAAAGTTCAACCTCTCACTTTGTGTGGGTAAATCACGACTTTTGACACAGTCTTGTCAACTTCAGACGTCAAGGAACAACACACCGGGCAAACTCAGCGACTTTCTCGGATCTTGACAGGCATATTACGTCATTCCAATTACGTACAGCTACCAGAATGGGTACAACCCTGCCATTAATTTTCCGTCGTTTCTGCGACTAAGTTCTCCTCAAAGGTTCCTGTTAGGTACAGGCCGAATGCCGCATCCGGTGGGTGGGGATATGGGCGTGATCTTGTGCACTGCCGCGAAAATTAAAGGGGATAGACCCGCTTTGACATCATCTCATTAAATATTCATAAGACAACTTCGTGCTGGTATTTGCATGACTGTTGTACTTCGACCTCGACTGCTGACTTCTGCTTGCTTGGCAAGGCACCCAGCCAACTGTTCTACAGCTCTTCCTAAGGTATTCAGTAGTGATTTACCAGTGTGCCAATGCATTCAGAACTCATTATGTTGATGTAAAACCTGGCAGGAGTTCATGTCGGTTGCATAAATAATGTATGGCCTACTCTGGTGCATGTACACATAGCTACTGAAGTGCTTTAGACTCTCCATCCTGGGGCGACAGGCCTGTGTTTCATTGTGAAAGGTTTGGTTGGTGACACTGAAAATGTGCTGGCCAGCATTATCGGCAACATGTTGGATCTTTGTCTCTATCACAGTGAAGGAATTTTACCTATGGAGTGAACTGAAATGGCTGTAAATAGTGCGAAATCCTGATAAAAACGTTGACTTTTGTCAGTATAGGAATGATGTCCGTTCAGTGATGGCTAACTTTTTGGTGATGGCCTGGCTTACTAGTTTTTATATCTACAACTCTACGTGTATTATAATTCAAAGTGCTTATGTGCATGTTTGGTCTGCAGAAAAGTGATCAAACCTGACCTGCCTGACTGCTTGCTATGGCCATGCAATGTTTGCATCTTAACCATGTGACTGTGACTTTCTTAGACATATTGCAGAGAAATGGTATGATTTACATGCGTCACTGAAAGCAGAATTGTCAATTTCAGCAATGTGACTACAAGTAGTGATGTCAGTCTCCAGATGTACGCTTCTCCACAATGGTGGTGGTTTGTTATTGTGATTAGGATGCTTTCCAACTGGAATATCGGATGGCCACATTTCTCCACAATGTCTGACCTCTGGTAGTTTGATTCAATATTATTGTCATTAGGCCAACTAGAATATCATGTGACCAACAGATCAAAGAGTGTATAATGTATAGTGACAAATAGAGAACTGTATGCATCAGTGCTCCATTCTTGTTTCGCTAGACATGCCTTCTTGACTAGAGGAATTTGAATCAATCCACCAGACATTATTCGTTGGGAGGCCTGGATGGCTTGACATAAGACTATTTGCTGCCTTGATCAGGAATACATGCACGTTTTTCATAATTTCTGACAAGTCGGAAGTACTAAGTGAACTACATGATGGCAAAATTTCACAAGGAAATACCATTTCTGCATAAAAATGAATTACTCCATGGTATAGTACAGGTTCCTGAATGCAACTTTGATCCAACTTCCCTTCAAATGCTATTAATAATGACCATGAGTAGCGAGAGTGCATCTGTAAATCTGAGAACAAGGCTATAGCGTACTTAAAGTTATCCTTTGTTATGCAGTGCTATATTATAATGTGGGCACTGGAACTGTTACGGCTGGTCAGACCATGGCTGGATTTTTTTCCAGCCAACTTCCCCAACTTGGTGCTATTTATGCTCATCTTATGTGTGTTCTTGTTCCTGGACTAAATTCGGGTAGATTAGCTGTATATAGTTGTGATCGTGCAGATGGGAACTTTCAGGTTTGAAGTACCTATCTTGCAGGGTAGCTTACTATTAAGTTATACAAGAGCATTTCCTGACTGCTAAAATGTAGGTCTAAAAGTCAGTTTCCCCACGTGTTTTACCCAACAGCCTGACACTCCTCAACTTTCTTCTAGTGGCCCTTTATTGATACATTTTCTATGCATACAACTATCCTGGCTGGATGGGGAGACATTTACCTAGTCTGGCGAAACCAGACCCTTGCGCTTCGTGCTCGGGTCTGGTCGCAAGCCAATATTGCGTTTTGTAAGGTAGGAATGCAATTATCACGTGATTACATAAGTTTTTGAATTCAGGCTTCGTGTCGTTGTAGCCCAGTTCCTACCTCTGCCAAGTTCTGACTGCTTCTCAAACACTTTCTGAACGTTTGCTACTACGCAACTTTTGACATCCTCGCGCGAATAATGAAGTCTACTGTTTTCACCGGATGTCAGTATGTTGTAATTGTGCGTTCTGCAATCTGATTGGACTGCAATATTCCTGCAGTGGGTACAAATCGCAATATAGGCTTGCGACCAGACCCTCGCGCGCTATGCTAGGGTCCGGCTTCACCAGACTAACATTTACCATAGTACAAGTGCTCAACCCTTTGGTGTATCATCATGTACACTTTGACAGTGTAGTTTGTTTGGAACCTACATTCATCAGTCAGGACACTAAGTTGTTTCCAGGCAGTGGCTGAGTGTTTTCATCAACACAGGTGGTTAGAACCCAGTCTTTTTCATAGTGAATTTTGTCTGGCAGGTTTGAGTGCTGCAGTGCATTTTGACCTCAACAAACTTGGCAAGGTGGCCCAGCTAACCAATAGCATATGTCTCACAAAGTTGGGTAAAAATGACGATGGCAGGCATTTTTTGGAAGTATCAAGTGAGTGAAATCTCAGTAACCTGGTTGTGGAGATGCAAACATTATCATTGTCTTCAAACATTATCACTGTCTTCAACCAACTTTTAGAATACACATGCCACTCCAACACAGGCCTGTCGCACCAGGATGGAGAGTCTAAAGAACTTCACATACATGTAACCAGAGTAGGCCAAAATTTATGCAACCCACATGGACTCCTGCCAGGTTTTACATCAACTTATGAGTTCTGAATGCATTGGCACACTTGTAAATCTCTACTGAATACCTTAGGAAGAGCTGTAGAACAGTTGGCTGGGTGCCCTGCCAAGCAGCAAGTCAGCAGTCGAGGTCAAAGTACAACAGCCAGGTGAATGCCAGCGCGAAGTTGTCTTATGAATATTTAATGAGATGATGTCAAAGCGGGTTTCACGCGCGGCGTGGCAGTGACACTAGGTCACGCCCATAGCTCCACCCACCGGATGCGGCATTCGGCCTGTACCTACTCGTCCAAAAAAAAAATTCGCCCGGAGCGACCATCAACGGCAGGCTGCTCGCAGACGGTACAAAATTATACACGGCGGGCTGAGGTAAGGGTCGTGCATAAACGACACTCATAAACGCTAGCGATTCAGCTCATCATTTCAGCGTGAAGCTTAGTCATGTTAGCTGCTTGCTCAGGCTCGCCCCCACAATGTTCTACTAAGGCATGCATGTCTAATTCCATTATACACACCTTAGTGATGCTTCATGTACTCCTACATGTTTGTGCAGGAAGGTCTCAGATAAACAAGGTCCAAAACAATTGAGCTAGACACTTTTTACAAAATAAATGCATATGGTTCTGGGGCCTTCAATTACAGTTGTAGCATGACCTACAGTTAGCAGTATAATATTGTTGATACCCACCTTATACAAGCACAACTAGTATGTAACCCAGTGTGTGTCCATTCTCCAGAAATCATGCATGATTTGAGAATTTGAGACTGTTTTAGTAGCATGTGACACAATGTACATGGTGGTAGACTAAAGGTGATATGTATACAGGGTATTTTGAATTTCACTTTTTTATACCTGATTACCAGTTTGTTTATCTGTCCAACAGATGCTACTGTGATATATGTAATTTGATGGATAATGCTGACATTCTTAGATGCTCTCGTGATTTCTGTAAGCAAGTAAATGGTATCCTGTTTAGGTTTGGCTTTTGTGATCCAGTTGTACAGACTAGACTGCTCCTTAATTACTGTATGTCTCTCTATGGCTGTGCTTTGTGGTCTCTTAATTGTAGTGAAATTAAACACTTAGATGTGTGTCTTAATAAGTGTTTACGACGTATCTGGTCACTTCCCCCTAATAGCCACACTGGCATTGTTCATTGTGTTTCTGGTTGTGTAAGTGTGTATAATGTTTGTTTTCAATGTTTCTGTAAGTTGTATCAGTCTGCTTGTAGTAGCAGTAATTTCCTTGTACGTACAGTTTTTCAATCTGCATCTCTCTCCTGTCGCAATTTCATTGGTCATAACCTTATGTTTGGCAAGAGTTTTGTACGGGATTATAGTAGTATCTCTTTAGATTCAGTTAATTTGGTTAGAGAGTTGAGAGATAACTCACTGTTTGTACCAGGCTTTCAGACCTGAACTGAACTTATTTGTGCATTATGTGTCTACTTCATAGTTAGGTATCTACTCTTTTAATTGTACTCCCTTTCTGTGGGGTGTATAATAATAATAATATAGCAGTATCCCTGGTGGTACAACAAACACACCACAAGGTAATCACTTTGAGTTCACCGTTGTTTCTGTGGCAACAGGTGGGTATTATTTTCCATATACTGACAGGAAGTTGTAGATTCTGTTCCATATACCCCAGTTGTAAAATGATGTTTCCTATAAGCTACTTTGTTTACAGTGTAAACTACTTTACATATTTACTAATAACATACCTTGTTTACAGTGAAAACTACCATGTGTATTTACTAATAACAACAAGGACCAATCAGAGTGGAGAATATAACAGATAAACCACAGTAGACACTTGGGCTCGGGTGGTTTATGGACCATAAATCCCTGTCTACTGTGGTTTATCTATTATTCTAGCCCGTTACTATGTGGTTGCTATGTAATACAGTGCACTATATTTTAGATAAAGCCTTGTAATTTGTACCCTGTGGGCATCAAGTACAGGTAACTTTATTTGCCAGGGGTTATGTAGAAACAGTGGATGTACTGCACATAAAATATTTTAAAGGTACTGTACTGATACACAAATATACAGTATAATATAATATAGTTAATGAAGAAGATCATCCAAGTTGATACCAGAGAGAAGCTGCTGAACTGCATCATGAGCAATGTGGGGAGATGTATTGCAACTGTACTGTGGAGTGGGAGCAACAGGAGGACCAGACTGATATACATGAACAATGCAGTTGTTGAAGTAGTTTTGAGAAGGTTCAGAATGTTCAGATAAGGTCACTTCCTTGTGTATTGCTTCTTCGTACTGGAGTAGAGTCCTGCTCCCCAGGATTTCAGACACAGCTTGATGTTGTTCTGCACTAGTTCGTTCATAGGTGCGGAGAGCCTTAAGTGATCTATGTCCAGTACGTTCTTGGATAATTCTCTCAGGAACCCCAGCAGCAAAGAGTTCACTGGCTCCTGTTGCTCGCAAACTGTGGTTAGTTTTATGTCCCTGCACTCCAGCATCTGCACACATCTTTCGAAACATTGAAGTCAGAGTGTTCCGTCCAACTGGGACTGCAGTGAACCACGGCTTGGATGCTCTTTTTGGAACAGACTGTAAGGGACGAACATAAAAGTTGTCAGCTTGTATTGCTTCTGTGGGCAGCTTGCTGAGGTAAAGATCAAGGATTTGAACATGACACCTCTCAGGCCCTGCTGTTGAGGCATACACTGGAACAACCCTGTGTTCTACTGACAACTGGGCAAAACCACCAGATCGATTCTTTGATGCATTTTCAGTATATATATAGCCTTCCTGAGGACATGAGACTCGTGTTAGCTGAGATATCTTGAGCTCCCTGTGTTCCTGTCCACCGCGTAAGCAAAAGTTCTTGCCATTCAGATAGAATACAGTGTGCAATAGTGTTTTGGGGTCACTTGTACCAAGTACTCCTGCTTCCCACAACTGGTTCTCTTCTACCTTGGTCACTATTTCCGCATGCTTGGACCCGCTGCCAATTCCATCTTTGCGTAGTTGTTTGAACACATTATCTATTGCATTGTGCAGCTTGATAAAGCGCATGTCGCTTCTATCCAGGAAGTTAGGGCATTTATGGGGTTGTGTGAGTCGCAAATGTCGTAGAATACCAGTTAACAGCTGGTAGATGGTTTTCGGTGGATATGGTTCTCCTTGTGTGTTCCTAGTTTCTGCTACGTAGTGAGCAAGCCACTTACTAATCTCTTCCGCTGAAGCGCTTTCCAGCAGATCGTCGGGCACGGGTTCTTCGGAATGCATGCGATTTCTTTCCTCTTTCCACGCAAGGAAGTTTTTTACCGCCCACTTTGTGCACAGTTCCGTCGACTTAGGCGGCTTGGGCGAGCACAAATCTTTCACAGCATTTGTAGAGAGAAGCTGGAACCGAGGTTTATCCTGCACACGGGTTTTTTTCCGCACCGGCTCGTTGTCGGAGTCGCTATCACTATCCCATCCAACAGGCGCGATGCTGAGCGGTCTTGAACTGCTCATTTCCACGGATTCAACACACAACTTGTCACTCACTCAGAACGTAGCGATATACAGGCAGTTCAACTGACAGCCGTGTAAACATACCGCTGACATAGAAACAGTGTAGCGCATGCGCAAACGGGCTAGAAGCCAGTTATGAACCGCACCCTCGGGCTTTAGTTGATATATAAGCAACACCGCCCTCGGGCTGCGCCCTCGGGCGGTGTGCTTCCAGGAAGTTAGGGCATTTATGGGGTTGTGTGAGTCGCAAATGTCGTAGAATACCAGTTAACAGCTGGTAGATGGTTTTCGGTGGATATGGTTCTCCTTGTGTGTTCCTAGTTTCTGCTACGTAGTGAGCAAGCCACTTACTAATCTCTTCCGCTGAAGCGCTTTCCAGCAGATCGTCGGGCACGGGTTCTTCGGAATGCATGCGATTTCTTTCCTCTTTCCACGCAAGGAAGTTTTTTACCGCCCACTTTGTGCACAGTTCCGTCGACTTAGGCGGCTTGGGCGAGCACAAATCTTTCACAGCATTTGTAGAGAGAAGCTGGAACCGAGGTTTATCCTGCACACGGGTTTTTTTCCGCACCGGCTCGTTGTCGGAGTCGCTATCACTATCCCATCCAACAGGCGCGATGCTGAGCGGTCTTGAACTGCTCATTTCCACGGATTCAACACACAACTTGTCACTCACTCAGAACGTAGCGATATACAGGCAGTTCAACTGACAGCCGTGTAAACATACCGCTGACATAGAAACAGTGTAGCGCATGCGCAAACGGGCTAGAAGCCAGTTATGAACCGCACCCTCGGGCTTTAGTTGATATATAAGCAACACCGCCCTCGGGCTGCGCCCTCGGGCGGTGTGCTTCCAGGAAGTTAGGGCATTTATGGGGTTGTGTGAGTCGCAAATGTCGTAGAATACCAGTTAACAGCTGGTAGATGGTTTTCGGTGGATATGGTTCTCCTTGTGTGTTCCTAGTTTCTGCTACGTAGTGAGCAAGCCACTTACTAATCTCTTCCGCTGAAGCGCTTTCCAGCAGATCGTCGGGCACGGGTTCTTCGGAATGCATGCGATTTCTTTCCTCTTTCCACGCAAGGAAGTTTTTTACCGCCCACTTTGTGCACAGTTCCGTCGACTTAGGCGGCTTGGGCGAGCACAAATCTTTCACAGCATTTGTAGAGAGAAGCTGGAACCGAGGTTTATCCTGCACACGGGTTTTTTTCCGCACCGGCTCGTTGTCGGAGTCGCTATCACTATCCCATCCAACAGGCGCGATGCTGAGCGGTCTTGAACTGCTCATTTCCACGGATTCAACACACAACTTGTCACTCACTCAGAACGTAGCGATATACAGGCAGTTCAACTGACAGCCGTGTAAACATACCGCTGACATAGAAACAGTGTAGCGCATGCGCAAACGGGCTAGAAGCCAGTTATGAACCGCACCCTCGGGCTTTAGTTGATATATAAGCAACACCGCCCTCGGGCTGCGCCCTCGGGCGGTGTGCTTATATATCTACTAAAGCCCTCGTGAGCGGTTAATAACTATAACATATACTCCACTTCACCCTTGTTTCTGTGGTAACAGGTGGGTATTATTTTCCATATACTGACAGGAAGTTGTAGATTCTGTAGATTCTGTTCCATATACCACAGGAAGTTGTAAAATGATGTTTCCTATAAGCTACCTTGTTTAGAGTGTAAATTATTTTACATGTTTACTAATAACATACCTTGTTTACAGTGAAAACTACCATGTGTATTTACAAATAACAACAAGGACCAATCAGAGTGGAGAATATAACAGATAAACCACAGTAAACAGGGATTTATGGCCATAAACAACCCTCGCCCTCGGGCTGCGCCCTCGGGCTTGGGTGGTTTATGGACCATAAATCCCTGTCTACTGTGGTTTATCTATAACCTAATACAAGAGCGCATAAGAACGGGCAGCTAGAGTAAGAGCGTGTAACTACGTAAAATTCGAAACCGGGCGGAATTTACCACCAGTACTAAAAATAGTAACACGCCCTGCACACGCTGCGTTGACATAAGCAATTATGCATTGTTGCTAAGCACGCACGTGACCGGGTGTTCTATTTTTAGTACGCTTCAATAATTTTGCCCAGACTACGGGCTTCTATCGGAGTTACACGCTCTTACTCTAGCCGCCCGTTCTTATGCGCTCTTGCTAATACTATACTAGTGTAGCTACAATATAAAATGCGTATATAAAAAGTGTAGTATTATTTTGAAATACTACACTTATCGACCAATCAGATTAGTATTACACTTTTTTGACAGTAAAGTATCAAAAAAGTGTAATACTAATCTGATTGGTCAATGCGAAGCGCCGCATACGTGGTTGCTACAGGAACGCTGCGGGGACGCAGCCGTTCATTTTCAAATTTGGGTGGAGAAGAAGGCGGAGCTCTCTTTTTCGGACTACAATGCGAGTAGACAGACAGACAGACAGACAGACAGACAGACAGAAAGACAGACAGACAGACAGACAGACAGACAGACAGACAGACAGATAGACTGGCTGGCAGATAGACAGACTGGCTGCCAGATATACTGGCTGGCTGGCAGATAGACAGACTGGCTGGCAGGGTCTTTTAGTTACCAGACCTGTAAATAAATATGCAGATACTGATAATAGCCACCTATAAGTTGTGGGGATTCTGAAGCAATAGCAATATGTGTGTATGGACATCGGAATTGGCACTCACATACCTACTTGTACATCAAGTCTCTTAGGTTTGCTTGCCAACATTTAGAGTTAGCTCTACAGCCAGCTAGCTAGTCCTTCAATTCTCAAATAGTTGCTGATTGAACAACCAGTGCTCACCAAAGGAGAACAACAGTTATTGCAAGGTGACTGCAGTGGGAGAATAATATGTACTTATATAAAGTTGGGACTCAGTCAAGTGTCCTAATTAACCAGGTATCCCTATTTCAGAGGTGTCCTTTAAGAGAGGTTCCACTGTATACACAATGTCTAGACCATATATACATAGGAACCCAGAGCATATAATGTACCATTTCTCTCTGTCACTGTGCCATTTTTGTTTTGTCTTGAGTTTTGGTTGTTGCTGCAAAGGTTTATATAATATCTAGATGGTGGGTCTAATTAGCCATGTAGCATAAACCTCCATCAGAAATACCAAAATACTTGAGTGTAAGTGAATCGGTTTATCAAACTGTGGGCAGATAGCATAATGTGTATTTTCTATCTCTAGAAAATGCCACACCGAGAGTTACAAATAGTTTTTAAATGGTTGCTATTACATTTCTGCAAATCAGCTTATGTTGCTCTTGTGATGATCAGCATCATTATAGTGATTGCTTGCCAGAAATCAGCAGTATTGCTTCCATCGAATCAATTGACAAAACTTTTAAAAGCAGAGAACAGCCAGCTCATGAGGGATTCTGAGCAAACCATGACAAATCAACCAACTAAACATTTAAAATTTGCAGAGAGCAACCAGTTCAAGAGAGAATCTGAGACAGCCTGGGTGAATGCAGAGAGCAACCAGCTCAAGAGAGAATCTGAGACAGCCTGGGTGAATGCAGAGAGCAACCAGCTCAAGAGAGAATCTGAGACAGCCTGGGTGAATGCAGAGAGCAACCAGCTCAAGAGAGAATCTGCGACAGCCTGGGTGAATGCAGAGAGCAACCAGTTCAAGAGAGAATCAGAGACAGCCTGGGTGAATGCAGAGAGCAACCAGTTCAAGAGAGAATCTGAGACAGCCTGGGTGAATGCAGAGAGCAACCAGTTCAAGAGAGAATCTGAGACAGACTGGGTGAATGCAGAGAGCAACCAGTTCAAGAGAGAATCTGAGACAGCCTGGGTGAATGCAGAGAGCAACCAGTTCAAGAGAGACAGCCTGGGTGAATGCAGAGAGCAACCAGTTCAAGAGAGAATCTGAGACAGCCTGGGTGAATGCAGAGAGCAACCAGCTCAAGAGAGAATCTGAGACAGCCTGGGTGAATGCAGAGAGCAACCAGTTCAAGAGAGAATCTGAGACAGCCTGGGTGAATGCAGAGAGCAACCAGCTCAAGAGAGAATCTGAGACAGCCTGGGTGAATGCAGAGAGCAACCAGCTCAAGAGAGAATCTGAGACAGCCTGGGTGAATGCAGAGAGCAACCAGCTCAAGAGAGAATCTGCGACAGCCTGGGTGAATGCAGAGAGCAACCAGTTCAAGAGAGAATCAGAGACAGCCTGGGTGAATGCAGAGAGCAACCAGTTCAAGAGAGAATCTGAGACAGCCTGGGTGAATGCAGAGAGCAACCAGCTCAAGAGAGAATCTGCAACAGCCTGGGTGAATGCAGAGAGCAACCAGTTCAAGAGAGAATCAGAGACAGCCTGGGTGAATGCAGAGAGCAACCAGTTCAAGAGAGAATCTGAGACAGCCTGGGTGAATGCAGAGAGCAACCAGTTCAAGAGAGAATCTGAGACAGCCTGGGTGAATGCAGAGAGCAACCAGTTCAAGAGAGAATCTGAGACAGCCTGGGTGAATGCAGAGAGCAACCAGTTCAAGAGAGACAGCCTGGGTGAATGCAGAGAGCAACCAGTTCAAGAGAGAATCTGAGACAGCCTGGGTGAATGCAGAGAGCAACCAGCTCAAGAGAGAATCTGAGACAGCCTGGGTGAATGCAGAGAGCAACCAGTTCAAGAGAGAATCTGAGACAGCCTGGGTGAATGCAGAGAGCAACCAGCTCAAGAGAGAATCTGAGACAGCCTGGGTGAATGCAGAGAGCAACCAGTTCAAGAGAGAATCTGAGACAGCCTGGGTGAATGCAGAGAGCAACCAGCTCAAGAGAGAATCTGAGACAGCCTGGGTGAATGCAGAGAGCAACCAGTTCAAGAGAGAATCTGAGACAGCCTGGGTGAATGCAGAGAGCAACCAGCTCAAGAGAGAATCTGAGACAGCCTGGGTGAATGCAGAGAGCAACCAGTTCAAGAGAGAATCTGAGACAGCCTGGGTGAATGCAGAGAGCAACCAGTTCAAGAGAGAATCTGAGACAGCCTGGGTGAATGCAGAGAGCAACCAGCTCAAGAGAGAATCTGAGACAGTCTGGGTGAATGCAGAGAGCAACCAGTTCAAGAGAGAATCTGAGACAGCCTGGGTGAATGCAGAGAGCAACCAGTTCAAGAGAGAATCTGAGACAGCCTGGGTGAATGCAGAGAGCAACCAGTTCAAGAGAGAATCTGAGACAGCCTGGGTGAATGTTGGTCCAGAAATGTTTGTGTTTTCTGCCTACCTGGATACCAGGAAAAACTATTACTATAGAAAACGAGGTGTTGTAGCTCTCGCTGTACAGAATATTCAAATGAGGATGTTATCTCTCTATTGTCGTCTCACTGACAGTAATGGACATACATGGTGCTTAAAACATCAAATCAGCAAAATAGTATTAAACAAAGACAAACAATTCAAGTATCATCCATACTACTACATTTGCAATCTCCCTCCAAATTTCTCTGCAATGACACCCAAGTTTGTCAGCTTCAGCTTCAGCTTCAACAGCTCATGTCAACAACCATCACCTCCGGTACCTGTCACTCAGGTACAGAATACAACAAACTCAACTCGAGGGTTTGGTGTCTGCATTCAATCACCCCTGTTTAATATGAATGATGTACAATTCATCATACAAACTATTGAAATGAACAGAATTCTTGGAGCAGAACAGTTCACGTTTTATATCCACAGTGCCAGTCAAGCTGTGATGAGAGTTTTACAAGACTATTCAAAAGAAGGTGTTGTTAATGTTGTGAGGTCAACGATACCAAACATTGACATCCACTACTATGGGCAACAGGTGCTTTTCCAAGACTGTGCATATCGAAACATGTACAAAGTAAGACATTTAGTTTATACAGACTTGGATGAAATAATTGTTCCACAAAATCACCAAAATTGGTCTCAGATGATAACAGCGATGGACGGAAAATCTATTGGAAGCTTTCATGTTAGGCATGTGACTCTTGTGGGAAAAACTGCCAAAAAAGCACTAAGTATTTGTAATTCAAGAAGGGAGATTGAAATACCAAGGTTCATGAAGTTCACTGATCGATCCTCCCCTTATCCTCTTCCACGAAGAGCAAAATACATAATCAAGCCAGAAACATTTGCAGTAGCACAAACTCATGATCCTGGTCAACTCTTGGAAGGTTATTCCGTATACTCTGTTCCATCTGAAGTTGCACTTCTTTACCACTACCGGTTCCCATTTTTTCATGATTGGTCAGGAAAGAGAGTCAAAGATGATCGAGTGATCAGGTATCTCCCAGAATTACTTGAACGTATTGAACAGAGGATCTGTTAGGTATATGGTATTACTATTATTAGGAGTGATATAAACATTGGAGAATAATTGCCTAGGTAACGACTAAGGTATAACTAAGTTACTGGTTGGAATTCAGCTGAAGCCTCTAGGCAATGCTGCTTATGTATCTTGTCTTCCACTCCTCTGTCAAGGGTTCAAGTGGCTCAGTGGTAAGAGTGTCTGACTCAGAATTATAAGGTCTGGATCCCAGAATTTTTTCCATGGATGCATTTCTTGCTCTCTCAGCAAAACTGCAAATTCCTAAATGTAACTACTTGTCAGTCATATTTTGCAGTGGATCAATCTCACGTGCATGTGAGCATGTTACGTTCGTTTGCATGACATTATATTATCTTTCTCTTTGGTGGACTCACACAGTCATACTTCACCACCAAGTGTAAACATCAGTGTTGTTTTAGTTAACTAATACTAAAACTAAAATGCATTAATTTTAGTAAGGCAAGTTTCATTTTGGTAATTAAAACTAAAACTAAAATTAATGCTGTCTTAGTCCATTAATTAAAAACTACAGCTAAACTAATTTGAAATGATGATAGTTAACTAGAACTAAAAGCACCGATATTAGCCCGTTAATCAAAGCTATTTTAACAATTTGAATCTGTAGCCTAATTAAACTGAAACCAAACTACTAGTTTGCACATTAAACTGAAACAACACACTGGTAAACATGCATGAAAGTTTGCATTCTTTCATTGTTCTCTGAGATCATAACATGTCACTGTGGTTGTGTGTTTGGAATGAGTTACAGCATCATGGTATTGGTATTAATGTTTCAGATACGTACCCATGTTACATTGTCACAAATTTTGTTCGGAAACATTACTTGTAAATTATAGCACTGTGAGAAAACTCAGAATACAAAAGCAACAACATCATTCCCTTGCCTGTGTTAGCAAAACAAGTTTATTAGTTTAAAAAAAAAAAGGAGATTGCTACTATATATTATACAGCAGTTTCTAAGAGTATTGTGTAAGCTTAGAAGGCATTGCTTGCCACCATGAGCAGTAGAATACTGGAGATAGCTGCAGAAATGGCTAAAGAAAGAGAACAACAATAATACTTTTAGTGACTTCTCAGCTAGCTCCTGCATAAGTAGAGGGAAGGTTCTCTGTTACCAACGTGAAATCTGAAGTAGAGAAATTTGTTGTAGTGGAACACAGAGGGAGAACAACCACCTCATCAACTGGGAGGAGACATCAGTGCTTGATCATGGCAGTGAGCAGGAGCTACTGGTGAAGGAGGCCCCGCATATTGAGATGACGCCTGTAGAAGAGTGCTTCAACCAAGATGGATGGACTGGGAAATCCCTGGTTGCTGGACCACTCTGATGAGGAGGCAGGAGCATGCAACCCTCACTGACTTGACTTTGTATCCTTAAAGTAGTGCATAGCTTCACATTTTCTTCACCTTCACCCTGATGACAACTGACACATTCAGTCGAAATGTGGGCATCAAGTTCTCCAATTTCAAGTTGGTAATAGAAAACCTTTCCATTACTTATCATGCATGACAAATAAATTATTTAATTTTGTACAGTGGGTACTTATGAGGGTTTTGTATTTTGCACTTTTTTCACCACTCTCCCACTTACATTATTTATATCATTCAGTAATGGGGTTTTACTTCAGGATTCAAGGTAGGAGCCAGACATTAATTTACTTTTCCATCTCTCATGACTAGCAAGACTCATCTTCACCTACTTTACACTTACTTTAATACATAATTATATGTATTGTTAACATGAAGATCGTATTGGTTTTGCCGTCTACCACCTGCACTTTTTTGCCATCTAGCTACCACCACTTTAACACTCCCCCTACCACATGATTCACCAACAAAGTGGTGGTAGATGGCATAAAAAGCACTTAAACTGGTTGTTCATGCGGTCTTAGCTGGCTTGACTGGCTTGGGAATCTGTTGGAATGTAGGTTCATTCACTACAACTTAAAGAGTTGGGATTACAGTGGAACCCCTCTTAACGACCACCCCTGATAAGCGGCCACCCTGTCTATGGCGGCCACTCACCTTGGTCCCGACTGCATCGCCATTCAGAAGAATACTTAAGAACCCCCTGTTTCGCGGCCACCTCTCTACTCCGTACAACGGCCAGTTTTCGAGGTCCCAATTGTACGCAAACAATACTTAACGACCCCGATTTAGCGGACACTTGTCGACCTTTTCCGCAAGATTGTACACCATCGCTGCTGTAGTTAACAACTTGACATTAGATTAGCACCGTTACTCATAGTACTGGCCTCTGCTTAGCCTTCCCTGCCAGCGTACAGCAAAGGAAAGGGGATTCACTTTGTTCACCGACTCTGAGGACAGAAGGCACATGATTACCACGTGACAGAACATGCTGATGCGCTATGCGCGCATTCGCGCGCGCCGAACTGAACTTATGCTGGCACTGGCAGTGTACAGGCTACGCATGCCAATATGTAGGGTTTGGCTTTGCAGAATGAAGTCTTCATGCAAGCTAAAACAAATGGAAAGCACAGCCAATGTAGAAGAAAAGTACTAAACTCTCTGATAAAGTACAAGATTCACTGAAATGAAATCATGCAAAATTTTAGATGCATATCTAGCTGAAGATGAGAACAGTGACACAAGCAAGGTGCTACTGTGTCTGAAAATTTGGTAGAGATCTGTGACAGTCTCGGAAACTTGGATCTTTGTGTCCTGCATCTAAAGAGAACAATGGGAATAGTAAACATCGGATTAATGAGAATGAAACTCCTAGCATTCAGCAATGACATAATACACACTGCCACACCGGCCCATGGTATTGACAACGTGCTGTACGATATTCCAAGAGCAACAACCATGAATACAAGCTACAACTATATGGACGAAGTCAATGTGGGCACATGGATTTTTCAACAAAACTGAAGCCGCCTGGCTAGTCAAAATTGCTTCTCATGAACAACCGACTATTAAACTAGCAATGTACAGGTCTAGCCTGTCAGATGGCTTCAGCACAGTGAATGCACTCATCATGACTTCATTCATAGAATCACTCTTGTTTGTAGCACTAATTCACAATTCTTGCCATTGGAATGTTATCACAGCACATTAATTGCCACTATGATGTGACGTCATGTCTCCCTCCTGTTCACAGATAAGGGTCTGGTGACTTGATGAGCTTTCGTACCAATTTTAAGTTCTCTTTCAAAAGCTAGCAATCAGCTTCTCCGCTGAGTGCATTCCACAAACACACAAACCCTCTGAGAAGCCACCTGACCCTTCCCTGTGCATGACACCGAACACAATCTGTGCTGTGGTTGGTTTGGTCTGGCTTACATGATCATCAGCCAAGGCATAAAGTTAATGACACCCACCATGGAGTTACTCCAGCTCCTTGGGGAGAAAATGGCAATCCCAACAAACTCTGCATTGTTGATAAACAATTTGGTAGCTTCCATGTAGCTTCTTCTGATCTAAGGCCATACTTCATCCAAACATCATCCCAAACAACGATAAATGGAAAAATCACTTCAATTCTGATGATCTGTTGTCATCAAAGTTTGCATGGCCAAGATGCTTGAGCACTTCAAGCTGGGGTGTCATCAAGAGTATGTAGCCTGCTAGTCTCACACATGTAACTTATATAAATCATTGTACATACATGTGTGCCACTGGCAGGCACAGATCCCATATTTCTACCTCAACTATCAGACTATCACTTTGCAGGGGCATTTTAGACTAGCTTTACATAAATTTCGCCCTCACCTTGCTTTTCTGTGTTTCGGACACACCAACTTTCCCTCTTACATACACTCGAGTAATGCATTACGTAATCACAGCGCACGTGCCTGACCTCAGAATCGGTGAACAAAGTGAATCCCAGCCCGATTACGCATACCACGCCGACCGGAAATATACCGGAAGCCCCTGAGTTACGGACACCTCGCTACAACGGCCAAAATGTTGGTTCCCAATGATGTCCGTTATAGAGGGGTTCCACTGTAATTGACATGCCATGCACAGATGAATTCCTCTTGCTGACAAGCAGAGAAACAATAACTCCTACCTGCTCCTCCAGATGTTGCTGTTGTCACTGTTCCAACTGTTCCAACTGTTCCAACTGTACCAACTGTTCCAACTGTTCAGGAAAGAGGAGGATCATCATCAGTAACAACTGATACCGTATAGCCAGAAATATTTGCAGTAAATAAATTTACACAGTAAAAGAAATAGTTTGCAGATTTACAGTTTGCAGTAGGTTACATTCTGTGATTTGCAGTAAAAGAAGTAGTTTACGGATATAATGTTTGTGGTTTATTTATTTTATTTTTACTTGTTCTTCGGAAGAGACGGGCAGTAAATACCAGTACCAATCGTTTTAGCAGTGTAGATCGAGAAGTGGTGCACTACCCACGCTCAGCTGCATACTTTCCTGTATGAGTGTGATCCTCTTCCAAGAAGGTATCATCTGAGCATTTCGGTACCGAGTCAGGTTGTCCGGAGACTTGCAACTTTCTTACTGACCTCACAAAGAGCTTCTATCATCAGTCCAGGCACAGACTCAGATGAAAGCAGGCTTGCATATGCTTGTAGCAAAATACCATAGCATAGACATGCCAGTAGCTGACAATATTTCACAAACGCATGCAGATGGCAAAAATGTTTGCAGATGTAATGTTCTTCCAACTTGCAAGATTTAATCCCTGCAAACATTTCCAGCTATATTGTACATCAAAGAAGCTTATGAGCACTGTAAATGGGTCATTAGTTCCTGACAAAAGCACCTAATATCTGCATACCTACAAGTATTCATTGACAACTGTACCTCCAATTAACTAAATGTCATGTAAATTTTATACATTGTTCACCTGTTTCATCAGACGGTGTTGTGACTGTTCATGAAAAAGGGAATAGAGCAAAACGATAAAACTTTAATAAAGGCAAAAAGCTTATATTCATTAAGGGTGTGGTTACTACACTTGCAACAAACGTTTTGTCATGCACTCTACAAGTCTGTCAAAAATTACTCTATTGTACTATCATATGGTTACTGCGTGGTTTCTCCACTTGCAGCAGTGCTCCTTTATGTACTTCCTGGGATTGTGCACAATTTGCAGCTTTCCATCTGTGCTAATTTGTATTAAAGATAACTTATCTTGAAATATAATAGCCCTCCACTTACTATAGTGTTATGTGACCACAATCAAAATCAAGATAATCATTAGGGGTGGGGTTACTATACTTGCAGCAGTGCTCCTTTATGTACTTACTTCCTGGGATTGTGTACAGATACTTCTATAAACAGTTTGCAGTTTTTCATCTAAGTGCTAGTATAGCTAGGTCATCACTAAATATTGCCCTGAATTCCCCTACAAAACATTACTTAGTGTGGTGTCATGTGACCTCAATCAAACAAGAGCCTGAATCCAATTGGTTGAGGATCATGTGACTAGAAACTATTTACCTGATCCTTCAGGAGTTGTAACTGTTGCTGTATATTCAGGAGAGAAAAGCATTAGATTAGTAGAGACATACAATGATTGATCAAAAGGGACAGGCACCAGTAAGTGGCATTTCTACCACAACCATGCAAAGAACTCTCCAGGGGCAGATCTATAAGATCAAAAAAAAAAAAAAAAAAAAAAAACCTCACCAGAAATGCTGATTTATCGGCTTTCTGAAAGGAGATACTAATTTAACAAAAGAGGGAAGCTTCTCAACTACACCATGGTTCAAATTGTAAGCATTCCTTGAACTTTATGTGCCACGCACGCAAAAGAAATGCAACTGAGGTGACCAAAATATGGTTGAAGTAACCTAAACCTTTTTACAGTGGCACAACCAAACAATACAAAAGTTTAACAATAGGAGAGTGCGCTAACTTACAAGACTAGTATTAAAGGCAATTGTCCTTATTTCAGAGGTGTCCTTTAAGAGAGGTTCCACTGTATACACAATGTCATAGACCATATATACATAGGAACCCAGAGCATATAATGTACCATTTCTCTCTGTCACTCTGCCATTTTTGTTTTGTCTTGAGTTTTGGTTGTTGCTGCAAAGGTTTATATAATATCTAGATGGTGGGTCTAATTAGCCATGTAGCATAAACCTCCATCAGAAATACCAAAATACTTGAGTGTAAGTGAATCGGTTTATCAAACTGTGGGCAGATAGCATAATGTGTATTTTCTATCTCTAGAAAATGCCACACCGAGAGTTACAAATAGTTTTTAAATGGTTGCTGTTACATTTCTGCAAATCAGCTTATGTTGCTCTTGTGATGATCAGCATCATTATAGTGATTGCTTGCCAGAAATCAGCAGTATTGCTTCCATCGAATCAATTGACAAAACTTTTAAAAGCAGAGAACAGCCAGCTCATGAGGGATTCTGAGCAAACCATGACAAATCAACCAACTAAACATTTAAAATCTGCAGAGAGCAACCAGTTCAAGAGAGAATCTGAGACAGCCTGGGTGAATGCAGAGAGCAACCAGTTCAAGAGAGAATCTGAGACAGTCTGGGTGAATGCAGAGAGCAACCAGTTCAAGAGAGAATCTGAGACAGTCTGGGTGAATGCAGAGAGCAACCAGTTCAAGAGAGAATCTGAGACAGCCTGGGTGAATGCAGAGAGCAACCAGTTCAAGAGAGAATCTGAGACAGCCTGGGTGAATGCAGAGAGCAACCAGTTCAAGAGAGAATCTGAGACAGTCTGGGTGAATGCAGAGAGCAACCAGTTCAAGAGAGAATCTGAGACAGTCTGGGTGAATGCAGAGAGCAACCAGTTCAAGAGAGAATCTGAGACAGTCTGGGTGAATGCAGAGAGCAACCAGTTCAAGAGAGAATCTGAGACAGCCTGGGTGAATGCAGAGAGCAACCAGTTCAAGAGAGAATCTGAGACAGCCTGGGTGAATGCAGAGAGCAACCAGTTCAAGAGAGAATCTGAGACAGTCTGGGTGAATGCAGAGAGCAACCAGTTCAAGAGAGAATCTGAGACAGTCTGGGTGAATGCAGAGAGCAACCAGTTCAAGAGAGAATCTGAGACAGCCTGGGTGAATGCAGAGAGCAACCAGTTCAAGAGAGAATCTGCGACAGCCTGGGTGAATGCAGAGAGCAACCAGCTCAAGAGAGAATCTGAGACAGCCTGGGTGAATGCAGAGAGCAACCAGTTCAAGAGAGAATCTGAGACAGCCTGGGTGAATGCAGAGAGCAACCAGTTCAAGAGAGAATCTGAGACAGTCTGGGTGAATGCAGAGAGCAACCAGCTCAAGAGCGAATCTGAGACAGCCTGGGTGAATGCAGAGAGCAACCAGTTCAAGAGAGAATCTGAGACAGCCTGGGTGAATGCAGAGAGCAACCAGTTCAAGAGAGAATCTGAGACAGTCTGGGTGAATGCAGAGAGCAACCAGTTCAAGAGAGAATCTGAGACAGCCTGGGTGAATGCAGAGAGCAACCAGTTCAAGAGAGAATCTGCGACAGCCTGGGTGAATGCAGAGAGCAACCAGCTCAAGAGAGAATCTGAGACAGCCTGGGTGAATGCAGAGAGCAACCAGTTCAAGAGAGAATCTGAGACAGCCTGGGTGAATGCAGAGAGCAACCAGTTCAAGAGAGAATCTGAGACAGTCTGGGTGAATGCAGAGAGCAACCAGCTCAAGAGCGAATCTGAGACAGCCTGGGTGAATGCAGAGAGCAACCAGTTCAAGAGAGAATCTGAGACAGTCTGGGTGAATGTTGGTCCAGAAATGTTTGTGTTTTCTGCCTACCTGGATACCAGGAAAAACTATTACTATAGACAACGAGCTGTTGTAGCTCTCGCTGTACAGAATATTCAAATGAGGATGTTATCTCTCTATTGTCTTCTCACCGACAGTAATGGACGTACATGGTGCTTAAAGCACCACATCAGCAAAATAGTATTAAACAAAGACAAACAATTCAAGTATCATCCATACTACTACATTTGTGAACTTCCTTCAAATTTGTCTGCAATAACACCCAAGTTTGTCAGCTTCAGCTTCAACAGCTCATGTCAACAACCATCACCCCCAATACCGGTCACTCAGGTACAGAATACCACAAACTCAACTCGAGGGTTTGGTGTCTGCATTCAGTCACCCCTGTTTAATATGAATGATGTACAATTCATCATACAAACTATTGAAATGAACAGAATTCTTGGAGCAGAATGGTTCACATTTTATATCCACAGTGCCAGTCAAGACATTATGAGAGTTTTACAAGACTATTCAAGGGAAGGTGTGGTTGATGTTGTGATGTCAATGATACCAAACATTAGTGTTCACTACTATGGACAATCGGTGCTTATCCAAGACTGTGCATATCGAAACATGTACAAAGTAAGACATTTACTTTATACAGACTTGGATGAAATAATTGTTCCACAAAAGCACCAAAAATGGTCTCAGATGATAACAGTGATGGACAGAAAATCTATTGGAGGCTTTCATGTTAGGCATGTGACTCTTGTGGGAAAACGTGCCCCAAAAACACTAAGTATTTGCAATTCAAGCAAAGAGATTGAAATACCAAGGTTCATGAAGTTCACTGAACGATCTCCCCCTTATCGTCTTCCACGAAGAGCAAAATATATAATTAAGCCCGAAACATTTGCAGTTGTACAAACACACTATCCCGGTCCACTCTTGGAAGGTTATTCCATATACAGTGTACCATCTGAAGTTGCACTTCTTTACCACTACCGGTTCCCATTTCTACATGACAGTTCAGGAAAGAGAGTCAAAGATGATCAAATGATCAGGTATCTCCGAGAATTAATTGAACGTATTGAACAGAGGATCTGTTAGGTATACTAACTAATATTAGGAGTGACCGATTTTCAGCCAGAATTAATTGAACAGCGGATCTGTTAGGTGTGTGGTATTAGGAGTGATATAAACATTGGAGAGTAAGATGTGAATAATTGTACAAAATCATTAAAATAGTATATCATATTTACCCTTGTATCCTAGGTAATGACTAAGGTATAACTTTACCGGTTGGAATTTTGGCTGAGGCCTCTAGGCAATACTGCTTATGTAGATTGTCTTCCACTCCTCAGCTAGGGGTCCAAGTGGCTCAGTGGCATATAAGAGCGTCTGACTAGTGTTCAGAATTAAGGTCTTGGATTCAAATCCCAGCTGGATCCCAGCATTTTTTCCATGGATGTATTTCTCACTCTCTCAGCAAAACTCCAAAAGCATAAATTCCTAAATGTAACTAATTGTCAGTCATATTGTGCAGTGGATCCTAATATATACCACGTGCATGTGAGCATGTTACATTTGTTTGCATAACATTATATTATCTTTCTCTTTGGTGGACTCACACAGTCATACTTCACCACCAAGTGTAAACATCAGTGTTGTTTTAGTTAACTAATACTAAAACTAAAATGCATTAATTTTAGTAAGGCAAGTTTCATTTTGGTAATTAAAACTAAAACTAAAATTAATGCTGTCTTAGTCCATTAATTAAAAACTACAGCTAAACTAATTTGAAATGATGATAGTTAACTAGAACTAAAAGCACCGATATTAGCCCGTTTTAGATTTAGTAATCAAAGCTATTTTGAATCTGTAGCCTAATTAAACTGAAACCAAACTACTAGTTTGCACATTAAACTGAAACAACACACTGGTAAACATGCATGAAAGTTTGCATTCTTTCATTGTTCTCTGAGATCATATGTAACATGTCACTGTGGTTGTGTGTTTGGAATGAGTTACAGCATCATGGTATTGGTATTAATGTTTCAGATACGTACCCATGTTACATTGTCACAAATTTTGATCAGAAACATTTCTTGTAAATTATAGCACTGTGAGAAAACTCAGAATACAAAAACAACATCATTCCCTTGCCTTTGTTAGCAAAACAAGTTTATTAGTTTAACAAAAGGAGATTGCTACTATATATTATACAGCAGTTTCTAAGAGTATTGTGTAAGCTTAGAAGACATTGCTTGCCACCATGAGCAGTAGAATACTGGAGATAGCTGCAGAAATGGCTAAAGAAAGAGAACAACAATAATACTTTTAGTGACTTCTCAGCTAGCTCCTGCATAAGTAGAGGGACGGTTCTCTGTTACCAACGTGAAATCTGAAGTAGAGAAATTTGTTACAGGGAGAACAACCACCTCATCAACTGGGAGGAGACATCAGTGCTTGATCATGGCAGTGAGCAGGAGCTACTGGTGAAGGAGGCCCCGCATATTGAGATGACACCTGTAGAAGAGTGCTTCAACCAAGATGGAGGACTGGGAAATCCCTGGTTGCTGGACCACTCTGATGAGGAGGCACGAACAACCCTCACTGACTTGACTTTGTATCCTTAAAGTAGTGCATAGCTTCACATTTTCTTCACCTTCACCCTGATGACAACTGACACATTCAGTCGAAATGTGGGCATCAAGTTCTCCAATTTCAAGTTGGTAATAGAAAACCTTTCCATTACTTATCATGCATGACAAAAAAATTATATAATTTTGTACAGTGGGTACTTATGAGGGTTTTTTATTTTACACTTTTTTCACCACTCTCTCCTTAGACTCCACTTACATTATTTATATCATTCAGTAATGGGGTTTTACTTCAGGATTCAAGGTAGGAGCCAGACATTAATTTACTTTTCCATCTCTCACGACTAGCAAGACTCATCTTCACCTACTTTACACTCACTTTAATACATAATTATTGTATTGTTAACATGAAGATCGTATTGGTTTTGCCGTCTACCACCTGCACTTTTTTGCCATCTAGCTACCACCACTTTAACACTCCCCTTACCACATGATTTACCAACAAAGTGGTGGTAGATGGCAAAAAAGCACTTAAACTGGTTGTTCATGCGGTCTTAGCTGGCTTGACTGGCTTGGGAATCTGTTGGAATTTAGGTTCATTCACTACAACTCAAAGAGTTGAGATTAATTGACATGCCATGCACAGATGAATTCCTCTTGCTGACAACCAGAGAAATAATAACTCCTACCTGCTCATCCAGATGTTGCTGTTCCAACTGTTCCAACTGTTCCAACTGTTCCAACTGTTCCAACTGTTCCAACTGTTCCAACTGTTCCAACTGTTCAGGAAAGAAGAGGATCAGTAACATATAGCCAGAAATATTTGCAGTAAATAAATTTATACAGTAAAAGAAATAGTTTGCGGATATAATGTTTGCGGTTTATTTAGCAGGTATTTGTTCTTCGGAAGACGGGCAGTAAATACCAGTACCAATTAGCAGTGTAGAGAAGTGGTGCACTGCCTTGGTAGACCCACGCTCAGCTGCATACTTCCTGTATGAGTGTGATCCTCTTCCAAGAAGGTATCATCTGGGCGTTTCGGTACCGAGTCAGGTTGTCCGGAGACTTGCAACTTTCTTACTGACCTCACAAAGAGCTTCTATCATCAGTCCAGGCACAGACTCAGATGAAAGCAGGCTTGCATATGCTTGTAGCAAAATACCATAGCATAGACATGCCAGTAGCATTATTTCACAAACGCATGCAGATGTATAATGTTTGTGAAATTCTTCCAACTTGCAAGATTTAATCCCTGCAAACATTTCCAGCTATATTGTACATCAAAGAAGCTTATGAGCACTGCAAATGGGTCATTAGTTCCTGACAAAAGCACCTAATATCTGCATACCTACAAGTACTCAACTGTACCTCCAATTAACTAAATGTCATGTAAATTTTATACATTGTTCACCTGTTTCATCAGACGGAGTTGTGACTGTTCGTGAAAAAGGGAATAGAGCAAAATGATAAAATTTTAATAAAGGCAAAAAGCTGGCAGGTAGTAAATCAAGGTTATATTCATTAAGGGTGTGGTTACTACACTTGCAACAAACGTTTTGTCATGCACTCTACAAGTCTGTCAAAAATTACTCTATTGTACTATCATATGGTTACTGCGTGGTTTCTCCACTTGCAGCAGTGCTCCTTTATGTACTTCCTGGGATTGTGCACAATTTGCAGCTTTCCATCTGTGCTAATTTGTATTAAAGATAACTTATCTTGAAATATAATAGCCCTCCACTTACTATAGTGTTATGTGACCACAATCAAAATCAAGATAATCATTAGGGGTGGGGTTACTATACTTGTAGCAGTGCTCCTTTATGTACTTACTTCCTGGGATTGTGTACAGATACTTCTATAAACACTTTGCAGTTTTTCATCTAAGTGCTATGATAGCTAGGTCATCACTAAATATTGCCCTGAATTCCCCTACAAAAACTTTACTTAGTGTGGTGTCATGTGACCTCAATCAAACAAGAGCCTGAATCCAATTGATTGAGGATCATGTGACTAGAAACTATTTACCTGATCCTTCAGGAGTTGTAACTGTTGCTGTATATTCAGGAGAGAAAAGCATTAGATTAGTAGAGACATACAATGATTGATCAAAAGGGACAGGCACCAGTAAGTACAGTGGAGCCTCCTATTCTAGACTCCTTGAATTGCAATTCTATTGCCTGGTCTTTGAATCCACTGGTGGTAGTGAACAATCTTACAAAAGTGGTGGACAAGTGTCCACATTATCAAGCCAGTATATACAGCTATTGGAGGGACTGGGGAACCTGTCCACTGTATGAAATACTATCAAGCCAGTATATACAGCTATTGGTGGGACTGGGGAACCTGTCCACTGTATGAAATATTATCAAGCCAGTATATACAGCTATTGGTGGGACTGGGGAACCTGTCCACTGTATGAAATATTGTCAAGCCAGTATATAAAACTATTGGTGGGACTGGGGAACCTGTCCAATGTATGAAATATTATCAAGCCAGTATATACAGCTATTGGTGGGACTGGGGAACCTGTCTACTGTATGAAATATTGAGGTATCTGTGAATCAGGAGGTGATTTGTGCAGATTTATATAGGCAAATGTTTGGGGGACCGTGCATGTTCGTCTAGATAATCATAAAGTCTGCAATTTTAGGAGTCCGGAATAGGGGGTTCCACTGTAATGTAAGCTCACCCTTGCAAATAAGAGCCTGAATCCCATTGCAAAGCTGTCGTAGCATAACCTCTGATGATGGTTGAGATACTTACAGGTGTGTTGTCTACATTTTTAGCAATACTTCAAAACTATGCACTTACTAGTAGTCTTGTGCCCAGTCCACATGTGCCTCCCAATGAGAAAGAGTGTGGTGAACAAAGTCAATTTTGGGGGCCTATTACTGTTTGATTATCGAAATGTGGTAAATTCTGTCGACTGTCAATGTACAGCTATACACAATCAGCACATGCATACAGATAAACGCTTAGTAAGTAAATTATCATTAATTATTATGCAGCACTTCTTTTACGCCAGTAAAATTTCTACTTGGGCACCCCATCATTTTATGAGCAGTTATATTGCAAAGTGTTTTGAACATTGGGTTACACTACTGCTTACTGAACATTGGGTTACACTACTGCTTATTGAACATTGGGTTACACTAGTCACAAAAGCACATGCTAGCCCAAGAAATTCAACTTTGTTCACTAGACCATTTTTTCCTTGTGAGAGGGTGGGGTCTGGGCACAAGACTATGCACCCACCTCTTGAGATTATAAACATGTTCACTGCCATGTCATTGCCACTTACCTCCTGAGATTATGAATATGTTTTCCACAGTACTACTTCCAAGTAGGTTGGTTGCACGCACGGTGACTCGGCACTCTAGATCTGTACCACCTGGAAGATCTGGCGGGAGGTTCTGAGTGAAGGTGACCTCATAACCCATCGTGGGAACATCAACAGCGGATACGAGTGGTTGAATAGTCGCACAAGCAGTTGTGACTTCAAATGGGTCAACTGGTACCCCATTGTCATTGAACATCCACGTTATCACCACTTCAGTGTCACTCGTAACATTAAGCATAAGGTTATTGAGAGTTGGTGCTCCTGCAAAACGATGGAGTTATGTACATATATGCAACATCTGTTTATCATACGTCTAACTCATGCGAATGTATGGGAGTCAATGGGGAAGCCTTGCAGCTGCACGTAGTTTATAAAAAGCCGTATTTTTTACTACAGGTCACGCGAGAATCCGTATCAGGTACTGCAAGTCACGTGAGAATTCATATCAGGTACTACAAGTCACGCGAGAATCCGTATCAGGTACTACAAGTCACATGCTCTGCATTTGAACGTGCAATGAAATGGAAGGTTTGTATCATTATCACCATAGTACCAAGCTATACCGGGAAAAAAATCACTCGTTTGTTGCTGTTGCCATTGTTACTCGTGCTGCACACTCGTAACAATACAGACGGCGACAAACTTGTGACAGTATAGCTTCTCAGGTGGTACTGAAATGCACAATCGGCAATAACCCAGTAAACTCTAAGCATGACTCTAGATCTGATTGTAGGAGGAGAACTCAGCAGAGTGCACACACAGAGGTGGGGTTCTTCCAAACATAAATTTAAATGCAGAAAAGAAAACTGCTGTGCATCACTGCCATGTAGCAGGCCTGCTGACTTCATCAATATTTCTTTTAGCTACTGGATAACTATGGTGTAATGAGGGTCACATTTGGAGTCGGGACACCAACAGTGGTACACTCGAGATACCCAGTTGCACCAGTCATGATGGCACAGACAGTGGAGACATTGCCATGGCAACGGAGGTCGCCTTGGCTGATTCCAATTGTTGGAGGAACTGTATGGTAGGTAAAATAAATACACTTTTCAAGGTAGGCACTAAATAGAATATACGTACTACAATAGCAAAGTAGAACAGAAGCTTGTTGTATTCCCAGCTTTTGTTGCCTACCATATATGGGCGAAGGACATGCCTAGGTGTAGCTGTACAGAAAGCAACTTACACTGCACAATGAGTTCAAAAGTAGTGCTGCCTCCCCCAGCAGTGTTATTGCTATATACAGTATACATCCCAGCATCCTCCCGCTGCACTGCAGTAAATGTAATGCTACTCTCTGTCAGAGCCACATTACTGGAAGTGATTGGCACACCATTCCTTGACCATGTGAAGAATGAAGGAAAGGGGTTAGCATCGATAGTGACGTTGATTTGGACATTTGTATCACTCTCTATGACTGTCTGTGGCCCTGGACTAGTGTAGGTTGGTGCAACTGTGGGGAGAAAACATCAGTACACGTTAATACAGTATACCATAGATTGGAGAATTTTGGTGTTAACTCTTTACCGACCAATGACGCTGACTGGTGCAACTGAATGGAATGAGTTAGGACAGCAAGTCAGTACATGTTAATACTGAATACTGTAAATTGGAAAATTTTGGCATCAATTATTAAGACGTTTTCATAGGCAAGGACAGAAATGCAAATAAAAATACCACATAACAATTTTGGCCTGATAATAATGTCAACTATATATAGCCAGGTCTTCTGGCTCATGCACTAACAAACTGTAAGTACTGTAAGTAACAAATGCTAGTGTGAGACCATAGTGTTAGTGCAGTGCTTCCATTTCGCATCATCAACTCAAATGGTTTCTGGCATATTAAATCCGTGGGTTGTACAGATTTTATTGCAGATGGACATACACACTGAATTGATATGATTCAATATCTATTTGAGGTACCGTAGCCTCCTTCCCGGGCTCCCCCCCTCCCCCCATCTAGAACATGAACTCTGTAATCGTGAACGCAAAGACAGCCTGGTATCTTTTCTCACATCAGTGATGTCAAGAGTAGAAAGGTGGCAGAAAGCACTTAAATGTTTGTTGAGGCTCAGATTAGCAAGAAGAGCAATGGTATACTATTGGACAATGTACTACACTTATATCAGTAGCTATAGCACCGGGGTGACTGTAAAACAAACAGCAAGCATTCAGTGTGTATAGCTAGTGTGTGTGCATAGCTGGTTGTTACACCCCAAGATGCGAAATAAATAGTGGGAATAGGGAAGAACTTAACAGCCATACAAGTACATGAAAAAATGCCAGGCCAGAGGAAGGATTGAATCTCAAATCTGAGTGCATATTGGTTAGTGCCATGGTGCACCTACCCCAGGAATGACACTTTGGTTCACCAACAAGCGTGGGAAAGTGGTGCTAAATGAGAAAACAATAAACGGTCTCTGTGTTTGCTCACGCATTTTCTGTTTATTAATACAGGTGTGTTGTAGTCTACCTCACTGATGTGAAGTAGGTGCTATGTAAAGTATTGAAGTGGTAAATAACCCATGAAGCGGTTACCAGTTCTATGTTAGCAGTACGCGATGGTCTACGGTTAGGGTTCATTCCTCAACATTGGGTAGCACTTTTTTTCCTCCTTTTTTTTTTTTTCAATCCCTGTATGACTGCTTATGGGCTCCCTTCCCTTGCAGACAATAGTAAATATGTGGCAGCGCTTTCATTTAAAGCCTGTACTAAAGGTTATGTAGTCAACTAATGTCTGGCTCCTCCCTTGAACCCAGCAGTGAGCCATTCAGCAACCTGCACGTAACGCGCGAGTATAAAGCAGGTGAAGGCGTGCCTTGCTATTCACGCATGATTGACTAGGAATACGCATGCGCAGAGTATGCCCCGCGCAGAAGAATATCCGGAAATATGCAAGTAGATATCCGTTGTAACCACGTGTAGCGTGTAGGTGCTAAGTGCTGAGGACGAGATATAGCGGTGAAGATGACAAAGCGGTCGTCTGAAGAGTTTCAGAAAGTGAGCGAAGTGTCGTGCGAGTATCTGTCAGACTCTTTCTTCTCTGTTCTGATGCAGTGTCCCTTTGTTTCCGTCTCCACTCTCTAGCACGATCACGCTTGGACTGCTCCATTTCGGCTCTCGCACGATCTTTTTCGCACGTCGATCGCCTCCTGGTCAGACCAGTACCATGTGGCCCCTGCTCCACTTCGGCTCTCGCACGCGTACAATCTTTCGATCGCCTCCTGGTTGGACCAGTACCATGTGGCTAGTAGTGTGACAGATATATTACACCCCCAAGATGCAACTTAAAGGACCCGCGTAAATAAATAAATAAATAAATAAATAAATAAATAAATACATAATTCATTCATTACACCCCAAGATGCAACTTAAAGGACCGGCGCAGATAAATAAATAAATAAATAATTCACAGGCCAGAGGAAGCGTTGGACATCCAATCTGAGTTGATATTCGTTAATGGCATGGTGCACTTTACCCCAGGAATGAAACTTTGGTATACCAACAACTCTCCCTTCACCAGCTACACCACCGTCACCCCTCACAGCGACTCCCCGGAAGCGAGTTTTTGTTTACGTGACGTCACACGTTCAATATACTACGTATAAAATCATTGCGTGTATTGAGCGCGCTACCGTGCTTCGGGCTAATATTATGCGCGTAACGCGCGAGTATGAAGCAGGCAAAGGCGTGCCTCGCTATTCACGATTGATAAACTGGTGTCTGGCTCCTCCCTTGAGGGTAAAGCTTTTTTAAGAAGCCACAAAACTCTGAACTCTAAGGCTTTCTACTCCAGGTAAATTTGCGACACAAAACCCTGATGTCTAAAACCTTCTACTTCAGGTCTTGTGGCTAAGTAGCAGTAAACGTTTTTCCTTAAAGCCTACTAACAAAGATTTTACCTACGTATAGCACTGAACTCTAAAGTGTTCGAGCCAAGGTAAACCTGCAGCACTAACCTCCCGTGAGCATCTTGGGGTGCAGTTACTTTGCTCGATATAATATAAAGCAATATAATATGCAGGCCAGAGGAAGGGTTGGACATCCAATCTGAGTTGATATTTGTTAATGTCATGGTGCACTTACCCCATGAATAAAACTTTGGTACACCAACAACTCTCCCTTCAACCAGCTACACCTCCGTCACCCCTCACAGCGACTCCCAAAGCGATTTTTCCCAATATACTACGTATAAAATCATTGCGTATATTGAGCGCGTGCTTCGGGCTTAGCCTCGTTCCCAGGCTCTCCCCGCGCGCGAACGAAAAATCGAAAGGAAAGGGGAGAGCCTGGTAAAATTTATCACGTGAGAAACGTCATAGGTAGAGAGAACTTAATTACATGTGGGCGAACGAATGAACCCGCCCACGCTGTACGGACAGAATACATTCGTTCAGTTACGATAGCTTTATGGCCGACAGAATGGGACTAGACGGCACTATGCTACATTACCTGGCAGTACGGAAAGCTATAGTGAGCTTACACAGACCCGTACATTCGAAAATCACGCTAACCTACTCGCTTACCTGGCAAACTGACCGCTGTACACCCCAGAGAATGGCTTTCAAGGCGCTATTAAACGCCAAGGCGGCCCTTTCCTAGGCTTTGCTCAAGTTTTCTCTGCGCTTATTGTTCGAAAAAAAACTGCCAGAACGGGCTCCTACTAAAAAATCAGCTACGTGTACTGTCGATTATCGATCAACTACGTGCGTGGCACATCGACGATCCGCCTACGCTCAATTAAGTCCTCTCTACCCTTCTCTCTACCCCTACGTCACTCACGTGATGAATTATTCCAGGCCCTCTACCGCTTTACCGTACTGCAAGCGACGGAAAGCTGGGCGGGGCCTGGGAACGAGGCTACTTCGGGCTAATATTACGCACGGAACACGCTAGTATAAAGCAGGTGAACGCGTGCCTTGCTATTCACGTTTGGTAAACTGATGTCTGGCTCCTCCCTTGAGGGTAAAGCTTTTTAAAGAAACCACAAAACTCTGAAATGTAAGGCTTTCTACTTCAGGTCTTGTAGCTAAGTAGCAGTGAACTTTGTTTCACAAAGATTTAACCTACGTATAGCACTGAACTCTAAAGTGTTCGAGCCAAGGTAAACATGCAGCACTAACCTCCCGTGAGCATCTTGGGGGCGGTTACTTTGCTCATATATATAATATATATAATTATATATATCAGACATCCCAAGTGACCCGCCTGTCGCTGGGTTGGGCCCGCATTTTCCACGACAAAAACCCGCATTATATGTAGATTCCGTATTAGCTGTCATTTGTTAGAGATCGAGAGAGGCAGATACCAGAGACCGCAACCTCGACCTGCAGATCAGCGTTACTGTCCGAGCTGTCTACAACTGGGTAAAAAGCTAGTGGAAGATGAGGAGCATTTTCTGATGTCCTGTAGCACCTATGCAGAGGAACGACTCAAATTGTTCGATATAGCGGTAGCCCACATCCCCTCTTTTCAAGAGAATGACTTTGATAGACAATTTGAATTATTAATGTATTGTAAGGAAATACCTGTAGTACATCAATTGGCTCAGTTTGTGCATGTGTGTATGAAGCAGAGACAGTTATTACTATAGTAGTATGTCACATAGTTTCTTTAGTCTTTTGGTTGACAAATGGCTTCCCCGGCCTAAAACGTCATTAAAATTCATTCATAACCCGCTAGCGGCTCTTTCGTTGCTTGCAGTACTTGCAGGCTACTAAAAACGCAGTTTTGACTCCGTAAACGCATTCTTGCAGGCTAATTAGCGCCCTGTTGTAACGCGCGCGCATACCACTCGTCATTTCAATTTCGTGAGTACGTGCCCTATTAGCGAAGAACGGCTGAAAATGCGGAGAAATAGCAGGTATACGTATGCCTTGTTATTGATTCGTGTAAACTGTCTACCCCCCCCCCCCCCCCCCCCCACCCCCACACTGAGCATGAGCAGCTTCATTCATGTGACCAGCATAGTCTCGTGCCCAGACTATTTTTCGCACGCGGAGGGGAAAAATAGTCTGGTCAACTGCCTATTCAATTTTGTTCCGTGCGGTTTCAAAATTGGTGACGCAACGTCTTGCATTAGGTGACGTCACACAAAGCTTGAAACTACGAAAGAGCTCTAAAGAGATGGTTCGTTGCAGGAATCATCTTTCTCGGAGCTTCCGAACGCCAAGAAACGAAGATTCACAAAACATGAAGCCTCTGTCAACCTCAGAAATCTCCGAGACAATCTTATCGACACATTTGAAGCTCAGGAACTTCACACGGCCAGTTTTCAAGCTCAGAAACACACAGCGTCCGTTCACAGAAGCCCTGGAATTCCTTCGCTGGTCGTTCTCTGGTTCTACCTGGCTTAGTCGCTTGCATAGCGCTTCAACCGCCTAGCCTTCTTTGGTCGCCATTTAGTGCAGTACGTGACGTCATTCTCATGAAGCAATCTGATTGGAGCGCTTCGATCGTGGTGCTTGGAACAAAAAATTGAATAGGCAGTTGACCAGACTATTTTTCCCCTCCGTGTGTGAAAAATAGTCTGGGCACGAGACTATGACCAGCATTTCCGCCTCTCAACCTTGGCATGTCTGAATATACATACAAACGTGAACTGACTACACTGCACGATTAGTAGCCTCGTGCTAAGGCGCTCGGCAATCCCTTGAGGGTAAAGCTTTTAGAAACCACAAAACTCTGAACTCGAAAGCTTTCTACTTCAGGTCTTGTAGCTAAGTAGCAGTGAACTTTGCTTCCTAAGCCTACTAACAAAGATTTCACCTGTGTTTGAGCCAAGGAAAACCTGCAGTACTATTGCTTATGAGCGTCTTGGGGTGCGGTTACTTTGCTCAAATAACATTGTCTTTTTGTTCTGAAAATTCTAGTCATTTGCCGATTACATGTCATGTGAGAAAAAGTACCAGGCTACTTTGTACAATTCAGGCTCACCCAAATCAGTATATACACATGAAACACAAAAACAATGACAATCACAACTTACACAACACGAGGATGATGCCAATGTCAGTAAAACTTGTCCCAGCACGACACTGAAATGCTGTCCCATTATCACTTCGTGAGACATTTTGAAATTCATATGTCAAGGAATCAATTATCCTCAAATTAGGTGGTTGGGTGGTTCCAAAGGCATATCTTCCAGGTAGACGACTGTTGAGGGTTGGAAACAGTGTTATTGCTTGACACCTGAATGTCACACTTTCGCCCTCAATCACGTTAATAGCAACTTCTGGAGAATCTTCAGGTGGTGGTTGTTGATCAACAGAGGCAGTCAGGGTTACCTGGTCTGTGGAATTATTATAGAGAGAAACGAATGACAAGAAAACCCTCATCCTCAACCCCCTTTTTGAATGTATTCCATGCTTTCCTCTTGAAAGTGAGCCCACCTATTGTAGTATTTATATTGCGAGAAAGTATTGGAGAGGCAGTACTGTGACAGAGATGAGACCAACAAAGCACAATTTTCTGCTACTGCACAAGGGATTTACTGAGGGTAATTCAACCACTATGCCCTTATTTCACAAATGAAAGTCAAGAGGATCTGGACAATGGAGGTGAAGTTTGTGTTTTTTTGATCTCTGTAAAGCCTTTGTTAATTATCTATCTATAGCAGAACTCAGTCAGTTGTGCTGGTTGGCACACAATCCATTCCTTTACTGATTGTCTCTGGAGGACCTCAAGGGTCAGTACTGGGACCACTCGACTTGTTCCACTCGACTTGTTCCTAGTGCACATCAATGGTGACACTCATGCACTGGATCACCATATAAGTACCTTGGACTGAACTTTTCTACCAACTTCTCATGGTCCCACCATGTTGGTCTATTATGTAAGAAAACTAGAAAACCCATTGGGATGCTTTACAGAAACTTTTATCAATTTTCCAGTTCACAAATCCCCCTACGTATGCCAATGATACTCATACAATGCAGAGCTATGTATAATTAACCCTTTGACTGGAAAACCCATCATCAAGTTTGTGTGGTTTGATGTCATTTGCCGCCCCTTCCTAGAACGTAACGTCAAAGTGCCTTATCAGTACCAGTAAATCAAAGTGAGCTAGTTCTTTAGACATGTTTTGCGGTGTTGTGTGTATGTGTGTTTTATGTGGGCGAAGGACATGCCTATAGGTGTAGCTGTATATCAACAGAAAGCAGCTTACACTGCACAATGAGTTCAAAAGTAGTGCTGCCACCCCCAGCAGTGTTATTGCTATATACAGTATAGGTCCCAGCATCCTCGCGCTGCACTGTAGTAAATGAAATACTGGTCGCTGTCAGAGCCACATTATTGGAAGTGATTGGCACACCATTCCTTGACCAAGTGAAGAAGGAAGGAAAAGGGTTAGCATCGATAGTGACATTGATTTGGACATTTGTATCACCCTCTATGACTGTCTGTGGCCCTGGACTAGTGTAGTTTGGTGCAACTGCAGGTAAGGAATGAGTTAGGACAGCACGTCAGTGCATGTTAATACTGTATACAGTTAAGACATTTTCATAGGCAAGGACAGAAATGCATATAAAAAAATATAAAAACACAACAATTTTGGCCTGATAATAATGTCAACTATATATAGCCAGGTCTTCTGGCTCATGCACTAACAAACTGTAAGTACTGTAAGTAACAAATGCTAGTGTGAGACCATAGTGTTAGTGCAGTGCTTCTGTTTCGCATCATCAACTCAAATGGTTTCTGGCATATTAAATCCGCGGGTTGTACAGATTTTATTGCAGATGGACATACACACAGGATTGATGTGATTCAATACCCATTTGAGGTACCGTAGCCTCCTTCCCGGTCTCTTCCTCCCCCCCCCCCCCTCCCCCCCATCTAAAACATGAACTCTGTAATTGTGAAAGCAAGGAAGGCCTGGTATCTTTTCTCACATCAGTGATGTCAAGCATGTGAAGGGTAGAAAAGTGGCAGAAAGTACTTAATTGTGTGTTAAGTTGGCACGGTCGTCCCTCGGCGGAGGTTAACGAAAACATAAACTTGGGTTACAGTCAGGACCAGGGTTACTCCTAGTTTCAGGGTTAGGGTTTGGTTTAGGGCAATCTTGCTTTGCCTAATTTTAAAAAGGGTTTTAGTAGCTCATTAATATATTCATGAACCCAAAATTGCCACTCGATGGACGCATCTACACGCTCACTGTAGGTAGCGTCCCAACCACCAATGTATCTCAAATCAATCTATGCCAGCTTTTGTTCAAAGCTACTCTCAAAGTCAGGCTAGACTCATGTTTGTCACTACTCTTGGAATGGACAACTTTGACTGCACCAAAATGAATGCACATTTCGAAAAATTCACAGCTTGTCTACGGGAGGGGCTCATTCACGAGTGGAAGCAAGCATTACTAGCCCCACCTCTCCCCCTTATGTCGCTAAACAACTCACGGCTCTGTTCCACACACAGCCACCGTTCAGCTCCCTTGTCTGTCAGACTGTAGCACAAACGATAAATTGCGTATTCTAGTTAAAGCCCAGCCCAGCACTCGAAGCACCTGGCCACGGTCACCAACTAGACTAGGCATACGGCCGCGAGACCTGGGCCTACTCAACAAATACAGTCTTGGCCACTGTGGCCTTTCTGCTGCTTCTAGACACAAGCTTGCTTTCACAAGCAGGCATCACGCACTACTCACAGCTACTGACACTACAGCACTCTACTAAACTCCTTCTTTTTTTTAATTTTTTAATTTTTTTTATTTTTTTATTTTTTAAGTCGATCTAAGCTTATCTTCAAAGTTCCGAGCACCACATGAAGGGTGCCGCCAGGCCACATCTTAACTAACTTAATTATAAACTGATTATTGGATGGCAATGCCGACAGGAAATGGGGAAAATCCCCAATTTTACGGACCGTGAACGGTTTGAGACTCCCAAAACGGACTGTGCGCTAAAATTTTAACAAGACAAAGAAGACTATCAACTTGGATTCCAGGTTTGTTGACCTTGAAAATACAGGGTACTGTGCCACCTTAAGATGCTGCACATAACTGAACTATGAATATTCAACATGTCACATTTGTCAAGTCAACCCAATCCAGTGCTACCACAGAACAAACATGACACCACTAATCATATTCTTGAGGACCAATGAATGGAATGTTGCCTAGGGGTGCCACACAGAGCTAGCTAAATTCAACTATTAATATGCATGAGGAGAGATATTGCCTGACTTCCAGCTGGAATTACATGCCTTTAATGAGATTCATTGATCTCAATCGGGACACTAACAACGTTCACAAGTATCCAAAGAGGGTTAATGAGGTTCATATCCCAGTTCTGTTCAGGTTTGAGTCTATGAAAGGCTTAGAGCATACTCATAAATATTCAACATCATTAACCCATTCCTTTCAACCCCAAGCCAAGCTGCCAGTGTTTCAGCAGAAGATCAATAATGAGGTTCATGAGAGTCAGCATACCCTAACCCTCCCATTGGACAGCTGACTGAACCCAGGGTTGTTCATGGGTAATGCTGAGGTCTAGTTAAAGCCAACTTATTAATATTCATGACATGGACAGAAACACTCCAGATTTTAGAGCTCTGCAGGCTTTAATTAGATTCATAGGCTCACTTAGGGCTCACTTAGGGTTAGGAAGATTAGGGTTAATGGGATTAGGGTTAGGAATTTTAGGGTTAAGGCAAACTAGGGTTAGGGCTAGGGCTAGGCTTAGGGTTTTGGCACGGTCGTCACTCGGCGGAGGTTAACGAAAACATAAACCTGGGTTACAGTCAGGACCAGGGTTACTCCTAGTTCCAGGATTAGGGTTTGCTTTAGGGCAATCTTGCTTTGCCTAATTTTAAAAAGGGTTTTAGTAGCTTATTAATATATTCATGAACCCCAAATTGCCACTCGATGGACGCATCTACACGCTCACTGTAGGTAGCGTCCCAACCACCAATGTATCTCAAAACAATCTATGCCAGCTTTTGTTCAAAGCTACTCTCAAAGTCAGGCTAGACTCATGTTTGTCACTACTCTTGGAATGGACAACTTTGACTGCACCAAAATGAATGCACATTTTAAAAAATTCACAGCTTGTCTACAGGAGGGGCTCATTCACGAGTGGAAGCAAGCATTACTAGCTCCACCTCTCTCCCTTATGTCGCTAAACAACTCACGGCTCTGTTCCACACACAGCCACCGTTCAGCTCCCTTGGCTGTCAGACTGTAGCACCAACGATAAATTGCGTATTCTAGTTAAAGCCCATCCCAGCACTTGAAGAACCTGGACACGGTCACCAACTAGGCTAGGCATACGGCCGCGAGACCTGGGCCTACTCAACAAACACAGTCTTGGCCACTGTGGCCTTTCTGCTTCTTCTAGACGCAAGCTTGCTTTCACAAGCAGACATTACGCACTACTCACAGCTACTGACACTACAGCACTCTACTAAACTCCTTCTTTTTTTTAAATTTTTTTATTTATTTTTTTTTTTATTTAAGTCGATCTAAGCTTTTTTTCAAAGTTCCGAGCACCACATGAAGGGTGCCGCCAGGCCACATCTTAACTAACTTAATTATAAACTGATTATTGGATGGCAATGCCGACAGGAAACGGGGAAAATCCCCAATTTTACGGACCGTGAACGGTTTGAGACTCTCAAAACGGACTGTGCGCTAAAATTTTAACAAGACAAAGAAGTCTATCAGCTTGGATTCCAGGTTTGTTGACCTTAAAAATCCAGGGTACTGTGCCACCTTAAGGTGGCACGCCCGTCACTCAGCGGAGGTTAACGAAAACAAACCTGGGTTACAGTCAAGACCAGGGTTACTGCTAGTTTCAGGGTTAGGGTTTGCTTTAGGGCAATCTTGCTTCGCCTAATTTTAAAAAGGGTTTTAGTAGCTCATTAATATATTCATGAACCCAAAATTACCACTTGATGGACGCATCTACATGCTCACTGTAGGTAGCGTCCTAACCACCAGTGTATCCCAAACCAATCCATGTTAGCTTTTGTTCAGAGCTACTCTCAAAGTCAGGCTAGACTCATGTTTGTCACTACTCTTGGAATGGACAACTTTGACTGCAACAAAATGAATGCACATTTTAAAAAATTCACAGCTTGTCTACAGGAAGGGCTCATTCACGAGTGGAAGCAAGCATATACAATCGCAAGACCTGGGCCTACCTGATGAGTACAGTGTTGGCCACTGTGGCCTTTCTGCTGCTTCTAGACACAAGCTTCATTCACAAGGAGGCATTACGCACTACTCACAGCAACTGACACTACAGCATTCTACTAAACTCCTCTCTTTGTTTTTCTTTTTTTTTTGTAAGTCGATCTAAGCTTATCTTCAAAGTTCCGACCACCACATGAGGGGTCCCGCCAGGCCACATCTTAACTAACTTAATTATAAACTGATTATTGGACGGCAATGCCGACAGGAAATGGGGAAAATCCCCAATTTTACGGACAGTGAACGGAGGAAGATTCCCAAAACTGACTGTCTGCTACAATTTTAACAAGACAAAGAAGTCTATCAGCTTGGATTCTAGCCTGGTACCCGGCGCAGAGAGAGAGCGCCTGGTACACACTGATGCGCTTCCTGTTAATTAAAAATGGCGTTGCTCACGTTTAGAGGCGTGTGCTCTAACTAAATTTAAGTAGTAAACATCCCGACGTGGCCCAGTTTGCGAAAATGGCATTGGTCATTATCGATGTGCCGCTTTTGCGGATCCTCTGTGGCTTACAGCCACCATAGAGTAGCATTGTTTAGTAAAAAAGCTAGTCAGGAAAGACTAGCATCAAGGATAAGCGCTCTGTTGGATATATTAACGTGAACGTTGAACGATGACAACGGCTTACGGACTCTCGTGTGCGAACTTGTGCAAACGGAGAGTTGAAACTTTAGAGAACCATACTTGGGGTCGCAAGTCGCTGAAGGGCTTGAGAAATCGCTTGCTGAAAATCCGAGCTTTCATTACAAGTCATTACATTATCCTTATCGAGTCCGAACTCTGACGTCACATGACACGGAAGAATCCGAAAATAGCCCGGAGTCCCCACATCGTGGGGAGATTAAACGCATGCGCAAACAGTGTGTACCAGGCGCTTCTCCGTTTTTCGCGCGCACCGGGGACGAGGCTACTTGGATTCCAGGTTTGTTGACCTTGAAAATACAGGGGAGCTTAAGGCTCAGATCCAAGATGACTGTAAAACAAACAACAAGCATTGTGTATAGCTACTGTGTGTGTGTGTGCGTAGTTGTGAATAACATGTAAAACATTGTCTATTTGTTCTGCAAATTCTAGTCATTTGCTGATTAGCTAGCTACATGTCACGTGAGAAAAGATATACCAGGCTAGGCTTGCTCAGATCAGGCTCACCCAAATCAGTATACCGTAGAATGAATCGGGTTATTAGGCGCATGCGCTTAATGGGATAACAGTAAAATAATATGCGTTACATAACGAAGTGCGCCAAATTAATAGCGAGGGTCGAAGGCTGACCACGCCATCTAAAAGTATGACGTCATTGGCGATTGACAACGCGGCAAGAAATAGCATGATGCAGTTGACTGGTCAGAACCGGTTTACGAGGAGCTTATCAGGCGGCTATAAAATGACGAATGGCAGTCGTGTACGCAAGTTATACTTTAAGAACCGGAGAAGCCATCAAAGAAAGCGTAGTTCGTGAGTCAACGGAACTCGCAGTCGATGAACGCGTTGAGGATGGCGAATCAATGGCGATGCCGAATGAATTCTATAAGAAGCAGTGCCATGTCTGATGTTTTTATAGTCCTTTTCATATCTCTACCGCACTTCTGATTTATTTCCAAAAGTGATCCTCGTTCGCACTACCTTCGCATGCTTGCTCTACTTGTAATTTCGCCTCGCCCACTCCAAATTTTCGTCTAATTAGAGCAGTGCTCTAATTATCGAGGGTCTAGACAGATTTTGTCAAAAGACAGCATGCGCCTAATAAGCGGTGTGCGCTAAATAACGAATGAGCGCCTGATAACCCGATCCTACGGTACCTGGGGTATACACATGAAACACAAAAACCATGACAATCACGACTTACGCAACATGATGATGACACCGATGTCAGTAAAACCTGCCCGACTACGACACTGGAACGCAGTCCCATCATCACTTTGTGAAACGTTTGAAATTCATATGTCAAGGAATCAATTATCCTCAAATTGGATGGTTGGGTGGTACCAAAGAAAGAACTTCCAGGTAGACGAAAGTTGAGGGTTGGAGTTTGTGTTATTGCTTGACACCTGAATGTCACACTGTCATCCTCAATCACGTTAATAGCAACTTCTGGAGCTTGTTCAGGTTGTTGTGATTGATCCACAGAGGCATTCAGTGTTATCTGGCCTGTGGGATTATTAGAAACAGAAAGAAATGACAAGAACAAAGTAGGCTTACCCTCAAGAAAACCCACCTCCCATTTTGAATGTATTGTGTGCTTTCCTCTTGAATGTAAGCCCTAGTATTTATACTGCGAGTAAGTATTGGAGAGGCAGTACTGTGACAGAGATGAGACCAACAAAGCACAATTTTCTGCTACTGCACAAGGGATTTACTGAGGGTAATTCAACCACTATGCCCTTATTTCACAAATGAAAGTCAAGAGGATCTGGACAATGGAGGTGAAGTTTGTGTTTTTTTGATCTCTGTAAAGCCTTTGTTAATTATCTATCTATAGCAGAACTCAGTCAGTTGTGCTGGTTGGCGCACAATCCATTCCTTTACTGATTGTCTCTGGAGGACCTCAAGGGTCAGTACTGGGACCACTCGACTTTTTCCTAGTGCACATCAATGGTGACACTCATGCACTGGATCACCATATAAGTACCTTGGACTGAACTTCTCTACCAACTTCTCATGGTCCCACCATGTTGGTCTATTATGTAAGACAACTAGAAAACCCATTGGGATGCTTTACAGAAACGTTTATCAATTTTCCAGTTCACAAATCCCCCTACGTATGCATTGATACTCATACAATGCAGAGCTATGTATAATTAACCCTTTGACTGGAAAACCCATCATCAGGTTTGTGTGGTATGATGTCATTTGCTGCCCCTTCCTGGAACGTAACGTCAAAGTGCCTTATCAGTACCAGTAAATGTGATAACCAGTTCCATTACTAGATAGTGAAAAATTTACTAAGTGATCGGTTATAAACTCTAAGTTTCCTGGATCAACTAACCTCCCCTCCCCCAGACCACATGTAATTTTGCACAAAACATAAAGGGTTGCCCTAGCCTTGTATTAGGCTGTACAAAATCTTTCCAGTTAGGAGTGTAAGCAATGAACGCTGTGTGAGGCTCAGAACATGTTGCCTCCCCCAATCAACTTTCACTCACTCTTGACAGCTTTTTATAGATGGTATAATACTGGCAGAAATAGCTACTCTACTGTACTAATCAACTCACCATAAGCCAATGAAAACAAGGCTGCTAGCAGAAGTAACAACTTCATGATTACAGCTCCTTTACTTCCTAGTTATAGAACAAAAGAGAGTAGCAGTCCATCACATACAGGAACTGAAATTTTTTGTCTGAAATGACTGATCCTCAAAAACCCCTTATTGTGCAATGTTGCTCTCTGCCACCTGTATTCAGTGTGACCTCCATGCAAAGCATCGAAAACTATATTAAATGCCTCCTTTCTTGAGAGGACTTACACTTTTTCTACATGAGTAATAGTTTTATAGACTTGATTCAGTAGCTATACTCATTGCATGAATTAAGTGACTAACCCCAGCAACAGTGTTTGGCTATCTGCAGCTTGATAACCATCAACCTGACAGACACAATTAACAAAAAGTTTTAGGCCCTGTGACTCCATAGCCAAAAGAAACTTGATTACAGAACTCACCCTTTTCCAGTTTCTCGTTGCATAATGTATAGCCAGGCCCGGCGGAAGCAAAATGTCATTGGTCCAGCTTACTGGCACATGTACGCGAGTGCGTGCGTTAGCACGTACAATGTGACCTAGGGGGGTCTGGGGGCATGCTTCCCCAGGGGAAATTTTTTCAAATTTGATTCTCTGAGATGGCTTCTGAGGCCATTTTTGGCGACGAACGCTGCAGCCAGGACCGAACTATGCTATTCGCGCAGCCGCGGGAAGCGACGAACGCTACAGCTATAGGGCCGAACTATATGCTATATACATTAGTCTGGCATCGACGGCACTTAGCTTGCAGGCGACAAGCATGCATATTTCCAGCCTGCACGAGCATGTGGCCGCTCAAAAAATCTTGGCAAGTCTCAAAAATTGGTCCGGCCATGCATGCATGGCCTGAGCAACCGGACCGGCTCCGCCGGCCCTGATAGCCAAGCTATCACCATTATTTTTAGATGCACATTAAAATCGACGACGTCGGGTTAAAAATAGAGGTTTCTGGTGGATTGTTCCAAAGTTAATTTGTTCTTTTGTGGGAGGATGTGGAGTTCTGGGAGTACAGGATTAGGATTGTAAGGAGTTCTAACCAAAAACCAGCTCCTTCCTATTTTTCCACCACTTCAACACCTCTACCATCACCAGGTTATCTTTTAGTGCTACTTTTATATCAACTTTTGGCTGATCATGAAACAAGCGTTACTATAGTGCTGAAATAACAAAGCATTATGGCACGCTTGCGACTGCTAATAACAATACTGCGTACAACCCCCTTTGACACATCCTTCGTACGTGCGCCTGACTCGTACGCGCGCCTGACTACCTAAGGATAAAGTCGCCTATCAGGTTAAGCGCGCAAATCTATCCGCTGGCGACGACAGATTGGTAAAATTTGTTTGTCAGCCGACAACATCTGTCAATAACACAATCAGTCAGTACTGTGTGAAATTATTAGCTATATTATAGCTTCTCGTACAACAGCTGCAAACAACAATTGACAGATATTTCAGTTGCAGCATAACTTCACAATTTTCTATAGTACCCCGTAGCTATACCTTTCCTGCTATTCTTGGGTACGCACTTTTCTCTTCGTGGTTGAAGGCTTAGGAACAGACTTGTGGTATAGCACAACGGGAATCAGGAATAAAAGCAAGTGCAAGTGCTTTAAGGTGGCACGGTCGTCCCTCGGCGGAGGTTAACGAAAACATAAACTTGGGTTACAGTCAGGACCAGGGTTACTCCTAGTTTCAGGGTTAGGGTTTGGTTTAGGGCAATCTTGCTTTGCCTAATTTTAAAAAGGGTTTTAGTAGCTCATTAATATATTCATGAACCCAAAATTGCCACTCGATGGACGCATCTACACGCTCACTGTAGGTAGCGTCCCAACCACCAATGTATCTCAAATCAATCTATGCCAGCTTTTGTTCAAAGCTACTCTCAAAGTCAGGCTAGACTCATGTTTGTCACTACTCTTGGAATGGACAACTTTGACTGCACCAAAATGAATGCACATTTCGAAAAATTCACAGCTTGTCTACGGGAGGGGCTCATTCACGAGTGGAAGCAAGCATTACTAGCCCCACCTCTCCCCCTTATGTCGCTAAACAACTCACGGCTCTGTTCCACACACAGCCACCGTTCAGCTCCCTTGTCTGTCAGACTGTAGCACAAACGATAAATTGCGTATTCTAGTTAAAGCCCAGCCCAGCACTCGAAGCACCTGGCCACGGTCACCAACTAGACTAGGCATACGGCCGCGAGACCTGGGCCTACTCAACAAATACAGTCTTGGCCACTGTGGCCTTTCTGCTGCTTCTAGACACAAGCTTGCTTTCACAAGCAGGCATCACGCACTACTCACAGCTACTGACACTACAGCACTCTACTAAACTCCTTCTTTTTTTTAATTTTTTTATTTTTTTTATTTTTTTTTATTTTTTAAGTCGATCTAAGCTTATCTTCAAAGTTCCGAGCACCACATGAAGGGTGCCGCCAGGCCACATCTTAACTAACTTAATTATAAACTGATTATTGGATGGCAATGCCGACAGGAAATGGGGAAAATCCCCAATTTTACGGACCATGAACGGTTTGAGACTCCCAAAACGGACTGTGCGCTAAAGTTTTAACAAGACAAAGAAGACTATCAACTTGGATTCCAGGTTTGTTGACCTTGAAAATACAGGGTACCGTGCCACCTTAAGGGACATCCGGGGTGCGTGATTGCTGATACAGCTTCATTGGCTACATGCCAGTGGCGGATTTAGGGGGGGTAAGGGGGGTGCAAATGCACCCCCCTTTGGCGGCTAGTAGTGTATTTTGCGTACATAACTGCACGAGTCCATCAAATGATTATGCAGCAGTGGCATGCAGCAACAACAACCAGGCACAGTTACACACTCACGTATCAGTTCCTTACCGATCTCCAGACGTTTGACTAGGCCTAGAGTTGCTTCGAGATATTCAGTTCGGCCCGAGGGGTCCGCCACGGCGCGCGCCTCGGCGTACGAGATTTCGAAATCCACTGGATTTCACGTGGATTTCGGATTTCAGAGTGGATTTCTGGATCTCACGGTGGATTTCTGGATTTCAGTTTGGATTTCCGCCGACAGGTTTCTTCTTGTATGTTCTTGGATGTTTTAGTTATAGTTCCCAGCTTGGCAAAAATTTTAGTTAGTTGTAGTTTTGGTTAACTAAATTTTAAAAAGGCCATACTAAAATGTATTTAGTTAAAGTTATAGTTAACTAAAACAACACTGTCGGACAGTGTACGAGATTTCTTTTGTGACGGATCCCTCGGTTCGGCCTTCCAGCTATATTTTTTATTTGAATGCGTTCACGTGACCGAAAGTGGGCGTGGCAACCCAGAAAATTTTCCGGCGCGCTTCGACTGAACCCCCCTTTCTAAATTTCTAGATCCGCCACTGCATGCACATGTAGCTTGCATGGTTTCAAGTCCCAAGATGCTCACAGAACCCATAGTGTTTAGTGCTGCGTGGATATCTGTGAACGGTATGTTCATATATATAATCCCGATATAAAATGAAAATCCCATACTGTAAAACCTCTAATAACGGACCCTCCGAAAAGCGGACAACCTCTGTACAGAGGACAGATCACTTGCCCCCGATTGATTTTACCATTGAACTAATACATTTCGAACCTCCAAGAAGCCGACACCTCTCAACTCCGAACCACGGACACTGATGAGCCCTAGCCTCGTCCCCAGGCCCCGCCCAAAAAATCGGGAAAGGGGCCTGGTAGCGTTTCCGTGTATTTTCTGTCGACCATTACCTCTCAAAATTTTGAGGAGCCAATCAGATTGCAGAATGAAACCACGCGGGACGTGATCCCGTCACATGCGCACGAGGCCAAAAGTGCCGACTATGCAATATGGTAGAGTAGCTCGTCTGTGTCTCCTACATATTTGGTATTGCGTTTACGGGAGGCTGACTTTTCACCCAATCCCATGTGGTACCGCCCTAATTGGTCATGTGACTTCCGGTGCAACTTTGCATGCACGGCCTGCAGTTAAGTATTGCATATATTCGGCGCGTCCGCGCCATCCCTACATAGAGAGTCTACCGACTCTCTGATATGCAGATACTGATAATAGCCACCTATTGTTGGGGCGAGCCTGAGCTAGTCTCGCGGAGCCAGACTCTCACACGAAAAGCGGGAGAGAGTCTGGTGACACTCGCATATTGAGTTGGTGCTAACAGCCCCAGGAATTTCTGGGGGCGATAATTGACCATAAGTAGGTTACCGTTTGAGAGTCTGGCTTCAATGTCACTTCCATGACTTCCTTTTCAATCGCACACTTGTTCGCACCTACTTAATTACCTACTGACTTGCTGACAGGGCAACACCAACTCAATTTGCGAGTGTCACCAGACTCTCTCCCGCTTTTCGTGTGAGAGTCTGGCTCCGCGAGACTAAGCCTGAGCGAGCCCCACACTAGCGTGACTGCGTTGGGCATGCGTGTGTGTATAACACACACGCATGCCCAACGCAGTCACGCTAGTGTGGGGCTCGATCGTATACACACACACGTGCCTAACGCAGTCACGCTAGTGTGGGGCTCGCTCAGGCTCGCCCCAACAATAGGTGGCTATTATCAGTATCTGCATATTTATTTACAGGTCTGGTAACTAAGAGACCCTGCCAGCCAGTCTGTCTATCTGCCATCGTATACACACACGCGTGCCCAACGCAGTGACGCTAGTGTGGGGCTCGCTCAGGCTCGCCCCAACAATAGGTGGCTATTATCAGTATCTGCATATTTATTTACAGGTCTGGTAACTAAGAGACCCTGCCAGCCAGTCTGTCTATCTGCCAGCCAGCCAGTATATCTGGCAGCCAGTCTGTCTATCTGCCAGCCAGTCTATCTGTCTGTTTGCCAGCCGATCTATCTGTCTGTCTGTCTGTCTTTCTGTCTGTGACTAAGGGACCCTGCTAGCCAGTGAGTGGGTGATTTACCTCCATGGAAACCTTCATTTATTGGAGATGCTGCATTTCCTGTTTTGAAAAATTAACATTTACCTATATATGTATGTATGTATGTATCTATCTATCTATCTATCTATCTATCTATCTATCTATCTATCTAGTTTAAGCTTCTCAGCAATTGCCTTTAATACTAGTCTTGTAAGTTAGCGCAATCTCCTATTGTTAAACTTGTGTATTGTTTTGTTGTGCCACTGTAAAAAGGTTTAGGTTACTTCAACCATATTTTGGTCACCTCAGTTGCATTTCTTTTGCGTGTGTGGCACATAAAGTTCAAGGGATGCTTACAATTTGAACCATGGTGTAGTTGAGAAGCTTCCCTCTTTTGTTAAATTAGTATCTCCTTTCAGAAAGCCGATAAATCAGCATTTCTGGTGAGGTTTTTTTTTTTTTTTTTTTTTTTTTGATCTTATAGATCTGCCCCTGGAGAGTTCTTTGCATGGTTGTGGTAGAAATGCCACTTACTGGTGCCTGTCCCTTTTGATCAATCATTGTATGTCTCTACTAATCTAATGCTTTTCTCTCCTGAATATACAGCAACAGTTACAACTCCTGAAGGATCAGGTAAATAGTTTCTAGTCACATGATCCTCAATCAATTGGATTCAGGCTCTTGTTTGATTGAGGTCACATGACACCACACTAAGTAAAGTTTTTGTAGGGGAATTCAGGGCAATATTTAGTGATGACCTAGCTATCATAGCACTTAGATGAAAAACTGCAAAGTGTTTATAGAAGTATCTGTACACAATCCCAGGAAGTAAGTACATAAAGGAGCACTGCTACAAGTATAGTAACCCCACCCCTAATGATTATCTTGATTTTGATTGTGGTCACATAACACTATAGTAAGTGGAGGGCTATTATATTTCAAGATAAGTTATCTTTAATACAAATTAGCACAGATGGAAAGCTGCAAATTGTGCACAATCCCAGGAAGTACATAAAGGAGCACTGCTGCAAGTGGAGAAACCACGCAGTAACCATATGATAGTACAATAGAGTAATTTTTGACAGACTTGTAGAGTGCATGACAAAACGTTTGTTGCAAGTGTAGTAACCACACCCTTAATGAATATAACCTTGATTTACTACCTGCCAGCTTTTTGCCTTTATTAAAATTTTATCATTTTGCTCTATTCCCTTTTTCACGAACAGTCACAACTCCGTCTGATGAAACAGGTGAACAATGTATAAAATTTACATGACATTTAGTTAATTGGAGGTACAGTTGAGTACTTGTAGGTATGCAGATATTAGGTGCTTTTGTCAGGAACTAATGACCCATTTGCAGTGCTCATAAGCTTCTTTGATGTACAATATAGCTGGAAATGTTTGCAGGGATTAAATCTTGCAAGTTGGAAGAATTTCACAAACATTATACATCTGCATGCGTTTGTGAAATAATGCTACTGGCATGTCTATGCTATGGTATTTTGCTACAAGCATATGCAAGCCTGCTTTCATCTGAGTCTGTGCCTGGACTGATGATAGAAGCTCTTTGTGAGGTCAGTAAGAAAGTTGCAAGTCTCCGGACAACCTGACTCGGTACCGAAACGCCCAGATGATACCTTCTTGGAAGAGGATCACACTCATACAGGAAGTATGCAGCTGAGCGTGGGTCTACCAAGGCAGTGCACCCCTTCTCTACACTGCTAAAACGATTGGTACTGGTATTTACTGCCCGTCTTCCAAAGAACAAATACCTGCTAAATAAACCGCAAACATTATATCCGCAAACTACTTCTTTTACTGCAAATCACAGAATGTAACTACTGCAAACTGTAAATCTGCAAACTATTTCTTTTACTGTATAAGTTAGTTTACTGCAAATATTTCTGGCTATATGGTACAGTTGGAACAGTTGGAACAGTTGGAACAGTTGGAACAGCTGGAACAGCTGGAACAGCTGGAACAGTTGGAACAGTTGGAACAGTTGGAACAGTGACAACAGCAACATCTGGAGGAGCAGGTAGGAGTTATTGTTTCTCTGCTTGTCAGCAAGAGGAATTCATTTGTGCATGGCATGTCAATTAATCTCAACTCTTTGAGTTGTAGTGAATGAACCTACATTCCAACAGATTCCCAAGCCAGTCAAGCCAGCTAAGACCGCATGAACAACCAGTTTAAGTGCTTTTTTGCCATCTACCACCACTTTGTTGGTAAATCATGTGGTAAGGGGAGTGTTAAAGTGGTGGTAGCTAGATGGCAAAAAAGTGCAGGTGGTAGACGGCAAAACCAATACGATCTTCATGTTAACAATACATATAATTATGTATTAAAGTGAGTGTAAAGTAGGTGAAGATGAGTCTTGCTAGTCATGAGAGATGGAAAAGTAAATTAATGTCTGGCTCCTACCTTGAATCCTGAAGTAAAACCCCATTACTGAATGATATAAATAATGTAAGTGGAGTCTAAGGAGAGAGTGGTGAAAACCCTCATAAGTACCCACTGTACAAAATTATATAATTTATTTGTCATGCATGATAAGTAATGGAAAGATTTTCTATTACCAACTTGAAATTGGAGAACTTGATGCCCACATTTTGACTGAATGTGTCAGTTGTCATCAGGGTGAAGGTGAAGAAAATGTGATGCTATGCACTACTTTAAGGATACAAAGTCAAGTCAGTGAGGGTTGTTCGTGCCTCCTCATCAGAGTGGTCCAGCAACCAGGGATTTCCCAGTCCTCCATCTTGGTTGAAGCACTCTTCTACAGGTGTCATCTCAATATGCGGGGCCTCCTTCACCAGTAGCTCCTGCTCACTGCCATGATCAAGCACTGATGTCTCCTCCCAGTTGATGAGGTGGTTGTTCTCCCTCCGTGTTCCACTACGCTCCACAACATTTTCAGATTTCAAGTTCGTAACAGAGAACCTTCCCTCTACTTATGCAGGAGCTAGCTGAGAAGTCACTAAAAGTATTATTGTTGTTCTCTTTCTTTAGCCATTTCTGCAGCTATCTCCAGTATTCTACTGCTCATGGTGGCAAGCATTGTCTTCTAAGCTTACACAATACTCTTAGAAACTGCTGTATAATATATAGTAGCAATCTCCTTTTGTTAAAATAATAAACTTGTTTTGCTAACACAGGCAAGGGAATGATGTTGCTTTTGTACTCTGAGTTTTCTCACAGTGCTATAATTTACAAGTAATGTTTCCGATCAAAATTTGTGACAATGTAACATGGGTACGTATCTGAAACCAATACCATGATGCTATAACTCATTCCAAACACACAACTACAGCTAGTGACATGTTATGATCTCAGAGAACAATGAAAGAATGCAAACTTTCATGCATGTTTACCAGTGTGTTGTTTCAGTTTAGTAGTTTGGTTTCAGTTTAATTAGGCTACAGATTCAAATTGTTAAAATAGCTTTGATTACTAAATCTAAAACGGGCTAATATCGGTGCTTTTAGTTCTAGTTAACTATCATCATTTCAAATTAGTTTAGCTGTAGTTTTTAATTAATGGACTAAGACAGCATTAATTTTAGTTTTAATTTTAATTACCAAAATGAAAGTTGCCTTACTAAAATTAATGCATTTTTAGTTTTATTATTAGTTACCTAAAACAACACTGATGTTTACACTTGGTGAAGTATGACTGTGTGAGTCCACCAAAGAGAAAGATAATATTATAACGTTATGCAAACAAATGTAACATGCTCACATGCACGTGGTATATATTACGATCCACTGCACAATATGACTGACAATTAGTTACATTTAGGAATTTATGCTTATGGAGTTTTGCTGAGAGAGCAAGAAATACATCCATGGAAAAAATACTGGGATCCAGCTGGGATTTGAATCCAAGACCTTAATTCTGAACACTAGTCAGACGCTCTTATATACCACTGAGCCACCTTGACCCCTGACTGAGGAGTGGAAGACAATCTACATAAGCAGTATTGCCTAGAGGCCTCAGCCAAAATTCCAACCGGTAAATATCTATACCTTAGTCATTACCTAGGATACAAGGGTAAATATGATATACTATTTTAATGATTTTGTACAATTATTCACATCTTACTCTCCAATGTTTATATCACTCCTAATACCACACACCTAACAGATCCGCTGTTCAATTAATTCTGGCTGAAAATTGATCACTCCTAATATTAGTTAATATACCTAACAGATCCTCTGTTCAATACGTTCAATTAATTCTGGGAGATACCTGATCATTTGATCATCTTTGACTCTCTTTCCTGAACTGTCATGTAGAAATGGGAACCGGTAGTGGTAAAGAAGTGCAACTTCAGATGGTACACTGTATATGGAATAACCTTTCAAGAGTGGACCGGGATAGTGCGTTTGTACAACTGCAAATGTTTCGGGCTTAATTATATATTTTGCTCTTCGTGGAAGACGATAAGGGGGAGATCGTTCAGTGAACTTCATGAACCTTGGTATTTCAATTTCTTTGCTTGAATTGCAAATACTTAGTGTTTTTAGGGCACGTTTTCCCACAAGAGTCACATGCCTAACATGAAAGCCTCCAATAGATTTTCTGTCCATCGCTGTTATCATCTGAGACCATTTTTGGTGGTTTTGTGGAACAATTATTTCATCCAAGTCTGTATAAAGTAAATGTCTTACTTTGTACATGTTTCGATATGCACAGTCTTGGATAAGCACCGATTGTCCATAGTAGTAAACACTAATGTTTGGTATCGTTGACATCACAACATCAACCACACCTTCCCTTGAATAGTCTTGTAAAACTCTCATAATGTCTTGACTGGCACTGTGGATATAAAATGTGAACCATTCTGCTCCAAGAATTCTGTTCATTTCAATAGTTTGTATGATGAATTGTACATCATTCATATTAAACAGGGGTGACTGAATGCAGACACCAAACCCTAGAGTTGAGTTTGTGGTATTCTGTACCTGAGTGACCGGTATTGGGGGTGATGGTTGTTGACATGCGCTGTTGAAACTGAAGCTGACAAACTTGGGTGTTATTGCAGACAAATTTGAAGGAAGGTCGCAAATGTAGTAGTATGGATGATACTTGAATTGTTTGTCTTTGTTTAATACTATTTTGCTGATGTGGTGCTTTAAGCACCATGTATGTCCATTACTGTCAGTGAGATGACAATAGAGAAATGGATGGTTCATTCTATCATTTTGCACAGCAAGAGCTACAACAGCTCGTTTTCTATAGTAATAGTGTTTCCTCGTGTCCAGGTAGGCAGAAAACACACATATTTCTGGACCAACATTGACCCAGACTGTCCCGGATTCTCTCATGAGCTGGCTGCTCTCTGCAGAATTAGGTGATTTTAAATGTTTAGTTGGTTGATTTGTCATGTTTGGTAAGATTTTCTCAGAATCCCTCATGAGCTGGCTGCTCTCTGTCGTTAAAAGTTTGGTCAGTTGATTTGATATTTTCGATGGAAGCAATACTGCCGATCTCTGGCAAGCAATCACTATAATAATGCTGATTATCACAAGAGCAACATACGCTGATTTGCAGAAATGTAACAGCAACCATTTAAAAACTATTCGTAACTCTCGGTGCGGCATTTTTCTAGAGATAGAAAATACATAAATTATGCTATCTGTGCACAGTTTGATAAACCGATTCACTTACACTCAAGTATTTTGGTATTTCTGATGGAGGTTTATGCAACATGGCCTTAGACAAACCATCTAGATGGGTGTCCGTATTAGAGAGGTTCCACTGTAGTCACCTTGCAATAACTGTCACGAGTGTTCTGCTTTGGTGAGGGTTGGTTGTTCAATCAGCTACAATTTGAGAATTGAAGGACTAGCTAGCTGGCTGTAGAGCTAACTCTAAATGTTGGCAAGCAAACCTAAGAGACTTGATGTACAAGTAGGTATGTGAGTGCCAATTCCAGTGTCCATACACACATATTGCTATTGCTTCAGAATCCCCACAACTTTGCAGTACAGTAGGTGGCTATTATCAGTAACCACATATTTATTTACAGGTCTGGTAACTAAGAGACCCTGCCAGCCAGTGAGAGGGTGGTTTACCTGCATGAAAACCTTCATTTATTGGAGATGCAGTTTTGACATGCATCTATCTGTCTGTCTGTCTGTCTGTCTGTCTGTCTGTCCGTCCGTCTGTCTATCTGTCTATCTATCTATCTACCTATCTATCTACCTATCTATCTATCTATCTATCTATCTATCTATCTATCTATCTATCTATCTATCTATCTATCTATCTATCTACCTATCTATCTATCTATCTACCTACCTATCTAGTTTAAGCTTCTCAGCAATTGCCTATAATACTAGTCTTGTAAGTTAGTCCAATCTCCTATTGTCTAACTGGTGTGTTGTGTAGGTTAGTGCAATCTCCTATATATTGTTAAACTTGTGTTATGTGACTTAGTCCAATCTCCTATTGTCTAACTGGTGTGTTGTGTAGGTTAGTGCAATCTCCTATATATTGTTAAACTTGTGTTATGTGACTTAGTCCAATCTCCTATTGTCTAACTGGTGTGTTGTGTAGGTTAGTGCAATCTCCTATATATTGTTAAACTTGTGTTATGTGACTTAGTGCAATCTCCTATTGTTGAACTGTTTTGTTGTGTACGTTAGTGCAATCTCCTATTGTTGAACTGTTTTGTTGTGTACGTTAGTGCAATCTCCTATTGTTGAACTGTTTTGTTGTGTACGTTAGTCCAATCTCCTATTGTTGAACTGTTTTGTTGTGTACGTTAGTCCAATCTCCTATTGTTGTATTGTTTTGTTGTGTACGTTAGTCCAATCTCCTATTGTTGTATTGTTCTGTTGTGTACGTTAGTGCAATCTCCTATTGTTGTATTGTTCTGTTGTGTAACTTAGCACAACCTCATTCTATTGCTTAAACTTGTTCCATGTTGTGTAATATACTGTAATCTCAGCTTTTTTGGTTTGTTGAGAACATGTACACAGGCAAAGGAATGATACAAATTGTATTCTGGCTCTCCCCCACAATGCTTGTTAATATACTGTTTCTGATACCATAATTTTTATTTTATTTGTTACATTTTAAACAATCAATAAATAACTACTAGGAAATGTATAACACAAACCAGTCAATATAGTTTGCATAACCATAACTAGTCTCATCCCCAGATCTCATCCAGCGCGTATATCACTTCCAGTATATCTGTGCTGGAGTTGGTTTGGGTCTGGGACTGAGACTAAACCTAACATGAGTTGTATTGACAATTCTGTGGTTAGTGTGATAGTGGGAGCTGAAAGACAAAATACAAATACACTGAAGCCATCCCACACTTTCAATCTCAGACCATAGAGGAAGATGGGTAAAATTAAACGCTTCATTAAAACTAGTCATAAATTCCTAACACAACAGTGTTACCTTAAGATTCTGCATGCCATGGATCCAATGCATATGGCTTCTCACTTGGCAGCAATGTCCGACAAAGAACTGACATTATTGCTGGTAATTTGTTAGTGCTTCCACTCGCTGAAACTGTAGTAATAAGGGGGGGGGCTAAGGTACTGAGCATCAGAGCAAGCAGCTGTTTTGACAGAGATAGGTTTCCAACAAAAATATCGCTCAAACGAGGAAGGCTTATCTTACCATGAATCCAATACATGCATCCTTGCCATCTTGCTCTTAAATGTTGCCATATTTTATGTTCCTCTTTTCTCCGACACTTTGATGCAGTTATTACTGGATTCGGAGTCTCCAGACCTTCTATGGTGTCTTCATCCTCCTTGTGTGTCTATGCTGGTGCTTCTGTGTGCTCAGTAAAGATGCCTGGGAGTCATGGTTAGAGCTATAGCTCTTGTGGTCACTACCAACGTAACACCCCCAAAAGACACAATTAACTGTCAAGTGTAGCCAAACAAGTGAAGGTAACCCCCTCCCTTAGGATGCATCCAGAGATTCACTAAAGTGGAGATGCAGTTGAACTTAATTGAATCATGATGAACAATTCTGCATTTCCCCAGCGGTGGGAAAATGGAATTAAGTGGGAAATAGAAAGCACTAGCTACTTAAGAAGGGTGTCCACACATGTGCTGTTGGATTATTGAAGTGGACTTTTGGGTAGTGACACTAGCTAGGATACACTAGCTAGCAATAAACCATTGATGACGGTACAATCTGATTTAGTGACCAGCTCGTAACTGTTAATCTCTGTGAAATGGAAATGATTTCTGATATGAGTTCTTGTCTCTTTCTGGAACCATTTCTGTAGCTATTTTCAAATTCCACTGCTGATAGTAGTATGCACGTTATGTGCTCTGTTCTAAATACTGTTGAACTTAGTTAATACAATGTGCATGTTCTATGTAAGTTTCTGCGTAGACTAAAAAGTGTGTTGCTATATGAAGACAACAACACTGTCCAGTTTTTGATCGCTTCCACTGTAAGCAATCAAATACTGGATGATCGGAAGCAAAAACAGGATGACGAGAAGGCCTGGGAATGCTGTAAGCAATCAAATACTGGATGGTCGGAAGCAAAAACAGGATGACGAGAAGGCCTGGGAATGCTGTAAGCAATCAAATACTGGATGGTCGGAAGCAAAAACAGGATGACGAGAAGGCCCGGGACTGCTGTAAGCAATCAAATACTGGATGGTAGGAAGGCCGGGAAATGAAACTCAATGTTTTACCACAATGCAAATAACATTATTTCTGATGAACTTTGTAACACTTACAAAAAATTTAATAAGCATGTCCAATACTAGAATACAGAAAACGGAAGCAACGTGAATGAATGGTTGAGGTTGAAATTTTTCAAAAATGATATATATGCATTTCCTAACTAAACAGTGAGTACTAATAACAATTGGTTGGTAACTACATTATTAACTAAGTTATTCATTGTAGTAGTTGCCATCTCTCATTGTTACTATCTACAACATTGTCACTTCTGATTCTCCACCTAAGTTAGCACCATTTTCTTTTTTAGCATTTTCCCCCAATGAAGACACCGTGGGAGGGCCGGGGGTCATGTACGCAGCCGGCTCTTGAGGCTGAGGGGTACTTTCCTTCTCGTGGGGCTCCAGGATAGCTTCAGTGTACACTGGTTCGTTCTTAACAGTGTCTTTATTTGTTGGACTGTCTCGTGGGCTCTTGCTGTCTCCAGGTAGGTCACGCTTCTCTGGAACCATTGGCGGTGAGGATTCTATTGTGACTGTCACCCCACCCATGGTGCTGTACAAGGGGTTATCGGTGTGCTGTGGATGTGGGGCAAGTGAGTCGTACAGGCTTTCATTGGACGCTCCAATCTTTTCTTCACCAACGGCTTCATAATTTGGGAATTCTGTTTCCTTGTTCTGTGGGGCCACTTTTTCGTTGGTAACATAGGCCTGATTGTCTGTTAGTTCATTTGAGCCCTCCTCTTTGAAATGTACAGATTTTCCTGTATTGTGTGTGTGTGTTGAAGGGTCACAGAGAAACAGATGGTATACCTTATATTCTCCAATCTGACTGGTCCTTCTTGTTATTAGTAAACACAAAAGGTAGTATACAATGTAAACAAGGTAGCTTATAGGAAACATCATTTTACAACTTCCTGTAGTATATGAAGTAGAACCTACAACTTCCAGTCAGTATAATTATGGAAAATAATACCCACCTGTTGCTATAGAAACAAGGATGAAGTGGAGGATATACCTTGATATGTACACCTAGCCTTTATTTCCCAGGCCCAAATGGTAAGTGATAAGCAGATCATGTATTGCAGATGCTAGGGAGCAACAAAGCTGCATGCAAGTAGTACAGCAATCTCTCTAAAATAGGCCCACCCTTGAAAATAACCCCACCCCCCTTTTTTGAATGAAGTTGTTGCAAAGGGTGCTTTTCTCCTGAAAGTATGCCACCCCATTTATGCTGTAGTGCATGCAGTTATGGCAAGCAAGAAGCACCAAAGAAGCAGCACTGTGCAAGAGGAGGGATGAAGGCAGACAGCTTTGCTGTTGTTGCATAAGCAAGTGCATGACAAAAGAGGCATTTGCAAAAAAAAAAAGGGCTAGACTAACTGCGTGTGAGGTGGGCGTATTTTCGAGAGAAATATCGAAAATACGCCCACCCCCCTCTTTGAGGAGCCACTTAAGTTCATTGCCTATGGACGTATTTTCGAGAGATTACGGTTTGTGTATGGTACCCACCTCCGCCCACCCAGGTCTGTTTTATCTAACTAATAAACTCCCAGTGGTTCAAGGGAAATCACCAGTGTTAGTAGGTGGCTACCAGCAGCCATCATGTTGACTTAGACATAAATATGCAGAAGTAGATGGTTCTAAGTTCAAAGGCCTAATAACGATTAACATTTAACAAGAGTGCATAAGAACGGGTGGCTCGAGCCACCCGTTCTTATGCACTCTTGCAATTAATGAAAGTGAGGCACCCCAACCAGCCCACTTCTGACAGCTCTGCTACAGCAGGTTTGCCGGTTATAATGTATGTACCTGACTTACCTCGTCGCGGCTTGATCACAAAGCAGTACACAAGGAGTAGCACAAGGAGGAGGAGCAGCACTGCACCAATGAGGCCACCAATAACACCACCAACAATTGCACCAACATCTGCTGAGAGCAAAACATGTATGTACAGTATTAGTCATTATTATTAGTCAATTTCTGTATGGAGCACATTGAGCCAGCTGGCCAGCCAAGTAGGCTTTACTGGGTCAATGTGGTCTGGGGCGAGACTAACCTGCACCTAAAACGGCTTCACATTAAGTACCTGTTAAGCATGTGTACTAGATTGCCGATGTGTCTTTCATGGGAGTTGCACACTCTTATGTATTGTTATGAACAAACTCATGTGAAACTGTTATGTCTGGAATAAAAAGGTATACAGCCACAACATACCCACACTTGTTGGTGAACTAGATAGACTTTCAGTCATTGGATAGGAGCACCATAGCGCTAATTAACATGCACTCAGGTTGCTTTTGATTTAATCATTGTGTTTTGGGTATAATTATATAACTTGTTATAGTGTGGAGCCAGTCTAATGGAGACGCTTAGGGTGTGGTCCATGGCTAGGCACACCTACGTACTATGAACTGTCCCTAGGATTGAAATTAGATGGTATCTGTAGTCACAGACCACACCCTAATGTATCTCCATTAAACTGTTTCTGTATTGTAACAGTGAGCAAGTAGTAAAGTTCACTTAATCAGTTGAGGTGTTTGGCTTTGTCTCCTATGAACGCTGTTGTATAGTCTCTAGCTGAACAATATTAGCAAAGTTATGTTGTCATTTACATGAGGTCTTAGACAATCATGTAAAATGATGGCCTAGCCTTTTTCCCACTCACTATTATTGATAAACGTACATGCCCAGGGATGAGGTAGCATACACTAATGGAAATAGCACTGCAGTGATTGATCCAGTATTATCATTTGGGTTATTTTTCAAATACTAGAGACACCTTAACAAAGCAGGAGGGAGTAAGCTCGATGTGTTCACTTATGAAGCTTACAAAATACTTCATATGAGATTTGAAATATGTCAGTATACCTGCAGGTGGTCTAGATGGTGGTGGAGGTGTTGTTGGGGGTGCTGTGTGTGTGTGTGTGTGTGTGTGTGTGTGTGTGTGTGTGTGTGTGTGTGTGTGTGCACATGTGTAGAGAGAGGAGAGAGAGAGAGTCTGGCTAAACAAAGGGTTGTAAGAGTCGTACAGGTATCTTAACCCTACATTGACATCAAGTCAAGTTCAGAAAAGCTATAGCAAGACCTTACCTACAGCAATGCGTATGTCTGATGACTCATCAGAGAAGTTTGAGTTTCCAAAACTGTTGCTGGCACTAGCACGAAAGCGATATTGCTCATCACCAACTAAGCCATTGATAACCACATTTACTTCTTGACGATCCACGTAGCCCACAATTGGCCTCAAGTGATAGGACACACTACCATTGGAAACCTGTTCGGCTCTGACAATAAACTGGAAGAACTCAGTTGAAGTTGCTGTCCCAGCTTCCTCCGTGCTGAGAGTAAGTGTGACAGAGCCAAGACCATTAGACATGCCACTTGGCATAGCAGGAATCTGTGGGATACCTGCAATAGTAAAAGTGGATTGTCAGCAAATGCATGGGTATTAATCAGTAACAGTAATATTTCTCCCTTGGTGTTAGGCTTTTTACACAACTATTATACAGCCACTGTAGTGTAGAAAACAGATATGAGCAACCTTTTTGTTTTTTGTGTATTCACCTTTCTTTTGCTGGATATATTAGCTTACTTGCTATTTCTAATGTCCGGACATTATTATGTAAAAAAAAAAAAAAAAAAAAAAAAAGTGCTAAATAATGTCTTGCTAACGGGTTACTATTAATGGCATGCAACAATTTCAGAGTTCTGCATATGTACAGGGTTAGTTAGCAGGGTACCAACATTAATGAACTGATGGGTTGAGAACCAGAAGTCCAACCAGAAACAAGATTCATGTATCATATTTTCTTGAAGATTATACGTCTACGAAACATAGGTACATATTCAAGGGTAGTCGCTTACCTGTCTCTTGTGCCGGGAAGCGTTTGCGACCAGGATCAAAAGGGAATCAAGTGATCAACAATTTTTTTAAGAGCCAATCAACGGATCAAAGTGACCTCCAAATGGTAATAATTACAGGGTCGACAATACTAAGAAGACATGGCTACTGTTTTGTCTTTTGAACAGCTGAAAATCAAGCAATGAAGAGCTTCAGAAGGATGATCAAGCAATCATCACGATTTTGCCAATCATAAATCTTGCAGATCCTGGTTGCAAACACTTCGAATCAACAGGTGACATATAAATATCTACTTCCTGACACCCTTATACGGTACTGCAAACAACTTGGTTATTTTACTGGATATTTCAGATGTGGGTGCATTATACTAATAACTACTTACCAACACTGTGATTGACAGCAGGGCACAGCACACTGCTAGAGCCCATCTGGTTAGAAGCTGTCACTTGGAAGGAGTATGTCTGTCCAGCAGTAAAGTTCAACACTTCCAGTGACATCTGACTTAGATCGGTTAGGTTTCCATTCTGAAGGTCCTGGAAGTCCCCACTTTCGCTGTACTCCACAAAAACCTCAGTGAGGTTGAGTCCTCCCGTGTGGATGTAACTCCAGGTGACATTGATAACTCCACCTTCAGACATGGGGATATTGCTGCACACTGGTGCTGGAACTGTGTAATTAGAAGTAAAACAGGTGAAGTAGTAATGGTCTCTTGACGTCATTCCAACCGGTACAAAACACTCATTCTTACCATACACAATGAAGAGATGGAATGGCTGTAATTCTTTAAATGTACGTTATGGTATTATTAATTACTAAGTATGTTAAGTGTGTTAATTAAGTCTTTGTTGCTGTTGTTGTTAGTCCTTGTACTGTTCTTTGTACAGTAACCACAGTCTCAAGATTTATATAGCTATCAGTATAGTTATTTATTGTATGACTGGTACACTGCACAAATTTGCTTTCACAGGGTAAGTTTTTTTTAGTCTCATTTCCAACCCCTCAATCAGCTTAAACAATGGTCTGGGGGCAAAGCTAGACATTATTATATATAGCTGCTGCTACCCTCCAGAGAATCTTTCTAGCTATAGCAACGTGCACGAGGTAGCAATTGGTGCAGTGTGAATGACATAATCATACGGGCTGCCATATAGTACAAGGTAAAATTTGTTTGGAATGAAGCTTGCTCAGTGGATAATGATCCACTATGATGCACAGAATTTTCCAAGGGGATTCCCAAGGAAACACTCAGACGCTTCGCATATAAGGAAGGGCTATAGCAATCGATGTAGAGCTCACCTGGCAGTATCCACTGAGTGAGTATCATCCCTTAACAAACCAAAGCTCTTTGTGTAAATTGAGTATGGGCCTCTATGGCAGTCAGTATGATTACGTCGTTGTCGTAGCACAAATTGCTACCTTATGCGTGTCACTAATTATAGCTTCCAACCTCTTTTGGTAATATGCATGACCTTGCCAATAGTAACTATAAAGTAAAAACTCAGGGCTTAAGGCTTCCAGTTGCACTTTGACAGCACTCACATGTGCTTGCATAACAGAGACTGAAGTATTGTGTAATGACCTACAAGATCACCCACCGTTTTCCTGTTTAATCTGCTTCAATTTGTATGGATATGGAATCATGCACAAACCTGTGACATTAGTAGTCCCAAACACTGCAACACTCTGTGGTCCTTCTGCCATGACAAGTTCTGTACTCTGAACAGAAGAAATTGCAGCCACAACAAAACTGTATTCCGTTCCTGGTAGCAACTCGGTTACATTGGCAGTTAGCAACTCAGTTACATTGTCAGTTAGGGTATCATTCGCAATCTGTACCACGGATTCATTTACAGTCTGTACTGTAGATACACTTGAGTCAAGTGAATCTGTGGCAATGATGCGATACATTGTGGCAGGTGGACTGCCAAGAAACTCTGGTCTCTCCCAGGAAAGTATCGCCCACGTTGTACCAATGCTATCAACAGACACATTCCTGGGCTCCGATGGTGGCACTGAAAAGAAAGTAACAGTGAAGGTATAATAATACAGTGATAGAAATCTACCTTGGGTTCATAATCTATACCACATGAATCCAAGGAAGTACATCTGAGTATTTTGTCTCCTAGTGACAAAATACTTAGATGTATTTTTATATGGTTTAGACAATGCACATAACATGTTCTTCAATACGAATAAATCTTGCTACTTGCCAAATCATTAATCATGGTGCATTTTTCTCCCTAATGTGGCAGCATTATTCAGATATGCATACCAAACAATAGCCCTGATATCATCTAATTATTACGCCCATAAAGGGAAACTGTTGCATGACATCATGTGTACACATTACTTCTTTTTTGCCAACATCTCCATCTTGATGCTTCTGTACTACATGTTAGTTTCCTTGCCAACGAGTTATAGTGTTAGCTTCCTTGCCAACAAATAGTAATTTGTTTCCCTGCCAACAGCTATGTATGTACGTAGTGTTCACTTTGCCAAACAATAATATGTCTTGTAAGTAACTACACTGCTTTCTATTAGCTGTGTAATAAACCATTACATCCTTTGTTGGAATCAGAACCATATTAAACAAAGACACCCATTTCTGTGGAAGTTATATCAATTGCATTCTGTTAATGTTATGTTGACGCCACTCCTATACTAGCTCTAGCGCACGACATTCCATATATGGCCATAGAGAACTAATATGTTTTCCACAATGTAGTCTATACGTCCACACTATGGTTTCTGTAAGCAGAAACCAGTCATAATAATTTCCTCAGAAGCCTCAAAACAGTAAGTGCATTGCTAGATGTTCAGTCCAGTGTGCACTTCACTGTCAAATGCAATGCAAGGCATGTGGTTGAGAGTATACTGTAACAGATCCTGGTTCAGTCTACAGGCTCTAACATCTTGTATCACATTGTAACCATGGCTGGATTGATCAGCTAATAAAGTCCCATGTTTATATGCACTCTTACAACTAGTGTCTTACATGCCTTATGCACTTACCCACAACAGTGAGTGTAACGTTGTGTTCGATATCTGAATCAGTGATGTTTTCCACCTGTACAATACACCTCCACACGCCCTCATCTTCCACAGTGACATTGTAGATCATCAGGGACACGATCTCAGGACCGTCACCAAACACAAATCTGCTATCACTTCTGTTGACCTCGGTATTATTGTTATCTATCCACTGGATGGTTGGTTGAGGGTTGCCAGTGACGTTGGTGCCGCAGATGAGAGTTACATTGTCTCCACTCACAGAAGCAGCTATTGAAGGCCCCAGGGTAATGTTTGGGGCAACTGTAGGTGTAGTTAACAAAAAGTACAAGAATATGTAAACACACCAATGCTAGTATCTACAACATTACTGAAAACCCACACAAGCACACACCCAAATGTGACATGCAACTCTCTAGTTACCAGTGCAGTAATGAAGATAACGTCTACATGCTGAACATTCATAGCACAGTAATGCATACACACCCACACAAATGTATACGTGTGGGTGATTGTATATATGTAGGCCTGTCCCTTTTTACAGGAAATATGGTTTGTTGCTTTTTAATGCATGCATTATTTGTTTTTTCGATTTCCAAGGTTTATATGTAGTAACTATGACAAGCCATACAGTCACATTCCGAGCATGTCGTACCTAGCTATACATAAAAGCCTGGATGCACACAGTTTTGCTGAAGCTGCTGGTCAATAATGATTATTGTACTGACGAGGGACAAGTTGAATGCAGTCACAGTCCATTTGATGCACATTGCAGGAAGAATGTCCCATTCAATTTCTGTATATGTAAGTACTTTATATTATTATATTGTTTACACATATTGTTACACCCAGGATATAAATTGCCTTGAAGCTCATGGGTTAATTTATTTGTACCATAATAGTCTAAACTATCACAACAAAGCATAGTTGATAATGGGCTTGGCGTGTACATCTGACCCTGAGGGCGTATGGCACTGTGGTGTAGTACTTTTGAAGCAGCTATATAGGTTATGCATGATTAGTTACCTCCTTATAAACCCATTGCAAGCTTCATTGGTCCATAAGGACACCACTTCTAAGTTAAGGAAATGAAACCATGCTAGAGCATTCCAAAATACCAGAGACCACAAGGACAACAGCATGGCCTTTCTAGCATCTCAATTATGGCAATCATATAAAAATGTACACACAGCTAACCACAGTTATTCATGATCATGGACTTACAGAAGACATTCAAGAAGAAACTTCCAGTGTCATTCCCCACTTGTAGGCTTTCATTATCCAAACGAAAGTTTGTGGCTGAGAGGGTATAGTTGCCAATGTCTTCACGCAAAACGTACTGGAACACTACGGTGGGGTAGCCATAGCTTATCCGTGATGAGTTAGTTACATTCACTCCATCCTTCATCCATTGGAACTGTTGGGGAAAGGGAAGTGGCTCCTCTCCAGGTCCACTAACATCAATTTCCACAGTATCATTTTCAATGACTGTACGTTCAAATCTGTCATTAAGATCAGGTGGTCCTAAATGAGGATACATGTAGGTCAACAGTAATAGGTCAATTGAGTCAATGGACTTCAAGCACGCTCAGTTAAAAGAGACTGTGACACATATATACATATATACCAAGCCTCAAACATTCTCAGAGGCAGTGACATTGACTTACGGTAGATTCTCAGGATGAAACTAGCATCAATTCTGGGAGGAGTTCCTCCTCGTCCACAGCTGAGATTTGCTCTGTCCAAGTCAGAGGTTAGATTCTGTATGGTGAGGTTTGTCTGTCCAGCGATCATAGAGTTGGGTAATGTGTCTCCAGTTATATTAAAATTCGGACTACCAACAATCGTCTGAGCACTATCAGCATCTCTTCTCTGAATAAACCATTCTGTGGTCACCTGTGTCCCATTAGTTGCATTCAGCACTCTGCAGTAGAAGGTGACACTCTCTCCTTCACCTCCAATCACCATGCTCCCAACTTCAGGGATAGTTTCCTCTACTACACAATGACCTAAATTGTGTGTGTGTGTGTGTGTGTGGTGTATTAGTTTGTGTGCACGTGTGCTTGTTGAAAGAACTCAAAGCTCGTGTAGTTTATAGCTTGTCTATCAAGTCAGACCATCACTCACCCTCCAGAAAAGTGAGAGAAAAAGAGTCTAGTAGATGTTATTAGTAATCATGATCATATTTTACTGTTCAATGTTCCACTTGTAGCAAGATAATTATGTAAGTCAAGGCTTTCACGTCTTGAGGGTGAGTGATGTTCCAGCTTGATAAACTACAACTAATATTTTTCAATTAAGGCTAATATAGAAACACTCTCTACCAGATAGTTTTAACCTGCAGAGGGAATTCATATGAATATTGAGTACCATTGTGTACCGAACACACTATATAACATGTACTAAGCTAGCTATACACAGTTATGCTAGAATTTCGTATCAACACTATTAACAGTATGCACTTACCTGGTTGTAGTATTATAAAGCACGCAAGGAAGAATGACACCGTGAGGATGTGATATGCACACAGTTTTGCCATCGTTGTCTTCTCGTTCAAAAATCAAATATAGAAGTTGCAAACACAGTGGTTTCAAACCTGCCGCAGAAATATCACTAGCTAAAAGATGTTTTCACGCATGGTGGTCCAAGAGCGTGTTTCTGTCGTTAAACATCGTCGCTTGAGAACGGGATGTTTACAGCAAAGAATTCGCATGTCTCAAGTAGTCGTGTGGCTGCGTGCTCATGGTGGGAGGAGCTACATACTGACATCCCGCGGGATGCGCTAAATTCACCCGGTTTGAAACCTTATGAATAATTAATCAGTACGTTTAACCCCTTTGATACGAGTAAGCAAATGTCATGAAGAAAGCTATATCAGTCACAGAACGAGATTCACTTGCCATGTGTTGGTCTTCTCCATCTACTACAATACTGGCACTGAGATAGCAGGTAAGGCTGTTCAGGGAGGTGCTTTGAAATGGCCATTTTGAAGCCTCTGCCATTTCAAAGCCTCTGGGCATGGAATGGATCAGCTGGCCATACACATACTGTCTATACATATTACTTTGCACGCCCTGCACTATGGGAATTTGTAAAAACGATGGTGCACACTACAGAAACACAACATAAGTACCAGGCAAAGTTCAATTTGAGCTTGTGAATAGCAAGCCTGCCCCAAGTTGTAATGAGAGATCTTGTGACATTGTCGTAGTCTTGCCAGACTTTGTTGTGGACAGCAATAAAATTATGTGAATGTGTCAGTGCACAGACAATTACTGTTTGCTCACACTTGCTCTTTGCACAACAATGTTTCTATTGTTTGGGTCCAGCAAATTTTGGCTTGTCAGCACAAAAGAGACGGTCCTCTTCCACTAACAGCCTTCACACCCCTTGCCTTGTTCCCAGGCTAAAGTAGCGACTTTTCTTAGTGAATGCATGCATGTGCCTGTCATTAAACTGTAAAAGCATGTTGACTTCTGTATATATATATGTCAACCATTGATGCTGCTGGCACTATTTCAGTAGGAGGTGATGACAGGGGCAGTATTTGCCTTCTTAGCAGCCTCTTTTAGGAGTGTGAAGTGGCTTATAAGTGCTAGCAGAAGTACAACTCATCAAAGCGTTATTTCACTGGAAGTCCTATTTACTAACACTTGCCATTTTGCTGCCTGTGCCTCTAATGATAGCGGAAGTGTATTACCATTACCTTACAAAGGCAGTCTGCTTGAATATAAGCCCTGTTCCGATGGGCAGGGACTTTGTGCCTTTGTCTGTTGGTCTCTTTAAGAGTACTACATTGTATGCTCATATCAAGCTAAGGGTGAGGTGGAATAGAGGCAGCAGCATCAACAGCTGATATACGGAAGCCAGTGAAACCAACACGCTTTACAGCTTATTAGGAAAGTCACATGCATGCACTGGAGACAGTTGTTACTGCTAATAGGCAAGAAGATATCAAAATGTTGGGGGTGTGAAGGGTGTTTAGTGGAAGGTTGTGGTGACGTCCCTTTTGTGTTAACAAGCCAAAATTTGGTGGACCCGGACGAAAGCAACTATGCTGTGTAAAGTTAAAGTGTGAGTCAACTATAATTGTCTGTGCACTGAGATCATAATGTAGTAACAATAATGCCATTCGAAGTTGTACTTTTGTTTCTGGTCTGGACTTCCTGCTACTGTGCACGTGGGCAGTACATCAGCAACACAAGTAACAATCATGCGTTTGCCAGTACAACAAACACATCACTGTATAAGAAAACTGTATCATTACCAGGATCACAAAAATATGCTATTTCCGTTATCTTATTGGGGACCCTGTCCCTAATTCTACGTCAATTTGGGGACTGCCGCGTAGATTTAGGGACCCCGCTGTTAATTGATGTCAATTGATGTCAACGGTTGTACTGTGATTGAGTGAAGTCTAATAGCCCAACGATATGAAATCTGTAGGCCGTAGGAAAAGCTATCTTCGAAGCTACATGTAACAATTGAAGCAATGGAAGCTGAAAGTGAGGGGAAATTCACTTATCAACAGATCTACGGCTACATCAAACATGGAAAGTACCCCGAAACAGTCCAGAAAGACGACAAACTCGCTCTTTGGAAACAATCTAAGTTTTTCCAAGCACAGGAGATGCATCTCTACTACATTGGAAGTATATTTTATGTCGTTGTTGGGCTAGTCATCGACCGATCACTTCCAAAATTAGCGAAGGATTGATGACTTTTGGTGATCGGCTAGCAATTAACTATGATATAAACATTTGACTAGGAAAGATAATTTCTGCAACACCGAGGCTTGTGATTGAAGACCGAGAGCAGCAGAAGAAAATCATTTCGTCCATCCATGACGAGTGTCATGGTGAAAGATTCAACCCTCACCTGGTGGTGAATGTGCCAAACATCAAGCAACAGCATGGCACAAAAGATCGTGGTGTATTTGTAATTGTTTATGAGTACCATGCTGCTCTGGGAGATGATGTAAGTATAATTGTGAGATGAGACAACACCTGGAGAGGTGCTTTCACCAGAGGAAACTATCTTCTTTCCTGCACTCCATCGGATATAAGCCTAAACAGATGCACTTCCCATTTCATGAAATAGAAGTGTTTTGTACCTGTCAAATGCCCGAGACGTGGGACAACATGGTATGCTGTGACTCTTGCGGAGAGTGGTATCACCGCAACAAAGTCTGGCAAGACTACGACAATGTCACAAGATCTCTCATTACAACTTGGGGCAGGCTTGCTATTCACAAGCTCAAATTGAACTTTGCCTGGTACTTATGTTGTGTTTCTGTAGCGTGCACCATCGTTTTTACAAATTCCCATAGTGCAGGGCGTGCAATGTAATATGTATAGACAGTATATGCATAGCCAGCTGATCCATTCCATGCCCAGAAGCTTTGAAATGGCAGAGGCTTCAAATGGCCATTTCAAAGCACCTCCCTGAACAGCCTTACCTGCTATCTCAGTGCCAGTATTGTAGCAGATGGAGTGAATCTCGTTCTGTGAATGATATAGCTTTCTTCATGACATTTGCTTACTCGTATCAAAGGGGTTAAACGTACTGATTAATTATTCATAAGGTTTCAAACCGGGTGAATTTAGCGTATCCCAACGTCCCGCGTGCAGCCGAGCTGTACCGCGCGCGGAAGAAGTGGGCTAAAGTGGGGCAAGGTAATTAAGATGTCAATTGCCCCATTTACTTGTAATCACTCGAAGAAGGAAGGAGCTACCACATTTACATTCCTTTTGCAAGAACTACCATAGCCAAAAATAGTTTTTACTACCCAGGAACTGTTGTATGGACTACTTTAGCTAAGTTCACACATGAACTACCTTTTCTCCTGTTACCTCTACACTGTTGTTAACTGTTGTTCTTTTTGATCATTGCTCAGAGCATCTTGCCTCACGCTGGAATTTAGATGTTATGAGGCAAAAATAGAGGAAAGTGAAAAGGTCGGCAGCTGCCGGGAGTCAAACCCAGAACACCTCTGGCTTGAGCCGCCAGTGCTCTGCCACTGAGCCACGACAGCCGGACAACCAACAACCCTCACAATCCTATATGTACTGCACAGGTGGTACTGAATGCCTCAGTCACACACCTGGCAGCCACGCCGTCAGAATCCCATTAGGGGTCCACCGGAAAATTCTCTCCATCAGGAAAGAACCCATACTGAGTGGTTTTTCTCACTCTGTGCGGCAATACTAGATTGCTACACGTGTTCAGGGGCAATGAACCATGTCAGTCACAAAAATGCAATAGAAACCAAATGTAATATTTTTCTATGTTTTTATTGTTATCCGTGTTTTCTTTGTTCCCCATGCATGTTCTCTGCTTTTCCTGTTTAATGTGTTCTTCTTTCTTCTCTTTGTTCCGGCTCTGCCCCCGTCCTCTCAGTTCTCTTTGTTCCGGCTCTGCCCCCTTCCTCTCAGTTCTCTTTGTTCTCTCTGTTCTCCCATCCTCTCAGTTCTGTCTGTTCTCTCTGTTCTCCTCTCTCTCTCAGTACTCCTGTTCTCTTTGTTCTCCTGTCCTCTCTGTTCTCTGTTCTCCCGTCCTCTCTGTTCTGTTTGTTTTCCCACCCTCTGTTTGCCCATTCTCTCTGTTCTCCTGTCCTTTCTGTTCTCCTGTCCTTTCTGTTCACTGTTCTTTGTTCACTGTTCTCTCAGTTCTCCTGTCCTCTCAGTTCTCCTGTTCTCTCTGTTCACTGTTCTCTCAGTTCTCCTGTCCTCTCAGTTCTCCTGTTCTCTCTGTTCACTGTTCTCTCAGTTCTCCTGTCCTCTATGTTCACTGTTCTCTCTGTTCACTGTTCTCTCAGTTCTCCTGTCCTCTCTGTTCACTGTTCTCTCAGTTCTCCTGTCCTCTTTGTTCACTGTTCTCTCTGTTCTCCTGTCCTCTTTGTTCACTGTTCTCTCTGTTCTCCTGTTCTCTGTTCTCCTATCCTCTTTGTTCTCTCAGTTCCCTTGTCTCCTAAATTGTAGTTTGTTTGGTTCTATTTATCCCTGTCCCTTTTATTGTCAGTGTTTTCTCTGTTTTTACTTCTCTGTTAACCTAGTATACTTTCCATTCTCTTTGTTTTATTCTTTCTTTCTTTCTTTCTTTCTTTCTTTCTTTCTTTCTTTCTTACTTACTTTCTTTCTTTCTTTCTTTCTTTCTTTCTCTCTTTCTTTCTTTCTTTCTTTCTTTCTTCCTTCCTTCCTTCCTTCCTTCCTTCCTTCTTTGTTTCTTTCTTTCTTTCTTTATCATCTATTTACAACAAAGTTTTCCCTACATATATTACTGGGTTGTCTTGGTTTTGCATCCTGAAGTATTTGACCTTCTTGTAAACTTGTGGTTTCAAAAATGTTGGCGAATGAAACGCTGTCAATGCATGAAGAGGTAGTGCAACATTTAAGTGCTAATGCTGATGCAATGGCAGATGTTAAAGGTCCCCTTACAGCACACTGCATCTTGACGGCTACTTATTTGGAGAAGGTAACTCGTACAATGAAAGAAATGTCCCTCATCAGAAACAGGGTGTGGCGGGAGGGAGGGAGGAGCACTTCAGTGTTTAATTATATGAACATGCACCATTTATGAGCAGTGTACTAGCTCTCTTAACTATTGGAAAGACTATGATCCAAATAGGCAGCCATACAGCGAACACTGTGAACGTCTGGACAGTTGATTGGCAGCAGAAGGATTTGAAAGAGTTTGTGTGAGTGGTGCTTTTTTAGAGCATGAGCACTGCAATTGTGTAAACTTTCCAAAAGTACAGTATTCAACGACTTGCTACACAAACTTGGAATACGCGAAGGTGCATGTCATGATGAAGTACATCAGGACTTGCGTAAAACTGTTGTTTTGAATGGATGGAAAATCAAAGACGACACCAACAAACTTGACAGTTCGTGAAGTTGCACCTGTATTTTTGCAAGCAGGAGAGTTTGATCACGACCTTGGGAACATCATGCCCTTGCAATTAATGGCCAACGCTACCGGTATTCCACTTATCACCATCTCCTCTTTGGAGAACCATGCCGGCATATTTCATGTTGATTCAGGTGGCATCAGTGTGCCTATTATTCTGTCATACAACCAATGTGGGTTGGGTCACTATGACACTGTAAAACCAATAAACTTACCAGCAAGTACAACAACACCATTGCATCCTGTGTGAACTCATTGATGTGACCATTTGTTGCAGTTTTACCATCAATTCCTATACCACTAGAGAGAGACAACAGAACAGAGAGAACGGAGAGAAGAGGGAGGACAAGAGAACTGAGAGGACGGAAGAACGGAGAGAACAGAGAGGACAAGAAAACTGAGAGGACGGAAGAACGGAGAGAAGAGGGAGGACAAGAGGTTTGATGATGAAAAGAGGTGCCCCCTATAGTCAGGAATTTGATTAGCTCTGAAGATCACTTGAATATGGCAACATCCTCCATAATAACTTTTCAAATCCAGTGTTGTTTTAGTTTAATGGTAGTTTTAGTTTAGTATAATTAGGCTACAGATTCAAATTGTTAGTTTAGTTGTTAATTACTAAATTTAAAAAGCAAATTAGTTTAGTTGTAGTTTTTAATTAACGGACTAAGGCAGCATCGATTTAGTTTAAATTGCTAAAATATATTTTAGTTTCGGTTTTAGTTAACTAAAACAACAGTTTTCAAATCTCCACCTTCTGCAACGCCCATATATTGAGGCATTTGATGTTTTATTCCCATTATATATAATAGCCCATACTGGGGGCAGTGGGGGATATGTTGTAACATCCATGAGCACATGAAAAAAGACAGGCCTAGAAGTTATGCCAAATCATCCAAAACTACTTTACATGTACTAATAACATACCTTGTTTACAGTGAAAACTACCATGTGTGTTTACTAATAACAAGGACCAATCAGAGTGGAGAATAAATCACAGTAGACAGGGATTTATGGCCATAAACAACCCTCGCCCTTGGGCTTGGATGGTTTATGGACCATAAATCCCTGTCTACTGTGGTTCAGAGGAGGTCAGACACGGTTAAACTTTACTAATTAAAATGGCTGAGGTCACACTAATTGTTTTTCTTATCTCAACAGACTACCTCTCGACTTTTACTGAGGTTGGCCCCAGTTTTCAAATCAAGATTCAAGCCTGGGGCCAGTCATAGAAAAAGCTATAAAAAGCTTTCTACCTTGCAATATCCAAGATCAATTAGTGATGACCTCAGTGGTTTTAATTAGCAAACGTCAACCATGTCTGACCTCCTCTGACTGTGGTTTATCTATTACATAAATTATATCTTGTACAGAAAATGTCATCAGGTGGCTGGCCTTATCCATGGATGCATATGTGGTGGGCATGTCAGTGTTAATCATGATTTATTAAGCGACGCATACCAGTAATTAGATCGTATGCGGTAGAAAAGTTTTGCCTATACTGTTACATTGTTGTGCCTGCACGGTTATCTTTCCAATCATTAAAAAAAACATACACATGTACAAAGTCCAATAACATCACAATCTTAGCTATCATATATACCTTTTAGTGTATATACCAGATTATTTCTTCAAAAGCAAAATTATGTGTGAATTCAAGAAAAAGGTCTTACGGAAGTTTGTACAATGAAACTATCTTTCTAGGAGTAGCTTAGAAGACAAGGCTTGTCAGGATGAGCAGTAGAACACTGATAGCTGCAGAAATAGCTGTAGAAAGAAATGGTAACAGCATAAAACAAGTATATAATTATAATACGTTGAACTGGAATGATCAGAGGAGGTCCGACACTGTCATGCGTGCTACGATTAATGAACATCCCAAGGACTAAAACAGTCAGCACGAGAATTGGAAACGCCATATGGCCAAGATCTTGTTTGGTTTGGGGGGTTGTTCACAATACTGAAAGCGTCTTGACAGTCAGAAGTACGCAACTTTGCACGATTTTGTGACTTCCAAACGGCATTTATGTGGCTGTTGAGAGCTAGATGAACGGTGGTGATCATCTTGACCTAATAGACAGCTTCAGCATGGTTGAAAATACCCCCAACCTGAGTGAACCCAGCATGCTGAAAGCTTCCGATGCCCAGGAATCGCTGTTGAAATCGCCGTGCATCTAGCTCTCAACAGCCACATAAATGCCATTTGGAAGTCACAAAATTGTGCAAAGTTACGTACTTCTGGAGATGCTTTCAGTATTGTGAAACTCCCCCCCCCCCCCCCCCCCAAACCAAACAAGATCTTGGCCGTATGGCATTGCCAATTCTCGTGCTGACTGTTTTTAATCCTTGAAATGTCCATTAATTGTAGCACACGTGACAATGTTGAAGCATTGGAATGCAGGTGGTTAGCAATTAACTTCACAATCAGGATCACATGTTTATGTATATGACATCACTAGTGCCAGACCTCCGCTGGCTGATGATATTCTGCATTGCACCAAGTGAGTGTTCATTTCCATGTAAGCACCCACCCCCAACTTGATCTGCTAGCAGTGTGGTCATTGGTCACCCCAGTGCAGTCTTGTTTCAGCAAAGGGTTTACACTCTTAGTTTAGTTGTAGTTACACACAATGTAGTTTGTGGATTGTGTTAGTTTTAGTTTAATGGTTTTACAATTAGAAATGTACTCACATGCTCCTCCAGATGTTGTCATCATTGTGGCTGTTCAGGAGAAAGGAAAGCATCAGAATTACTTTCACAATAACAATCTACCCTCCCAGTTTGACTATTTTGACCATTCCACCCCTCATTGTTTTGTATATGTGGCAGTCCCGAATAGAAATCGAATATTATTCCGTCGCGAATTTCGAGCGCATCACTAAGTTTGATGCCCTATAGCGCTGAACTTCCGCTAAGGGCGGGGCTCATACGCGACGTGTAAACGCATGAATATCTGATACGTCTATGAAGCGCGTATGAGCCCCGCCCGTAGCGGAAGTTCAGCGCTATAGCGCCTCAAACTTAGTGATGCGCTCGAAATACGCGACGGAATAATATTCGATTTCTATTCGGGACTGCCACATATGTATATAAAGTTGTTTATCAAACATGCAAATTAAAAGTGTAAATTTAGACATCTATGAATGGAATTGGACAAACAGTGTTGTTGATATACGTGTGGGTACACGCAACTTATCCGCTCATACACGGAGACAAACACTTAGCAAGCACTTTGTTCACTAGACCATTTTTTCCTCGTGAGAGGGCGGGGTCTGGGCACAAGACTATGCACCCACCTATTGAGATTATAAGCATGTTCACTGCCATGTCATTGCCACGTACCTCCTGGAATCACATTCTCCAAAGCACCATTGCCAAGTAGGTTGGTTGCAGTCACTCTGACTCGGCACTCTGAATCACCTAGAAGATCTGGCGGGAGATCCTGGGTGAAGGTGACCTCGTAACCCATTGTGGGAACATCAACGGGGGATACGCGTATGGTAGTCCCACAAGTGGTTGTGACTTCAAATGAGTCAATTGGCACCCCATTGTCATTGAAGGTCCACGTTATCACCACTTGCGTGTCACTCGTAACATTAAGCATAAGGTTATTGACAGTTGGTACGCCTATAGAGAAAAAGAACTCTACGTAATCACCCTAGCAGGAATAGATATTACATGTGTGTTTATATATGCTATGAAACACATAAATGCTTTAGAACATTTTGTCTTAGCTAGAAGATTCTTTAAGATGAAAGTGAAGAGATAGTGGTTGCCGGAACAACGGGAAGAGAGGGTAGTATCATTCTGCACTACATTTGTGGTATCTTGTTCTACAACATGGTACTTGAGTCTTCTTCTAAATGCAGCAACTGCAAACATATCCTTCCTTAGTGCACCAGGGTAGCTTAAACTTCCTATGGGGGCTGTATCTCTCCAGCATGACTTCAATGGCTTTCTGGCTCTGACCACTTGGCTACATCAGTGTGTGAAATTAGGCTCAATAGCCAGGTCGCCAGTAGTGTCCACTAACTTTCAGATTAAGTTGCCATTACATAATTTTGGTCGCCTGCAAGCACATACAAAGTGAATAAAACAAACAAACAAACAAACACAAACACACACACACACACACACACACACACACACACACACACACACACACACACACACACACACACACACACACACACACACACACACACACACACACACACACAGACACACACACACACACACACACACACACACACCGCTCGATTAGACAGTGATACCACACAGGCAGATGCCTCAAGCAGCAAAAATCCTACTGTGCGTAATATTATGTGAGTGGTGCCGTTGCTTCGACAGAAATGAGCACAGGAACCAGTTTGTGAAGGGATGTGCATTAATGAAGCTTGAAAGCATCAAGAAGCATGAACTCTCGAAGCAGCCCAAGGACTCTGAGGCTGCACACCGTAGTGGAAGGCTGGTCCAAGATGTCGTCCTGCCAGCCAGCCATGTGTGTGTGTGTGTGTGTGTGTGTGGGAGAGTGAGAAGTCACGGCCGACTGCTTCACAAACCCAAACAGCTCCAAAGTCATCTCAGACTCGTTCTCGAGCTCTTCACTTGGCCGCATAGGCTCACGTATTATGATACGCATGCCGTGCGCCGCACATCCGAGCCAGCCTGACGCTTTGTTGCCAAGAATGGTGCTAGGAAACGAAAAGTAAGTTGCTAAGTGACGGTATATTGTCGCCAATGGCGACCTGGTGAGCATTGATTTGACACACTGCTACATGTACATGTACATATGAACAACAGCCCTTACAATCCCATAAAGTAATGCTGTACACCTGGCAGCCACTCAGTAAACTCAAACTACACTAATAGTGTACTTAGTTTAGTCCCAATATAAATGTCTATTACACCTATTATTTTTGTAATAGGTATCTGGGACAGCCAATGAGATTGCTATGATGGCTGTCTACAAGCTACTGAGCAAAAGTTGAAATAGTCATTTGATTGGTCAATGTGCACAATAGTACACTGATATTGTTTACTTGTAAATTATAGCATAGTTTATAGCTACACTGATGTTGTTTCCTGTAAATATTATGGTACAGTTTACAGTATACAAACATACCTTATACTATATACAAATATAGTTTACTATTAGTATGTAATAACACAATTTACTGTGGAACTTGGGATTAATAGCACTTGTAATGCCCTAAATAGCATTTGGCTTCGCCTCATGCTATTTAGGGCATTACTCGTGCTATTAATCCCAAATACCACAGTAGACAGTGCTATTACCTATACATACATGTAGATCAGATTTGGAGCACTCCTGTAATCGTAAAAGCTACAGACTGCTGCAGATTACTGCCATGTGCATGTGCAAGTATGGCAGAGGTACTATATACAAGAACAATCAATAAACCACATAAAAAAAGGCAGGTCTAGATGTTATACAAGTCATCCACGACACCAATACTAAGTTTCCTCAGCTGTGCTGGAATGACTGGGAGATGGGGACTGCTATCTCATGCACGAAATGCATTCAGGTGGCTGGCTTTAACCATATGACAAGTACATTGTAGAAGCTTCTCGAATGTAGAGTCTGTTTGTGCAGCTGTCCTTACAGAGATGTAAATGTGAAGTAGACAGTGTATGTTTAAAACTCTTTAGGGCCTTGAAAATTTCTCGTGATATGGCTGTACTTAAACTGCACGTAGCAATCTCTATCGTACCCTACAGCAATAGTTATAGCTTGCCTAAACCTCAGCGATATGTCCCGGTTGTTATTTGTAATGTTTGTTATCCTAGGCAGGAAGAGGTGGGGTGTAAGAGGTGGGACGATCATCGAGATAGCCATGTGGTAAGCATGCAGGTCACAGCTTTGTAGAACAATCTGTTTTCTTGTTCAACGCCACTATTAGCCTTGCTGCTGAAGTGAATGGGATTATAGTTAACTCGCATTGGAAGCGTTAATCCAGGTAAGCATAAACAAGAGTTCATAACAGTTATAAACTCTTGGTGTAAAACAAAGGCAAGATAAGCCTTCCAACTTGTACCGTTCGAGCGATACTCTTTGTCAAAACCTAGCTCTGTCGAAACAGCTGCTTGCTCTGATGCTCAGTACCTTAGCCCGCCCTTATTACTACAGTTTCAGAGAGTGGAAGCACTAACAAATTACCAGCAATAATGTCAGTTCTTTGTTGCACATGGCCGCCGAGTGAGATGCCACAAAACAGTACAATGTTAGTTGCACGGATAAATCCGCTGTCGGCCCTAAAGGGTTGAAGGCTGTGTGTGTAGCTGTATAACTTACTTCCAACCAGGAGTTCAAAAGTCTGTTCATCAAAGCCTAGGAAGTTTGATGCATTACAAGTGTAGTTCCCAGCATTCCCTGCTACTGCACTGGTGACGACGACCCGGCTACCATTGACCATCACGTTGGAGTCGACTGCATCAGTAGTGAGGGTCACATTTGGAGTCGGGACACCAACAGTGGTACACTCGAGATACCCAGTTGCACCAGTCATGATGGCAAAGACAGTGGAGACATTGCCACGGAAACGGAGGTTGCCTGGACTGATTGTAATTGTTGGAGGAACTGCATGGTAGGTAAAACGAATACACTTTTCAAGGTAGGAACTAAATGGAATACATTATGATACAGTTATAAAATGTACAATGTATATACAGATGTACATGCACATGCACAATTCCCCCCTATACTTGTATATGATGAAATCTGGCTATAATGAAAAAATGTTTTGATGAGAAACTTTAGCTACAGCACACTTTTGTGTTTAACTCTCTACTGTGATGCTTTTGGGCAACTTATTGAACGTCTCTGAATATAAAACCACTCAAAGACAATGGCTAGGTGCTTAGATAAGCTTATGGTGCATTTGCGGGCAAGTAGTGGAGTTTTTGCTTAAGTATTGCATATTGTGTGTCCGTGCCATCCTTACTTAGAGAGTCTACCGACTCTCTGATACACTATAATACAGCAAGAGTGCATAAGAACGTTCTATGCGCTCTTGAATATATTTATAACGTGCACAATGTACAGATGTACATGCACAATCTCCCAAGCCCTTCCCACTTTGTTTTTGCGTACTGCAAGTTATCAAAAATTGGAACCAGGGAAGGCCTGGGAACGAGGTTAGCAAGAGTAGGTACATTGTAAACATGCAGTAGTGGCAGTGGCCTTCAATACAAACACACTCCGTAGGAAATGCCCAATTCTCTAATTTCTACTACTCTAGTCAAGAGCACAATGTCATAAGAACGGCCGGCTTGAGTAAGAACGTGTAACTCCAATAGAAGCCCATAGTCCGGTCAAAATTATTGAACTGTACTAAAAATAGAACACACGGTCACGTCCTTAGCAACAATGGCTTATGTCTATGCGCAGCTGTGCATACACGTTACTATTTTTAGTATTCATGGTAAATTCCGACTGGTTTCAAATTTTACGGAGTTACACGCTCTTATTCTAGCCGCCCGTTCTTAAGTGTTCTTGTTTAGTGTAAAGCAACTTGTAAAGGATTGTAGTTTTATACAGGCACAGGGAATGCCACTGTATGTCAAACAGGCAACGTACACTGCAGTATACACCCACCAGTGTAGATGTATGTCAACAACAACTGGATGGAAACTTACACTGCACAATGAGTTCAAAAGTAGTGCTGCCGTTCCCAGCGGTGTTATTGCTAGATACAGTATACATCCCAGCATCCTCCCGCCGCACTGTGGTAAATGTAATGCTGGTCGCTGTCAGAGCTACATTACTGGAGGAGGTGATTGGCCAACCATTCCTTGACCAAGTGAAGAAGGAAGGAAAGGGGTTAGCATCAATAGTGATATTGATTTGAACATTTGTATCACCCTCTGTGACCGTCTGTGGTCCTGGACTAGTGTATATTGGTGCATCTGCAGGGAGAAAATGAATTCACATCAGTACACGTTAATTAGTACTGTATATATACCATAGATTGGACAATTTTCGCATTAAGGAATTTCCTTACGCCAGGACAGAAATGCCAAGTAAACAATTTCAGTCTAACAGTCTAAAAATATTATGGGCCCATGGGCACTCGCAGCTCAAGCACCAAAAATTGGGGGTGGGTGGTTGCATGGAGGTGCTTGAATAGTCCAACTATCCCCGTGCAAGCGCCCACCCTGGATGTGAAGGAACCAGGGGGTACCGAATCGACCTGCTTCGCTGCTTCACTCGTTCTCTGTTGAGGCCACCCCGATGGTGGAGAAGCTGTATTGTGCTAGAAAGCAGACCAACCCCTAGCCTTGTTGCCAAGCTTCCGCAACGTTGCTTGCAGTACAGGAATTCCAAACGAGGAACACTGTGAATGAGGCTATAGACGGGTGTGTGCGAAACTTTGCTGCTGGATGTCATGATGCCTAAACCGCATTAGAATGATCACAGCTATGTACATGTACGTGAGCTCAGCTGACCTATTTTCAATCCACTACGCAAGAATTTAGCATGGTGGGTGGTTACATGGAGGATCTCACAAAAAAAACCCCCACAAAAGTGTCAAAATGGGGGGTGGGGGCTTGCATGGGGATGGGCGCTTGCCCGGGACAATACAGTAATGCCTTCTAGCCAGGTCTTCTGTCTCACTTGCAGTTTGCAGTATTAACATAGTGGTAGAAATCAGAAATACGTCAATATACCTGCAGTGGGTTCAGATGGTGGTGTAGATGTTGTTGGGGGTGCTGTATGTGTGTGTGTGTGTGTGTGTGTGTGTGTGTGTGTGTGTGTGTGTGTGTGTGTGTGTGTGTGTGTGTGTGTGTGTGTGTGTGTGTGTGTGTGTGTGTGTGTGTGTGTGTGTGTGTGCACGTGTGTGTAGAGAGAGAGAGAGGAGAGAGAGAGAGTCTGGTTAAATAAAGGGTTGTAAGAGTTGTACAGGTATCTTAACCCTACATTGACATCAAGTCAAGTTCAGAAAAGCTATAGCAAGACCTTACCTACAGCAATGCGTATTTCTGATGACTCATCAGAGAAGTTTGAGTTTCCAAAACTGTTGCTGGCACTAGCACGAAAGCGATATTGCTCATCACCAACTAAGCCATTGATAACCACATTTACTTCTTGACGATCCATGTAGCCCACAATTGGCCACAAATGATAGGACACACTACCATTGGAAACCTGTTCAGCTCTGACAATAAACTGGAAGAACTCAGTTGAAGTTGCTGTCCCAGCTTCCTCCGTGCTGAGAGTAAGTGTGACAGAGCCAGAACCATTAGACATGCCACTTGGCATAGCAGGAATCTGTGGGACACCTGCAATAGTAAAGCGGATTGTCAGCAAATGCATGGGTATTAATCAGTAACAGTAATATTTCTCCCTTGGTGTTAGGCTTTTTACACAACTAGTATACAGCCACTGTAGTGTAGAAAACATAATGTCTTGCTAATGGGTTACTATTAATGGCATGCAACAATTTCAGAGTTCTGCATATGTACAGGGTTAGTTAGCAGGGTACCAACATTAGTGAACTGATGGGTTGAGAATCAGAAGTCCAACCAGAAACAAGATTCATGTATCATATTTTCTTGAAGATTATATGTCTACGAAACATAGGTACATATTCAAGGGTAGTCGCTTACCTGTCTCTTGTGCCGGGAAGCGTTTGCAACCAGGATCAAAAGGGAATCAAGTGATCAACAAGTTTTTTAAGAGTCAATCAACGGATCAAAGTGACCTCCAAATGGTAATAATTACAGGGTCGACAATACTAAGAACTGTTTTGTCTTTTGAACAGCTGAAAATCAAGCAATGAAGAGCTTCAGAAGGATGATCAAGCAATCATCACGATTTTGCCAATCATAAATCTTGCAGATCCTGGTTGCAAATACTTCGAATCAACAGGTGACATATAAATATCTACTTCTTGACACCCTTACTGCAGGTTATTTTACTGGATATTTCAGATGTGGGTGCATTATACTAATAACTACTTACCAACACTGTGATTGACAGCAGGGCACAGCACACTGCTAGAGCCCATCTGGTTAGAAGCTGTCACTTGGAAGGAGTATGTCCGTCCAGCAGTAAAGTTCAACACTTCCAGTGACGTCTGACTTAGATCCGTTAGGTTTCCATTCTGAAGGTCCTGAAAGTCCCCACTTTCGCTGTACTCCACAAAAACCTCAGTGAGGTTGAGTCCTCCCGTGTGGATGTAACTCCAGGTGACATTGATAACTCCACCTTCAGACATGGGGATATTGCTGCACACTGGTGCTGGAACTGTGTAATTAGAAGTAAAACAGGTGAAGTAGTAATGGTCTCTTGACGTCATTCCAACCACTACAAAACACTCATTCTTACCATACACAATGGAGAGATGGAATGGCTGTAATTCTTTAAATGTACGTTATGGTATTATTAATTACTAAGTATGTTAAGTGTGTTAATTAAGTCTTTGTTGCTGTTGTTGTTAGTCCTTGTACTGTTCTTTGTACAGTAACCACAGTCTCAAGATTTATATAGCTATCAGTATAGTTATTTATTGTATGACTGGTACACTGCACAAATTTGCTTTCACAGGGTAAGTTTTTTTAGTCTCATTTCCAATGGTCTGGGGGCAAAGCTAGACATTATTATATATAGCTGCTGCTACCCTCCAGAGAATCTTTCTAGCTATAGCAACGTGCACGAGGTAGCAATTGGTGCAGTGTGAATGACATAATCATACGGGCTGCCATATAGTACAAGGTAAAATTTGTTTGGAATGAAGCTTGCTCAGTGGATAATGATCCACTATGATGCACAGAATTTTCCAAGGGGATTCCCAAGGAAACACTCAGACGCTTCGCATATAAGGAAGGGCTATAGCAATCGATGTAGAGCTCACCTGGCAGTATCCACTGAGTGAGTATCATCCCTTAACAAACCAAAGCTCTTTGTGTAAATTGAGTATGGGCCTCTATGGCAGTCAGTATGATTACGTCGTTGTCGTAGCACAAATTGCTACCTTATGCGTGTCACTAATTATAGCTTCCAACCTCTTTTGGTAATATGCATGACCTTGCCAATAGTAACTATAAAGTAAAAACTCAGGGCTTAAGGCTTCCAGTTGCACTTTGACAGCACTCACATGTGCTTGCATAACAGAGACTGAAGTATTGTGTAATGACCTACAAGATCACCCACCGTTTTCCTGTTTAATCTGCTTCAATTTGTATGGATATGGAATCATGCACAAACCTGTGACATTAGTAGTCCCAAACACTGCAACACTCTGTGGTCCTTCTGCCATGACAAGTTCTGTACTCTGAACAGAAGAAATTGCAGCCACAACAAAACTGTATTCCGTTCCTGGTAGCAACTCGGTTACATTGGCAGTTAGCAACTCAGTTACATTGTCAGTTAGGGTATCATTCGCAATCTGTACCACGGATTCATTTACAGTCTGTACTGTAGATACACTTGAGTCAAGTGAATCTGTGGCAATGATGCGATACATTGTGGCAGGTGGACTGCCAAGAAACTCTGGTCTCTCCCAGGAAAGTATCGCCCACGTTGTACCAATGCTATCAACAGACACATTCCTGGGCTCCGATGGTGGCACTGAAAAGAAAGTAACAGTGAAGGTATAATAATACAGTGATAGAAATCTACCTTGGGTTCATAATCTATACCACATGAATCCAAGGAAGTACATCTGAGTATTTTGTCTCCTAGTGACAAAATACTTAGATGTATTTTTATATGGTTTAGACAATGCACATAACATGTTCTTCAATACGAATAAATCTTGCTACTTGCCAAATCATTAATCATGGTGCATTTTTCTCCCTAATGTGGCAGCATTATTCAGATATGCATACCAAACAATAGCCCTGATATCATCTAATTATTACGCCCATAAAGGGAAACTGTTGCATGACATCATGTGTACACATTACTTCTTTTTTGCCAACATCTCCATCTTGATGCTTCTGTACTACATGTTAGTTTCCTTGCCAACGAGTTATAGTGTTAGCTTCCTTGCCAACAAATAGTAATTTGTTTCCCTGCCAACAGCTATGTATGTACGTAGTGTTCACTTTGCCAAACAATAATATGTCTTGTAAGTAACTACACTGCTTTCTATTAGCTGTGTAATAAACCATTACATCCTTTGTTGGAATCAGAACCATATTAAACAAAGACACCCATTTCTGTGGAAGTTATATCAATTGCATTCTGTTAATGTTATGTTGACGCCACTCCTATACTAGCTCTAGCGCACGACATTCCATATATGGCCATAGAGAACTAATATGTTTTCCACAATGTAGTCTATACGTCCACACTATGGTTTCTGTAAGCAGAAACCAGTCATAATAATTTCCTCAGAAGCCTCAAAACAGTAAGTGCATTGCTAGATGTTCAGTCCAGTGTGCACTTCACTGTCAAATGCAATGCAAGGCATGTGGTTGAGAGTATACTGTAACAGATCCTGGTTCAGTCTACAGGCTCTAACATCTTGTATCACATTGTAACCATGGCTGGATTGATCAGCTAATAAAGTCCCATGTTTATATGCACTCTTACAACTAGTGTCTTACATGCCTTATGCACTTACCCACAACAGTGAGTGTAACGTTGTGTTCGATATCTGAATCAGTGATGTTTTCCACCTGTACAATACACCTCCACACGCCCTCATCTTCCACAGTGACATTGTAGATCATCAGGGACACGATCTCAGGACCGTCACCAAACACAAATCTGCTATCACTTCTGTTGACCTCGGTATTATTGTTATCTATCCACTGGATGGTTGGTTGAGGGTTGCCAGTGACGTTGGTGCCGCAGATGAGAGTTACATTGTCTCCACTCACAGAAGCAGCTATTGAAGGCCCCAGGGTAATGTTTGGGGCAACTGTAGGTGTAGTTAACAAAAAGTACAAGAATATGTAAACACACCAATGCTAGTATCTACAACATTACTGAAAACCCACACAAGCACACACCCAAATGTGACATGCAACTCTCTAGTTACCAGTGCAGTAATGAAGATAACGTCTACATGCTGAACATTCATAGCACAGTAATGCATACACACCCACACAAATGTATACGTGTGGGTGATTGTATATATGTAGGCCTGTCCCTTTTTACAGGAAATATGGTTTGTTGCTTTTTAATGCATGCATTATTTGTTTTTTCGATTTCCAAGGTTTATATGTAGTAACTATGACAAGCCATACAGTCACATTCCGAGCATGTCGTACCTAGCTATACATAAAAGCCTGGATGCACACAGTTTTGCTGAAGCTGCTGGTCAATAATGATTATTGTACTGACGAGGGACAAGTTGAATGCAGTCACAGTCCATTTGATGCACATTGCAGGAAGAATGTCCCATTCAATTTCTGTATATGTAAGTACTTTATATTATTATATTGTTTACACATATTGTTACACCCAGGATATAAATTGCCTTGAAGCTCATGGGTTAATTTATTTGTACCATAATAGTCTAAACTATCACAACAAAGCATAGTTGATAATGGGCTTGGCGTGTACATCTGACCCTGAGGGCGTATGGCACTGTGGTGTAGTACTTTTGAAGCAGCTATATAGGTTATGGTATATTTATACGATGAAACCGAGGGGTCTACGGGATCTAAATCCCGTAGGCCCCGAGGGTTTCATCGTATAAGGTATTTTTAGATCATGGTTGTAGTAAATGCTTGAATGTGATTGGTCAACAGCAGGTGTTCTAAATCCCATAGAATACTTGTAAATTCTCATAGAACACCTGTAATTTTATTGCTCAGAGCATGAGGCCATTGTTTTGGCCTTACATTGTCAGTAGTATGTACATGGATTATGTATAAACAAATGTTTTGATGTGCGTAAATCCAAGTATATTTTGTGTAAATAAGCGAATTTTTGTTTTCAGTAAATCAAAAAAATTGTTTTTCCATTCGAGCGTATGCGGAAGTCCGGTTATTATCCGTACACCACCTCCGTGAGCAGCGCTGTCTTTGAAACTGGCTGTGTTCTTCGAGTGAATACAACGCTTTGAAACAGCCGTTCGTTGTTCTCAGCGTGACCTTTCTTCACCGAGGTATATCGTAACCTGCACCCGTACTTTCAGAACACAGGTGAGTTATAGTTCGGTTGTCGAGGTATGTTCCGTTCGCTCGGTTCGCTCTGCAGGGTAGCTAGTCCGACGGCTCTTCGTGTCCACAGCTTTCCGTCGCTTGTGATGGCGGTATTTGCTTCGAAAATATGCTGGAGTTTACAACAGTGCTAGCCATGATCTAAAAAAGTGAGACACTGAGACCAACGGGATCTACGCGATTTATAAACCCTCGGGCCCCCTAGTAGCGCCCTCGCTGCGCTCGGGACGCTACAGCCCGGGGGCCCTCGGGTTTCTAAATCGCGTAGATCCCTTGGTCTCGGCGTCTAACTATTATATACTATAGCCAATCAAATCGTTTCTCTCCTTGGCAACAAAACTTCGTGCATTTCTCTCCTTAGCAACAAAACTGCCTAGCAACGGCTACAGTTCAAATTCTGAATGAACGAGCTCTCTTTCAAGCTGTTCGCTGACCGCTTACCTTGCAACGATTCAACTTTGTACTTGCCCGGCAACGCTCGCTACAGTGATTGGAATTCAAAACCGAATTCAAATTCAGAGCGCCTGAGAATGAGACCGAAATGTCCCGCCCCATGACATTGTGAACTTTCTGGTGAGTGTTGTGTTGAGCGAGTACTAGCGCTTTCTTGAATAGTAGCTACCTATGGCTCCCATTGAAACTGTAGGCAAACTCCGTGTGAACCGGTTAAGTTCGAGACCACCGCTGTCGAGCCAAACGCTTTCTATCCGAAGCTATGTCTTCAGACTGCAGCCATTGTCATACAACCGCTAACGAGCATAGTGCTTTGCGTACGGAAACTGTATGAGAGCTGGTGGCTGTATTTGTAGCGCTTCATGGTATTAAACTGCAATTTCAGTTACTATCTCTATACTATCTATGGATATCACAGGTGGTATAAGTTCAATTTACAGGTGGTATAAGTGATTTATACTACCTGCAATGACCAATCAGATTGCAGTATTTCATTTAGCTATAGTATAACCACAGTTATTCATGATCATGGACTTACAGAAGACATTCAAGAAGAAACTTCCAGTGTCATTCCCCACTTGTAGGCTTTCATTATCCAAACGAAAGTTTGTGGCTGAGAGGGTATAGTTGCCAATGTCTTCACGCAAAACGTACTGGAACACTACGGTGGGGTAGCCATAGCTTATCCGTGATGAGTTAGTTACATTCACTCCATCCTTCATCCATTGGAACTGTTGGGGAAAGGGAAGTGGCTCCTCTCCAGGTCCACTAACATCAATTTCCACAGTATCATTTTCAATGACTGTACGTTCAAATCTGTCATTAAGATCAGGTGGTCCTAAATGAGGATACATGTAGGTCAACAGTAATAGGTCAATTGAGTCAATGGACTTCAAGCACGCTCAGTTAAAAGAGACTGTGACACATATATACATATATACCAAGCCTCAAACATTCTCAGAGGCAGTGACATTGACTTACGGTAGATTCTCAGGATGAAACTAGCATCAATTCTGGGAGGAGTTCCTCCTCGTCCACAGCTGAGATTTGCTCTGTCCAAGTCAGAGGTTAGATTCTGTATGGTGAGGTTTGTCTGTCCAGCGATCATAGAGTTGGGTAATGTGTCTCCAGTTATATTAAAATTCGGACTACCAACAATCGTCTGAGCACTATCAGCATCTCTTCTCTGAATAAACCATTCTGTGGTCACCTGAGTCCCATTAGTCACATTCAGCACTCTGCAGTAGAAGGTGACACTCTCCCCTTCACCTCCAATCACTGTGCTCCCACTTTCAGGAATGGTTTCTTCTACTACACAATGACCTATATTGAGTGTGTGTGTGTGTGTGTGTATTAGTTTGTGTGCACATGTGCTTGTTGAAAGCTCCTTGTAGTTTATAGCTTGTCTATCAAGTCAGACCATCACTCACCCTCCAGAAAAGTGAGAGAAAAAGAGTCTAGCAGATGTTATTAGTAATCATGATCATATTTTACTGTTCAATGTTCCACTTGTAGCAAGATAATTATGCACTTTTCTACCGAATATCTATAACGAACATGGCGAAGCAGGTGAACTCGTGTGGAAAGTGTGGAAAGTGCAATAAGACGGTGAGGAATGGTATCTTTTGCGAAGGAAGATGTCAGAAATGGTACCATTGTGGGTGTGGTGGCCTGAGCGAAGGAGAGCTATGCCAGCTTGGGAGTTCGGATGAAGAATGGAGGTGCGAAAAGTGTGCGAAGGAGTTTGAGGAAGACCTAAAGAGAATAGAGGAAGCTTGTAGTGACCGGAGAGCAGATGAGATGGTGAGCGAAGACCGCCAGAAGTTCAGCGAGGGAGAGAGTGACGGCCCTGAGCGAACAGTAGAGAGCAAGAAGGGTGGGGCTGAAAGGAAAGCGGCGCGTGAACAGGCTGTGAGAGACGTCGTCGAGAATTTTCGCTCACAGAGAGGCGTGTTTACTGGGGAGGAGGTTGAGGCGGCGATAAAAGAACGGTACAGAGAAGCGAGAAGTGAGAGAGAAGTGACAGATACCAACGTGTCAAATTCGGTGCGGAGTATGAAGGAGGAAGTTATGACGCAGCTGGGGGCAAGGAAGTGCAAAGACGTTTTCATCGTTGAACAGTCGCTGATAGAACAACCCCCTCAGATGGTGGAGCTGCTACTTCATCTGATGAAGCGGATAGAAGTTCTGGAAAGAGACGTTGAGCACAGGGATAGAAGGTTGGAGGTGCTCAGTAGAAAAATCCTTCAGTTGGAGAACCAGACAGAAAACCAAGCTCAAGCACAGTCACCAGTGAAAATACATGAGACGCTAGGAGTGCAGGTCTCTACCACAGGAAACGACGTCAGTAACTTGATTGGCAAACCCATCATTTTAAAAAGGGAACGGAAAGGGTGGAGGCCGTACAGGACCACGAGTGGATGGCCTGAGAAGACTGGTAGGAAGTCAATAAACGGGGTTGCTAAAGGACCAAATAAAAACATGCAGGGGCAAGGCGGAAGGAAGGCACAGGGGAGTCCAAAAAACGGGGGAGCGCAAGAGAAGACATCAGTGGTAAAGTCACAGATTCAAGTTGCACAGGGGGAGACTCCAAAAAACGGACAAGCAAAAACAAGTGCGCAAAAGCCAGTGGAGAGGCAGCCAGGAGTACAAGCAACAGAAGTGAGAGGTCAAGCAGTGGAGTCACCTGGAATCGAAGGAGGGGTTCCCAGTTATGGACAGGGGCAAGTTTACTGCAATCCAGCTCAGCAGATGATGTTACAGCAAGTCCTCTGGAACTGCATATCGATGATGGCTCAGAGGGAACCACTCCCCCTACTGAGCCAGCAAGAATCCCTGTAAGTCATGGGAGGGGGGGAGGGGAGGGTCGCGCCGGGGGAAGGGGAAAGGGGGGGAAGAGCTAGAGGTAGGTGTAATTCGGTTGGGATTCCTGAATTGTAGAGGGTGGTGGTCAAGAGAAGTTGATGTCAACTTGGTGTTGCAGCAGCTAGATCTTGACATATTTGGCTTGGCAGAAACATTTCTACGGAAGGGAGAGGAGCCTCAGGTGGGTGGATATAAGTGGTATGGAAACAACAGGAAGGCATGTAAGAGGGCAAGTGGAGGTGTGGGGTTATTAGTTCGTGATGGTTTGCAAGCTAGAACCTTAAAGGATGAGACTGAAGGGGTTCTTTGGGTAGAAGTAAAACTGGAAGATGAGGGGAAGGTAGCTGTTGGAGTGGTCTATGCAAATCCTGAGGGTGTGAGGAGTGAAGAAACTGAAGTGCAATTTGAAAAGGTAGGAGCTGATTTGCTGGAATGGCGTAGATTGGGGTACAAAGTGGTGGTAATGGGGGACTTCAATGCACATATTGGCAGAGGAGAGGAGGAAGTCGCAAACCAGAATGGACGGAGGTTACTAAATTTAGCATACCGTATAGCTAGAAAGTTTCGCGGGGTAAAATTTTCGCGGAAACTCATTCGACGAAGTTTTCGCGATTTTATTTTCGCGGATCCGTATCAGGACTAACCCCGCCCACTTAAATGATCTGCTGCACCGCCTATATAAGGGGTGGAGTCTATCACGTGCTATGCAGGAGCGATTCGAGTAGAAATGGCGGAGTATACCTTCGAAGCAATGGTTCGTAGTTATCACGTTTACCGCGAGATATGGAGCTCCACTGTCGGAGAGAGGTTATCGAAGCCGAAAACCGTCGGGACCCTTTTGCTGTGGCAGTGGAAAGATCTGGAGTAACCGTTGGCCACGTCCCAAGAAGCATATGTTCTATGTTCTTGAGACGGGGTGGTCGTATAGACTGCGAAATAACCGGAGCTAGGCGCTATTCTGAAGACCTTCCCCAAGGAGGACTAGAGATCCCAGGCAAGCTGACGCTAATGCGCGCGCATGCGAGATCAATGACGTAATATAGATCTAATGTTGTTATTTTTCGCGGATTAAAATTTTCGCGGGCGGAGACAAATCCGCGAAATCCGCGAAAATTTTACACCGCGAAACTTTCTAGCTATACGGTATGTAGGAAATATGGTGATTAGTAACGAGCTGCCTGTATGTAAGGGAAGGTGGACTTGGGAATGTGGAGACAAGAAATCGGTGATTGACTATATGTTATTCCCACAAGAGCATAGGCATGAGTTGGTGGAAATGATAGTAGAAGACAGGGGGGTTATCGATACAGGGTCAGATCACAATGTTGTTTGGGGTGTGTTTAAGGTGGGAAACCCTAAGGAGATGAGGAGAGAAGAAAGGTTCAAGTGGAGGGTTGATGGGAGAAGCAGCTGGGATGAGTTTCAGGAAGCAATTGAGGAGGAATTTCAAGGATGGGAGGCCTGGGTGAGAGATGTGGAAATCAGGGAAGTAGGAGAAGAACTAGTTGAGAGAGTATGGGGAGAATGGAAAACAAAGGTGATGTCAGCAGCGGAAAGAGGGATTGGTAAGAAAAGGATTTCAGAGCTGTCTAAGGGTTGGTGGTCGAAGGAAGTGGAGGAAGCAATCCAAACAAGAAGGGAAGCTTGCAAACGGCTAAGACAGGCTAGGAGGAGAGGAGAGGCAGTTAATGAATGCTGGAAAACATACAGAGAGAAGAGGAGACAGGTGAAGAAGGTGATTAGAAAGGAGAAAAAGAAAAATAGGAAGAACAAGTTGCAGAAAATCAAAGAACAAGGAGGGCCAAGTTGCAAGTTATTCTGGTCAGACTTGCGAGGGAAAAAGAAAAACCGGAGGATCACAAGGATGAGAGGGAAGGACGGAGCAGTAGTTGAAGAAACAGAACAGATTCTGGAGGTGTTGGCTAAACATTGGGAGGAGCTAGGGAAGAGTCGTAATAGTTTGGATCCAGAGCAGGAACCAGAGCTAGTTCATGAAAGTTCAGACCTGTGCCAAGAGATAGGATGGGAGGAAGTGGTCAGGGTTTTGAAGACGCTGAAGAGGGGGAAGGCGCCAGGCCCAGATGGAATTCTAAATGAGATGTTAATTTATGGAGGGAGCAGGATGGTGGAAAGTATGAGGTGCATGTTCAATGTAACGAGGAGAAACCAAGTATACCCACAGGATTGGAAGAGTAGTTTTGTCATACCCCTGTTTAAGGATGGCGATCCAGAGAGTGCGAGCAACTACAGAGGCATTGCACTGGGAAGCTGTGTTGCCAAAGTTTGGGCAAAGATTTTGACAGTTCGGCTGGGAGAGTATGCAGAAGAAAATATATTGACAGATGCCCAGGGAGGTTTCAGGGCAAAACGGAGGTGTGCAGACCAGATTATGATCTTGAGGGGTGCATGTGAGTTGAGGAAGAGAAAGAAGAAAAGTACCTGGCTGGGTTTTATGGATGTAAGTAAAGCATATGATACAGTGTGGAGGGAAGGGCTGTGGAGGAAAATGCGGGAATACGGTGTGGAAGAATCATTTGTTAGTTTGTGTGAGGGGCTGTATGAAGGGGTGCAAGCTAGTGTTCAAGTAGATGGGCAACAGTCAAGGTGGTTTAGAGTAGACGAGGGACTCCGGCAAGGCTGCCCCCTGTCACCACTCTTGTATAGTGTCTATATTATGGGAATGGTGGAAGAGTTGGAGAGAGAAAACTTAGGGGTGAAAGTGTCTGGGGTATGGTGTGGAGCATTACTATATGCTGATGACATTGTGCTGATAGCAGAGTCAGGTGAGGAGTTGCAAAAGATGCTGGATATGGTAGGAAGATATGCAGAAATGTGGAAGTTCAGGTTCAATGCAAGGAAGAGTAAGGTGATGGTGGTAGGTAAAAAGAACAGTGGTGAGAAGTGGAAAATTGGTGATGAAGAGATGGAAGAAGTAGAGTCCTTCAAATACCTGGGTGTATGGTTTGACCAGAGGATGAGGGGAAATGTGCAGCTGGAGAAGGTGGTGGAACAGGCTGAGGAATGGGCAGGCAAAGTTGAATGGATGGCAAGGGTGGATGGGGAACTAGAGGCAGAGCGAGGTCAATTGATATGGGACCTAGTAGCAAGGCCTGGCCTGGAACATGCAGCAGAGGTGTGGTGGCCAGGAGGGAAGACAGTAGGAAAGAGGTTGGAGGCTGTACAGGATAGGTTGGGAAGAAAACTGTTGGGAGCTAGTAGAACAGTGGCAGGGGAGGCAATCCGTGGGGAAATGGGATGGAGAAAGTTAGAAGAAAGAAGAGAGGAGAAGAAGATGTTGTATGGGCGGAGATTCTGGGAGCTAGGCGAAGAGAGGCTGGTGAAGCTGATAGTAGAAAAATTGAAAGAGTCAGGTGGAGTAGGCTGGAGGGAAGAATATGAGATGTTGCTAAGAAAGTATGGCTTGGAGGAAGCCGAAGAGGAAGAGTCAGGGTCAGCAGCAGCCTGGAAGAGGAAAATAGAAAAACAGAACTGGGAAGACTGGCAAGAAGAGGTGGACAGGAAAAGTAGCTTGAAATGGTATAAGAAGGTTAAAGAAGAGTATGGGCCGGAGAAATACATAGGTTCATGGGAGGGACATGTGGCAGTACGGTTGAAGTTCCGGTTGAGGTCAGGGTCTGCAGGGTTGTTTGAAGATAAAAAGAGATGCGGGATGGTGGAAGAGGACAGATGTGTGCTGTGTAATGGAGGGAAGGTGGAAGATGTTAAGCATTTTGTATTGGAGTGTGAGGAGTTTGACCAGGATAGATGTCGGCTTCTGGAAAGGATCAAGGGAATTGTGGGAGCAGAGGAGTGGGTGAAAGGATATGAAGAAGGTGATGATGATAGTAGAGTGAGTTTACTGCTAGGGAGAAGGGTAGATGTGAATAGGGAGGTGATGGATGACATAGACAGGTGCATAATGAAAGAGATGGTGACGTGGTGGCAGAGGCGTAAGGTGTTGTTAGGTTGGGTTAACTAGCTCTTACTCCCCCTGATTACCTGGGTACCGGTGCCCCCTCCTCTTTTTCTCTCTCAGTGAACTGACACTAATAAACTACATGTCATGGTAGCTGTATTTATTTATCATATCACACAGTTGTATAAGTATGTCACTTAAAAATCTGCCATGTACATGTACTGTGATGGCCCTTACGGGTTCAACTATTCCAATTAAATCATTATGTAAGTCAAGGCTTTCACGTCTTGAGGGTGAATGATGTTCCAGCTTGATAAACTACAACTAATATTTTTCAATTAAGGCTAATATAGAAACACTCTCTACCAGATAGTTTTAACCTGCAGAGGGAATTCATTTGAATATTGAGTACCATTGTGTACCGAACACACTATATAACATGTACTAAGCTAGCTATACACAGTTATGCTATAGAATTTCGTATCAACACTATTAACAGTATGCACTTACCTGGTTGTAGTATTATAAAGCACGCAAGGAAGAATGACACCGTGAGGATGTGATATGCACACAGTTTTGCCATCGTTGTCTTCTCGTTCAAAAATCAAATATAGAAGTTGCAAACACAGTGGTTTCAAACCTGCCGCAGAAATAATCACTAGCTAGAAGATGTTTTCACGCATGGTGGTCCAAGAGCGTGTTTCTGTCGTTAAACATCGTCGCTTGAGAACGGGATGTTTACGGCAAAGAATTCGCATGTCTCAAGTAGTCGTGTGGCTGCGTGCTCACGGTGGGAGGAGCTACATACTGACGTCCAACAGGCGCTAGGCGTGCAGCCGAGCTGTACCGCGCGCGCAAGAAGTGGGCTAAAGTGGGGCAAGGTAATTAAGATGTCAATTGCCCCATTTACTTGTAATCACTCGAAGAAGGAAGGAGCTACCGCATTTACATTCCTTTTGTAAGAACTACCATAGCCAAAAATTGTTTTTACTACCCAGGAACTGTTGTATGGACTACTTTAGCTAAGTTCACACATGAACTACCTTTTCTCCTGTTACCTCTACACTGTTGTTAACTGTTGTTCTTTTTGGTCATTGCTCAGAGCATCTTGCCTCACGCTGGAATTTAGATGTTATGAGGCAAAAATAGAGGAAAGTGAAAAGGTCGGCAGCTGCCGGGAGTCAAACCCAGAACACCTCTGGCTTGAGCCGCCAGTGCTCTGCCACTGAGCCACGACAGCCGGACAACCAACAACCCTCACAATCCTATATGTACTGCACAGGTGGTACTGAATGCCTCAGTCACACACCTGGCAGCCACGCCATCAGAATCCCATTAGGGGTCCACCGGAAAATTCTCTCCATCAGGAAAGAACCCATACTGAGTGGTTTTTCTCACTCTGTGCGGCAATACTAGATTGCTACACGTGTTCAGGGGCAATGAACCATGTCAGTCACAAAAATGCAATAGAAACCAAATGTAATATTTTGTTATCCCTGTTTTCTTTGTTCCCCATGCATGTTCTCTGTTTTTTCTGTTTAATGTGTTCTTTCTTCTCTTTGTTCCGGCTCTGTCCCCGTCCTCTCAGTTCTCTTTGTTCTCTCAGTTCTCCCATCCTCCCAGTTATGTCTGTTCTCCTCTCTCTCTCAGTACTCCTGTTCTCTTTGTTCTCCTGTCCTCTCTGTTCTCTGTTCTCCCGTCCTCTCTGTTCTGTTTGTTTTCCCACACTCTGTTTGCCCATTCTCTCTGTTCTCCTGTCCTTTCTGTTCTCCTGTCCTTTCTGTTCACTGTTCTCTGTTCACTGTTCTCTCAGTTCTCCTGTCCTCTCAGTTCTCCTTTCCTCTCTGTTCACTGTTCTCTCAGTTCTCCTGTCCTCTCTGTTCACTGTTCTCTATGTTCACTGTTCTCTCTGTTCACTGTTCTCTCTGTTCACTGTTCTCTCTGTTCACTGTTCTCTCAGTTCTCCTGTCCTCTATGTTCACTGTTCTCTATGTTCACTGTTCTCTCTGTTCACTGTTCTCTCAGTTCTCCTGTCCTCTATGTTCACTGTTCTCTCTGTTCACTGTTCTCTCTGTTCACTGTTCTCTCTGTTCACTGTTCTCTCAGTTCTCCTGTCCTCTATGTTCACTGTTCTCTATGTTCACTGTTCTCTATGTTCACTGTTCTCTCTGTTCACTGTTCTCTCAGTTCTCCTGTCCTCTATGTTCACTGTTCTCTCTGTTCACTGTCCTCTCAGTTCTCCTGTCCTCTCTGTTCACTGTTCTCTATGTTCACTTTTCTCTCTGTTCACTGTTCTCTCAGTTCTCCTGTCCTCTATGTTCACTGTTCTCTCTGTTCACTGTCCTCTCAGTTCTCCTGTCCTCTCTGTTCACTGTTCTCTATGTTCACTGTTCTCTCTGTTCACTGTTCTCTCAGTTCTCCTGTCCTCTATGTTCACTGTTCTCTCTGTTCACTGTTCTCTCAGTTCTCCTGTCCTCTATGTTCACTGTTCTCTCTGTTCACTGTTCTCTCTGTTCACTGTTCTCTCTGTTCACTGTTCTCTCTGTTCACTGTTCTCTCTGTTCACTGTTCTCTCTGTTCACTGTTCTCTCTGTTCACTGTTCTCTCTGTTCACTGTTCTCTCTGTTCACTGTTCTCTCTGTTCACTGTTCTCTCAGTTCTCCTGTCCTCTCTGTTCACTGTTCTCCCGTCCTCTCTGTTCTGTTTGTTTTCCCACCCTCTGTTTGCCCATTCTCTCTGTTCTCCTGTCCTTTCTGTTCACTGTTCTCTGTTCACTGTTCTCTCAGTTCTCCTGTCCTCTCAGTTCTCCTGTCCTCTATGTTCACTGTTCTCTCTGTTCACTGTTCTCTCAGTTCTCCTGTCCTCTCTGTTCACTGTTCTCTATGTTCACTGTTCTCTCTGTTCACTGTTCTCTCAGTTCTCCTGTCCTCTATGTTCACTGTTCTCTCAGTTCTCCTGTCCTCTATGTTCACTGTTCTCTCTGTTCACTGTTCTCTCAGTTCTCCTGTCCTCTCTGTTCACTGTTCTCTCAGTTCTCCTGTCCTCTTTGTTCACTGTTCTCTCTGCTCTCCTGTTCTCTCTGTTCTCCTATCCTCTTTGTTCTCTCAGTTCCCTTGTCTCCTAAATTGTAGTTTGTTTGGTTCTATTTATCCCTGTCCCTTTTATTGTCAGTGTTTTCTCTCTGTTTTTACTTCTCTGTTAACCTAGTATAGTTTCCATTCTCTTTGTTCTTTCTTTCTTTCTTTCTTTCTTTCTTTCTTTCTTTCTTTCTTTCTTTCTTTCTTTCTTTCTTTCTTTCTTTCTTTCTTTCTTTCTTTCTTTCTTTCTTTCCTTCCTTCCTTCCTTCCTTCCTTCCTTCCTTCCTTCTTTGTTTCTTTCTTTCTTTCTTTCTCATCTATTTACAACAAAGTTTTCCTTACATATATTACTGGGTTGTCTTGGTTTTGCATCCTGAAGTATTTGACCTTCTTGTAAACTTGTGGTTTCAAAAATGTTGGCGAATGAAACGCTGTCAATGGATGAAGAGGTAGTGCAACATTTGAGTGCTAATGCTGATGCAATGGCAGATGTCAAAGGTCCCCTCACAGCACGCTGCATCTTGACGGCTACTTATTTGGAGAAGGTAACTCGTACAATGAAAGAAATGTCCCTCATCAGAAACAGGGTGTGGCGGGAGGGAGGGAGGAGCACTTCAGTGTTTAATTATACGAACATGCACCATTTATGAGCAGTATACTATAGCTAACTATTGGAAAGAGTATGATCCAAATAGGCAGCCATACAGCGAACACTGTGAACGTCTGGACAGTCGATTGGCAGCAGAAGGATTTGAAAGAGTTTGTGTGAGTGGTACTTTTTTAGAGCATGAGCACTGCAATTGTGTAAACTTGCTTCCAAAAGTACAGTATTCAATGACTTGCTACACAAACTTGGAATATGTTAAGGTGCATGTCATGATGAAGTACATCAGGACTTGCGTAAAACTGTTGTTTTGAATGGATGGAAAATCAAAGACGACACCAACAAACTTGACAGTTCGTGAAGTTGCACCTGTATTTTTGCAAGCAGGAGAGTTTGATCACGACCTTGGGAACATCATGCCCTTGCAATTAATGGCCAACGCTACCGGTATTCCACTTATCACCATCTCCTCTTTGGAGAACCATGCCGGCATATTTCATGTTGATTCAGGTGGCATCAGTGTGCCTATTATTCTGTCATACAACCAATGTGGGTTGGGTCACTATGACACTGTAAAACCAATAAACTTACCAGCAAGTACAACAACACCATTGCATCCTGTGTGAACTCATTGATGTGACCATTTGTTGCAGTTTTACCATCAATTCCTATACCACTAGAGAGAGACAAGAGAAGAGAGAGAACGGAGAGAAGAGGGAGGACAAGAGAACAGAGAGAACATGCAGAGAGAAGAGGGAGGACAAGAGAACAGAGAGAACGGAGAGAAGAGGGAGGACAAGAGAACAGAGAGAACGGAGAGAAGAGGGAGGCAAGAGAACAGAGAGAACGGAGACAAGAGGGAGGACAAGAGAACAGAGAGAACGGAGAGAAGAGGGAGGACAAGAGAACTGAGAGGACAGAAGAACGGAGAGAACAGAGAGGACAAGAAAACTGAGAGGACGGAAGAACGGAGAGAAGAGGGAGGACAAGAGGTTTGATGATGAAAAGAGGTGCCCCCTATAGTCAGGAATTTGATTAGCTCTGAAGATCACTTGAATATGGCAACATCCTCCATAATAACTTTTCAAATCCAGTGTTGTTTTAGTTTAATGGTAGTTTTAGTTTTAGTATAATTAGGCTACAGATTCAAATTGTTAGTTTAGTTGTTAATTACTAAATCTAAAAAGCAAATTAGTTTAGTTGTAGTTTTTAATTAATGAACTAAGGCAGCATCGATTTAGTTTAAATTGCTAAAATGTATTTTAGTTTCGGTTTTAGTTAACTAAAACAACAGTTTTCAAATCTCCACCTTCTGCAATGCCCATATATTGAGGCATTTGATGTTTTATTCCCATTATATATAATAGCCCATACTGGGGGCAGTGGGGGATATGTTGTAACATCCATGAGCACATGAAAAAAGACAGGCCTAGAAGTTATGCCAAGTCATCCAAAACTACTTTACATGTTTACTAATAACATACCTTGTTTACAGTGAAAACTACCATGTGTGTTTACTAATAACAACAAGGACCAATCAGAGTGGATCGAGAATAAACCACAGTAGACAGGGATTTATGGCCATAAACAACCCTTGCCCTTGGGCTTGGATGGTTTATGGACCATAAATCCCTGCCTACTGTGGTTCAGAGGAGGTCAGACACGGTTGAACTTTACTAATTAAAATGGCTGAGGTCACACTAATTGTTTTTCTTATCTCAACAGACTACCTCTCGACTTTCACTGAGGTTGGCCCCAGTTTTCAAATCAAGATTCAAGGCTGGGGCTAGTCATAGAAAAAGCTAAAAAAAGCTTTCTACCTTGCAATATCCAAGATCAATTAGTGATGACCTCAGTGGTTTTAATTAGCAAACGTCAACCATGTCTGACCTCCTCTGACTGTGGTTTATCTATTACATATATCTTGTACAGAAAATGTCATCAGGTGGCTGGCCTTATCCATGGATGCATATGTGGTGGGCATGTCAGTGTTAATCATGATTTATTAAGCGACGCATACCAGTAATTAGATCGCTTGTGGTAGAAAAGTTTAGCCTATACTGTTACATTGTTGTGCCTGCATGGTTATCTTTCCAATCATTAAAAAAAACATACACATGTACAAAGTCCAATAACATCACAATCTTAGCTATCATATATACTAAAACAACCTTTTAGTGTATACACCTGATTATTTCTTCAAATTAAAGCAAAATAATTATGTGTGAATTCAAGAAAAGGGTCTTACAGATGTTTGTACAATGAAACTATCTTTCTAGGAGTAGCTTAGAAGACAAGGCTTGTCAGGATGAGCAGTAGAACGCTGATAGCTGCAGAAATAGCTGTAGAAAGAAATGGTAACAGCATAAAACAAGTATATAATTATAATACGTTGAACTGGAATGATCAGAGGAGGTCCGACACTGTCATGCGTGCTACAATTAATGAACATCCCAAGGACTAAAACAGTCAGCACGAGAATTGGAAACGCCATACGGCCAAGATCTTGTTTAGTCATGTGTGCTACGATTAATGAACATCCCAAGGACTAAAACAGTCAGCACGAGAATTGGAAACGCCATACGGCCAAGATCTTGTTTAGTCATGTGTGCTACGATTAATGAACATCCCAAGGACTAAAACAGTCAGCACGAGAATTGGAAACGCCATACGGCCAAGATCTTGTTTAGTCATGTGTGCTACGATTAATGAACATCCCAAGGACTAAAACAGTCAGCACGAGAATTGGAAACGCCATATGGCCAAGATCTTGTTTGGTTTGGGGGGTTGTTCACAATACTGAAAGCGTCTTGACAGTCAGAAGTACGCAACTTTGCACGATTTTGTGACTTCCAAACGGCATTTATGTGGCTGTTGAGAGCTAGATGAACGGTGGTGATCATCTTGACCTAATAGACAGCTTCAGCATGGTTGAAAATACCCCCAACCTGAGTGAACCCAGCATGCTGAAAGCTTCCGATGCCCAGGAATCGCTGTTGAAATCGCCGTGCATCTAGCTCTCAACAGCCACATAAATGCCATTTGGAAGTCACAAAATTGTGCAAAGTTACGTACTTCTGGAGATGCTTTCAGTATTGTGAAACTCCCCCCCCCCCCCCCCCCCCCCAAACCAAACAAGATCTTGGCCGTATGGCGTTGCCAATTCTCGTGCTGACTGTTTTTAATCCTTGAAATGTTCATTAATTGTAGCACACGTGACAATGTTGAAGCATTGGAATGCAGGTGGTTAGCAATTAACTTCACAATCAGGATCACATGTTTATGTATATGACATCACTAGTGCCAGACCTCCGCTGGCTGATGATATTCTGCATTGCACCAAGTGAGTGTTCATTTCCATGTAAGCACCCACCCCCAACTTGATCTGCTAGCAGTGTGGTCATTGGTCACCCCAGTGCAGTCTTGTTTCAGCAAAGGGTTTACACTCTTAGTTTAGTTGTAGTTACACACAATGTAGTTTGTGGATTGTGTTAGTTTTAGTTTAATGGTTTTACAATTAGAAATGTACTCACCTGCTCCTCCAGATGTTGTCATCATTGTGGCTGTTCAGGAGAAAGGAAAGCATCAGAATTACTTTCACAATAACAATCTACCCTCCCAGTTTTGACCATTCCACCCCTCATTGTTTTGTATATGTGGCAGTCCTGGATAGAAATCGAATATTATTCCGTCGCGTATTTTGAGCGGATCACTGAGTTTGATGCCCTATAGCGCTGAACTTCCGCTAAGGGCGGGGCTCATACGCGACGTGTAAACGCATGAATATCTGATACGTCTATGAAGCGCGTATGAGCCCCGCCCGTAGCGGAAGTTCAGCGCTATAGCGCGTCAAACTTAGTGATGCGCTCGAAATACGCGATGGAATAATATTTGATTTCTATTCGGGACTGCCACATATGTATATAAAGTTGTTTATCAAACATGCAAATTAAAAGTGTAAATTTAGACATCTATGAATGGAATTGGACAAACAGTGTTGTTGATATACGTGTGGGTACACGCAACTTATCCGCTCATACACGGAGACAAACACTTAGCAAGCACTTTGTTCACTAGACCATTTTTTCCTCGTGAGAGGGCGGGGTCTGGGCACAAGACTATGCACCCACCTATTGAGATTATAAGCATGTTCACTGCCATGTCATTGCCACGTACCTCCTGGAATCACATTCTCCAAAGCACCATTGCCAAGTAGGTTGGTTGCAGTCACTCTGACTCGGCACTCTGAATCACCTAGAAGATCTGGCGGGAGATCCTGGGTGAAGGTGACCTCGTAACCCATCGTGGGAACATCAACGGGGGATACGCGTATGGTAGTCCCACAAGTGGTTGTGACTTCAAATGAGTCAATTGGCACCCCATTGTCATTGAAGGTCCACGTTATCACCACTTGCGTGTCACTCGTAACATTAAGCATAAGGTTATTGACAGTTGGTACGCCTAGAGAGAAAAAGAACTCTACGTAATCACCCTAGCAGGAATAGATATTACATGTGTGTTTATATATGCTATGAAACACATAAATGCTTTAGAACATTTTGTCTTAGCTAGAAGATTCTTTAAGATGAAAGTGAAGAGATAGTGGTTGCCGGAACAACGGGAAGAGAGGGTAGTATCATTCTGCACTACATTTGTGGTATCTTGTTCTACAACATGGTACTTGAGTCTTCTTCTAAATGCAGCAACTGCAAACATATCCTTCCTTAGTGCACCAGGGTAGCTTAAACTTCCTATGGGGGCTGTATCTCTCCAGCATGACTTCAATGGCTTTCTGGCTCTGACCACTTGGCTACATCAGTGTGTGAAATTAGGCTCAATAGCCAGGTCGCCAGTAGTGTCCACTAACTTTCAGATTAAGTTGCCATTACATAATTTTGGTCGCCTGCAAGCACATACAAAGTGAATAAAACAAACAAACAAACAAACACAACACACACACACACACACACACACACACACACACACACACACACACACACACACACACACACACACACACACACACACACCGCTCGATTAGACAGTGATACCACACAGGCAGATGCCTCAAGCAGCAAAAATCCTACTGTGCGTAATATTATGTGAGTGGTGCCGTTGCTTCGACAGAAATGAGCACAGGAACCAGTTTGTGAAGGGATGTGCATTAATGAAGCTTGAAAGCATCAAGAAGCATGAACTCTCGAAGCAGCCCAAGGACTCTGAGGCTGCACACCGTAGTGGAAGGCTGGTCCAAGATGTCGTCCTGCCAGCCAGCCATGTGTGTGTGTGTGTGTGTGTGTGGGAGAGTGAGAAGTCACGGCCGACTGCTTCACAAACCCAAACAGCTCCAAAGTCATCTCAGACTCGTTCTCGAGCTCTTCACTTGGCCGCATAGGCTCACGTATTATGATACGCATGCCGTGCGCCGCACATCCGAGCCAGCCTGACGCTTTGTTGCCAAGAATGGTGCTAGGAAACGAAAAGTAAGTTGCTAAGTGACGGTATATTGTTGCCAATGGCGACCTGGTGAGCATTGATTTGACACACTGCTACATGTACATGTACATATGAACAACAGCCCTTACAATCCCATAAAGTAATGCTGTACACCTGGCAGCCACTCAGTAAACTCAAACTACACTAATAGTGTACTTAGTTTAGTCCCAATATAAATGTCTATTACACCTATTATTTTTGTAATAGGTATCTGGGAACGCCAATGAGATTGCTATGATGGCTGTCTACAAGCTACTGAGCAAAAGTTGAAATAGTCATTTGATTGGTCAATGTGCACAATAGTACACTGATATTGTTTACTTGTAAATTATAGCATAGTTTATAGCTACACTGATGTTGTTTCCTGTAAATATTATGGTACAGTTTACAGTATACAAACATACCTTATACTATATACAAATATAGTTTACTATTAGTATGTAATAACACAATTTACTGTGGAACTTGGGATTAATAGCACTTGTAATGCCCTAAATAGCATTTGGCTTCGCCTCATGCTATTTAGGGCATTACTCGTGCTATTAATCCCAAATACCACAGTAGACAGTGCTATTACCTATACATACATGTAGATCAGATTTGGAGCACTCCTGTAATCGTAAAAGCTACAGACTGCTGCAGATTACTGCCATGTGCATGTGCAAGTACGGCAGAGGTACTACATACACGAACAATCAATAAACCACATAAAAAAAAGGCAGGTCTAGATGTTATACAAGTCATCCACGACACCAATACTAAGTTTCCTCAGCTGTGCTGGAATGACTGGGAGATGGGGACTGCTATCTCATGCACGAAATGCATTCAGGTGGCTGGCTTTAACCATATGACAAGTACATTGTAGAAGCTTCTCGAATGTAGAGTCTGTTTGTGCAGCTGTCCTTACAGAGATGTAAATGTGAAGTAGACAGTGTATGTTTAAAACTCTTTAGGGCCTTGAAAATTTCTCGTGATATGGCTGTACTTAAACTGCACGTAGCAATCTCTATCGTACCCTACAGCAATAGTTATAGCTTGCCTAAACCTCAGCGATATGTCCCGGTTGTTATTTGTAATGTTTGTTATCCTAGGCAGGAAGAGGTGGGGTGTAAGAGGTGGGACGATCATCAAGATAGCCATGTGGTAAGCATGCAGGTCACAGCTTTGTAGAACAATCTGTTTTCTTGTTCAACGCCACTATTAGCCTTGCTGCTGAAGTGAATGGGATTATAGTTAACTCGCATTGGAAGCGTTAATCCAGGTAAGCATAAACAAGAGTTCATAACAGTTATAAACTCTTGGTGTAAAACAAAGGCAAGATAAGCCTTCCAACTTGTACCGTTCGAGCGATACTCTTTGTCAAAACCTAGCTCTGTCGAAACAGCTGCTTGCTCTGATGCTCAGTACCTTAGCCCGCCCTTATTACTACAGTTTCAGAGAGTGGAAGCACTAACAAATTACCAGCAATAATGTCAGTTCTTTGTTGCACATGGCCGCCGAGTGAGATGCCACAAAACAGTACAATGTTAGTTGCACGGATAAATCCGCTGTCGGCCCTAAAGGGTTGAAGGCTGTGTGTGTAGCTGTATAACTTACTTCCAACCAGGAGTTCAAAAGTCTGTTCATCAAAGCCTAGGAAGTTTGATGCATTACAAGTGTAGTTCCCAGCATTCCCTGCTACTGCACTGGTGACGACGACCCGGCTACCATTGACCATCACGTTGGAGTCGACTGCATCAGTAGTGAGGGTCACATTTGGAGTCGGGACACCAACAGTGGTACACTCGAGATACCCAGTTGCACCAGTCATGATGGCAAAGACAGTGGAGACATTGCCACGGAAACGGAGGTTGCCTGGACTGATTGTAATTGTTGGAGGAACTGCATGGTAGGTAAAACGAATACACTTTTCAAGGTAGGAACTAAATGGAATACATTATGATACAGTTATAAAATGTACAATGTATATACAGATGTACATGCACATGCACAATTCCCCCCTATACTTGTATATGATGAAATCTGGCTATAATGAAAAAATGTTTTGATGAGAAACTTTAGCTACAGCACACTTTTGTGTTTAACTCTCTACTGTGATGCTTTTGGGCAACTTATTGAACGTCTCTGAATATAAAACCACTCAAAGACAATGGCTAGGTGCTTAGATAAGCTTATGGTGCATTTGCGGGCAAGTAGTGGAGTTTTTGCTTAAGTATTGCATATTGTGTGTCCGTGCCATCCTTACTTAGAGAGTCTACCGACTCTCTGATACACTATAATACAGCAAGAGTGCATAAGAACGTTCTATGCGCTCTTGAATATATTTATAACGTGCACAATGTACAGATGTACATGCACAATCTCCCAAGCCCTTCCCACTTTGTTTTTGCGTACTGCAAGTTATCAAAAATTGGAACCAGGGAAGGCCTGGGAACGAGGTTAGCAAGAGTAGGTACATTGTAAACATGCAGTAGTGGCAGTGGCCTTCAATACAAACACACTCCGTAGGAAATGCCCAATTCTCTAATTTCTACTACTCTAGTCAAGAGCACAATGTCATAAGAACGGCCGGCTTGAGTAAGAACGTGTAACTCCAATAGAAGCCCATAGTCCGGTCAAAATTATTGAACTGTACTAAAAATAGAACACACGGTCACGTCCTTAGCAACAATGGCTTATGTCTATGCGCAGCTGTGCATACACGTTACTATTTTTAGTATTCATGGTAAATTCCGACTGGTTTCAAATTTTACGGAGTTACACGCTCTTATTCTAGCCGCCCGTTCTTAAGTGTTCTTGTTTAGTGTAAAGCAACTTGTAAAGGATTGTAGTTTTATACAGGCACAGGGAATGCCACTGTATGTCAAACAGGCAACGTACACTGCAGTATACACCCACCAGTGTAGATGTATGTCAACAACAACTGGATGGAAACTTACACTGCACAATGAGTTCAAAAGTAGTGCTGCCGTCCCCAGCGGTGTTATTGCTAGATACAGTATACATCCCAGCATCCTCCCGCCGCACTGTGGTAAATGTAATGCTGGTCGCTGTCAGAGCTACATTACTGGAGGAGGTGATTGGCCAACCATTCCTTGACCAAGTGAAGAAGGAAGGAAAGGGGTTAGCATCAATAGTGATATTGATTTGAACATTTGTATCACCCTCTGTGACCGTCTGTGGTCCTGGACTAGTGTATATTGGTGCATCTGCAGGGAGAAAATGAATTCACATCAGTACACGTTAATTAGTACTGTATATATACCATAGATTGGACAATTTTCGCATTAAGGAATTTCCTTACGCCAGGACAGAAATGCCAAGTAAACAATTTCAGTCTAACAGTCTAAAAATATTATGGGCCCATGGGCACTCGCAGCTCAAGCACCAAAAATTGGGGGTGGGTGGTTGCATGGAGGTGCTTGAATAGTCCAACTATCCCCGTGCAAGCGCCCACCCTGGATGTGAAGGAACCAGGGGGTACCGAATCGACCTGCTTCGCTGCTTCACTCGTTCTCTGTTGAGGCCACCCCGATGGTGGAGAAGCTGTATTGTGCTAGAAAGCAGACCAACCCCTAGCCTTGTTGCCAAGCTTCCGCAACGTTGCTTGCAGTACAGGAATTCCAAACAAGGAACGCTGTGAATGAGGCTATAGACGGGTGTGTGCGAAACTTTGCTGCTGGATGTCATGATGCCTAAACCGCATTAGAATGATCACAGCTATGTACATGTACGTGAGCTCAGCTGACCTATTTTCAATCCACTACGCAAGAATTTAGCATGGTGGGTGGTTACATGGAGGATCTCACAAAAAAAACCCCCACAAAAGTGTCAAAATGGGGGGTGGGGGCTTGCATGGGGATGGGCGCTTGCCCGGGACAATACAGTAATGCCTTCTAGCCAGGTCTTCTGTCTCACTTGCAGTTTGCAGTATTAACATAGTGGTATGCACTGCAAGTACAGTAGGCGCCAATAAAAAGTTTACGTTCCATTTTCGTTCTACGGTGCGAACCGTTCCGTTCTGTTTTTACGGAATCTCCCGTTTTTGTGTAAGTACGATTGCTGACTCAGCAATTATTGGCTTCCGCAAGGAACAGGTAAATTTCGACACAACATATCTTCAGTTAGAAGCAAGCTATCGACATGGAATAAACGTATAGCTAAGACTTGTAGATAAAACATATCCAAAAATCAATAAAAACTTCTCGGGACCATGTTGGTTCCAAGAAACAAGAAGACATGGCTTTATCACGAGTCTGGAAATGTGACTACAGATGCTACAAAGGGTACAGTGCTAGCCTCGTTCCCAGGCTCTCCCGCTCAAGAACGTGAACATTGAAGTTGTGCAAGTGGAAAAGGCCGGGTCTTTTATCTCACGTGAGCAGCATCAAGGTTTTAGAATGCTGTGGCTAGAGTACCGGTAGTGGAAATTAAGTTCTAGGGAAGATAACTTCTGATAGCAAACTCCAATTTTAATGAAACTAGTGGATGGAGGCGATCTTGAAGAGCCCAACCAAGAAGGCGTGACTGTTACAGCGAATGGGCATAGATGACGATCGATCACTAACAAGGACGCCGAAGATACCCCTGCTCGCGCAGGCGGTGGGAAAGGGGCCGGTGTGGCTACTGGCCAGAGGGAACAAAGGCGTCATGTCATGCCACCGGTGGCAGCAACCCTACCCCTCGTGGGATGTCTACGGGTGACGCCAACCCCGGGGCAATTTTTCTGGCTGAGGGCAGGACCGCGTTTGGTGGAATTTCGATGGGCTTCCCCTATTATCCAGCGTACCACAGGTTCCACCCAGGTATGCATCCTTGCCTGCCTCCCTTTGGCATGGGTTGGGGATATCCAATGACTGGGCCTGCATCACAGAGTAGCACAAGGGAAGACATTGGTCCAGGAAAGAAGAACACAGACCAGACTGATCTTGATGCCATGGGGGAATCATCTAGAGGTAGCCGCAAGAGACCTAGGGAGGATGAGGAGGAGGAGGATGTGCTCTCCCTCCTGGACAAGTCTGAGGCACTGGAGCTAGTGGAATTTGACCCAACCGTTGATCCTAAAGACACATGGGAGCCACCGCAACCTATCCTCACCTTTCTGGAGAAATACTTTAACAAATCATTATCAGAGGAAGAGAGAGCCGCGATCATGAATGACTTTCCAAAACTGAAATGCGATGCACTGGTCGCTCCACAGTTGGATCAACAAGTCAAGGAGCAAATGCAGCAGAGAGGTAAAGATCCTCGGAAGTCACTGTACAAGGTGCAGGAAAAAATCCTTGATATTGCTGGACCATTGACATGCCTATGGGCAGATCGACCTTCTCAACAAACAGGCATCAGTCTCAGCAGAGGATATCTTGCTGTTAACCCAGCGGGCACTAGTGCTGCAACAAACAGGCATCAGTCTCAGCAGAGGATATCTTGCTGTTAACCCAGCGGGCACTAGTGCTGCAACAAACAGGCATCAGTCTCAGCAGAGGATATCTTGCTGTTAACCCAGCGGGCACTAGTGCTGCAACAAACAGGCATCAGTCTCAGCAGAGGATATCTTGCTGTTAACCCAGCGGGCACTAGTGCTGCAACAAACAGGCATCAGTCTCAGCAGAGGATATCTTGCTGTTAACCCAGCGGGCACTAGTGCTGCAACAAACAGGCATCAGTCTCAGCAGAGGATATCTTGCTGCTAACCCAGCGGGCACTAGTGCTGCAACAAACAGGCATCAGTCTCAGCAGAGGATATCTTGCTGCTAACCCAGCGGGCACTAGTGCTGCAACAAACAGGCATCAGTCTCAGCAGAGGATATCTTGCTGCTAACCCAGCGGGCACTAGTGCTGCAACAAACAGGCATCAGTCTCAGCAGAGGATATCTTGCTGTTAACCCAGCGGGCACTAGTGCTGCAACAAACAGGCATCAGTCTCAGCAGAGGATATCTTGCTGTTAACCCAGCGGGCACTAGTGCTGCAACAAACAGGCATCAGTCTCAGCAGAGGATATCTTGCTGTTAACCCAGCGGGCACTAGTGCTGCAACAAACAGGCATCAGTCTCAGCAGAGGATATCTTGCTGCTAACCCAGCGGGCACTAGTGCTGCAACAAACAGGCATCAGTCTCAGCAGAGGATATCTTGCTGCTAACCCAGCGGGCACTAGTGCTGCAACAAACAGGCATCAGTCTCAGCAGAGGATATCTTGCTGCTAACCCAGCGGGCACTAGTGCTGCAACAAACAGGCATCAGTCTCAGCAGAGGATATCTTGCTGCTAACCCAGCGGGCACTAGTGCTGCAACAAACAGGCATCAGTCTCAGCAGAGGATATCTTGCTGTTAACCCAGCGGGCACTAGTGCTGCAACAAACAGGCATCAGTCTCAGCAGAGGATATCTTGCTGTTAACCCAGCGGGCACTAGTGCTGCAACAAACAGGCATCAGTCTCAGCAGAGGATATCTTGCTGTTAACCCAGCGGGCACTAGTGCTGCAACAAACAGGCATCAGTCTCAGCAGAGGATATCTTGCTGTTAACCCAGCGGGCACTAGTGCTGCAACAAACAGGCATCAGTCTCAGCAGAGGATATCTTGCTGTTAACCCAGCGGGCACTAGTGCTGCAACAAACAGGCATCAGTCTCAGCAGAGGATATCTTGCTGTTAACCCAGCGGGCACTAGTGCTGCAACAAACAGGCATCAGTCTCAGCAGAGGATATCTTGCTGCTAACCCAGCGGGCACTAGTGCTGCAACAAACAGGCATCAGTCTCAGCAGAGGATATCTTGCTGCTAACCCAGCGGGCACTAGTGCTGCAACAAACAGGCATCAGTCTCAGCAGAGGATATCTTGCTGCTAACCCAGCGGGCACTAGTGCTGCAACAAACAGGCATCAGTCTCAGCAGAGGATATCTTGCTGCTAACCCAGCGGGCACTAGTGCTGCAACAAACAGGCATCAGTCTCAGCAGAGGATATCTTGCTGCTAACCCAGCGGGCACTAGTGCTGCAACAAACAGGCATCAGTCTCAGCAGAGGATATCTTGCTGCTAACCCAGCGGGCACTAGTGCTGCAACAAACAGGCATCAGTCTCAGCAGAGGATATCTTGCTGCTAACCCAGCGGGCACTAGTGCTGCAACAAACAGGCATCAGTCTCAGCAGAGGATATCTTGCTGCTAACCCAGCGGGCACTAGTGCTGCAACAAACAGGCATCAGTCTCAGCAGAGGATATCTTGCTGTTAACCCAGCGGGCACTAGTGCTGCAACAAACAGGCATCAGTCTCAGCAGAGGATATCTTGCTGCTAACCCAGCGGGCACTAGTGCTGCAACAAACAGGCATCAGTCTCAGCAGAGGATATCTTGCTGCTAACCCAGCGGGCACTAGTGCTGCAACAAACAGGCATCAGTCTCAGCAGAGGATATCTTGCTGTTAACCCAGCGGGCACTAGTGCTGCAACAAACAGGCATCAGTCTCAGCAGAGGATATCTTGCTGTTAACCCAGCGGGCACTAGTGCTGCAACAAACAGGCATCAGTCTCAGCAGAGGATATCTTGCTGCTAACCCAGCGGGCACTAGTGCTGCAACAAACAGGCATCAGTCTCAGCAGAGGATATCTTGCTGCTAACCCAGCGGGCACTAGTGCTGCAACAAACAGGCATCAGTCTCAGCAGAGGATATCTTGCTGCTAACCCAGCGGGCACTAGTGCTGCAACAAACAGGCATCAGTCTCAGCAGAGGATATCTTGCTGTTAACCCAGCGGGCACTAGTGCTGCAACAAACAGGCATCAGTCTCAGCAGAGGATATCTTGCTGTTAACCCAGCGGGCACTAGTGCTGCAACAAACAGGCATCAGTCTCAGCAGAGGATATCTTGCTGTTAACCCAGCGGGCACTAGTGCTGCAACAAACAGGCATCAGTCTCAGCAGAGGATATCTTGCTGTTAACCCAGCGGGCACTAGTGCTGCAACAAACAGGCATCAGTCTCAGCAGAGGATATCTTGCTGTTAACCCAGCGGGCACTAGTGCTGCAACAAACAGGCATCAGTCTCAGCAGAGGATATCTTGCTGTTAACCCAGCGGGCACTAGTGCTGCAACAAACAGGCATCAGTCTCAGCAGAGGATATCTTGCTGCTAACCCAGCGGGCACTAGTGCTGCAACAAACAGGCATCAGTCTCAGCAGAGGATATCTTGCTGCTAACCCAGCGGGCACTAGTGCTGCAACAAACAGGCATCAGTCTCAGCAGAGGATATCTTGCTGCTAACCCAGCGGGCACTAGTGCTGCAACAAACAGGCATCAGTCTCAGCAGAGGATATCTTGCTGCTAACCCAGCGGGCACTAGTGCTGCAACAAACAGGCATCAGTCTCAGCAGAGGATATCTTGCTGCTAACCCAGCGGGCACTAGTGCTGCAACAAACAGGCATCAGTCTCAGCAGAGGATATCTTGCTGCTAACCCAGCGGGCACTAGTGCTGCAACAAACAGGCATCAGTCTCAGCAGAGGATATCTTGCTGTTAACCCAGCGGGCACTAGTGCTGCAACAAACAGGCATCAGTCTCAGCAGAGGATATCTTGCTGCTAACCCAGCGGGCACTAGTGCTGCAACAAACAGGCATCAGTCTCAGCAGAGGATATCTTGCTGTTAACCCAGCGGGCACTAGTGCTGCAACAAACAGGCATCAGTCTCAGCAGAGGATATCTTGCTGCTAACCCAGCGGGCACTAGTGCTGCAACAAACAGGCATCAGTCTCAGCAGAGGATATCTTGCTGTTAACCCAGCGGGCACTAGTGCTGCAACAAACAGGCATCAGTCTCAGCAGAGGATATCTTGCTGTTAACCCAGCGGGCACTAGTGCTGCAACAAACAGGCATCAGTCTCAGCAGAGGATATCTTGCTGTTAACCCAGCGGGCACTAGTGCTGCAACAAACAGGCATCAGTCTCAGCAGAGGATATCTTGCTGTTAACCCAGCGGGCACTAGTGCTGCAACAAACAGGCATCAGTCTCAGCAGAGGATATCTTGCTGTTAACCCAGCGGGCACTAGTGCTGCAACAAACAGGCATCAGTCTCAGCAGAGGATATCTTGCTGCTAACCCAGCGGGCACTAGTGCTGCAACAAACAGGCATCAGTCTCAGCAGAGGATATCTTGCTGCTAACCCAGCGGGCACTAGTGCTGCAACAAACAGGCATCAGTCTCAGCAGAGGATATCTTGCTGTTAACCCAGCGGGCACTAGTGCTGCAACAAACAGGCATCAGTCTCAGCAGAGGATATCTTGCTGTTAACCAGCGGGCACTAGTGCTGCTGGGCAGTGCATCACACAGCATCACAGTGGAGAGACGAAAGATTGCCTGGGCTTGCATCAACCCAAAAATGAAATTGCTGGCCATCGAAGATTATGAAAAGCGGGAGGCCAAACTCTTCGGACCAGGATTCCTGGAGAAGGCAGAAAACCCTATGCCAAAAAGGAAGGGTATCCTGAACAAGGGACGTTCATTTGAGAATGACAAACGTGATCTGAGAAGTTTTTTATCTAAGGGCACACCTGCTCAGTATGGCGGCAAGGAAGAACCAGTGCCGACAGCCATACAACATCAGATTCCAATTGAAGCCGAACCCTCAGAATGCCGACCAAACAGTACAGATGGCAACACCCAAGGAAATCTTCCGATTGAACTGGAGACCAGACCAGGAAAGATTACTTTTATCATATACACAATCTGGACTCCCTACCTCCAGCAGGCCGAACCCAATATTGCCATTGCGGTGATATGCCTATGTTTTTTTTGTACCATATATGGATACTTGCTCTATCAGAGAGTCGGTAGACTCTCTATGTAGGGATGGCGCCGACGCGCAATATATGCAATACTTAAGCAAAAGCCGTATAACTTCACCACAAACATGCCAAAAGCTTATTTAAGCGCCCAGGCTTCCTCTTTGAGTGCCTTTATGATCAGCAAGACTCATATAAGTGGCCAAAAGCCACACGGAAGACAGCTAAACGCAAAAGTGTGCGGTCATGAAAGTGTCATTTTTCGTATTCTTTCTTTCTTTCTTTCTTGTTACGACCACGATGTTCAACAACGATATCTCGCAAACTGTTTAAGTACTCACCGTTATTTTAGCACGAAACTGATGCTTATCACAGCGCGGAGCTCTACGACCACTCAGCGTCTTCATAGCTTCAAATTCACCCGGGTCAATAAAAGCCATTCACAACACTCTGTGGTTGCTGTCCGTTGTGAAGGACGCCATTTTCTAATTTTGTACGCATGTGCACATGTAGTCTTGTTCCCAGGCCAAATACCACGCTCATTGGTCTGAGAATGAGACTAGTGCACAAGCGAAATTGCGAGTTGACCACGCGCACGGCTGGGACGGGTCTCTTCCCGTAGTAGTGGGCAAGGTTTATGAACACCACATACAGGTAAGGCGCTGCATTCGGCTGCCAACTTATAGCTACACTAAATAAAGTAGCTACTCACAGCTTTAGTAAACTGTGACGCTATGATGGTCAGTTGTCATTCCTGTGCTGCAGCTGGTCAGTCGTCATGAGATTGAAAATCAGGAGATTGGTTTCAAAAAGTTTGGTATGGAGCTCCGGAGAGTGGTTGGCCTTCATCAGATTCTAGCTGGCAATGTTATTACATGCTTGGAACCACTACTAAATTGCCGTTTCAAGTTCTGGTGTTGTGGTTACACTTTGTTCTTCTTAGGCTTAGGTCTAACTGTAACTGAGATTAACATCAAAAAAGGACAGAAACAAGACTTAAAAAACATTAAAAATGTAAAAAGATGTAGGGATGGCATGCCAAAAAGTATGCAAACAAGGTAGGGATGATCATAATAGTGAAGGTAAATTTATAAAGCCCTATCCCTACATCTTTTTACATTACAGTTGCAAACTAATATGAAAACGATGCAGGGATGAGGCTTTGTAAATTTACCTTCACTATTATATCATCCCTATACCCTGTTTGCATACTTTTTAGCATGCCATCCCTACATCTTTTTACATTTTTAATGTTTTTTAAGTCTTGTTTATATACAACGGAGCTATAAACTTACTGTTGTGCAATGCAAAAATGAAGGTTTTACCAGTGTCACATTTGCTCATCTCACTCATATAATTCCATCTCAGTTTCAGGGCCCCTACAGGGCCCTCACCAAATTGGATACAGTTTGCTCATTAATATTCATTAAAATATTACCTTCCTTTTCTTCGTGCAGGATCCAGGCATGCATGCGTTTAACTATACCGCTAAAAAAGTTGCTTTAGCCTGTAACAGCTGTGCTGGTTGGGTGGGCGGAGCAGGCAATTCGATAGCAGTGCCTGCGGTTAACAATCCGCGTACGAAGTACTGATTTCGGCGTCAGTTATTTCCTGTTGGAAGAACATCTTACCGTATATTACACTGTATTCGAATTCTACAAAGACAGGCACAGGGTGGCTCGGAAGAGTTTTCGCCGAGACGACTTACCGTTTATGATATATATACGCCTACATTTAGTCACTTGGTCGGTCAAAAACCACCTGGGTTTTGGATAGAAACGCGTGTCACTCGCTTCCCCTGGCACACAGCGACAAAGTTGCTCCGAGCCGCCCTCAAGTAAGTTGAGTTTTACCCGAAGATGTTGAAAAGTTGTACCTGCAATCCTCTCTGAAGACAAAATCTGACGCCAAAAGTCACGAACTTTGTCGTCGCCGCTCGCCTTAGTATGCTGTACATAAGAATTAATACTATACTGGTTAAAAGGTGCTCATAGTACTGTTATATGTCGCTTCTATTGCATGCTGTAACTGGTTCCTGCACGGAGAAAAGGAAGGTAATATTTTTTATGAATATTAATAAGCAAACTCGTATTCCGTAACCTTAACACAAGACGTACAGCCTAACACAATGTCAGTAATCACAACTTACACAACACAACGATGACGCCAATGTCAGTGAAACCTGCCCCAGCACGACACTGGAACGCAAACCCATTATCACTTCGGGAGACATTTATAAATTCAAATGTCAAGGGATCAATTGTCATGAGATTGGGTGGTAGAGTGCTCCCAAAGGTAGAACTTCCAGGATCACGAATGTTGAGGGTTGGAGTTTGTGTTATTGCTTGACACCTGAATGTCACACTCTCATCCTCAATCACGCTAATAGCAACTTCTGGAGCTTGTTCATCTTGTGATGCTTGAGAGGTATTCAGCATTATCTGGCCTGTGGGATTGTTGTAGACAAACATATGTCTAACTCACGCTAATGTATGGGAGTCAATGGGGAAGCCTTGCAGCTGCACGCAGTTTATAAAAAGTCATATTTTGTACTACAAGGCACGCAAGAACCCGTATCAGGTACTACAAGTCATGTGCGTACGTCTGAATGTGCAATGAAATCGAAGGTTCGTATGAGTACCAAGCTATATATACCAGACAAAAATATCTCGTTTGTTGCCATTGGCATGGTTACACATGCTGTGTATGCGTAACAATACAGACAGCAACAAACTCGTGGTATAGCTTTGACAATTAGAGTTTAACTGTGGTATTTTCCCTCCCCAAGGGCTACAAGACTCCTCTCCATGTTTAGTCTCATTTTCTAGGCCCCGCCCAGCTTGCTATCGCTTGCAGTATGGAAAAATGATAGGCCTGGAATAATTTATCATGTGTGTAGGGTAAAGTGTAAAGGGTAGAGAGGACTTAATTGAGCCTAGGCAGATCATCAATGTGCCCACGCACGTAGGTGCACAATCAACAGTACGTGAGCCCTGTTTTGGTAAGGGCCCGTTCTAACAGTTCTTTCGAACAATAAGTGCAGAGAAGGTATGAGCAAAGCCTGAGAAAGAGCCGCCTTGGCATTTATTAGCGCCTTGGAAAACACTCTCCGAGGTATTCAGTGATCAGTTTGCAAGGTAACGTATATACATGTAGTGTAGTTCCGGTTCTGTTGGCCATAAATGAATTGAACGAGTAGTCTAAGAGTAAACTATCAATACTCGGATGCCAGCAATAATTGGACAATTGTACACGGAGACTAAGCCATGCATCTCATTCCAGACCACGGTACGGTGTGTGCACAGTACAGAGGATCTGGGAACGAGACTGGCTCCAGACTATAGTCTCATTCCAGACCACGGTACGGTGTGTGCACAGTACAGAGGATCTGGGAACGAGACTGGCTCCAGATCTTAACCTGGTCAAAGTCATTGAGAAGGAAAGACCGAGAAGGAAATATGGAGAAAATGACAATAATTTGGGTGAGGGAGAAGGGAGAGGGGAGAAGGGGAGAAGGGGAGAAGGGGAGAAGGGGAGAAGGGGAGAAGGGGAGAAGGGGAGAAGGGGAGAAGGGGAGAAGGGGAGAAGGGGAGAAGGGGAGAAGGGGAGAAGGGGAGAAGGGGAGAAGGGGAGAAGGGGAGAAGGGGAGAAGGGGAGAAGGGGAGAAGGGGAGAAGGGGAGAAGGGGAGAAGGGAGAAGGGAGGGAAAAGGGAGAAGGGAGAAGGGAGAGAGAAGAGAGGGAGAAAGGAATGACAAGCGCATGCCAACCATGTCACAGCCACAGAAAGTAACCACAAGCACATAAACAAGTGAAACCAGGCAGCTGTTTCTGGCATTGTACAACCTAAAATTGGCATGGCCGAAAGACTGAGATCAAAAGGATAGGGGTACATGAATGTAATCAGTGACCTTAAAAGGACATACCTGTATGTTATTTATAGCAAACAATGTAAACAAGTGAAAACAGTAGGTGCTTCAAGACATTGTGGGTGAGCGTGAGCATGCATATTGGAATGTATGGTGTAATATAGCAATTGACGTCAATACCTTACGTAACCAAACGTGAAATGGATAGTGGACGGAAAGCTGGATACTATGCCACCGTTTTGAGTGGCAAAAAAACACCACAGGAGCAGTTTGCAAGCTCCTTTCTCATGAGCATATGAAGTGATTTTACATTTCCACTCACAATGCACAAGGTCTCGACAGGATCTAATGCTCATCATGCACTCAAGTGAATAAGCTTACCTGCATGTATCATTGAGCTCGCAAAGTGCTTTGCTGTACTTGTGCTCCATAGACCACGGTCTTCCTTGCCACTCAAAATGGTGGCGTAATATCCGGATTTCCGTCCACTGTCCGTTTTACGTTTGGTTACATGAGGTATTGCATAAGGTTTACTACCACAAGTTTATGTGTGCATGAAAAGGCCTTGGCGAATTGTAGCATAATTTTCATACTATACTACAGGAGCACATTCAAGCAAAATGCAGTGTTTTTAGCAAGCATAATACCATACCTTTCCTGCTAAATTCTCTCCACTTTTTCGACGCCCAAATCACAAGAAGAAGACTACATGTAGGTCTAGATACAGTTAAAGCGTTTTCAGCTTCCCTGGCTTTCCACAAATTCACCATCACTATACCATTAGTAGTTAACATGTGCTTTGGGTCAGAGGACAGAGGCTAATGACCAATTGAGCATAATACAGTGTAGGTCATATATACTCCAGAGCATAGTAATTGCATTTCCAGGAATTGCTGGCACAGCAGGAAGTTTTGTCACCAAGGCATGAACAATCAATTAACCATATTTCCTTGAACATAGCCTCGTTCCAAGGCCCCGCCCAACTTTCCATCGCTTGCAGTACGGAAAAGCGGGGAGAGCCTGGTATCTTTTCTCATGTGAGCATGACGTATATTAGCCTCGTTCCCAGGTGCGGAGGGGGAGGAGAAAGAGCGCCTGGTACACACTGTTTGCACATGCGCATAATTATAGGCAAGACCACGTGGTAGAATTAGGGGCGTGTACTAATATGATGATGCGGTTATCACGTGAACAGCATAAACCGTCATCAAAAAATACCTCAGCTTTTGTTCTTAGGACGCTATAAACATCGCTGCTACATGCTTTGCCTAGTTTTATACTGTCAGATACAAAGAGAAATGTCTGGTAGGCAGTGGTAGGAATCGACTTACCGGAAATGGTGGATAACCGCATAAATGTATACTTCCTCAGTAAACGCACTCATTGGAGGCAATCTGTCTGTTCTTGAGTTTTTATCTCGAGGTACCTAGCTACCAGAAGGCCTAGAACAGCGCGATATGAAACTCACTCGAACAGAACACCAACTTGCATATCAACGAGGCGAGTTTATGACGTCACCAGTATACGTACGTATACGTATGAACACGGTCACCACAGAATTCCGTGGCGATTAAGCGCATGCGCAAACAGTGTGTACCAGGCGCTCTTTCTCCTCCCCGCCCCCTCCGCGCCTGGGAACGAGGCTAGACGTATATAATTGAAAAATGAAAATTTGCAGAATTAACAGGCTGTGTTTCGTGTATCTTCAACCGACTACACGCTCAACGCTTGGTGTGTATGACAGTCGCCTCCCGCTAGCTAGCTACGTGTGGTAAGTTAGCTGGTACCTTGGCTCTTTTTGCTGTTCTAGGCCCATTGCGCTCATGCACAATTAAACCCTTTCTACCATCCTTTCTATCCTGACGTCACTCACGTGAGAAAAGATACCAGGCCCTCTCCCGCTTTACCGTACTAATAAGCAACGGACAGCTGGGCGGGGCCTGCGAACGAGGCTACCTTGAACACACAATACACGTGTTTGACTATGTCAGTACATACACAAACTCCAGCTGTGTATATATATAAACTTACAAGTGTTTGACAGTGTCAGTATACACACAAAGAACAATGTACTATACACATGTACATGTACAATGTATAGGTAATATACACATGCATTATATATTGTAGATTGGAACATAGATAATAAAGCACTGAAACGGGATTGGAAACGGACAAAAAATTTACGGGCAAACTCAGGCAAAACGCCGATGACGTCATGTCGAATCCTCATTCTGGTGTTTCGGTTAGAAGGCGGTGCCCACTAACCGGCGTACGGTTCTTGTGCATTTACTGATATACCATGGTATCTACAATATTCTGGTAGAAAATTGTACTATGCACAGTTTTGAATTGATTTGTATGCAATGTAGAAATGCTAAAATAATAGTTTCGTAGTTTTTTCTGGAAAATATACAGGGCTACCAAATGATGCAAGCTGTCATAGAGTGTAACTGAGTGGCTTATTTCTTTGTGATACAGTACACAGTTTGATGGGAGGTCTTGAAAGGTGAAAACTCTTGTAGTTTTCTAGAGAGATCTGTACCCTGTTTTAGGTAAAGTCTGCTGGTACAGTATTAGCAGTACATAGGTCAATGTAATGCTGACAAAACAATAGAGCTGCAGTAATTGTGCGCAGTTTTCTCTAGCTTTCTGAACAGGTGCCTCCAGCTCATGCAGAGGACATATCAATCTGTCTTAGTCGTCTTCAGACCTGCTGATAATTTTCAGGACTCGTGAATATCCCTCCATCGCAATAGCAGTCTGCCAGAAACCACTCGATGTTCGGGGAAAGAAGAAACACGCTCTCGCACAGTCGTCTACTGCCAATGCAGTGCACGTCAGCATCACATGAACGATGATTCGCCGTAAAATTATTGTCGTTTCCAATCCCTGTTCATAGCTCTATTATCTATGATTGGAATTATCAGCACAAAAATGTTTTCATGTCAATGAATTTCCATGCTCGTGCTGACACTCTAGCTTCTCTACAATGGCTACATTCCTCTCGTCAAGAACACTTTCCCGTAAATGTTTCCGCCATTTTTTGATGGCTCAGCATGTGTCTTTCTGATGCCCAGATCTGAATCTAGATTTGGTATGAGCCTAGGAATTTTTGTCATGTCTATTGCGCTAAAGCGATGAAAATTAATCAATGCGAAAATTTTCCAGACGAATATTTTATGGGCAAAAAATTTTCCAATCAACGGTACACATTTGACATGTCTTTGATGTATGTACACATGTACATGTGCATACATGTGTTCATCTCCCTGGAAAAAGGCAGGCCTATATACTAGGTTATACTAGTCTATCGAGCTAGACCACTTTCTCTTGCTTGACGGAAGTTGGGGAAACTTTTCTGAGATGATATCTGTTGATACATGCATGCTTTGATACATCATTAAGTGTTTTCATGAGGGACTTCATAATGACTAGGATAATATACTTTGCTGACAACAGATGCTATGGTACAAAAGCGCATAAGAACGGGCGGCTAGAGTAAGAGCGTGTAACTCCAATAGAAGCCCGTAGTCCAGTCAAAATTATTGAACTGTTACTAAAAATAGAACACTCGGCACGTGCTTAGCAACAACGGCTTATGTCTAAGCGCAGCTGTGCAGTACGTGTTACTATTTTTAGTACAGTTCAATAATTCCGACCAGTTTCAAATTTACGTAGTTACACGCCCTTACTCTAGCCGCCCGTTCTTATGCGCTCTTGTATGGTATGATGCAACATTTGAAGCATTAGTTGAGTGAGAGAAGGTGGTCTAGCTCGATAGACTAAGGTTATACAAAGTCACCCACTACATACATGTAGAATATGTTTCGGCCAATATGATGCCTCATCAGCCATGCTGGGGTGACCAGGAGATGGGGACTGCCATCCCACGTAAGAAAGAAGGCTGGCCACATCCGTATAGTGGCAAAGTTGCATCATGAACGTGCGCAGCTATAATTGTACATATTTGAGGTGGGTGTGTGTGAAGCCTACTTGTATTTATAAACTGTATAAGGATTGACAAATGGAGGGTTTTAAAGGATAAAGGAACATGCGTAGGTTGTACTCATCAATGTTTACCACGAGGAATTCATCACTGTAAACAAGCACCCAACACAGAGGATGTACGACAGCAGTATGTCATCCTGGAGTGTCCCTCCCCCTTCAATACAAACTGCCATAGCAGTGTGCTGTCGAGTTTGAAACCTGAAGTACATTCATTCATCACTGTAAACAAGTACCCAACACAGAGGAGGTATGGTGATGTGAAGGTATGTGATCCACACACAGAGGATGTACGGCAGCAGTATGTGATCCCGGAGTGTCCCTTCCCCTTCAATACAAACTGCCATAGCAGTGTGCTGTCAAGTTCCCAGGCCTCCCCCGTTTTTTGTTCTTTGGTTTGCGCTCAGTATAATACACGGAAGCGGAAGAACGGTGAAAAATGGGTAAGGCCTGGACTAATTCACCACATCTTTTACTACAACCATGATCTAACTGCAGTGTGCTGCCGAGTTTAAAATCTGAGGTACAGAACTGTTTTATATTTTGCCGTTCACAAGTTACATGTATGTACGTGCCTAGCCTAGCTCCCAGGCCCGAACAGGAGAAGGAGAAAGGGCCTGGTTTCAGCCGTTCGTGCAGTGATCGACTCTTCGGGCCTGGGAACGAGGTTAGTACACGCCCTTCCCTTTTACGATCGATGCACCCTCAGTATCACCTGATTCTTTTTTCTATAGTAACAGATATGAGTAATAAAAATGTCCAGTTGTAGATTGTTTCATAAACCACAGGAGGTTGTTGCATGTAAACTACCTTTCCATAGTATAAACTATTTTATGTTAACAATAAAGACGGAGATAAACACTCATTGTAAAGTAGCCACAGAATTTATAGTTTACAATAACCTTGTTCTTGCTTTATCCCAGTGTGCCCTAAGACTCCAGTGGTTATTGGCCATAACTCACTGGAAGAGCGCATAAGAATGGGGGCAGCTTGAGTAAGAGTGTGTAACTCCGTAAAATTTGAACCAGTCAGAATTTACCGTGAGTACTAAAAATAGTAACACGTATGCACAGCTGCGAATAAGCCTTTGTTGCTAAGCACATGACCAGGTGTTCTATCTTTAGTACGGTTCAATAATTTTGACCGGACTACGGGCTTCTATTGGAGTTGCACGCTCTTACCCGAGTCGCCCATTCTTATGCGTTCTTGCTCACTGGCTATCACAAAAAAAATTTTATTTTCAGTATAGAATAGCAGCACCAGACAGATTGGCTTTCTACTCTGAAATTTCATCCATTGTAGTTTTGGAGAACAATAGAGACAAAACACAAAATTGAAAGGCTTGGTTTGAGTTAGTCTTGTGCCCAGACCCCACTCTCTCCTGAGGATAGGGGTCTGGGGACGACTGAGCACTTTCCTACATGTAGTTGTGTCGAGTCAGCAGTCGCAGTTCTGAACAAACCAATGGACTAGCAGTCCCCATCTCCCAGTCACCCCAGCCCAGCTGATGAGGACTGGTATTGGCCAAAACACATCCTGTGTAGTGGGTGACTTTGTACCGCATTTAGGCCTTTATTTTTATGTAGGGAGATGTGGTTCATAGATAGTTTGTGTGCTGCCTTGTGTGCACATGTACACAAATGTGCTCTACGTGTAAGTATAAAATCAAAGATGTTAACCCTCTGAATGCGGCGACCATATATATATATATGGTCACATTAAACTTCCGGTCGTTGCGGCGACCATATATATATGCTCACGACAAGTTCGTGCGCTTTCCGTGCAAAGCTAAGAAGCTTAACGAGATTTGAGGGTAGGCCCCTCCATGATAAGTGCTAATGAGGCTAGGCCACACCTTTTGACTGACATCATCGTCTGGAAAGACAGGAAGAGGCGGTACTTATTCGCTGGCGATCGTCAATGAGCTGAGGGCTGCCAAACACAAAGCTTTTTCTCGTCCACAGGGAGAGAGTGTTCTCCATATTTTACTTCAGGTAGGAGTAATAGCATCAAATAACTTGTAAATCGGCTGATATTGTCGGGGCTGTGGGTATCAGGTGAGAAAATCGGCACGAAGCTACGATGCATAGTCAGCACAAAATGGCTTCAAACAAGTAGAAATAGCTTACTAGGCACTTATCAGCCATTTAGATACTATTTACACCCTATATATCTACAAAAATCAAGCGAACAACTTCTGCGTTAATAAACTGTCATAAATAAAATTACTTCGCGTTCAAAGGGTTAAACACAAACCACTTTCCTTCATTCTGCTTCATAACATTGGAACATGTATTTGTGTCCATTAATTCACTAACAAAAAACACGAATGAGTTCGTCATCAGTCAAATATTTCAGTCTCAGCTCTCGTAAGCGAAAAGGAACAACTACGACAACTTGTAGATGGAATTTTGTAGCAGGTGACCATAATCACCATTTGAGTGTAAATACACCTACAAGCCTCTAATTTTAGACCACGCCAACGTCCCTGTTCTTGTTAACTGATTAATGAGCTCATAGACCCTCCATGAGAGTTGCAATAATGAGGGAAGAAAACCTGTTACCATGGCAATGGCTACTGAAGAAAGTTACAAGTCCCACCTAGTTGTCATAACTACATGTAACACCTTCTTTGTTGCAGTCTTACTAGCCTTGGTGGGGACTTTCCCGGGGTTCCCCCCACATGCATGAACAATCAATGAACCACATCTCCCTTAAAATTAGGCCTAGATCTTATACAAAGTCACGCACTGTGCAGGACGCGTTCCGGCCAATACCAGGCCTCATCAGTTGCGCTGGGGTGACCAGGAGATAGGGACTGCTATTGCATGTACTCCCTCTGAAGTTGTTAGCTTTCAGCATTGTGATGTCACTTTCAGCAATATCCTTGAACCAACAAGAAAGGGTGGGGAAGGGCGAGGTGCATGGGTGTAGCCTGGTTCCCAGACCCTCCCGCATAAGGAGGAAGGGAGCCTGGCAACAAGACTAGTGTGGATGTATATCACCAGGATTCACTCCCCGGCCCCTCAACTCCAGAACGCTGACATTGTCATGTGAGCAATGTCAAGAGTACAAAGGGGGAAGACAGACTTTAATTGAAGAGGAAGGTTATCTGTTACCAACTTGAGCTCGGAGAATAACTTGCGACGTTTCGACTGAATGCTCCAGTCGTCATCAGGGTGAAAGACTTTAATTATGTGTGGCCATACCTGGGGGGCTAGCTGAGAGCCCCAACCATTGAAAGCTCGAGTGGCTGTGGATGAAGGCACAAATCTGCAGAGGATCGAAAGAATGAGCTTAAGGCCTTATCTTATAGTTTCTGCATCAAGCGCTGGAGTTTCGAACGTTTGCGAAGCGAAAAACACACTGCTCCCGATTCAAAACTCTTGTGCAAAATGCGTTCTTTAGATGGGGGACCCCCCCTGCCTCTGTCTACCTAGGTACACACTGACATCATTCACGTGATAAAATGGACCAGGCCTTCCCCCTCCGTTTTTGCATACTACAAGCAATCGAAAACTGGACGGTGGGAAGGCCTGGGAACGAGGCTATATAGGCTGCATGTAACCTTGTGTTAAGAATGACGCACTAAAATCTGTCAGAACTGGGGATACATAGGCAATGTAAGGAACTATAGGCTATGCTGGCTTAATTTAGATATAATGGAGTGAGTCCAACAATCGTGTACTAAGAATGGAGCATTAAAATCTGTCAGAATTGGGGATACAATGGGTGCGTTTAAAAAGATCCATAGGGTATGCTGGCTTAATTTCAAGCAGAATGGGAGTGAATCAAATACTCCTGCGCCAAGAATGGAGCAAGATCTGTCAGAATTGGGGTTAGGATCCATTAGGATCCATACACTATGACAAACCAAGCATTCAGCACAATACAGGATTTGGAACTAACAACTGCACTCACCCAAAACCATGCCAATATTGTCATCATAAAATAGCTGATCAAATACATCCACTTTGATGAGCCCAAGCAGCGTTCTTAGAAGCCCTAGACCCAAGACTACACCACGCCTGTTAACCAACAAAGACAACTGTCTACATGTTGTCCATAAACAGTCTTTAATAGGGACAGGCCCTAATGTGTTCAACTTCACATTAGTAGGTGGTTTAATAAAGGGAACCCTGGTAAATCCCTCCTAAAGGCTAGTCCCTCACCCTTCTTCAATTAGTGTGTTATGCAAGCATTACATGTAGCTGTGATAATTAACCCTCGGCGCACATGCGCAGCGAGGGTTACGGTACTTGGTCTGTGTGTCTGTCTGTCTGTCTGTATGTCTGTTACTCAACATCTCACTTTTCACGTGATTATTCGTGCCACAAACGATACTAACCTTCTCAGCGGCGGATGAAGGTCGAAAATTTTAAGTGATTTTCTCTGAAAATGCTTCGTTGTGAAGCTAGAGCGTTTCCTGTTGGTACGGCTACATGATAAGTCGGCCATTTTTTTACTCCGCGGAAAACGCGCATGCGTATGAATCTGGACCACGTGGCTAGCGGCCATTTTGTTCTTGGGAGAGACGTTCTTTGCGAGTTCGATTATTGGCCATTTGCAGTAAGTATGCCTCCAACAAAGGTATGCCCGCAGTGTAAAGCTGCTGTACCTGTAATTTATCGTTACGGTTTTGGATGCTACGAATGAATTGATATCGAAAGGCATGCCATATCAACTCGAGAGCAAACGTCATGATACTATTGTTCATGAGACAGTGATCGATTCTAGTTAACACACAAGTACAATCACATGCACTGCTGCGCCGAGGGTTTGGCACTTCAGTGCCTTTCATTATATAAGTGGTACATTGTACTTTCCATAGGACCTCCAAAATGGCTTCAGAATCAATATGTAAAATTTCTTGGGGGGCATGTCTCCAGACACTCCCAGTGATCCATGCTTCATGAGTCATTATTCCCCCCCTCCCCCTTCTGCCCCCCAAAGTTAAAATCCCATATGAAACCCCGATAGGGTTAGTCAAGCATTGAGCACATGCAGTGCAGGCGTAATAATTGGTAATTTTGAGTAGCCAATGTGCTGACCCGGGATGAGATATATTAATTTTGTAATTTCTTGTGATGTTCTTCTGAGAAAGAAGAATTCATACTATTTTCTACACAAGGCATAGAGCCAAGTTGAATAAAGTTTCAAGCATAAGATCAAGTGTCAGAGCTAGTAATTAGTGACACGCGTGAGGTAGCAATTACTACTACTTTTTGCCCTCAAGAGTAAAGATATGTGTGGCATAGAAGATTACAATGCACATCAAGAACAAGAATGACGTAATCATACTGGCTGCCATAGAAGCCCATAATGAAAGGTGAATTCAATTTACACAAACAGCTTTTGTTTGTTTGGGATGAAACTCACTCAGTGGATACAGCCAGGTGAGCTCTAGATCAACCGCTATGGCATTTTATGACGCGCAGAAATTTCCGTGGGAAGAGCTCACCTGGTAGTATTCACTGAGTGAGTTTCATCCGAAACAAACGAAAGCTGTTTGTGTAAATCAAGTTCACCTTTCACTATGGGCTTCTATGGCAGTCAGTATGATTACATCATTCTCATAGTGTTAATTGCTACCTTGTGTGTGTCACTAATTACTAGCTTCCAACTTCCTTATGATCAAGTATAAAGGTCACACCGAATGAACACAATACAATGTAGATCACATGATCAAGTATAAAGGTCACACCGAGTGAACACAATACAATGTACATCACATGATCAAGTATAAAGGTCACACCGAGTGAACACAATACAATGTAGATCACATGATCAAGTATGAAGGTCACACCGAGTGAACACAATACAATGTACATCACATGATCAAGTATAAAGGTCACACCGAGTGAACACAATACAATGTAGATCACATGATCAAGTATAAAGGTCACACCGAGTGAACACAATACAATGTAGATCACATGATCAAGTATAAAGGTCACACTGAGTGAACACAATACAATGTAGATCACATGATCAGGAACAGAAGCTCAGCATCAGAGGAGGGAGGACATGACGTCACGATGTAGCGACCATTAGTAGGCAAGAATCATGGAAGCTCAGCATAATAGAAACATTCACAATATAGTTCCTAACTCTCAGTCGATAAACACTGGGCCTTATCTAGGAGTAAAAGTGCATAGCCTAAAATCTATTTCTCAGTTTTGAGACAAAACGACTAGCCACAGAGGTCTAAACTTTCTACTGTATTTCCTCAATATGAGACGCTGAGGCTACTGTGTATTACGTAATACATTGTTTGTTTTCCCATTTGCCAGGATACTCAGCTATTCATGGGGTTAATAATTGAATTTCTTGCTGTTGTGCATACAACATGACAGGAAAGACGGCTCACAACATTGCTGAGTCATTGCGTGTATAGAGGGGCAGGGTATTTTGTGGACTGGGGGTATTTTTGAGTGAAATATTAAAGTTCTTAAAGATACATGGATTCACCCCCCCTAATTTAGGGGCAACAAAGTTTCATTGGCTCATTGGTGTATTTTCAAAGATTAGGCCGAGGAAATCTAATTTCCTGTTTCTGGTCCTACAAGTCACTTACAAAATGACTAGGCAACAATTTGCTTTTGTCTTCTCAGTAACCGAAATGGAAATAAACTGTGTAGAAGGAGTGAGGTAGAAGCAGCAAAATTCGTCCCAGAGGGTAAGGTCTGGGCACAAGACTACAAAATGCAGACACTTGTGCATCTAGATATGTGTAGAAGTGAGGGTGAAGGAGACACGGCGGAAGAGGATGAAACGTAAGCAACTGTCACATGACTGCTGTCACACCTGAACTCTTACAGTCTCATTCCCAGACTAAATTCTTCGTGGATTGAGCAGGACAACCCAGGAAATATTTGGCTTTGGAACGAGACTGGATTATTAAGTGTTCACAGTTTGTATGTGAGCACAGCACACGAGATGTTAGGATGTGAACAGTGCAAGTACATGTAACTAGAGAATTAAGAATGATGCTCTTAGCTAGAGTGTGGGGAGCTCTGTCAGGCTTTATGAGTACACTTGTGCTGTCTCTCCAAAATTGAAGGGTTGGACTTTTGGGTATGGGTTTCGAATGGGTCTCACTTGTTGAGATAGCTTCAGGCTAAAACTTTCTCCGGCCAGATTTGTCCTGTTTTGACAGCCGTAATGCCTATAGTATTTTATGTGTAGTAAACATGAGCACGTGGAGGGTCATGTGTTAAATCCCCTCTTCCTCTGTGTAAATGTCTGGATGGTGAAGCCACTGAGTGCTGGCTGTGTATATACACTGTGGTTTTCTCAGAAGAGTAATAACTCTTTGGGATTGCCCAGTAGCCAGACAGAAACAGGAAATTAACTTGGCGTGGCCTAACAAAGCTATATTCTTTAGTTTAAGAAGTGGGACAAAAAGTTGTAGATTCTGTATCATATACCACAAGGAGTTGTAAAATGATGTTTCCTATATATACCCTAACGTGTTAGTCTGTTTACATCAACCACAGTTGTCCTCGGGTCCCACCCTTGGAGTCGGGTGGTTATTGACCATAAATCCCAGGCTACCATGCATCATCTACTACATCCACCCACCACCACTAAAGTTTGTCGCCCACTGGTGCATTTTGGAGATTGTGGTACTCGACATCACGAGACACCAAAAACTATAAGACCCCATGAGACAACAAAAGACACAATAAGACAACATGAGACGACAGCTTCATGTTGTATAGAGGCCTGGCACTACAAAACATGGGCAGATACTCTACTTCTTGGCAGCTAGCCACAACTGATAGAGATATACAGGAAGAACACCACCCCATGTGGGGAACAATGGCGATGTGACGTATTAGCAATGTGCACAACCTGCCAGTGAGCTTAATTCACTTACCAAATTCGTGAGTTGGTAAAAGCATAGCCATGATTATAGCAGTAAAAACACACACTTAGAACCAATCCAAGTTGGTAACTCGAGCTTGTAACATGAAACTAGACACACATGCTAAACTGTCTGTATCATTGTGCAAAAACACACAGATTAGCAGGATTGAAATCTGGGATAAGCTATATGATCTTACAGGCTAGCATTAGAAGTGACCTCTAATGAATAAGCAGTGTAATAGTTACCAGCCACTTGACTGCATTATGTGCATGAGATAGCGGTCCCCATCTCCCGGTCACCCTAGCGTAGCTGATGAGGCCTGGTATTGGCCAAAATGTGTTCTGTGACTTTGCATAACATCTAGGCCTGCCTCTTTTATTCAGGGAGATGTTCATGTACGTACATGTATATCCCATGTAATTCCACACCCATATGCAACACTATCTCCTCAGAGAGGAATATAACTACCACAAAAACTTGTTACCTTGGCAACACCACTAGAGATGTGAGCAATAGTCTTGTATATGTGTTGCCTAGGTGTAGTGGGTTATATTGGGCATTCCTATTGGTAGAAAACATGCGCTAAAATCCATTGCTCAGTTTTGAGACAAAATAAGTAGCCACGCAAGTCGAAACAAATTCTGGGTGGAGAACACAACCCATGTAGCGGGACAATGACACAGTCACCTACCAAATTCATGAGCCGTGAAACAAATCACTCGCTTACATCTAATCAAGCTCATTATGCACAGTAAAACAAACTTGTGAGCTGGCTTCATTGTACAGCAGACACTTTTCCTTATTTCTGAGTTCTCACACAAATATTTATCTGTAGTTGGTTTACATAATTAGGACTCAACCTGCTGCCAGACAGAAAGCCACACAAATTGTGGGTGAAGAACACAGCCCATGTAGGGGGACAGTGATACCAAATTCATGAGCTGTGAACACTTACATCCAATCTAAGTTCATTATGCGCTGTAAACACGAACTTGTAAACTGACTGTACAGTGAAGCAAGCACATTTTCCTTATTTCTGAGTTCTCACACAAATATTTATCTGTAGTTGGTTTACATAATTAGGACTCAACCTGCTGCCAGACAGAAAGCCACACAAAATGTGGGTGAAGAACACAGCCCATGTAGGGGGACAGTGATATCAAATTCATGAGCTGTGAACACAATCCAAGTTTATTATACACTGCAAACATGAACTTGTAAACTGACTGTACAGTGAAGCAAGCACACTTTCCTATTTCAGAGTTTCATCGCAAAATATGTACTGATAGTTGGTTAGAAGTTAGCTTCATTCACTTCTAGAACTCAGCCTGTGTCTCCAGCTGCCATATAGAAAGCCTTGAAAGCTCAAATACAGCCATTTGAATAGCTACCTGCCAACTTCTACATTGTATGTGTAGCCAAACAATGCACTAAGTTACACAGTAATAACAATCAAAAGCAGACACACAATATTCTAATTAGTTTCATGCATTATGCACTCCTGATAAAACCCACACAGTCAACACGTTACATGTAACAGATAAGTACACCCACTATTGCTTGGCAAACCATGACCTTTAGCTAAGTGATTTGTTATACTCTTATGCCCCACTATATAAATACATCATCTATTTGCTTGGTAAATATACTACACTCTTACACTCTATGAAAGAATAGTTCATGTGCAAACTCACCATAAGCCAATGAAGACAGAGCTGCTAGCAGAAGCAACCACCTCACCATCGTTAGATCTATTTTAGTACCTGTGAAATTATGAACGAGTACTGAATTAGAGAGACCGACGCAGACAAACTGAACTCTACGTTTAACACAACACGCTTTACGATACCAGGTGCTATTTCAGTACATACCACAAGCTTATCTCGTATCTCCTCCCCCAAAATGAAGCGTGTGTGCTTTACCGACAACCTAGCTAGCTATCGCACCTACCTGCTTCTCTCGTAGCTGAAGCCAAGACTTTCAGTGATTTACGCGCCTATTGCTTTTCGGTGACTCAGAATCGCCTGATAATTTGCTAAAAGGATAGGAATTTGGGCGTTGGACTTTGTGTTGCGCAACCAATAAGCAGGGTTCAAAATTTAACTCCCCAGTAGAAAAATCTTCGACCCCCGATTCGCCCCCGAGGGGCCGGGGGACGCCATTTAAATTTTGCCATGGCAATAACGTCATTTTTAATTGAGGGAGATCCTCCCACGTACAGCGTGCGCCGTATAACGGCGAGCCGAGTCAGAGCGTGGAGGTAAAGAGAGAAACAGACGGGTAGATCTGCAAGGAGAAACGACAAGTTTTATCTTCTTGCTGCTACTGATTAGGGTGAGTTGTAAGTATAAAAGGTCGGTTGAAATCTTGTTTAGGTAGCTTGTTGCACGTGGAACTGTTCTGCGCTGGAGTAGTCTTGCTACTGTTGAAGTTGTTCCTTTATATCTACTGCATCATGTTGTCCGTTTATACTAGAGGCAGTGGTTCAAGTTATTTTGCTGTAGGTTTGTTATGATACTAATTGCTTAGCTTTGACTGCTGCATCAGTGCTATGCAGTTGCTATGGCTGTGATTTTACTAAAAAAATTACTTAGCTAGTAATGAACAAATGTGTTGTCTCAATTGAACATTTTGCCAACACAAGACAGGAATTCTATTGTTGCCAACAGTTATGTATATAGGTACGGACTTGAAGTCCGCCATTCATTAAAATTTGTATGCAGCCTTGTATCGAATCCATGGGATGAATTTATGCTGTACTCAGGCCATGAAGATGAGCCAGGGTACCAGGTATTTGTATACATGGTGCGTCAGGTATAATCATGACTTGGTGGCTTTGTGCCAAAGTGCCCATCCATACGTGACCAGGGTGCATTCACAGACAGAACAGCAGCAGTTGACAAAGGAAATGACATTGTATCCATGCATCCATGGTAGCTAAAGGTTAATATGGTTCTTTTCTCTGCTTTGAAGTATGAATGCATATTTTCCATTTCAGACACAAGCTTGCAACTCTTCTTCAGTTTCAGTAACAAATAGGCAAACACTACTCCTATGGGATAGAGCTAAAGTAAGCTATTTATCCCAGTAATAAGTAAACATTCCTCTGTTTTGGTCTCATGATATCTTTCTATTTCCAATGTGAGGTAAGAAGGTCTAACCGGTATTAGTCACTAATCACTCACTTTACCAGGGCCAACATACAATCGGGCAAATAGCGCAACAGAAATATACTTTGAAGCATCTTAACAATTTATCTGCGTGTTATGACTGAAAGCATTCTTGAACAAGTGTGTACCAAGTAATTGCCAGTTAATCACAGCATACTTGGATAATGAACATTTCCCCTATATAGTTCCATATACTTTCTACCTCTTAATACGTGGTTCAAGGCATGTGGCTGCCAACTGTTTTGAGGCATCTTAATTGTTTACTGCCGCAGTGGAAGTCTCACTGCTTTGCGAACCTGTGTTATGGTATCATCACTGTATATTACATGTTAGTTCACCATGTAGTGCTTGAGTATTGAATCAGAGTATCACAAACACCTTCAAACTGTGCAACTTTAGTACTAATTAGCTCTTAACAGCATTGCCTTTGAGAAATATTAAGTTAATAAAAACAGAATAGTAAAGTTGCCACTTTTGGATAGCTCTACACTAACAGACAGCTATGGACAATGCAAGATTTTACATAAGCTGGTTTATTGTTACGTATTAGTACTATATTTCCCTATATTTAGTTTGTAGCCATTGCCATGGTAACAGGTTTTTCTTTCCTCATTATTGACTTTCATGGAGAGTCTGGGAGCTCATTGATCAGTCAATGAGAAGAGTGATGTTGGCTACTAAGTATGTTTAAGTCTTTTTCATACGTACTACTCCCAGCTTCGCCGCGTCGTGGTATATGCAAAACAAAAAGATCAAACATTATACATAATTATAACTTATGCATATCTTCTAACCAATGACAGCCAGGTGATACTTTGTGTACCTATGTAATATGCTTGTCTGATTTCTTTTCTCTCCCTACACAAAGTTGATACTTTCAATTTGAGCTATTGTTGGTGAAAAGGTTTGTTACAATGTTCTTCTGTGGTTTTTCCTATGAGATAAGAAGTTTCCCCTTGGGAGAATTTCTGGTGATGAATAATAGCATGTTTATTTTCAGGTTCGATTTGAGACTTTTACACATTTTGAAAGTTTGAATAATGACCGTTTAGCCAGTTAGACTTCCCTTACATGGTGCATAGAACAATTTCATGAGAAGCAAGCAAGCAGACAAAGGCATGAAGGCATAGCAAAATTAAAATATTTTAGTTCAGTCCATTAATGAGTGCAGTATAGTCTCCAGTGTAGCCAAATAGTGAGTGACAACTGTCAGTGATATACAAAGGCCAGGAATGGCTTAAATCAAGGAGATACTTACTGGTATATGTATTCCACACTTCCACAATGAAGCTTAATTAAACACATTATGACAAGTGGCATGTGGTGAGGCGGCTATGTACGTGCATTCCCTGTGGCTGGTCAGCTTTGTAGAAGAATGAACACCAGCCATACTTTAGTTCTTGTAAATTACGTGTGTATAGCAAGGTCAGTAAGGTTATCCTGTATCATGTCTGCATGCTATGCACCTCTATGCAAACCGAGATGAACCCTTTCAGTGACCCAGTACATTTGTGCAGATTCTACAAATTGTTTCTTCCTTTCTCTCTGAAACACAAAAACAACCACGAGTCCATTTTAGGGCTGCAACAGAATGCCGAGAATACCAATCTAATTACTGCGATTACTTTCTAAGATTCTTCTAATGGCTATATAGTCATTCACTCCCGTGCTATTTTATCAGAATTCACCAGAGGTTTCAATCAATAGATGAACCACATCTTCAAGTTATAGTGTAGGATGGTAAGTGTGCAGAGTTAGCTTCAGCCCTGCTTTCCATTTTAGATTTTAGATTTTAGATTTTGTCTTGCAGCTTGAATGGTTGGAACGAAAAGCCTCTATGGTGATGAGTCTGATGCAGAGTCACCCACTGTGCATGCAGTATATGTTAGTTTCAACCAATCTTAGGCCTCATCAGCTATGCTGGGGGAATCTAGCCTCATCAAGTGCTGCTAGGCATCTCATGAAAAGGGACAATGTAGATGGCTTGGGGGCTGCTATATCATGTTATAAAAAAATAGCTGTGTAGATGTGCAGTTGCACTCGGGCACACAGGTATGTACTGAAGTTACACATACTCCATCTTACTCTTGTCAAAGGCGTGTCAATTATGAACAGCACATATTTCAGATTCCATCACCTCCTCCCCATTGTAAGACGATAGTTGTATTTGCATTCTATTACATTTCCTAGATATAGTTTGAAAGCCTGATTCCTTTAGGCTTAGGTATAGAGCCTAGGAATAAGGTTGGAAAAGGCCTAATCTTGTAAAATGATAGTTGTTCTGTGTATTCTTTTACGTACATGTGTATATGATTCACATGTGCTAGAAATGTCTTATTCCCAGGTAGTCAGTCAGCCAGGAGCCCCATTCCCAGGCTAGGGTATAGACATGGGAACAAGGCTACAAAAAGCCTATTCTTTTTGTACAGCTTTGTACCAAGGTGTGAGAGAGCATGATGATGCAATAATAAATGACGTCATCATCATACAACCTACCTCATTGTGTGTACTCTGACCATTTCTCACATGACTTGTAGTGGACTTCTCATATGATTTATATATAGTAGCTACTGATGCAGTTTCTCACATGACTTGTAGTATAGTATAATTTTTTCGCGAGATTTGTAGTACAAAATATGGCATACGTACACCTACTGTATATTCACATGATTACGTATAACTAGTAGATGCTGACTGAGTGGCAGATATTTATAATTTCACCAGACATTAGACATATATTTTACATCTGTATGTATCAGGTCTTAAGGTCGAAAGGTCACTGCTTTAGTGTTTACAATTGTGAGGAGATATCATATTTCAGCAGACTGTACACACAGAAGCCACCAATTCAAATTGACCAATCAAAATATACACAATGTTCATAACTTTGACCATGACTAACTGTTGCTACATAGCCCTTGCAGTCTCGAGATCACACAGCATTCATGACTCACATGACTTGTAGTACATGTACTGTACTGATAGGAACTTCTCCCATGACTTGCACCAAGAGCGCATAAGAACGGGCGGCTAGAGGAAGAGTGTGTAACTACGTAAAATTCCAAACCGGTTGGAATTTACCGCCAGTACTAAAGATAGTAGCACGTATGCACAGCTGCGCGTAGACATGTTGCTAAGCACATGCCGGGTGTTCTATTTTTAGTAACAGTTCAATAATTTTGACCGGACTACGGGCTTCTATTGGAGTTACACACTCTTCCTCTAGCCGCCTGTTCTTAATTATGCGCTCTTGCTTGTACTACTGATGCAATTCGTCAAATGACTTAAAAAAAGTTATATACACATTTTTTGTGAGATTTGTAGTACAAAATATGGCATATGTACACTTTACCATTAACTACTGTATATTCACATGATTAGGTATAACTAGTAGATGCTGACTGAGTGGCAGATATATGTAATTTCACCAGACATTAGACATTACATCAGCCAGTGTTTATGTATCAGGTCTTAAGGTCGAAAGGTCACTGCTTTAGTGTTTACAATTGTGAGGAGATATCATATTTCAGCAGACTGTACACACAGAAGCCACCAATTCAAATTGACCAATCAAAATATACACATAACTTTGACCTTACATGTTTTTGCACATTTCGTACGTAGTGTGAGTGACAATGTTGTGTGAAGCTTGGGAACAAGCATATGTAACCTAAAAGGTGTGGGAAATGTACCCTGGTAACTTATTTGTTGGTAGCCTCATTCCCAGGCGCGGAGGAAGGGGAGAAAGAGAAAAATCGTGTACTAGGCGCTCTTTCTCCTCCCCCTCCTCCGCGCCTGGTAACTTATTTGTTGGATGTTACTCCTAGCAACCCGCTGCCACACCTCCATCCATTCCCACTTTAAAGTTCAAAGATTTGGTTGCTAAGCAACATTCAACAAGGTGATACACATATAAGGTATCCTATCTGTGCAGTATTGAAGAACATATGTGCATATATTTTTAAGCAATGAAGCTACTATGTATGGCATAGTATATACCCATATACATAGTTGCCCTCATGCAGGATAGCACGATAAAATAAAGTTTTATTTTGAGGCAAGCATTCAGTACCACCTGTCCAGTGGTTGTAGCTCATTGGTCTAGAGCACTGGCAGCTCAAGCCATGCAGGGACCCTGGGTTTGGTTCTCGACAACTACTGACTTTCTTATTTACCTCAAACAAAATTGTTGTAATTTTCCTGTGTACTTTCCCAGTCCCGCTCAGCTTTCTGTCACTTGCAGCATATGGTAACGGAAAAACCAGCTGGGTTAAAGATCTTTATTTTGGACCCTTGAAAATATGTGTATCCCTGCACTTGTCCTACTCATTTCTAATGAATGGGTTTTTTTTCTTCTTAATTTGCTCAGGTTTTGTTTCTATTGGTGAGTGTTCAAGAGATGATTTGTTGTTGATGGGTGGCGCAACTTCCTTGTTTGCAATCATCAGCCTCATGCTGACATATATGGCAGTCCTGGCAGGTACACACTGATCACATGACACCATTACATCACTTGCTGAGTGTGCAATATACTGTATAGCCAGAAAATTTGACGGGGAATTAAGTTTGGCAGTTTGGTGGTCGGGGTTGAAACCGCCAAATTAAATTCTGCCAGTATTATTTCGCACGCAACACGTAATGACGTAATGCATGCAGTAGCGCTCTTGGCCCTGTCCGGTGCCCCTCTACATGGGCTGTACATGTAGCTAGCTCGGCACTAGCACACTGCCAGTCTTAAATTTGCAAACTCGTGGCTTTGTTCAAGTACCTCAACCGAGAGATGGTAATGCTCCTTGATAAACGGACCTGAGACGCCACTGCCAAATTTAAATTCCGCCAATAATATTTAATGGTCGATTTGGGGCCAAACTGCCAAATTTAAAGACTGTTGAGATACAAAAAATCAATTTGTGATGACCTCAGCCATTTTAATTAGTAACGTTCAACCATGTCCTACCTCCTCTGAGTTGAAACTGTCTTGTGAATACCCTGGCCTCCCTTGGACATACATTATGAGAAAGGATCGTGAGATTCTTAAAGTGTGATTGGTCGGCTACCGCCTCCTGTGTGTCTACCTTCTGTTCACCTGACATCATATCATGTGACGATCTATCAAGACTTTCTCTTCCATTGACCTTTGTCTGTGCCCTCAACCATGCATGTATTGATGGCTCCTAGCAACTATGTAACAATATAATCTGACAAATTAGTTTAGTGGGAGGATGGAAGACGGCAGATATACAGCTCAAGGGTCAGGGTATAGGTCAAGACATTATTGCATTTGTCAAAATTTCGTGGCTTTTGCAGGCATGCTCAACCCCCAAAGTATTAATTTTGTGGCTTGTAACCCTAATTAATTATGTGGGCATGTTAATCACTGAGGCGGAAGGGATTATGTGTACTTCAAGCGGAACATTGTATGGCTACACATGTTTGGGTGCTTGTTCAGATACCTACAAGGTAGTATGATGTTAGCCGCCCGTTCTTATGCGCTCTTGATGATGTAATGGGAGTGTAAGAGAGTAAACACAAGCATACACAGCAAAAATTAAAATTTTGGACGGAGAAGCGGGCGGTATCCCCCTGGATCAACAATGGATGCTGGTAAGTCCCCACTGATTGTTATTTACTAATGGGTAATATAATCAAGGGTATAATACAATGGTAGCTAAGTAGCAACAAGTGCTCAACATTAGCGCAAATAAAACGCACGATCTAATCTAACATAAAAAATTCAATTCCTGGAATTTACGTATGGGTGGATCTAACTTAGCGCATGCCCACTCAAATTATTTTAATTTGCATGTGTTCTAGTTATAGTTATAGCACACTTGCCAGGGATTTATGGCAGTAAACAGACTGAGTCCGAGGGCGTAGCCCGATCGAGGACAAGGTTTGGTTACTACAGCATCCTAGGGTGCAGTTTAGAATTATACAATGCATAACTTAAGGAATGAAATTCTGTTAGTATACCAATTGAAGGGCTCAGAACCATGGTGGGCTAACTCACTAAGGGCCACTAAGCTTTATTATTCCAGCCATACTTGCTATAGGTCATGTGTATGACATTTCAATACCTGACAGTTTCATGCATGAATATGTTCCTAACATTTCTAGGTACCTGACATTTATTGATAGTAGCTGGCATTTCATGGTATTGTACGATACCTATCATTTCCATGTATTTTTCCTGGAAGGAATTTCTTGTAGCTAATTGAGTCCTATTGTCTTTGGTTAAACCACTCTGATACTGAGGCCTTCAATTTAGAAATAGCACTGTGGCCCCCTGTGAATTGTATGGGTCCCCAGAGTATCAAATTTCATTTTGGCCTTGTGTAGTCTTTAGAGCACGTTTCTACCCAAATTTGGTAGTCTTTGCATGGAATAGTTAGAAGCCTGTCAAATGCGATTAGATTCCACCGTACCTCTGTGTAACCTAGCAACAAGTTTACATGCCACAGTTGACCACCTAAATGCATGACTTGTGCTGTTGTCATTTCAGAAGAAAAGGGTTGGGCGGTGTAAGTTCTTGACCACAAACAATGGTTTGTAGTGTCTAGAAATGGCAGATAGCCAGTCCTTGGTAAGGAGGTGTGTGGGCGGTCTCACCACAATCGTGGAACTACCGTATTTCTTCAAATAGACGCTGCCCTCAAATAGTTGCCGCCCTCGAATAGTAGCTGCACAATGTCTCACCACAATCGTAGAACTATATTATACTCTCAAGAGCGCATAAGAACGGGCGGCTAGAGTAAGAGCGTGTAACTATGTAAAATTCGAAACCGGGCGGAATTTACCGCCAGTACTAAAAATAGTAACACGCACTGCGCACGCTGCATTGACATAAGCCATTATGCATTGTTGCTAAGCGCACACGTGACCGGATGTTCTATTTTTAGTACGGTTCAATAATTTTGCCTGGACTACGGGCTTCTATTGGAGTTATACGCTCTTACTATAGCCGCCCGTTCTTATGCGCTCTTGTACTCTGTATTGACTAGTACATTTATTATCCTTATGTGATATTGCTAGCTAAAGTAAAAGTCAACTCCAAGGGATCTACGTGTATGTATGTTAAATCTTTTTTTTTTTTTTTTGCATAAATTACACTACAAAGTAGTTTCTGCGAAAAGAGATCTACCGTACTTAGCAGTCATTGTTCCTTCCTCGTTAACTGATTAATAGACCCTCCATCAGTCTCAATAATGAGGGAAGAAAACTTGTTACCATGGTGATGGCTACTAAGTGATTTAAAAGCCTAAGATGTATAGTGTCCTGAGTGCAGTGGAAGTACTCTACTAATTAATCTATAACTTAATTCATACTCTTACCAATGAGATTGCAGAAATACTACTCATATACTGGACTCATAATTATACTATGCAAGTATTCGTAACATGTTCAGTTGTCACATTGGAAGAAAGTCAGATGCCAAGATTTGCTATAGCTATGTAGAGCATAGGCTTAGGAACCATGGAGCTTGAAGGGTGTGTGCCTCTCCCCTCTCCCCTTCCCCCAACATTTTAACTATGTCAGTTAACAAGACTTGCTTAGATCGTAGGCGTAAGAACCCGGGAATGTTCACCAAAATTGCAAGACAGAAGTGGGATATAGCTACAGACCTACCAAGTCTCATGCATCAGGTGTGTGACATATGCATTTAAAGCATCACTCCAGCTCACACACTTACTTACCCAAACCCTCCAGCACGCAGCATTTTTAGAGAGGCGTGTAGCATAGACCACACCTACCCTCGAAAATCAGTTCCCACAAATATTTAAGGCTAATATATGCTTTAGGTATTGGCTAACTACATGTACATAGCTGGCTATTTCGTTTCATGGATACTTCAAGCATACACTAGCTGCCATCACCCCAAAACCTGTTAGCGACCACCATTAACTACGCGACCATCTAGCCTCATACTTGAGTACCCAGGCCAGGGGAGGAGCCTGAATATGCAACTATGGCTATCTTCCAGCTGCTAGCTACGCGTTGAGCACATTCGTCGCCCCCCCCCCCCCCCCCCTCCCCCCCCGGGTGAGCATACACTGGCTTCTACCCTGATGTTCAGCAATCTCCAGCATTCAGCCTCACTCAACTTGACAGCTCTGTAGCTAATGCATGACAGTTGCACCATGCAGTTACATTCCAGACTACAAAAGAATGTTCCCTGTTGTCAGTTACCCTAGCAACCAGGTCATTATCACCATCTCACCATCACACCTTCACACCTTCCACTTTTGTTGTTATGGTAAGTTATAGCAACCAAGCTAAATTAATGCTATTGGGTATGTACATGCATATGTGTTAGGTAGCCTAGCAACTCGTTTGTTGCTGTTGGCATTGTTACTGCACACTCGTAACAATACAGATGGCAACAAACTCGTGATGTTTTCCGGTATAGCTTTGTACTATGGTGATACTTGTATATTATCAGCCTGTAAAATTCATATACTAAAGTCAGTGTGATACCTATTGAAAACATAAGTTACCCCAAACAAGGGTGATATCATGTCCCCCTGGGATAGTTTACCGAGTTATCACGTTGGTTTACGGTACTTTCTTCCACTGGTAGAGGGATCGGTACGTGTGCTGTTGCCGTCCAAAGCTAGAAACAGGCCAGCAGCCTGAAGCTCATTAAATATGCACGCAGCAACGACCTTTGTACTGCGCATGCGCAGTAGCTGTCTATCTTCTAGGCACTGCTAAATCACAGTAGTATATAATAAATCTATTATTTGATGTGTGAGAAGGCAATATGGCTGGATATTGCACGAGTGTGCGGTCGTATTTTCACTCGTGCGATATCCATATTGCCTTCTCACCCATCAAATAATACATCGGAATATATCCGAATGCCAAATATTTGACATTCTTAGTGTAAGCACGAGGTTCAGTTTTAGGCTGTGTGTACATACAAGCATATAACTCAATACAAGCAACAATAGACTTTAGTTCACACCAGTGACAGGATGTTGGATATTGGTCCAGTGCATATCTTAATTGGTCTCATACTCAGACCCCATGCATCCTTTCACATGGATATTGGTCCAGTGCATACCTTAATTGGTCTCATACCCAGACCCCATGCACCCTTTCACATGGATATTGGTCCAGTGCATACCTTAATTGGTCTCATACCCAGACCCCATGCACCCTTACATGGATATTGGTCCAGTGCGTCTCATACCCAGACCCCATGCACCCTTACATGGATATTGGTCCAGTGCGTCTCATACCCAGACCCCATGCACCCTTACATGGATATTGGTCCAGTGCGTCTCATACCCAGACCCCTCTCACATGGGAAAACAGTGCTGTGCTCCAAGTATACCTAGCCTCGTTCCCAGGCTCCTCCACTCCGGAACGCATACATTGAAGTTGTGCATGCAGGCAGAGAGAGCCTGGTATTTTTTCTCACTTGAGTAGCGTCTAGGGTAGAGAGGGGGTAGAGAGACCTTAATTGTGCGTGGGAGTACCTGAAGACTCAGAACAGGAAAAAGAGCGAAGGCATCAGGCAACTTACTACACTTATCTAGCTATCGGGGAGCGAATATCATACACACCGAGTGTTGAACACAAATTTTGTTGAATAACGTGCAAAATGTTGCCTTTTTGTTCTAAAAACTCTAGTCCTATTTCGATTTACGTCATGATCACGTGAGAAAAGATACCAGGCTCTCCACGCATGTACAATTCGCGTTCCGGGGGAGCCTGGGAACGAGGCTAAAGTATACCAAAGTTCAAAATTTTTTGTGACACGCCCACACACAAAAAAGTTTGGCAACCCAAATAAAAACACGAAAATGCTACACAATAATTAATGACCTCATAACCTTATTGGTCCTTACCACATCTTGGCTATAGGCCTAAGAGGTTCTACTTGGTTCTTCAGACCGTTTATTGTGGGAGGTGCATGACGTGGTCTGGACACAAGACTGTATATAGGCAGGACCCAGAGGAGGTAGGACATGGTTGACCTTTGGCAGGACCTACCTGGCCTATCATTTAGAAGGAGGCACATTGGTGTCAATTAATGTTGCTATAGATACCACCATATATGGAATGGATCTATATGGGTGGTTTCTCAAGTGGTTGCTAAGAGGACGCTAAGTGCCTGTGGTTAAGGGTGGTTGTGTTTTGGCTGTCTGGGTGTTGGTGTGGTGGGTGTGTTGTGCCACACACTGTTGCGTGTATGTGTGCATGTGTGTGCGCACACACACACATATTTTATGCATGTATGCACTGTAAGGGTTATAAACACACTTTCAAATTCAGGGGGCAGACTTTTGAATTTTGGTTTGGCCTCTTCTACAGTTAAACAGTAATCATAGTATTACCTCATGTATGCTAATTCCCAGTGCAAGATTCATAGCTGATCAGTTTTCATAGTATTGCCGTGGTAACAAGCAAAATTATAGTGATGAATACCATTATGAATAGTGCCTAATAATATATTATTTCCTTGGTGGTAATACAGGTATAATTGGGGCAAGCCTGAGCGAGCCCCATACTAGTGCGCACTGGTGTGTGGTATGCTTGCTTGTTTTGCGAGCACTTTAATTAATTTAGATACCTACATGCACATGGTTGGTGTATAATGACAGTCAAGCACGTATGTGTATGTGTGTGTACAAATGGTTGTGTTTTGTGTGGATACTGACATTCTCAAACACGTGTGTATGTGTGTGTATGTGTGTACACGGTTGGAGTTTGTGTGTATACAGTGACAATGTCATAATTACTTGTGTGCACGTGTCAGTTGACACAAGTGAGTGTGCAGATTAGCCTCGTTCCCATTCAGCCTCTTAGCCTGGGAATGAGGCTAGTTTTTAACCACCTTCTTGTAAATGATATGTACAATGGCATGAAGTATGTAGCCTTATTTCTGTATATCAGGTCTCATTCCAAGGCTCTCTCTTAATACTGGAGGGGATTAATGTTGAGTACCATACTCTACATATCAAACCAACCAATCAGGATAGAGTCTTCTTCAAATTGTGTCTCATTCCCCCCATATCAAGTCTCATTCCCAGGCTCCCCTATATCAAGTCTCATTCCCAGGTTCCCCTATATCAAGTCTCATTCCCAGGCTCCCCTATATCAAGTCTCATTCCAAGGCTCTCCTATATCAAGTCTCATTCCCAGGCTCTCCCATATCAAGTCTCATTCCAAGGCTCTCCTATATCAAGTCTCATTCCCAGGCTCTCCCATATCAAGTCTCATTCCAAAGCTCCCCCATATCAAGTCTCATTCCCAGATCATCTCGCTGCAAGCCTCAAAGAAAGAGAGCGTGCCTGGTAATGAGACTAGAATATTCACTCTGAAGGTGTAGCTCTGTGGTTGTGCAGAGCCAAAGCTATTAGTAAGCAAGTCATAATATCTGGTAGTTGAGTCTGGGAGAACCCTACCCTAGGCCTGGCATTGGTAATTCTAGCTAGCTAGTGGCTTCAGTGTTTTGACCATGCATTGTACATGATTTTCTGAAGGAGCTAGGGTACCCCACTAGATATAGTTATCCACTTGGTTGTATTATGCTTGCAGCTTCACATGCAGTGACATTGCTGTCCATTGGTTTCATTCCAGGCCACAATTTTTAGTAATCTGGGAATGAGACTAGAACTGCATGAATGTAGTTAGACATAATCTTTTTATAGAGCCTAGTAGAGTTACTATTTATAGCTACCAGGATAATCACATGACTTATAATTAGCTAGTTATGGTAATGCATGACCATATTAGAGTGGCAGTGTGAATAGACAATGTTGACAAACACTATACACATACTTCAGGATAGCTTTACCTTAGCTAGAAATAAACACACATGGTTTATGGTATAAATGAAGAGGAAGGTTACCAACTTGAGCTCATAAAATAACTTGCAGGAGCCAACTGAGAAGCCACTGAAAGAAAAAATATGGTATAAGAAGAGGAAATTAAAATAACTAGCAGTCATCCAGGGCCCTTGGCTTGAGCTGCCAGAGCTCTGAACATATATAAACACAAGAGCGCATGATGACGTCATGTTTTATTCTGCAATAAAAAATGACGTCATCATGCACTCTTGATAAACACAATATACCCAAATTTGGTCAGTCAGCAAGGGAAGGCTGTAAGGCCACAACTATTCCCTTAAATGTAAAGTTTGGTATGGGCAAGGTGAGGGCGGGGCTGATTTGAGCCTACTCCAGGCTTGAGTTACTACCCACACAAAGCCTTCATACATGCAGGGAAAAGATTGATGATTGCTACGTATTTTAAAAGCGCTCATGAAATTTGAAGACTGCTGTTCAAATGTGGTGTGTGGAAGGGTGGAGGCAAGGGTGGGGCTACTCAAGCCTCTCCTACACCAGGTCCCTCCAGCTGGAAAGGATGGGGGGGGGAAGACTGCCCACAAAACATGAAAAGATTATTTTAACTAACAAATTGAGAAAGACAGTTGTATATGCTTCCTGCAAGGTGCTTCGTCCCCCAGCCCAGATAATGCCATGTCAGATTGTGCCCCATTCACATAATTATCTGGTGTATATCAACTCACAGTCACATGTGTGACACAGCATCCCATGCACTCATGCATACATGCCACCTGCACATCCTCACAGACAGGACTTCATTTAAAGGGGGGCATTTCTCCCCCTTTGCAGGATTCTGCCCCCCTTGAAATTTATAAGTTGGTATGCAAGCACACCAACTTGGATTAATTTTGTCGCCCCCCAAAGATTTTCAATACTCAATTTTTGCCCCCCCTTAACAAAATTTCTGAATGAAGCCCTGCACAGATGCACACCTTCACACATGCACTCACCATACATGCACACCTTCATACATGAACTCACTCACGTGCACACCCTCACACATACACTCACATGCACACCCTCACACATACACTCACATGCACACCCTCACACATGCATCCCTCACACATGCACATCCTCACATGCACACCTTTAACATGCACACCCTCACTCATGCACACCTCACACAGGCACAACTCTGAGGCTCCTTCCCCCAAAGCTCGTGGTAACAGAGGGAGAGACTGTGACGTTCACCTGTACCCCCGTCTCCCCCCTCGCCTACCCATTACTCACAATGAACAGTGCCCTAGTGATCACCAACCCAAGGCTGAAGGTCAGTAACAAATAGTACATAGTGGAATAATTGTTGCATGGTATCATACATCCACCTTGCACGAATGTACGGGAGTCAGTGGGTCTGGAGATCGAAGGCTTGGAAGTATACTGTAGTCTCATGAAAGAGCGCCCATGGGCGGAGCACCTTACAAGTTTGTCAAAGAGGGGAGTGGGCACTCTTTCGAATGTTTCCGCATTTAACTATGAAAGAGCGCCCATGTCATGTTTACAGTGACAGGGCTTTTTGTCAGAAAAACATCTGCTGCATGGTTTATTATTGGATGTTGCTTAGCAACCAAACTTAAAGTGGGGCAGGTGGAAGTGATCGTAATAGATGTGGCATGCAGCAGGTTGCTTGGGGTAACATCCAACAAATAAGTTACATTCCCCCGACAGAACAGCATTCGGCTCATGCTGCTCCATCTAGGGATTGCATATACAGTACTGAAAAGAATATAGCCCTCAGGGCAGAAGCTATGCTTGTATACAGTCTGAATTATTATTGAATACACTATGATTATAGCCCAGGGCAATTAGTAACATTAGTAACATTTGTAGCTACACAGCCCAGGGCCATCAATTACAAAACCATTAACCCCTTTGTCTCAGGCATTGAACTATTGTATGGGAGTGCATGGTTAACTACAGACCGCAACAAGGGTGGTATATGTAAATGTAAATGTAGCTAGCCTAGCTCCATATTGATAAGAAGTATTGGCAGTGGTATAGCTGCACCCAGTCCTGCCTGCGGGCACAGGCCCAGGTCTTTAATCCCGGCACCCACAAATTGACAAACTGAACCACATGCACACGTGCCCATATAGCCAGGGGAGTTGAAGTGGTTTGGTCTAACCCACCTAACCATGGCTTCAGACTGCAATGAAGCTTAAGGTTACGGGATACGGAAGTGGGCAAGGTCAGCAGTCCAGATGGACCAACTCGTGGTGGCTGTGTGCATTAGGCTACAGCTGCAAAACATGAAGGATGAGTCGAGAGACATGACACAAACTTGCACAGCTAGAAGCGATGAGTGATCTCAAAGGAGCAGTCGTACACACATGGTCAAAGCTCGCGAATGAAATGGGCACTGATAAATTTCAGGCACTGATCTGTGGAGCACTGACTGGGAGCACTGACTGGGAGCTCAATTAGCCTACAAATTGGCAACAAGTGTTGGTTTATGAATGTATATATAGCTCCCCCACCCAGCTTTCCATCACTAGCAGAAAACTGGGTGGGGAGCTACTGTACTCAGTGGCCGATCTAGGATTTTGAAAAGGGGGGTTCCAGTGTGCACTTGATCGCTATACTTGGCGGAGCGTAATAAAGCATGTGAAGCATGCCAGCTAGGGGGGTCTAGGGGCATGCCCCCCCAGGAAAATGTTTGATTTCAGACCTTAATTCTGAGATCGTTTCTGGTGCCGTTTTGGGGTGAAATAGCGAGAGTTGCATGACCTACTGCAATGACTAGAAACCTTTAAACGCTCGCAGAATTTAAAGGCGTGGCTCCACTTCGCTCCGCAGAGGCTGCAAAGCAGCCGTGAGGCGCGGGGGGAAAAGTGTGCGTTATTGCTACTGTGAAGCTTCAGTGTGGCATCTGTGTATCTCCAGTGTGGGCCGTAGTGTACGTAGTTACGTTTGCGCAGACTTACTAAGTATACGCGAAGGCAACCCTTCAAAAGGGGGGTTCCATGCAACCCATGGAACCCCCTCTAGATCCGCCACTGTTTACTGTGACATTGTACGTATGCAGGTCCAGAACAATGTGGGGCACGAGACACTTGGAAACTTCACCTACACCTTCTGTAATGTCAATCGTCATGACAATGGGACTACATTCCGATGCAGCCTAGCTGGATTGGTCTCCAATACCATCAGCACTCTTGTCATTGGTAAGAGTCAAGTTGGATAAAATCTATATTTGTATATATGTCTAGTTGTATGCCTACATACAAACAACGTATAGCGGGAAATTTTCGCTGGTGCAAAATTTCGCAGAAATGCCTCCAGACCCTATAGAAGAAAATGTTTGTGGTTTTATTTTTGCAGAACGCGAGCTGTTCAAGCCACACTGGCCTACCAAAGGATTGCGCCATGCCTCTTCCTTAACACATGCAAACCTGGTGCCTCCCAAGTTCGTCACAGTCAAATCAATGTCAACAACGATGAAGCGAAGAGCCAAGTTGCTACAACAGGGGATGGAAGGGAATCCACAGGCTGTAAACAGCTATCTCGTTCATGCAATAATTTGCACTTATTCGATCGACGCGACATACACTTGCATCACAATGGCATCATCAAAATTTCCGGCCTGGTTCATTTTTTCGTGGTTTGTATTTCGCGGTTACTGATCAGTCTGCGAATATTGCGAAAATTTGCACCCAGTGGAAATTTCCCACTACACACAAATAATATGTTTTTAAAAAATTTCTTCCTTTATCAATTGTAGTTCTCTCCTCCTCCTCCTCTCCTTCCTCTCCTTCCCAATCTCCCTTTTCCCTCCTCCTCTTCCTCCCCTCTCGCTCCTGATCCCCTCACTCTCTCCTCGTTCATCCCCATCTCCCTCTCCCTCTCCCTCTCCCTCTCCCTCTCCCTCTCCCTCTCCCTCTCCCTCTCCCTCTCCCTCTCCCTCTCCCTCTCCCTCTCCCTCTCCCTCTCCCTCTCCCTCCCCTCCCTCTCTCCGTCCCCTCCCTCCCTCTCTCCCTCCCCCCCCCTCCCATTCACTCTCCACTCCCCTGACCTCCAGTTCCCCCAAAGATCTCTGGTGTATCTGGCCTCTACCCTATCCTTGAAGGCAGCAGCAGAACCCTAAACTTTCAAGTCACAGGAGACCCCTTCCCTCACTCTCTCACATGGCTGTATCGCGACCAGCCTTTCACTGGAAGTGAGAGGATAACAATTGTTGGAAACACTTCCTTTGTAATCCGAGATGCTTCAAGGCTTGATTCTGGAACTTACATCTTTGTTGCAACCAACAGTCATGGACAACAAAACTCTATAGCTCTAGAACTACAAGTATTATGTAAGTAAGTACCTGTAGGAAGAGCGCACAAGAACAGGTGGCTAAAGTAAGAGCGTGCAACTCCAATAGAAGCCTGTAGTCCGGTCAAGATTATTGAACCGTACTAAGAATAGTAACAAGTACTGCACATGCTGCAAAGCCATAGGTGCTAAGCACGTGACTGACTGTTCCGCTATTTTTAGTATTGGCGGTAAATTCTGACCGGTCTCAAATGTTGCACTCTCTTACTCCAGCCGCCCGTTTTTATGCGCTCTCGCCTGTAGTTATCATAGTTGATACATACGTAAAACTCTTGTAATAAATGTTGGGCATACACATAAAAAACAACAACATAGGGTATTGTTGTTGATCTGGTGCTTATAATTATACCAATCAACCCCCCAAAATTGTGGCAATGGTTAATAGACATTATTTGCTGGTTTGTTACTTACCAATTCTTCAAATCTGTGGCAGAGGTTTCTAAGTTTAACAAGCTGCATTTGGAGCTGTATTTGCCCATACAGCTCAAGATCATGCTGCTCAATCGATCATGACATATGAAACTAGTTCAATACTCACAGGTTCTTAGGATGCCAGGTGTATGAGTTCTATACATAACCATGGTTTTAGACTTTAAAACATGAAATTCATGTCTACAATACAATTTTAACAGACAGATGTAGAGCATGGGATCTCAGTGTCTACATAGTTATCAATGCGAGTCACTTTAATTCCCCCACAGTGAAGGTGGTTAATTACATTGTGTTTCAGGCATGTTTATAGGAGTTCATAAGGATATTATCATATAGGCCTTTATGAGGCATACATGTAGCTACACATTGAGTGTTTTCATGAGTAGCAGGAGTGCTAACATTGGTGGAGAGATCATCATTGAAGTCCCAGACCAGTAAGTTACTATCAGGCGAATTGTCCAGCTATCTTCTTCGTGACTGACTTCTTTAGCCTAATTCCCAGACTCTCCCCACTAAAGAGGGGGAGAGCCTGGGAACGAGGCTATGACTTAATTTCTTTCTCAGCCAGGCTAGCACAATAACAGCTGAAGCTGTAAGCACAATATTCGTCTGTACGTAATAAGTACCTCTTGTATTCAACATTGATCTATAGATCAGAGTTTACTTTTATTTTCCAGATGATGAATTTTTGACAATCCCCCACAATGTGACACTGATGGAGGGAGAGATGCTGACTCAGGATTGTCTTCATCGATTTGGCCGGGCATACACCTGGAGGGTGAATGGAGTTCATGTCAACAGCAGAAGCAACAAGGTGTGTTTATTACCATGGTAGCTAGTGAAAGATCCTCCAGAAAAAATGTCTCTTCCAGTGCCACAAGTGGGAAGGGTTTGAAGCATGTTTATTCCCTTGTTTGCTGCTTGACTGCTTTGTCACACTCTAATACCTAGTATTATTTTTATTCTCATTATGTTTTATTATGCACTGTTTTTTCCTCCCTACCTCCCTCTTCTTCTTCTTCTTCACCCCCCTCCCTCTCCCTTCCCCCTCCCCCTCTCCCTCCTCCTTCTCCCCTCTCCCTCCCCTCCCCTTCCTCCCTCTCCCTTCCCTCCCTCCCACCTCCCTCTCCCTCCCTCCTCCTTCTCCTCCTCCCCCTCCTCCCTCCCTCCCTCCCTCCCACCTCCCTCTCCCTCCCTCCCTCCTCCTCCTCCTCCTCCTCCTCCCCCCTCCTTCCTTCCTCCCTCCCTCCCTCCCCCCTCCCTCCCTCCCTCCCCCCTCCCTCCCTCCCTCCCCCCTCCCTCCCTCCCCCCTCCCTCCCTCCCTCCCCCCTCCCTCCCTCCCTCCCTCCCTCCCTCCCTCCCTCCCTCCCTCCCTCCCTCCCTCCCTCCCTCCCTCCCTCCCTCCCTCCCTCCCTCCCTCCCTCTCTCCTCCAGGTTACAATCAGAAACTTTGGTAGAAGGTTACATTATGGCCCTGTTGATTACACAGATCACTTGCTGCAGATACGCTGCATTGCTCACTTTGATAATACAAACATTTTTGTTTCTGCTCCTGGAACACTTCACGTTCGCTGTAAGTTGGCACCATAGTCCACCAAGTGGTTGAATTCCATAAATATAGACTCATCCCATAACAAATGTTGGTTACAAGACTGCACTGCATGTCAATTAAAGAATTAATATTGCACTTCTAAACTCATAACTTATTCATTTTCTGCCACATCCACTTCTAAATCAACTCAGTGCAAAATAGTTCTACCATATGTGTACGCACTCTGTTATAATTATTTGCTAAATTTCTTCAGTCCCTCCCCACGTACATGCTCCTATGAACTTAACGGCTGTTGAAGGAGATGACATTTTACTTCGCTTCTCAGTCGTGGCTGGACCTCCTGTCTCCTCCCTCACATTTCACCACAATGAGCTGCAGCTGTCCACAAACACCGTAGTAACTATCCTTCCAGGTGGTACTTCCCTAATTGTCAGGGGTTCCCCCAGGACTAGCATTGGGAACTACACACTTGTCGCACACAACTCCCTTGGCAGTGGGTCTGCATCCATCTGGCTGAATGTCTTGTGTATGTTGAGCAAAATATACTACAGATCTTTTTAATCTGGTCTAGGAGTCAATTTGGTATACTCACTGAATGTGTAACTCAGGCCTTACATGTACACATTCAGAGTATTACTGATATGCACAACTTTGTGCCTGAATACATTTGCATTCACCATTATTAATTGTGATCATGTATTAATAACAGTCATTATGACAACAACATTAAACAGCCTCAGAACACTTGAGAACGAACCTCTGAGCATTTTAAATCCAATGTGATAGGCTTATGATACACTTGCTTCAGCTCTGTTGCAGGAGCTGCTGGTCAGATTGGGATGCTACAATGCATTGATAAGCATTCAAGCATGACTCAATCCTTTATAAAGTGTTGGTGGTAGCTATGTATTTGTGAATTTGAACATTTAAATGCCCACTTTTTATTAAGCACATGTGATTATAACTTTCCTTGCAGATGCTCCAGACATCCATCCACTGCAAGAGTCAGTTGTAGCTCAAGTTAACAGATCAACTTTGATCCCGTGCGGTCAGGAAGTCACTGGGAACCCAGTGCCATCCTTTGCATGGCAACACCAGCCTGCAGCTGGCAATGAAGGTGCCCCACTGGATGATAGGTCTCGGGTGCTTTCCACGGGAATGCTACTGCTTGGGGTCACCAACTATACAGATGCAGGAAGCTACACCTGTACTGCTACGAATTCTATTGGAAGTACAACCACTACTGTCAGTGTGATTGTACTAGGTAAGCGTAGTTTGAATTTTCCTCCATGCAAGACTTCACTATTTAGCTAGAGATTCTAAGAAAGTAATGAGAATGATAATTGTTGAATATCGATCCTTCTCCTCTCTTGTAGACCCTCCTAGTTCTCCCAACAATCTCCGACAACTTCAAATTGGCTCTACATGGGCACATGTGCGGTGGGAACCCCCATCTGAAAATGGAAGCCTCCCTCTCTCTAACTACAAGATAGTGGCGTTTCCATTAATAAATAGCAGTAATGATACATTCACTTCATCCTATTCGAACTGTACTATTAGCAGCAATGAAACACAAGCAGATATTGAGACTAATACAGCGTGCAATGAAGTGGAGTGCAGAGAGACAGATCTCATAGTGTCCTCCCGAATCACTTCAGCCAATGTCACAGGATTGATACCTGCTTTAATGTACTTGTTAGTTGTCACTGCCCTCTCCAATGGAACTAACTTGGAGAGTGAACCCAGCAACACAATCACTTTCACTACAGACATGCATGGTAATTTGTGTGTGTGTGTGTGTGTGTGCGTGTGTGTGTGTGTGTGTGTGTGTGTGTGTGTGTGTGTGTGTGTGTGTGTGTGTGTGTGTGTGTGTGTGTGTGTGTGTGTGTGTGTGTGTGTGTGTGTGTGTGTGCGTGCGCGCGCGCAGTGCAAGCAGTAGTAGCAGTAGTTCTTGGTAATATGTGACATTCAAAAATAGCAGGATGCCTTGTGATGAAACTACTCCAGTCGTTCTTATGTAGAAAGCTTGCTTTTAAGTGTAGTTAACAGTCTCTCTCCCTCTGTCATAGTGCCAGGCGTGGGGTCAGTACATGCATCCGTGTATGGACCAGGCTCAATGGAGGTCACATGGACACTGGCCTACTCAGGGGGACTACCAGTGCTATACTTTGAACTTCAATTTCAGAAACTTAATGACACAGAGTGGCAGAAACCAAGAAGCCCATGCAATAATCTCATTTCCAGACAATCAAGATTTTCAACTTCTGCTGCTGTGGCACCACATTCCAGATTGTGGATTGTGAATGGACTGGAGTCTGAAGAACTCTATAGCTTCAGAGTGCGAGCAGTTAATGGATTGGGTGCAGGGGAATATGTGACATCTGAGCCTGTACTATCTCACCCAATTGGTAAGGTGCAGTTGAGGATCATTGTGCATTATATCATAGTGACAGTAGCTATAGGAGAGACAGCTAGTGAGAGAAAAAAATTATAACAATAACACAAAACACAGTGGCAGCCTACAAACATATGAGAGCTAGCCTCGTTCCCAGACTCCCCAGCTCCGGAACGCAAACATTGAAGTTGTGCAGGTGGATTTTTTCTCACGCAAACACCATCAAAGGTAGCACTATATAGCAAGGTGGTATATAGAAAAACCTTAATTGCATGTGGGCATACCTGAAGGCTCAGAACAGCGAAGGTAGCGGGCAACCTACTATACGTATCTAGCTATCGGGGGCGAATGTCATACATACTGAGCGATGAATGCATAGTTGGTTGAACAACGTGTTAAATGTTGCCTTTCTGTTCTAAAAACTCTGGTCCTTTTTCGATTAAGTCATGCTCACATGAGAAAAGATACCAGACTCTCCCCACGTATATTATTCGTATATTCGCGTTTCGGAGTGAGGAAGCCTGTGAATGAGGCTATATGAGAGCAGTAAAATCAGCTGTATAGATCTATGTAGTGTAACTATTGTTGGGGCAAGTTGGAGCCATGTGACTCAGTGTGTAACTTCTGAGCAGTACTCCTATGGAACGTATAGTAAGTTCTGGCTGAGAAATCTTTAACGGAGTTACCTGGTAAATTTTCTCTACCAGGATCTTGCATTTTGTATGATAATCAAGCAGTTATCTGTCTGTATAGTTACAGTGAAACCCCACTTAACTGACACCCCTCAACAGCGGACACCCCTAATATAACAGACAATTCTGAAAGTCCCGAACGGTTCTCCATAGACTTCAATACATTAGAAACCCCTGAATAGTGGACACCCCGCTACTCCATATAATGGACACTTTTCACACTCCCAATTGTACACAAACAATACATAACAACCCAGATTTAGTGGACACTCGTCGACCTTTACAGCAAGATTGTTCACCGTCACTACTGGAGTTAACACTTTGATTAGTGCTGTTATACTCATACAAGAGCACATAAGAATGGGCAGCTAGAGTGAGATCGTGTAACTACATAAAATTCGAAACCAGGCGGAATTTACCGCTAGTACTAAAAATAGTAACACATACTGCACAGATGTGCGTAGGCATAAGCCATTGTTGCTAAGCACGTGTCCAGGTGTTCTATTTTTAGTACAGTTCAATAATTTTGCCCGGACTACAGGCTTCTATTGGAGTTACACGCTCTTACTCTAGCCGCCCGTTCTTATGCGCTCTTGACTCATAGTATTAGCCTCTACTTAGCCTTCCCTGCCAGCGTAAAGCAAGGAAAAGCTCTGGAAACTTAGCCATGTTGTGCTCAACAGCCCGATTACGCATACCACACCTACCAGAAATATTCCAGAAGCTCCTCAGTTAGGGACACCTTACTATAAAGGACAAAATTGTTGGTATCCGCTATAGAGGGGTTCCACTGTACTGATAAACTGTACTTCTTTATCCTCACTAGGAGTGCCAAGCCAGCCAACACAACCTAACATCACTGCATGGGGAGAAGAGTTTGCAGTGATTGACACCTTGGTACCAAAGATAGGCACAAGTACTAACTTTTCAGTTACCACCATTCTGCTGCTGAATGGAACTGAAGTAGCCAGACAGACAGAGTCTCGCTCTGACATTGACAATGGAACAGAATCTACAGAACTGGAGCTAGTCTTCTCAAACTTGAGCTACCGGGGAGAGTGGCAGTTTCAAGTGATGGCATCAAATGTTTTGGGAAATTCAGAATACAGTCTTCCATCCAATCCAGGTTGGTCGTGGATAATAGACAACACAATGCATCTGATTGTGTCTCATTTACAACATGGTGCCCCAATGGGACCTATGGTTGCATACCTTCCTGGTTTTAGAGAAGTGAATCAATACATGTTTTAAGATTATGTAACAGTTGTTGCATAGTAGCCTGGAGTTTATGGTGAGTAAAATGCATGTTTTAAGATTATGTAATAGTTATTGCATCGGAGTTTATGGTACATATGAGATAAGTAAGCCTGGTGCAAATATGACAGCTGCATTGATGACTGTATGCAGCTGTCATGTTTGCAGCAGCATAAACTCCAGACTACTATGCAATAACTGTTACATAATCTTACGTAAAACATGCATTTTACTCACCATAAACTCCAGGCTACTATGCACTCTCTAAAACCAGGAAGGTATGCAACCATAGGTCCCATTGGGGCACCATGTTGTAAATGAGACACAATCAGATGTATTGTGTTGATTCACTTATCTAAAAGCAGAAATGGCTAGTTAATGGTTTGTTACAGCATGTGGCAGTGAAAGAATGATGAGGAGACAATTAGTGGCAAGCTCATACGTTGATGCTGTTTTCCATTTCTGCTTTTACTTATGGGAAGTGTATCCTTCTGCTACTAGCACACACGTCTGCTATTCCACTGTGGCTATTCTCTGCATGCCTAAAAGCATCATCACACTTCCAGAAGACTTATAAATCAGCATTTCTGGTAGAAGTGTGGGGGATGGTGGTCACACCAATGCAACTGAGATGATTTATATGGTCCAAGTAACCCAATTATTTGCCAGCCTTATCTAATCATGCTTTCACTATACCTTTATTTCTTGTTCATTTGCAGCTCAACTAAATGTTGTAGAAACAACATCAAATTGTAAGTGTTGTGTCTCTGTACATTTAGATGCATATGTGGTAGAAATTATTCCGTTGCGTATTTTGATCGCGTTACTGAATTCGATACACTATAACACAGAACTTCCGTTAAGGGCGGGGCTCATACTCACTGTGTAGACTTGACTTGTCAGGTATTCATGCATCTACACAGCGTGTATAAGCCCCTCCCTTAATGGAAGTTCTACACTGCATCTCTTCGAACATGGTAATGTGATTGAAATATGCAATGGAATAATGTTCAATTTCTACTTGGGACTGCCACATATGTTTATTAGTATGTTATTTTTTCTTTTTGCACTGCAGCTAGGTCTACTGTGGGTGCTGTGATGGGTGCCATAAACCTTCTGATAATCACAACAGTAATTGTAGTGATTTCAGTCATGATAAGAAAGTCGTGTAAGCAGAAGAAAAGCTTGACAAAAAGTGAGAAGTGTTCATTGATTATATGTCATGGGTATTGTTCTTAAGCGGTTGTTGTATTAACAACACCCTGTACATATACCAAGGAGGGCGAGGGTACAATAGAGACAAGGACAAGGAACAAGCTAGTGATTTATGAAGATTATAAGAAGTTAATTAAGACTTTTATAAATGGTTTTTAAAGACTGGCAAAGTACAGGAAATGATGTAAGAGATTACCAATGACTGCTGTTTGATAACACAGGTAATATTATGTTTTGATAATAGAAGTTTTTAAAACTAAATATTAGGTTTTATAAAAGGATTAAAAATGTGGTAGTTATTTCTTAGGGAGTGACTACGTTTATCATAGGCGGCAGAACCGGGGGGCATGTGGCCCCACAGAGTTTATGCACAGGGTCAGTGCCCCCACAAAATCTTATAGCGGCAGGCAGGCGTTTAATTTATAGTGATCATCGATCGATCAATAGAGAGGCAATGTGGCCTAAGTCGACACTGGCTAGCAAGACGAGCGAGTATCTTTGTCTTCAGACAAGTGTCTTCTGCCAGTTTAGTGCTTCTTTCCATGTGGTCATGTACACATTGCCAAGGTGTACTTGCAAAGGACATGGTCAATTTCAGTAGTGAAAGACAGAAGGGAGGTGTATCGAAGAATATTATAGATCCTCTCAGAGGAGCATTTTTTATTTGTGACACAATTAGGATCTGTTTGACTGTAGCTTTATTCCTGGACTTCAATTGCTCCAACATCAAGAGAATGACAAATTTTATATGAATAGGTATATAATTATAGGTATGTAATTATGTCCTCAGACCCACATGCGCAGTTTCGAAAATGACCGTAAAAACTGGTCCGGCCAAAACCGGACCAGCTGGACTGCTTGCTATGGCCATAACTGGTGCATTATATGCAGATGCACTTTATGTAGCTGACAACTGAGAATCAGGAACATATTGTTGCAGTGCCCTTTCCTTATATAGACGTGGGATAACCAAACAAAATTATTCCAGACACATTGTTATTGCTTCCTTTCAGGATTTATAATGGCACAGGCTTCATTACCATTCAGGTAGGGATGTTATTCATGCTTTTTGCAATCATGTTTCTAATACCCAGCCAGTATTATAATATTAGTGGAAGAGTGCTCTAAGTAAGACAGCTTACATCACTTATTGTTAATGGTTTCTATTACTCTGAGTACTGAGGACATGTTTATAATAATAAGTATCAGTTATTGTACTGCAAGCACGAGAACTGTATCTGAGATATCGCTGAACTGTATCTGAGATATTGCTGAACTGTATCTGAGATATCGCTGAACTGTATCTGAGATATCACTGAACTGTATCTGAGATATTGCCCGAGTCATGCAATAACTAATTGGTGGCATGTCAAAAGTTGTTTTGATCTCTTGCTCTTGCAGTACAGCTGCAGGTAAAGCAGCATAGTGTAATTTAGTTGTGTTGACGTCAGAGGTACTATACCTAGACTACACTAGACATTTGATCAAGACACTTCATTTTAGATACATTGTCTCTGACTTATGACAGTCTTAGTATGGCTAATGCGTGAAGTGGTGCTTGGAGCCATCCACACAACCTGCCACAATACGTATACAACATTCTGTTAAGACAATGACAATTGCTTGCATGTATTTGTAGTGGGTCATTCTAAATATTGTCTGATACATATAACTGTGTATACAATTATAATCCTGGTTTATTTGCCAGACCATTCTAACCAATTGATAAACTTCAAAAGTATGTCCGAGTGGTTCCTGATTCATGATTGTGAGTCAATGGCACAATATCATTCTTCTCTATACAGCTCTCAGTCTCCCAACATTGTAGAACCCCGATACAGTCCCGATGGCAGAAGTAACACGGTAAACTATTACAGCTCAGGCCTGAATCTATTAGCCCCATTTCCAGGCTTCGTACAGCATTTGTTCCTGCAGTATGAAATGTATATACTATGGCAAATGCTGCATGAGGTTAAGATGTAACAATAACATCACTGACTATCAAGGCATTCAAGGACCAGTGCATCAAGCTACTGAACAGATTGCACTTTGGTACTGAATGGCTTGGAGTGTTTCAATGTGCTAACTGGAGTAACTATGATATTAGACTGATTGTGTAATGTCTTCTATCTCTGCAGCAAGGCACACCCATGGAGTCACTCAATGAATCAGCAAGAAGACGAGCACCATCCAGTATCCCATCTTCCAGCTCAGTCATGGCTGTATAGTTTGTGTGTTTGTTTATTTATTTTTATGTACTGTATATCTTGTTGTATTGCATGTATGATGATGTGTCCACTCATATACAAATATAATTTATTCTCAAACAATCCTACATACCCGCGTATCTATAGTGGTGTGCTGAGATATCTATAAGATAATCTGATTACCTCCAGGTACTTAAAATTTGCACCTCCCAAAATTTCCCGCTATACGGTACCTCCAGGTACTGTAATATTGTTATTGCCTAGGCAATAAATGAGAAGGTTGCTGATATTTCTCTCCTACAATGGTGTTGCCTAGGTAACAGATTGTACACCTATAACATTGTTATATCCTTCTACTCCCAACACCAATATGCAAGACCACCCCACAGCTAGGGAGGAGCATAACTATTGAAACAATAGTAGGCAAAATCCAAGTTTCTTGGAGTATGAAAACTCCATCAGCCTATACTGCAAAAACACTTGGGTTACTTCAACCACATTTTAGGTCGTCTCAGTTGCATCAGTGTGACCAAGGAATGGTAACAAATAGGTTTTCTTGAAGGTTAATTGAGGAGCTTTTTCATTAGTTACATTAGCTCGTCTCTTTTTTCAGAAGACCTATTTGGCTACATTCCTGGCATTTCTACCACAACCATGCAACCAAGGAATTATCCAGTAGCAGCTGTGTAACATCATAAAAACAACAAACCTCACCAGAAATGCTGATTTATAGGCTTTCTGAAAGGAGACACTACTTTAAAAAAAGAGGGAAGCTTCTCAACTAAACTCTTTCAAATTGTAAGCATTCCTTGAACTTTACGTGTCATGCACACCAAAGGAACGCAACTGAGGTGACCAAAATATGGTTGAAGTAACCTAAACATTTTTGCAGTGTATATATATATATATATCTATACTGGCTATTACACCACTATGGAGATGGAAGGTTTGGTATAATATATATTTTCCATTTCGCCCTTGTTTCTATAGTTACAGGTGGGTATTCTTTTCCATAATTATATGACATGAAGTTGTAGATTCTGTTTTATATATCACAGGAAGTTGTAAAATGATGTTTCCTATAAACTACCTGTTTTACAGTATTTGTGTTTACTAATAACAAGAAGGACCAATCAAGTTAGAGAACATAATCATAATGCGTGTTGAGTCTGGGATTCGGTATGGTTTACAACAACCATAAATTCCGGGCTACTATGCATTATCTACTACATACCTTCAAATCTACACCATGACAGGGTTCAATGTAGCAAGTCTTTGGATCATCTATGGGACTGCATGTAGGCCAGCACAAGATGCAAGCCAGTGCTAATTAGATATAACATAATTAACCATGGTAAACAAAAAGCAGCCAATCACATTCATTTATTTGAGTGCGATATATCTCATATCGCAAAATTACGCATGACGAACTGTCCGCTTCTTTATACCCTGCTACTATGTAAGCGCGTTGCTATGCCCCACGAGAAATTTGTATGTGAGTGATAGTTACAATAAATGTGTGCAGGTTTTTGACTGCAAGGGACAGTTTTTGTCTACTTTTAGTAATAAAGGTGCTGCTTCCAAACTCCTTGACCCTTGTAGTATCGCTGTCGGTTCTGACCAGCTTGTTTATGTATGTATAACCCATACTAACATGTCAAAGTAAAAATGTTGCAAAATACTGTCTAGGGCCATGCAAGGTCCAATGTCTCAAATATGCAATTACATTGACCATCCTCCTATTGGTAACATGCACAAGTATTGACCATTAGTAACACTGAGTGGAAAACCTCCTAGGTAACAATTAAGCCGAAGTTATACAGCCGAAGTATTATACTTATACAGAAACCTTCCAGGACGATAACAGAAGCCTTGTACGTAGTGCTGTTGTCACTTACAATTGAAGCCACTGCAGTACAGGTATATAGCTATTGCAAGCACTCCAAGAATGGAAAGTTGTTAAGTATTTGTTTGTACCAGGCACACAATATCACAGTTGAGTTCTGTTTGCATACAGTTATGCATACACTTCATGGTACTTGGTTGTCAGTAGGTACCACCGTATATTTTGCTAGAAAACTGCTACATTCTCTATGGCTCTATGTAGTTGTAGGACAGGTTTTAGACAATCACCGCTAGATTTGTTGACTGTAAAATTCTCTAATGATGAGGGTGACAGTGTTTTTGTCGATTCTGATGGTTTTGATCACCTGTGTTGCAGGTAAGATGACTAAATCTGATGGTCAGTGCTGTACTAATGTATACCTGTTGGCTGTTTGTATGCCAGCTACATAATTATATTGGGAGGGAGGGTACCAGATAATATTCAAGTATGCTTTGCCTCTGTGTGACCTAGTAGCTAATCAAGCACATGACTTGTATATAGTTCTCAAAGAAACCTACATGTAGCTAGCTAGCTGTGCTAGAAGTATTCACTGACTTGGGCTGATCACTCACAGGCGACTCACAGGCGACTGAGATGACATGAACGAGCTGTAACTTGAGTGGCTAAAGCACATTCAAAGTAGTCACATGACTCATGTGATTATAGTTTGAATTTGCTTCAGCCACTCAAGTTATAGCTTGTTCATGTCATCTCATTCACCTGTTAGTGATCGACTTCATTGAAGTTAAAAGACGCAGTGTAAGTAAAGTATACACCCACATGCATATTGATCCAAAACATCCAAATGCATAATCCACCCCCAAATGGTGTCTACCTTAGGTACCTAAATAAGTACGGTATTTATACCACATTACATCACTTTCTAAGTATTTCATTGGATGAACAGCAGAGTATAACAGGTCATATACTCCCGTTATGTTATCATGTGCAAAAAAACTTACATGATGTACAGAATAGTTTACACAAAATTGAGTTATAGTTTACTGTCTCAATGTGGTATAAATTGGATATACCGGTACTATCTATACTTGGAGTATAAACTCCTTTTATAGGTAGATGAGTAGGTAAAATGTGAGCAGAAGAAATGAGCCCAACCCCCTGAAATACATGTGAATGGAATGTCACAGCCCTTTGTCTGGGATGTCACAGGGATGTCACGGACCTTTGCCTGTGATGTCACAGGGATGTCACGGACCTTTGCCTGTGATGTCACAGGGATGTCACGGACCTTTGCCTGTGATGTCACAGGGATGTCACAGGGATGTCACGGACCTTTGTCTGTGATGTCACAGGGACGGACCTTTGTCTGTGATGTCACAGGGACGGACCTTTGTCTGTGATGTCACAGGGATGTCACGGACCTTTGTCTGGGATGTCACAGGGATGTCACGGACCTTTGTCTGTGATGTCATAGGGATGTCACGGACCTTTGTCTGTGATGTCACAGGGATGTCACGGACCTTTGTCTGTGATGTCACAGGGACGGACCTTTGTCTGTGATGTCACAGGGATGTCACGGACCTTTGTCTGGGATGTCACAGGGATGTCACGGACATTTGTCAGGGATGTCACGGACCTTTGTGTATGGAAATGCTTTTGTGTGGAACTAGATTTGAGCCATTCCTAGTTTCTGGAAGACGTGTGTGTTGGAATGCTTTTGGCTAAATTTCAGCCATTCCAACAAGTCACAAAGCAGACAGGGTTTCTTTTTATGATGTAAATGTGGCTACATACGAGTATGGAAGAGACCAGTCTAAGTCTAAGTATTGGATATACCACCTATAGGAGGAGGTATCGGATATACTACTTATACGAGGAGATATTGGATATACTACTTATACGAGGAGATATTGGATATACTACCTGTACGAGGAGTATATTGTGTTTATACTCTGAGTATAGGTAGTATATTGACACAGTAAACTATAACTCAATTTTGTGTAAAACATTCTGTACATCATCTTTGTGCAAACTATTGTAGTACAATCTTTTTTACATATTATACTCCTCTGTTCATCCAATGAGAATGTGATGTGGTATCATATCATTATTTTCACAGTTATAGGAACGTATTTTATTTCTACTTCTGAGTTGTGTTATAGTAGGTGATGAGGCTCATGGGCTGAAACTTACCATTAACATTTTCTGGCGAGTTGGGACAGACTGGTAGAAGACACACAAACCACAAACTCCCAACATTTGCTTTTTCATCGGTAATGCTAAACAGTCACCAAGTGATGGTCAAACATACATATCTCCAGTCATGCATCCAGCATGTGCAATAACTAGTAAATCGTGGAAAGGTCACTTTCGTGGATTCTGGAACAGTGCTTCGCTATTACATTGACCAAACGTTTCATGCTACGTTTCGGTCCGATCTGGACCTTCTTCAGGCATATACAACTGGGACACTTATCAAAATACAAGGTACAAATAATACAAATGGAGTTCTAAATCTCTAAGAATCAATAATAAATGTAAGTGAAGTTATTTAGGTATGGTTCATAGTGTGAAACTTTCTTCAGTTTGATTTGATGAGTTGCAAGCCAGGATTCAGGAGCTCTCTTTCTTATGTATGATTTGAGGAAGTGTAAGCTGTTTCTATGAATTGTGTGCCCATCTACGACAACATTGATTGGTGACATCACAATGTAAATGGATACGTACATAGAAGCCAAATTTATATGTAAATATAACCGTTTGATCAGTGCACTTGATCGTCAATACTTGAACACTGCAATTTTCCTAGATAACTGCATTCCTGCAGTTCTGGTACAGTTACCTGATTCTGTGCTTGGCACATCTTGATACCGGCCAACAAAATATTTTTTGGTTGCATGTTTGTCATTTGTAGTTTCACTACCCATGCACGCACAAATTCTGTTATTAATTTGTAATGCACACCCACTTTATACAGGGCAACAACTGACACTTGGTTTCGCTCAAGTTGATTTCAGAGAGGAAGAGGGCAATGGGTCAGTCACGGTTACGGTGCAGAAGACAGGGGCAAATGCAGAGAATTTAGTTGTGACAGTTACTCCTCTGACATATGATGAATTTGATAGTATGGGTTTTACACAACCCTCTGAGATTCAACGTCAACCTGACCCAGCTGAATGTAAGTACCTCGACTACCTATGTATAGCTGTAATTGTTATACTTTATTCGTGTTGTGCAACCTGACCCAGCTGAATGACTAAGTACCTTAATTGAAGAAGGCATTCCAATGACTATCTGTTGTATGGCTACTATACACAAAATTCTGTGGTATGTACCTCATTTCCAGGAACTTGCCTAACTCAAATCAACGTGCAAGCTATTCCCTAAGTGGAAAAAGGGATTTATTATGTTGACTTTGAATCAACATAATACCTTTCTAATACATAGCTAATGCATTGACAGATATGAGTATTGAATTATTAACCCATCTGCAGTTGAACCACAAGGACGAATGGACTTCAACAACACTGTACAAATGGTCACTTTTGATCCAAGCACTTCCAATGCAACAGTGGATGTGGTGATAAACTTTATTGATGATGCAATCAATGAAGCTGATGAGGGTCTTCTGGTTGTCGTGAGGGCTACCAGTAACCAGCAAAATATAACACTGGATCGGGAGGGTGTTGCCAGTGTCATTATTCTCAATGATGATCGTGAGTGTATTGTATTGTACAGTGTATCTCACCTAGTATAGTTTTTCCTATACAACAGGTGGGGTTTAGTTATAGTTATACCAAAGGTGCCAGGGATTTATGGCAGTAAACAGCCCGAGGACGAGGTTTGTTTACTACAGCCATAAATCCCTGGCCACCTGTGCTATAATTATTATATATCCCACCTGATTGGTCCTTTGTTGTCATTACTGTAAACACATCTGTACATGTGCATGTGTTTACAGTAATCTCGTACTGTCACAGTAAAATGATGTAAATGTACTATAGTGTGACAATGTAGCAGACTGTAAAATAAAAATACATGCAGAGGGAATTATGAGCCATAATTTCCCTTGTAGCTACCCCTCAGGGAGGGAAATTATCACAGTAAACCCCCACCTGTAGTATAGGCAAAACTATACTAGGGGGGATATATATTGTGATATTGGAGGTGTAGTGCTTATGAAAAGCTATATGTACAGAAGGTGGGTTGTTTAAATTTACTACTAACAAAAGTGCTGAAAGTGTTTAATGAGATTGTAACTTGTCAAACAGTTTCTGTTTGTGTCTGTGCATTGATAACTTTATTAATTAATTAATAACTTTATTAATCTGAGAATGCATAGAAATAAACAAATGAACCCACTAAAAACATAATGTAAAAAACGCATGATCTTGCAAAAAATCTTTGTGTGGAAATCAAGCTTGCTCAAATTATTTTTTGTTATTGCCCCTATTATTATTATTATTATGTGCTTGTATCTGACTGTGTATTGTATGTGGCTTTACTAATTCACTATTTCTATGCAGCATGTCACTTTATTATAAATCATTTGCTAATGAATATACGTCTGAGTCTGCTTAATCTGTTTTCTTCTTCCTGATACACAGCAATCATGCTGACATTTGTTCAGTCTTCGTACACGGTGTCAGAAGATGGGGGTTCTATTGATATTGAGGTTACCAAGGAGAATCAGGTTGTCTCAGAACAGACTCTGTCTGTTTCCATTGGGCTAGCACCTGGAGGGTCAGCTACACAAGGTCTGCAGTCATATATATATACTGCATATATGCACAGGTTCATAGGCTAATGTTATTTTAATGACTGCATGTATTACTAACTTGATTTAATTTACTCACTGCCATCTGTTGAGATCACTGAAAGCTCCATCTTTATTAAAGATAATGATTGTAAGAACGATGATGTGACCACAGACTGGAATGATTACTTCATTACTTTATTATACATACATACCTTATTATCGGAAATTGAACGTGTCTAATAAATGCAAGAGTGCAAGTTTTGCTGAAAACAAAATCTTTCGCCATGCATTGATCTTACGCTTCATACCTTGTTATGTGTTAACAAACAGGCCAGCGTATTACTAAGCAGTGCTAAGTAAACTTATGCCTGAGGCCTTTGTGTGTTACTAAGTAGAGCTAAACATTTTTAGGTAAAGCTTACAGCTAGACATTGTAATATGACGTATTCCCAACTACTTGATGGTAAAATTACTAACTATAGCCGCTACAATTTAGCTCAGCCACAGGTATAATCGTGAACAAGGACATAATATCATCTACTTTGCAAGCGCATCGTAACTGCATAATCTGGTACAAGTCGTCTAGTCAACTTGATTTATTCACATGATACTATATCACTTTTTATTTCTATTGTGTACATATACAGGAAGCGACTTTGAACTGCCTGCAGGTAGTAGTCCTACTGGAATCACTACAATTGTGTTTCAGCCAACTGATCAAACAATAAGTGCTACCATCAACATTACTGACGATAACATTTTTGAACCAGCTGAAACCATCCAATATCAGCTCTCACTACCCACCAACTCCCCAGCTGAACTTGGATCGGTTCCATCAACCACAGTCACAATTCAAGACAACGAAGGTGTGCATACATTTGGTTAACTTCGTAAGGGCCTGAAATTTGTGTCATGTTCTGAGCTGTGCAGAAGCCCCACTTTGTGTAGTGTGGTCTATGCATGCAGTGTTAACTCCATCTGAAGAACTATGTTAAATGACACCAGGAAGCACTGTCACACTATTGAAAATGCTCGTGCTCTATACTAATATTTGAGGTGATTGTTTCAATGACTGGTACAGCATTGAGTAAAGTATATAAGCCTACAGTATTTGCAAGTAACTCACATAAATGGAAAGAAGAAGGCTCTCTGTTACGTACTAACAAACTAATCAAAACTTTTACCAGCATTTTGACTGAATGCTTTGTCGTCATCAGTGTGAATGCAGATGACAGCCGAAACATCCAGATTTTATAGTGGCAACAGAGAACCTCTTTCCATTTATGCAGGAACCAGCTGAGAAGCTATTGAAAGTAACCTGCAGCCAGGTAGCTACAATGTTACTGATGCAACTAACCAACAGTTTTAAGTCCTGAATTTTGGTAATCAAACTTGATATGAAGTGCATATGCTAACCATTATAAAGCCAACTTGCCATGCACATTATACACAGAGAGAGAAATTAATGTAGGCAATTTCTTAATTCTCCTAGTCATATATTTTCTCTGTTACTCTGCAGTGGGAGTTGTAGGATTTGAGCAGACTACTTACACATTCAGAGAGGATGTGGGTACGGTGGATGTGTGCGTGACATTTTTTCAGCCAGATGAAATTGCTTCAAATATACTTGTCGACTTGCTTGGATCTACAACTGATGGTTCTGCAGATAGTGCAAGTAAGTACAAAACACATAGAATGCAAATGTTAAAGTTTATGTATCTATCTGTAATGAATTATCAATTCCTGGAAATGAGTGCTAATTTAAGCTCATACTTGGTAAGGCTCATTCCCAGGCTACTTCCAGATGCAAGATAAAATCTAGGAGTGGCTGGGAAGAGGCTACATACTTGGAGAGACTGAGTGCTTGTCTATAAACCTGCCAAATATTGTATGTATAAACAAGTGATGTAGCTAGGATGTTGAATTTTACCTGGGCACAGCATGAGTATACTCTCAATTTGCAAGAGCTTCTGCTGCAAAGTGCAATAGTACTCACAGTATGCTCTTGTAAATAAAATTTTAATTTTGGAGCCTCTCTGTTCATTTTCAAAGCCAGCTTTAGGTAGCCTTGTTCCCAAACTGGGAACGAGGCTAAGCTTTAGGCCATTGCCATCTGTCAAGAACACTTCTTGCCTCACTGGTAGTATGTGTGCGTATTGCAGATATCCACCAGAAACAAGAAACACATAACTGCTGTGAATCTTAGACATCAGTTTTTCCCCATTGTTTTTACCCTATTTTCTCACGCAATTTACCAAGGACTATGTGGGCTAAGCCACTGACTGTAAACTAACTGAACTCTGGTGGTACACTTACTGGTTGGATATCATGAATTTATCCCTTAAATCATCATTCACACAAATTGATCTTCATACTTTGGCAGTGTAGATGATGATGCTATTCTCTAGTACGTGAATGGCCAGCAAGCTATTTGTACACACAAATTTCAAACACTACAGTAACTAACAGGAAAGTCTAGCACTTTCAAAACCTCTTGCTACACAATCCATGACTCTTAGTGAAATTACCATCTCTATGTAAAACAAGGCCCAAACCTAAGTTGCTCAAGATCTGATCGGTACATTTCTTATGCGATCGTGGATTTTCTTAGCCTCGTACTTGGTGTGCTGAAAAACAGAAAAGTCTCTGGTGTATATATACACACTGTTTGTGTGGGGACTCCAGATTATTTTCTGTTACTTTTATTTCCGTGTTATTTGACATCAAAATTTGGACTAGATAGCATACTCTCTACTTGATGTATGCACAGTTTCTAATGAGTGCATACACGTGTACATTCAAGTACATCTATATATGTATAATTATGTATATGTATATATGCTTGGAAGAATGCATGTAGTTGTATAGCACATGCCATATGTTAACTTGTACATAACCTTATTTGCAGGTAATACTGACTTTGAACCACTAAATAGTGAAGTTGCTACTGTGAGCAGTAGCTCTAATGCATGCTTTACAATAAGCATCACTGACGACAATGTCTGTGAGGAAAGAGAGCAGTTCACTATCTTCTTTACGGTGGATTTGGTTGTTCCTACAAGTATCAGCACAGCACGAGTCACTCGTAATCCCAGTCAAGCCGTCGTCTTCATTGAAGATAATGATTGTAAGAATGATGCAACCACATAATTATATATATGAGAGTCAAGGCTTCTTGAATATATCAAGAATATAACTAAATAGCTGTAATGCTAGTCTGTGAAGATGCATATAATTGTCATACACAATGTGAAATGATAGTAAATAGTTGCCTCCGATTCCCAGGCCTTCTCCAGCTCCAGCTTTTGATCACTTACTGGAGCCAGAGAAGGCCTGCGAATGAGACTAGCAAAATGGTACCTCTATATATTGCACTTGTCTACTGGATTGGACTACAGTGCTGGACCAGACTACCGGACTGTCCAGCAGTTGGGTGCAGGAGTCCAGTTCAGTGGTCCAGTTCAATAGAGAGACGACAAGTAATAATTTATAGCTAGATACCAGACTATCAGTAGATTGGCCACTTTCATGTTGTTGTTTGCAGGTCCCAGTCCCAGTCCCAGTCCCAGTCCCAGTCCCAGTCCTGGTCCCGGTCCCAGTCCCAGTCCCAGTCCCAGTCCCATCCTCAGTCCTGGTTCCAGTCCAAGTCCAAGTCCCAGTCCCAGTCCCAGTCCCAGTTCCAGTTCCAGCTCCAGTCCCAGTCCCAGTCCAAGTCCCAGTCCCAGTCCAAGTCCAAGTCCAAGTCCCAGTCCCAGTCCCGGTCCCGGTCCCAGTCCAAGTCCAAGTCCAAGTCCCAGTCTGCCACCTCTCCCATCACCAACTGCTGTTGATGATGTACCAGGTAATCAGTTGTGTAATGAGTTGTGCTATGAAAGTTCACTACCATGAGCAAACATATTACAGTAATAAGCTATAAAAGTATTGCTATATAGTGTGTTATTCTTCTTTGTAGGTGTTTCTCCAACTCCTGTAACAAGACCTCCAGGTATACATATAGCTATACAGCATCAAGAGCGCATAAGAATGGGCGACTTGAGTAAGAGCATGTAGTTCTGTAAAATTTGAAACCTGTTGGAATTTACCACCAGTACTAAAGATAGTAACACGTACTGTGCAGCTGCACATAGACATAAGCCATTGTTGCTAGGCACTTGACTGGGTGTCCTATTTGTAGTACGGTTCAATAATTATATGAGCTTCTATTGGAGTTACGCGCTCTTACTCGAGCCACTTGTTCTTATGTGCTCTTATCTTGCAGTATTGTATCAAGTATAATGTAAAATGCATGAGTACATCAATTATAATCCCAAATTGTATGAGAAATCACTCATGCCCATCATAAATCATGTTATGCCTGTGTACTACTGGTTAGTTACTATACATCTTAAACCACACACTAAGATGCCCAAAATACTTACAAGTTCTGCAGATTTACATAGCTTTGTTATAACACTTCGTCACAACAAGCTTATAATTACCTTCAATGGAGGAAACAGACTTGACACTTTTATCACGACAGGAAAGGCCACTTGAACCTGCTTTACAATCTCACATCATTACAATGCTTTGCATGTTGGCTGTCACGAATTCACATGCAGTTGTTAGAAAGGATTCATGAGAAGTCGCTATGATGGGTGAGGAGGTGTAGTACCTTTTTCCCATGCTTTCTGGTGCACAAAATTTTTATTTACGTGTTAGGTGCAACGTGGCACTTACAAATATGTACTTAGATCGGATGTCAATTGCTTCTTTTGGGAGTGGGGAAGTTATATTTATGTTGGACTTTTATCTTACATCTTGGGATTAATAAGCTGATCAATCAGTTGGTTTTTGCACATCAATATTTTTACAGTTTGCATTCGCAAGAAGCAGAAGAGCGTTTCACCTCTTCTCCACTTCTGTGTGTTGTTGCAAACACAAAGCAGTGAATAAATAAGGAAGGCCTGGGAATGAGGCTAACAATTGAAGATTAAATACTGCTATTTTAAAGCATTTCAGTTGTGTATCTAGCTATGTAGGTATATAGCAATAAATGGAGGTATGAAAATTATATAACCTTGTTCCCAGGCTCTGCCCTCGCTCCATGTTTATTTTTCATATGGGCGAGGGGAGAGCCTGGGAATGAGGCTATGAAAATTACAGTAAATGGTAGGTTGGTATTGACACTAGCCTGACTGCCACATGCACAATCAAAACTGGTTCTAAAGTCCAGATTACAGAGTACAGTTAGATGCTTGTTTGTCATGCAGTTGAACCCTAAAAATGCTAGCGACCATGTAATGACAAACATCCATTTCTAGACAAAGTCGACCAATGTAGTGATAGCAGCAAGGGCTTAGCTACCAAGCCACTGAATGCTCTTTGTAGCAATTAATTGTAGCTATATATGTCAATGAGTTTCTACAGTAGCCTCGTTTCCAGGCCTCCCCCATTTCTACCTTCCGTTTGCGTTCACAATAATACACGGGAGCGGAAGGCCAGTCTTCTGCTCCCATTTATTATTGTGAATGCAAATGGAAGGTAGAAATGGGGGAGGCCTGGGAACGAGGCTATTTCTATAGCTGTTCTACTGAACAAACACAATTAAACTGGATTAGAAATTCCATTTACAACTTAGTAACCACTGGAGTGCCCTGTTTTTGAAAAAATCAGTCAGTGGCTATTAATAACTTTAGCTATGACTACTTACTGATCCATAATTGAAGTGGTACTTGGATGCGTCATCTGAGTTGTAAATGCATAGACTCCATATTGTCTCATCTAACAGGTATGATTGACATTTTTGGAGATCCACATTACAGCATCCTTCTACCAAATGGACAGCTGCTGTGTTTCACAGTGCATGGACAAAGTGGGTTCTCTTTCAATCTCATCAACAACAAGCAGATGCACATGAATGCTCTGTTCGTCCAAGACCCAAAGAGGGAGGAGATTACCTGGATTGGCTCACTAGGAGTTGTGGTGAGAGGCACACGATACAAAAACTCAAACATCACAAAGTTACGTTTTGATGCCAGTGAAAAAAAGATCTACATTGGAGAGAAAGTCACCTTGCTAGCCCAAAAGGTTGAGCACCTGACATTTAGTAAGGGTAAACTAAGCATTGCCGAGTTTGCCTCAAAGCCAGAACATCCAGTGGTTCATGTGGACCTGCAAGATGTTGGCTTGAGCCTCACGGTGAGATTCAAAAGGTTTCATCTTGACATCGTATGGAACAAAGTGGACAAGCAGCCCAAGGACACACACGGTCTCATTGGTAAGAATCTTACAGTACGCTGTGCTGCATGAGAGTCAGCCAATTCTATTGACGAAACACTGAGCTTCTGATTCAAGTTTACATGCTTGGTACATCCATGGTACCTATGTCTCCTGTATACTTACAGGTCAGTTCTTCCGAGAGGGGATAGAAATAGATGAGTCTCGAAGGCTGCTGCTCCTTGGGCCAGACATGGAGCCAGTACCAGTAATGAGGAAGCCTGTCTGGAGCTTCATGGAGAGGGAGACTTCGGAGGATCAGCTCTGCTGGGCGGCCATGAACCCCGGCTACCAGGGCAAGAGGCTCATCCAGGGACACTACCTCGATTACCTGGTTAATGATGTCCTCACTTCTGACTTCAAGTTTGGGCAGACCCATCAGAAGAAGAGTAGAAATTTGAAGAGACTTAAATAACACTGTCATTTTGTTTCAGGAAAAAATTCTTTAAAGTGTGTGTACAATAGTTTTAGCACATTATATAGAGCTGGTTACAAAGAAATTACAGCTATCCCATGTAGCATATAGTTTATCATATTTATTTGGTGATTAACTTTGCCTTGGCTTGTAGCTCACGCATCTTTAGTTGTTATATAGCTGCACAGCTATATCCCAAGTCCATCTCAGAACACGTGGTGCTATCTCAACCTTTGGCTTCATATAACTTCATATTATAGATATCTTCTTTGTGAAATAAAGTTTTAGTGGACTGCTCAATTATTTGGTTTGCTTTCACTGTGATGTTTGCTTTATATTGGAGAATGAAGAGATAAAAGAACAGCATTGTGCTAGCATGGTATACATATAACAATGCAACAGTTGTTAAAGAACACTACATCATGATCATGCAATGTTTTCAATTGCTGAGTTTTCCCCCCATTAGAGAAAGAAAGAAATTGAAATCCAGCCAGGACTTAAACCAGATGTTCTTACCACGAACCACTGGAGAGATGCATGGTATAGCATATAGCCCTTTCGGAAAGGTGTCTGGGCAGGAGACTATAGCCTCGTTCCCAGGCCTTCAATCACAGCTAACGCGGTGGAATTATGCCTGGTCAAACTCCTGCGTGCAATGACGTCAGGTAGACGGCTGGAGGCGTGGCACTTCCGGTCTATGCAAAAAGAACGCTACAGTAACGCGCGTTCATAACTACTCGACGATCCATATCGAGCAGCTTTCTGAACACGAGCAGCATCACCAAGGTTGCTCGATATCGATTGTCAGGTCGTTGTGATTGAGCTGCAAGGACCGGAAGTGCCACACCTCAGACGTTTACCTGACGTCATTCTATGTGGGAATTTTAGCTGTGATCGAAGGCCTGGGAACGAGGCTAGCAGGAGACCACTCTGAATGTAGTACGTCTCGTTCCCAGACCGCACCGCCTACCATCATTAGAACAGTAGATCCAATCTAGCGGAAGAAATTCAATTCTTGCGATTTTTAACTATGCGGAAGGTAGCTACACTAATTATTTTCGAGTGAATCCAACTTAGCGGAAGAGCCCGTAGTAGTAGATACCACGAAGCGAAACAAAACGGCGAAGTCACGGGCAGAACGAGTCTGTTTACAGTGCACCAGTAAGCGTTCTTATCTTAACAACACTTGACTACCGTATTTCTTCTATAAATTCGGCGCAAAATATTTAATTTCAGATTCTCTCAGATTTAGGTCTTGGTTCATCGCCTTCTACAATAACTTCGTCTGTATCCATTGCCACTTACTCACACCTGTGGAGTGCCGAAAGTGCGTTCTAATAAGAGGTTAAACGTAAATAGAATTCCCTTGCCGAAATTAGAGGCTATTTATTCAATTCTGGTACAGGGGTGCCAAAAAATTAGAGCTGCCGAAATTTTAGACAGTTTTTTTTAATGAAAACAAGTACGGACAAATTATAGTCGCTGGCAGACAGAACGATGCTCAGACGATCGAAGTTCCCAGAGCCTATGTATACACTTCTGGGAAAGCCTATTGTAATTTAGTACTGCAAGCAACACTCCCTAGGGCAAAGAGGCCTCTGTGCGTGGCTAGTGTTTTTCTTGGAAAACGTGCTTCCATTACAGCGGTAGATCTAATCCAGCGGAAGAAATTGGGTTCCTGGAAGTTTTCGTGAATCTAATCGGGAGGCTGTCTTTTCACCCAATCCCATGCGGATCTTCTTCTTCTTCTTCTTCTTTATAACCTCCACTTAAGTCTTCCGTTTGGGCAAATTTCTGCAGCCAGTTGTGGGGGCCTAGTCCGAATGGAGAATCAGGGAGCTGCGAGCGCTCTTTAGTTGGGTCAGGAAATCACGTTTGGGTGGGCGTGTCTTTAATCAATTCCAGGCCAAGTACGACCTCGACGAATCGCAGTGGGTCTGCTTCCAGGTCTGGGAGGTGCGGTTTTATCGTTTCGCTTAGAAGGCGAGATCGGACAGGTGAGAGGGCCGGGCACTTGGCTATGAAGTGGAAGGGGTCTTCGGGCTCGGAGTGGCAGAGTTTGCAGGTGGAGTTATTAGGTTGGCTGCGATCTTTCCTCCATCGAAAGCGACTGGCATCTGCTTCTAGCCCGTCACACCCTACTAGAAGGCGGATCCGAAAGTTGTTCCTGCGGGATGCGTGGGTGTCCTGGAGGGTGACGGTCCAGTGTGGGGCGGGTCTTCCAATTGGTAAATCACAGTCACCTAGGGGATATTCCTCACATTGATCTAGCATGGTGATGTATGCTCAGATGTTCAGGAGCCGTTTGATTGATCGTTTCCAGGTCTCTTTGTTGCGGGGTGTACTAAGAACCTGTTTGATGGAGGGGAGGCTGAGCTCGTCAAGGAGGTTTCCCCAGGTGGCAGTGATTCCTTTAGCTCTGGGGTTTATAACTCTGGCTTCGAGCAGCTGCTTGGGGAGGTCACTGGCTTGCATGTTGATGATGGAATTTATGAAAGCCAGCTGTCGTTGGGAGATGTAGGATGAAATGGAGCAGGAACCAATCAGGCTCTGGAGAGCTGCCGCTGGACATCTGATAGGGAGGCCTTGGATGGTACGGAGGATCTTACGGTGGGTGCGCTCAAGAATGTTCAGTTCGGTGCTGGTGAGCGACCACAATTCTGAGCCATAGAGCATGATGGGGATGGATAAAGTCGAGTAGAGTTTGTATGATGTGATAGGGTGTAGACATCCAAACCTGGATCCTACAGCGTTAAGTGCAAAGAATGCACTTCTCCCTGCTGTGCTCCGCTCTGTGGTGCGTGACAAGGTGGAGAAGGAGACTGATCGGAGGATCCCAAGATGGTGCACCTCATCTGCTTCTTGTACTTTCTCACTCCCTAGGTGCCATTCCCGTAAGGATCTTGCTTGAGTCCTTGAACGGGGAGACTCTCCAAAGACCATGATGAATGACTTGCTTGCGTTTAGGTTGTATCGCCATTTCCCTGCATAGGAGTGTACGATGTTTAGCATGGCTTGGAGTTCTTGAGGAGATTCTGCAATTAAGGCAAGGTCGTCAGCGTACATAGGTGCTCCAATGTAGATGGAATTCACTCTCACTCCAAGTCCTGAGGTGGAGAGGAGGTTGAGGAGCTCGTCAACGAAGATGAAATAGAGGAGAGGTGAGAGGATGGCACCCTGTCTGACACCTTGGTGAATGGGGAAGCTGGCAGAGGTGGCGTTGTTCCAGGCAACAGAGCAGGAAGAGTTCTTGTACCATGTATAGAGTAGATGCCATATACGCATGGGGAGTCCCTTGTTGTGAAGCTTAACAAAGAGACCCTCGTGCCACACAGTATCAAAGGCTTTCCTGGCATCTAGAAAGGCAACATATGCTTTCCTGTTTCGTTCTCTTGTGTGTTGGATGGCCTGTTGTAAAATGTAGGCGGTGTGAAGACAGCTGGTTGGATAAGAGATAGCCCTTGTAGTGGTGATCAGTGGCGATCAGTTGCACCTGGTCTTGTACTTTCTCACTCCCTAGGTGCCATTCCCGTAAGGATCTTGCTTGAGTCCTTGAACGGTTAAATTTGCTGGTTAAATTTGCTGGTTAAATTTGCTGGGTCATAGGGCGTTTGGGGAGGGTGGAGACTCTGCGCTATAGAGACTGGGATTTGTTGGTTAGAGTGGTCACGGTTTTCAGAAGGGCCAACCATGCAGGCTGGGGGCATTAGAGAAGATTGCAGCCTCCAGGATGTCTTCTTCTCAAGGCTTGGCCATACTCCTTCAATTAGGGCCATAGTGGCTTGTGTGGCGATGATGGTAAACCACCATTTGCGCTTGTTGTTGTGTGTCTTGAACGATCTCCTTATTGTGACCTGTGCTGAGTCACGTGATAGGCCTCCAGGACGAAAGGTCATTGATGAAGGCAAATGTGTTGGACACTGCGCTTGCGAACGGCAGGAGCAGCGTGTTCTCCTCAACAGGTAAGGCAGCTTATAGATTTAGTGATGTTTTACTTTAGTATAAATGAGAGAGGGTAGCTTATTGGATATACTGGGATGGGGACAAGGATTGACTCCTGAAAGTGGCCAGATGTGGTAAGAAGTCTCTTGTGTATGAATAGAAGAGACTTCTTACCACATCTGGCCACTTTTGTCTGCTCTTCAAACCTCCTGGTAGATTGTGAGTGTGGCAAGAAGGAAAGGGAGGATTTCATAGCACTGATAGTGGGTGACTGGGTGTGCCTTTGTGCTAAAGTGTGTCTTTGTCCTCATCACATCACACAAGTGTTTTTAAAAGTGTAAGAGCCAGTGAAAGTAAAAAGCAGACAGAAGCATAAACGGTGACGCAACGTCTTTAAAAATGCATTACGTGACGTCACACAAAGCTTGAAACTATGAAAGAACTCAAAAGAGACAGCTCGTTGCAGGGATCATCCTTCTCGTCAGAAAGCCAGGACAATCTTATTGACATTTAAAGCTCAGGAACTTCACACTGCCAGTTGTCAAGCTCAGAAACGCACACCGCCGTTCACAGAAGTCCTGGCATTCCTTCGCTAGTCCGTTCTCTGGTTCTGCCTGGCTTAGTCTCCTGATAGCGCTTCAACCGCTTAGCCTTCTTAAAATTAGTTATTGCAGTATGTGACGTCATTCGCGTGAAGCAATGATTGGGAAACGCGTAAGTAGCACATTATCCATGAGTGATGCATGTCGCTTGACGTCGTTGAAGATTCCATTCCATGCTGCGTGCCAACGATCTGCTAGAAAATTCAAATGGACCTTGATCGGGCAACACCAGCTACCGCGTGTAGACTATAGGCAATTTTATCTTTCGGAAAGAGTAGACTGTCTCTATTTGCAGAGCATTTTTGAATTCATATTCAGTTGACGTGAAGTCCCCTGACAGGAACTAGTCTGGGCTCCAGACTACTATACCGACTGTATCGTTATCTCGCGATCGTATACTATATGGTACGAGACTACTCGGAATGTGCGCTACTCGGAATGTGCCGTCAGAACCACATTATTCTTTATGGACATCTCTCCAAAGCCTCCAATGCTAGAGCTAGAGTGGCTATAGTAGCCATGGAGTAGCCAAAATTCAGAAAGTCTTGGTTTGAGTCCTGGCTATAGCTATGTGCAAGTTATTTCTTCAACAGATATATGTACAGATACAGAAGGCTCGAAAGCTCTTGAAAATGCTGAACCTTGCACTGCATACACAAGCTAGGCTCTAGCATGACAATACTTTTGGCTACCACAACTGACATGCCAGTTGTATCATATTTTGAGTGTCAACTAACTGACCACAGGCTGAGTGGGATGCACATGTGCAGCTAGTATGTGCACATGTGCTAGCTACTGCTTTTCAAAGTACGAATAATTGTAACTTTTGGTCCAACTTCCAGTTGCAAGAGTGAGAACTGTGACATTTAGTTAAATTACAAAATATCATTAATAGACAACTTCATTTTAAGACTTCAGGTATTCAATTATTTGTGATTGTACGTGACGTCACATCCGGAGTACACTCTATGCCCAACTTGGATTACTTTTCCATTGAAGTCAGTACTTTACACTGGTGAGTTCGAAATTCGCGCGCTGGCTAACTGTACCGTTTTTTCTAATAAAACGATTACAAATCAGTTAAGCGCACGTGTCTAATCCTTGTTGTGAAAGAACGAAGGTGCTATCTTGCTCGGTTGTGAAGTTGTGGTGTTGCCATTATGCCCAGAGATACGTACGTTGTTTGCGGGAATACTCGAGCGAAAGACAAGAGCGTGTCTATGCACCGCTTTCCTAAAGACGAAGCTAAACGGCAGCGATGGTTCGAAGCGCTAGGCCTTCAGGACTTTGTCATCAAGGACCATCATCGCGTCTGCAGCCGGTATTTTCCCAACGCTGATGTACGAAATGACCCACAACTTACACTTGGTACGCTGTCTTGAGGCACCCTGTCTTGTAGCACGCTGCCTTGGTCTGCAGACATCATTGGAAGCTGAATTATATCTTTGAGCGGTGAGTTCAGGTGGCTGGTAAGTAAATACGTACCGATAATGCGCGCGATGCCGTAAGCAGGTTCTCCACAACAAAGTGTACTCCGGATGTGACGTCACGTAGCAATTACACTTCATCAACATTCTTTTGCTTATAGTAAAGTTGTCTGCTGCTCTCTGATTGGTTGAAGCTCACACTACCAGCAAAAGTTGCAATAACCGGAAATTGCAGCAGTGCCATGCCTCTGATTATCTAACTATTCATAAGGGTATATAGGCTTTACATAATATGCGAGTAGCTGTTAAGGTTATGTATACGAAAGACGAGCTAGGCTGTTTGAAAACAGCAGAATTCACCCCTCTATAAATGGCTTCATGATTCGAATGATTTTACTAGCTACTCAGAAATTTCCTATTGCAACTACGTATATGAAAACATTGGATTAAATCATAATCATGTAGTTAATGCTAGTAGCGACCTCTCTGAGGTGAGCACTAGTGTCTAGCTAGCTGAATCAATACCATCACAAGTTCTGAGAATTGCATGACTGTGGTATGATATAAATTCCCAGCACACTGTGAAATCTCCTAGGTGAGATCATACCAGAATTATTTGCTGCATGTTTGCCATACTGCAATGGATGTTATGGTAACATAAATACCACAGGAAATAGCACAGCATACAAATAAAGACATAAGGCGGGACTGACATCCGAGTCAACAATCTATAGCAACACTGTGGCTAGATCATGGCTGTGAATGCAGGCTCAATATGGTGTCTTGCAGTGTGCAGTTTGGTAGTCATTGCTCCCTATGTTATGGGTAAGTGGATTGTAATGTTCAAGGTGCATGCAGATGATCAACTCTTAAGTGTATCATTGTTGTGGACATTATGCATTAGCATAGATATGACAAAGAACTTTATAAAATTAAAAGTTATAAAATTAATGAAACTGTAATTTCAGGTACATTCATAGCTTTGAGTGTCAAAGATATAACCTGCAGCTGTAAATTTATGGTATTGTCATCTTCACATACCACCTATGAATCATTCAGTCAACACAGAAAATGAAATTGTACATTGCAAAGCTTTTGAGTGTCCAATACTATATTTCTAGAGCTGTGAGTATTCTTGATCTAAATCAGAAATGATTATGACTACGCCTATGTGCATGTAAATACCGGTGAGGATGGAAGCAGGGCAATCTTTGTCATCAGAGCTGAGAGAGAGGTCTGGTACTTTACCAACATTGAACAAATAGGTTGGAATGTATCTCTTGTAAACAACAAACAACAAACAAGTACAGCTAGGAAGTAAACAAACGAAACAAATAGGTTGGAATGTATCTCTTGTAAACAACAAACAACAAACAAGTACAGCTAGGAAGTAAACAAAAGAAACAAATAGGTTGGAATGTATCTCTTGTAAACAACAAACAACAAACAAGTACAGCTAGGAAGTAAACAAACGAAACAAATAGGTTGGAATGTATCTCTTGTAAACAACAAACAACAAACAAGTACAGCTAGGAAGTAAACAAACGAAACAAATAGGTTGGAATGTATCTCTTGTAAACAACAAACAACAAACAAGTACAGCTAGGAAGTAAACAAAAGAAACAAATAGGTTGGAATGTATCTCTTGCTACAGTAAACAGCAAACAACAACAGGAAGTAAACAAAAGGACTTGTGATGAGTGAAGTAAATACTGAATTGCAACCACACATAGTTACTATTTTCATGCATGTTTTGATATAGCTAGAATACCTTTAATTAAGCTTCTCTCATGTACACAGTTGCAATAGGAGTACGTGACTGGAATGAAGTTATACAGTAACTGTAATGTAATAATCCTGCACATCCTGCAAGTTCCGCTTCTTTAGAATCACAATTGCAGTGATTCAGGCCACCTGTACTATGTGATATCATTTGCAAACATTTGTAACTGCATTCCTGCAGTCTTTGATGATTGGCTAATTTGATGACATTTATCGTTGCCATGGATATAGTTTGTTCTGTGTACGGCACTTCTTGACACAAGCCAAACAACTATGTTCTCAATTGCGTGCTTGCCATTGGCTTGAATCTAGCTAGTCACTCTACTCTATTACTGTCAAACTATTACCATTGGTGTAGAAACTGTAGTGGCTGTAGCAACTTTGGCTGATACAGCAGCCTTTTAGCCCAAACCTGCATACTTATAGCTCAACAGTCTCTTATGCGTACATGATGTTTTGTTGTTTCAGTGAAAACTACAATGTCATGTATCTTGTTATATTTACTAATAAGAACAAGCACCAATCAGGTTGGAGAATATAACACATAAATTAATGCATGTTAGTCTATGATTTATGATTTACAATAACCACCCTCGTTCTTGGGCTTCGCCCTCAGAGTAGGGTAGTTATTGATCAGAAATCCCAGGCTACTATCTATTGCAGGGCTATCTAGAGATGTGTGCTTGCGTGCTTTGCCCGGCCAAGAACGGCATTCCATTCTGCCAATCTCAGCATTTCCGATCTTGTCATTCCAATCTGAATTGTGCAAGTAGCGCATTCTCGTTCCCAGACTGCTGCAGCAATCTGTGATCTGGGAACAAGACTACATTTTGCAATTCTAAGTATGTGGCCAGATCTGTTACGGCCACCATACGGTACTGGATGACATCCAATTTGTTTCCTATGCTTATATATCCTCACAATGCACATCTACTTTATACAGGGCAGCAACTGACACTTGGTTTCACTCAAGTTGATTTTAATGAGGAAGAGGGCAGTGGGTCAGTCATGGTTAGGGTGCGGAAGACAGGGGCAAATGCAGAGAATTTAGTCGTGACAGTTACTCCTCTGACATATGATGAATTTGATAGTATGGGTTTTACACAACCCTCTGAGATTCAACGTCAACCTGACCCAGCTGAATGTAAGTACCTTGACTACCTATGTATAGTTGTAATTGTTATACTTTATTCGTGTTGTACAGGTCTTCTACTCATGTTTGCACTCCAATCAGTTTGAACATATGTATTTTCACTTCAAAGTACAGTTAGGCACCTGTTTGTGGCATAATAAAGGCATACTATCTGTTGTTTTGTTGAGGTTTTCAACCATTTTCTGATGTATAGCTACTATAAAATTCTAGCCTCATTACTGGGACCCTGCCTAGCTCGAATATCAATGCAAGCTATTTTCCTAATTTCCTATAGGTAGGGAGCTCACTTGAACCCCCCTTTTGGCCTCCAAAAGACTTTTTATACACTCCCTACCTATACATTTAAAGTTCTTTACCGTTTGTAAGTGGCCCACTAGCCTCGCTGCCAATGAGAATCACCGCTGTCCAAATGACTTTGGTTGCGGATGTGCACAGTGGGTGACTTTTGCATTGCATGGCTAACTTTTTTTTAAGGGAGATGCGGTTCGTTGATTGCTCATGACATGCCCTTCTGAAAATCCTGGCTACGGGTCTGTTTTATTATGTTTGAATCAACATAAGATAAGCTAATGTATTGACAGATATTAGTATTGAATTATTAACCCATCTGCAGTTGAACCACTAGGACGAATGGACTTCAACAACAGCATACAAACAGTCACTTTTGCTCCAAGCACTACTGCTGAAACAGCGGATGTGGTGATAAGCTTTATTGATGATGCAATCAATGAAGCTGATGAAGGTTTTCTGGTTGTCGTGAGGGCTACCAGTAACCAGCAAAATGTAACACTGGATCGGGAGGGTGTTGCCAGTGTCATTATTCTCAATGATGATCGTGAGTGTATTGTATTGTACAGTGTATCTCACCTAGTATAGTTTTTCCTATACAACAATTTATCACGAGTCTAACCAGAGTCTTAACAATTTAGTGTAAGAAAATTATGCTATATATTGTGTACTGGAAATATCACTGTATTGGGACTCATGTCTGCAGCAACTGTGCCAATACTTTGCCAACATATTCGTGATATTTTCCAGTACACAGTATATTTAGTATGTCTGTGCATGTTGATAACATAATTAATTTGACTTTGTTACTGAAAACATTTAGATGCAGATGTGTCTGCTTGAGTCCACTAATTTAGAAATATACATAAGACCCATGACGAGAAGCTACTAATTATTTATATTGTATTCATGGTTGAGTCTGCGGAAGATGAGACTAATATTATGTTATGTTAGATGAGAGGCTAATATTTGTTTTCTTCTTCCTGATACACAGCAATCATGCTGACATTTGTTCAGTCTTCGTACATGGTGTCAGAAGATGGGGGTTCTATTGATATTGAGGTTACCAAGGAGAATCAGGCTGTCTCAGAACAGGTTCTGCCTGTTTCCATTGGGCTAGCACCTGGAGGGTCAGCTACACAAGGTATGAAGTACTATAGCTACATCTTCATATGGATGTATATGTATAGGTCACTTTAACCATATTTGTAGGTTATCTCAGTTGCACGAGAGTGATATCATTATCGGAAGTCTTCTAATGTAGGTTTCTTGAAATTCCATCCAAGAGCTTCTTCTTTAGTTAAATTAGTTTCTTCTCTTAGAAGTCCTATTTGGCTACATTACTAGCATTTCTACCATAACTATGTAACCAAACCTTTTCTGATTGACAGGTGTTCTGAAAAGAAGACTGGTTAATTAAAAGAGAAGTTTCTGAACGTTTTGATTTCAAGTTCTTCTGAAGACTTGTTTGGAAGCATTCCTTGATAACTGAAATGGCTATGGTTGAAGTAATCGAAATGTTTTTACAGTGCTATAGAGTATACAAGCAACTATTGTGACCTCTACTGTAATACCGTAGGAGCTCTAATTATGTGTTGCTCAAAATAAATATACTGATATACCGTTTTTTCCTTGATTACTTCCCGCGGACCGTACTTACCCGCAGGTACAATACAAGGGCCGGAACAAAACGAGGTTCAATTAACTTCAGCCTAGTCTGGCGTGCGCTCCAGTCGCGTGTACGCCATCGAAATGCACGTGACTGACGTCTTTGTATGGCACAAATACTAGGTACATGCAGTGCAGTAAAGTGCGTGAGTACAGACCGGCTAGACAAGCGATCTGAGTCGTCCAAGTCGTCCTCATTGCCAGCAATGAGTGTGGCTGCGTAACCATGTGGGAACTATTCGAGGGTGGGGTTAATTTTATTCAGCTCAAGCGATGGGGTGGGAAGAAATCAAGGAAATACAGTATATATTTTCGTGAGTTACACAACAATATATACATCTCCTGAACAGTGACTCAATATGATGCATACTTAGAGAAAATCTTTTTTTTTATGCTGGAGTTGGCCATTGAAGCATGGCAAGACGCAAAAGGTAGCAGTGACAACAATGATAAACTACTTCACTAAGCTGATGAAAGATGTAGGATTCAGAGTTGTTGGAAGCCCTGAGTACAGTGTATCCATTGACTGTTACAAAACAAGACTCTAAGATAAAGTAGCAATACTCGTCCAAAATTTCTGTGTTATTCAATTTACTCACTTGATATTATCTAACTAGAAATAAATAATTATCACTTCTCTTGTATCCATGCAGGAAGCGACTTTGAACTGCCCGCAGGTAGTAGTCCTACTGGAATCACTACAATTGTGTTTCAGCCAACGGATCAAACAATAAGTGGTACCATCAGCATTACCGAAGATAACATTTTTGAACCAGATGAAACCATTCAATTTCAGCTCTCAAGACCCACCAACTCCCCAGCTGAACTTGGATCTGTTCGGTCAACCACAGTCACAATTCAAGATAATGAAGGTGTGCATACATAATATTCCTTTGGCTTATTTAGAGAGAGAGAGAGAGAGAGGGAGGGAGGGAGGGAGGGAGGGAGGGAGGGGGAGGGAGGGAGGGAGGGAGGGAGGGGAGGGAGGGAGGGAGGGAGGGGGAGGGAGGGAGGGAGGGAGGGGGAGGGAGGGAGGGAGGGAGGGGGAGGGAGGGAGGGAGGGAGGGAGGGAGGGAGGGAGGGGGAGGGAGGGGGAGGGAGGGGGAGGGAGGGAGGGGGAGGGAGGGGGAGGGAGGGAGGGAGGGAGGGAGGGAGGGGGAGGAAGGGGGAGGGAGAGAGGGAGGGAGGGGAGGGAGAGAGGGAGGGAGGGGGAGGGAGGGGGAGGGAGGGAGGGAGGGAGGGAGAGAGAGAGAGAGAGAGAGAGAGGCATCATCTGGAAAGAGATATGACCCCAAGCTACAACTCAATGGAGAGAACATCCCATTCATTGCCAGTAAAACCCTCAAGTTTTTGGGAGGTCCAATCAGAGTGTTCCAGTCCTGCGAAAAACACAAACAATACCTCTCTGACAAGCTTTCTCAACTCCTTGACAAGGTGGATAAGACCCCAGTGACCAGAAAACAGAAACTCCTTTTGTACAAAGCGGGAATCTGCCCTCGGTTGAATTGGGATCTATCCATTCTGGAACTGCCAATTTCATGGGTGAGCTCCACCCTAGAAGCCAAGGCTACTCGCTATCTCAAGAGGTGGTCCGGTCTAGCCAGATCAGCCGATCCATCACGCCTTTACCTCCCGAAGAACAATGGAGGACTGCAGCTTCCGCCTATCTCACTGCTGTACAAAAAGTTGAGAGGCTCCCAGGCTGCCCTGCTGCTCACTTCCAGAGACCCAGTGACTCAGCATGTCACCACGATGGAGATCCAGAGGGAACAGGCTCTACAAAGGCCAAAGTTCCAACCCATGCGATTGACACGTGATGTGATGGTGGAAGACCCAGGTGTGAGCAGAAGAGGCCTGGTAGCCAGGACCAAGGCAAAGGTTGCAAGAGATGATGCTAACAGTAGACGTAAGCATGTGGAGAACCTTCCTCAGCAAGGGCAGCTCATGAGAGAGACTGATGAAGAAGCAGCTGAAGTATGGTCTGCTGCAGTGAACACCCTTCCATCAGAAAGCCTGAAGTTTGCTCTTAATGCTGCCTCAGACACTCTCCCTCACAACTCTAACTTATCTATCTGGCGAAGGAGAGAGGGCCTTACTGATGGCTGTAAGCTGTGTGGAAGGAAGCAGACACTCCTCCACATTCTCAATGATTGCCCGGTTGCCCTAAAGTTGAGACAATAATTATGATTCAGTCCTCAATGAAATTGTGGACTTCATCAACCCACATCTGCCTCCAGGAGCAAACATCATGGCCGATCTCCCAGGAGCGATGTACCAATACCCACTCCAGCTTGCTACAACTGACCTCCGACCAGATATTGTCCTTTGGCACGAGAATCCAAAGGAAGTCACCCTCATAGAGCTGACAGTATGTTTTGAGACCACCTTTGAAGCAGCCATTCAGAGAAAGACTGACAAGTATCTAGAATGGAGAGAGGAGGCTCGAAATAGAGGGTACAGAGCAGAGATTATGACGATTGAGGTTGGGAGTTAAGGTGTTGTCTCGGTAAAGGGTTTTAAATCCCTTTTAGAGGCTCTGCACCTGTTAGCAAGCGTGAGTTCCGAACCTTCCTGATTACACTTGCCCGAACAGCCATTCTAGAGTCACACAAGATATGGTGTACTAGGAACTGGAGAGACCAGCAGGAATCATTCTAGCTATATGTTTATCTGTTTGAGCAGTCAATGTATCATGTCCTAGTTATTTATTAATTTCTCACTGATGTAATAGCCTTGACCTTACAATCATCTGTGCTGTGTCTTAGTGGGGCACATTGTATAACAGTGTATAGGTTTATCAAGGCTCCCTTCTGTTTGTAAACATGGTATGTTCTCAAATATGAAGGTTTTATCCCCGAGAGAGAGAGAGAGAGAGAGAGAGAGAGAGAGGTAGAGAGATATTTAAGTTTACTTCTCTTAGTATACAGTCTCTGTTACTGTGCTATTTGCAACTTGTAACTTTCATGCACATCACCATTCAGAGAGAGAGAAATTGGTGTATGCAAATCTTACTTTACTTCTCCGAGTCATATATTTTCTGTTATTCTGCAGTGGGAGTTGTGGGATTTGAGCAGACTACTTACACATTCAGTGAGGATGAGGGTGTGGTGGATGTGTGCACGGCATTCCTTCAACCAGCAGAAATTGATTCAAATGTGTTTGTTGACTTGCTTGGATCTACAACTGATGGTTCTGCAGATGGTGAGAATAGTTACACCCATTGATGTGAAATAAAGGACTTATGTAAATGAATGTAGTAATACAGAGGCTAGAGGATTTAGTGGACATCCAACCTGAATGGATATTCAATAATGTCATGGTGCACACTTACTTGGGAATGAAACATTGGTACACCTGCACAAGCCCCCCTTTACCAGCTACACCATCCCCGCCCCTCACACTGACTCAATAGGTTCATATACATACCATCATATGTTCCCTATACATCTAGATATAAAATGATTGCTACTCATATCAAGTGCGCTATACCGGTCTTATAATGAAGATTAGTCTTGTAGCTAATTAGCAGTTCACTTTGTTCTAATAAAGCCTACTGATAAAGCTTTTAGCTAAGTAGCACTGAACTCAAAGTATTAACATCTAAATCTGCAGCACTAAACCTTACGTAGTGTGACCATCTTGGGCTGTGGTTTAGACTTGTAAAAGACAAACGTAAACAGGTCAGGGTATCTAAGAAGCAATGGATGTCCAGTCAGAGTGCAATTGGTTAGTGTCATGGTAGACCTACAGACCTCTCAAGGTAAGCATCCTCACATGAGTGAGACCTTATTGAAAAATGCATAATATTAGCCCCAAATGGACTCTGTCAAATACGCACACTAAGACATTAATATTCGATCAGTGCTTACAAATTCATACGCTGAAATGACAACACTTGGTTCCTCCAGGAGGACTGGGAACAAGACTATGCTTTAACAAAGGGGGTGTATGCTATTGTGGGCCTGCCAACGAATAGGCTAGAGACAATGAAGCTGCAGATGGATCTGAAAGTGCATCTCCATGCGTGTGTCTGAGTATGAGATGACGTGTGTCTGAGTATGAGATGACACACAAATGCGTGTGTCTGAGTATGAGATGACACACAAATGCGTGTGTCTGAGTATGAGATGACACACAAATGTGTGTGTCTGAGTATGAGATGACACACAAATGCGTGTGTCTGAGTATGAGATGACACACAAATGCATGTGTCTGAGTATGAGATGACACACAAATGCGTGTGTCTGAGTATGAGATGACACACAAATGCATGTGTGTCTCAAGAGCGATGCATAAGACTTGCACCTACCTTTGTTTACCAACAAGTGGTGCTAGATGGCAGAACTCTTAAAGAGATCAGTATAACTCCAGAGGAGGTAGCTAGGACATGGTTGAAATTCACTAAATAGCATGCATTAAGATGGCTAAGATCATACTAATTGATTTGTGGTATCTCAACAGATGAGCTTCCTTGAATTTTGCTTAGGGGGATTCCAGTTTTCAAATCAAGGTTCAAAATGGGGCCAGTCATAGAAAGAAACTAATGAAGCTTTCATTCTGCAATACCTCAATCCCAGTTTTATTAGTAAAGGTCAACCATGTCCCACCTCCTCTAGTGTAACAAATAGACAATTTTGGAATTTTGTGTGTCTGTATAATTGGAGATTTTCCTGCTTTCTTGTTGGCATTGACATATCAAACAATGTTCTATAATTAAGAACTGGCGGAACCCTTCGATCAGATGTGATGGTTGGAGCATTGAAGATAGCTTAGATTGACTTGATTCTATACCAAATTCTAAGAGCCTATTTGAATAATAATGTGTTTGAACTTTTTGAAATACAAACATTTTCTTGGACTTGTTACTACAATAAGCATCCTAAATAGGTCACACCTTTCTTCCCTCCCACATGCATGGTCTGTGTGCAAAGCTACCACGATATAAGCAGAAAAATTTGCAACTTGTGTGCTGAGTAATAGCCAAAGGTAGACATTACCAGACTGTAGTTAGTATGCAACAATGCATTCATTTATACCGCTATACAGACAGACTAAGCAAGCCCTAAAGCTATGTAGAACACTCAGAATCTCAGCTACCCACATCAGAGCAAACTATAAATCATATGGGTAGTCATACAGGGTAAGCTTATATTTATACGTATGGCACCAAGCTTTGCTGTTCTGGGCTTGTCTGTGAGCAGCCTGGTGTGTATAGTTCTTCCTTAGCTACATTAACCAATCACCACTTCTTGTACACATGTCCACCATGCTACTCACATGCATGTGTGCAATCTAACAGTAGTTTGTCAGTGATAGGCATACAGTCATGTGTACATTTTGCCACATGGAATGCATAGTGTGTTGGGCTTACCCGGACTCAATCCCAATTAACTATGCCTGAGTTTGATTCTTAAATAGAATACTTAAAAAAGCTATCATTGGATTGTGCCAAAATAAATGCATGCCAAACTGTTGATTTGACTGTTAAACATGTTTATGCTTGCATTACCGCAGTTTCACAAGTCTGTTGTTTTTGCAGGTACTGACTTCCAACTAACTAATGTTGATAGATTGGCTACAGTGATCAGTGACCCTAATGATGCTGGTAGATGCTTTATGATAAGCATCACTGATGATGATGACCCTGAGGGAACAGAGCAGTTTGCAATCTCTTTTGCGGTGGACTTCATTGATCCTGTAGGTATCGCCGACACACGAATCACTAGTAATCCCATTCAAGCCACAATCTTCATTCAAGACAACGATGGTAAGTTATACTGATGAGATGCAATAGAGGATGCAATCACAAATTTTGGGCTGGTCAGCAAGATAAAACCCGTGCAAAATTGTGGATTATGCACCTGCATGTATGCATCTATATACTATAATGTGCTTGATATATATTGTGTATCTGCTCTCTTCTCTTATATAGAGGCTTCTCCAACCCCTACACCAAGACCAACAGGTATTACTGAAACTGTATTAGTGAGTCTCGTGTACTATTCACCAGACCGTCCTAGCTTCTGTAGTGCGTGCACCATACTGGGGATCTGGGAACGAGACTACCGTATGGCGAGAAATTTTCGCGGGACAAAATTTTCGCGGATTGGCCGCTGGCAAAGATTTTGCGAAAAGTTTTCGCGGTTCGACGAACACAAAGCACAAAGCACGACGATCACAAAATTTCGCGGTTAAAATTTTCACGGTCTGAGGCAAATCCGCGAAAACCGCGAAAATTTTGTCCCGCGAAAATTTCTCGCCATACAGTATGGTATGTATTGGTTGGATATTTCAATACTTTTTATCTTGTGAACAGATGTAAGAATGGTTGGAGATCCACATTACAGCATCCTTCTACCAAATGGACAGCTGCTGTGTTTCACAGTGCATGGACAAAGTGGGTTCTCTTTCAACCTCATCAGCAACAAGCAGATGCACATGAATGCTCTGTTCGTCCAAGACCCAAAGAGGGAGGAGATTACCTGGATTGGCTCACTAGGAGTTGTGGTGAGAGGCACACGATACAAAAACTCAAACATCACAAAGTTACGATTTGATGCCAGTGAAAAAAAAATCTACATTGGAAAAAAGGTCACCTTGCTAGCCCAAAAGATTGAGCACTTGACATTTAGCAAGGGCAAACTAAGCATCACCGAGTTTGCCTCAAAGCCAGAACATCCAGTGGTTCATGTGGACCTGCAAGATGTTGGCTTGAGCCTCACGGTGAGATTCAAAAGGTTTCATCTAGACATTGAATGGAACAAAGTGAACAAGCAGCCCAAGGGCACACACGGTCTCATTGGTAAGAATCTTACTGTGCATTTCATGCTGACAACTTGTATGCTGCATGAGAGTCAGCCAATTCTTACTATATTTAACTGTATATTGAGTTTTGAATCAAGTTTATAGTATACTCATACACTTGGTGCATCCATGGTACCTATATGTCTCCTGGTACTTACAGGTCAGTTCTTCCGTAAGAGGATTAAGATTGATGAGTCTCGAAGGCTGCTGCTACTTGGGCCAGGCATGCAGCCAGTACCAGTAATGAGGAAGCCTGTCTGGAGCTTCATGGAGAGGGAGACTCCGGAGGATCAGCTCTGCTGGGTGGCCATGAACCCCGGCTATCAGGGCAAGAGGCTCATCCAGGGAGACTACCTCGATTACCTGGTTGATGATGTCCTCTCCTCTGACTTTGAATTTGGGCAGCTCCATCAGAAGAAGAGTAGAAAGTTGAAGAGTCTTAAATAACTCTGTCATTTTGTTCAGGAACAAAAGTACTTAAAGTACATGCACAATTAATTTTAGCACATTATAAAGAGCTGGTTACTAAGAAATTACAGCTATCCCATGTAGCATATAGTTTATTTGGTGATTTACAGTTTGCATGCAGCTAGCTCATGCATCTTTAGATGTTACATAGCTGCACAGCTATATCCCTGCAAGTCCATCTCAGAACACGTGGTGCTATCTCAACCTTTAACTTCATACTATAGGTATCTTCTTTGTGAAATACAGTTTGAGCGGACTGCTCAATTGTTGGGTTTGCTGGCTATCACCGAATATGATATGTTTGCTTTATAATGGAGAATGAAGAAATATGTTTAGAGAACATCATTGCATGTACTAGCATGGTATATAATGCAACGGTTTTTAAAGTATTAAGATGTATATTTACAACGTCAATGCGCTGCAATGTTTTCATTTGCCGAGTTTGAAATTTCGTACTGCAAGCGACGAACGTGCGCATGGCCTGGGAACGAGGCTAGTAAGAAACTCCAGGCCTTCTTCCTCCGTTTTTGCACACAAAAACTGGACGTAAGAAGGCCTTGGAACGAGGCTAGGCACACCCAGTTCAATACTAGAGTCTGGCACACGGTGAGATGAGAAGCGCAAGCCTAATTTATAGGCTGTAGCCTCGTTTCCCCGCGCGCGAACGAAAAATCGCTTTTCCGTACTGCAAGCGACGGAAAGCTGGGCGGGGCCTGGGAACGACTCTGCACTCGAATTTCCTATATATGTGCCAACTTGATATGAAGCTGATGACACACAACCACAAAGCTGATGAAAATCTCTGCTGCAGCACACAGTTTAGCTAGCTTCATTTATTGAGGCAGCTTAGCTGTATGACTGGCTGCGTATAGTGCTCCTCTCCAGGCTGTTGAGCGTGGTGACTTTTGTGACCTCTTTTGTAGTGAGCGATCACTGAACTAGCTAGTTTAAAGGTGAAGTATAAAGTAGTTGTTCTTGTCCAGCTCGTCAATTTGTCTATAAGATGCTCACCGCTCGACACGTACAAGGTTGACTACGGTGACTGAAACGCCTTGTGACGACTGGCGTGCATCGTAGCGAACGGCGGTGTTACTGGGGATATGGAAAAGCAGGAAACGGAAATGAAACGGAAACTGGAAATGGAAACTGGAAATGGAAATTGGAAACGGAAATGGGAACAAAAAACACACCAATGAATCACTGGTGCCTTCATAGTGTGCTTAGTTATTACTCTTGTATTCTACTTAGCAATGGTTATAGGACTGGCTTTATGAGTCATGTGCTTTGCCTTTAGCTATACTCTTGTACTGCGCTTTGTGATTACTGCTTTTGAGTAGCGCTCATGTGGCAAGCAATGTTGCAATCTAGTCTGGTTCACATGTGAGAGGGTCTGGGCACGAGACTAGTTGCTATCTGACCATGAGAGTAACCTACTTTGTTTTGGAGCAAGGCCAGCATTCCTACTCTTGCAGCCTCGTTCCTAGACCCACTTCCAGTTTTGATGTGTGAAGCAAATTATGATTTCATACCTGGGCCAGGGTACAATAGCCCCATTCCCAACTCATTGCCCCCCCCAATACTTGTATAGTGTTCTGATTCAAACATTAATCTCAGGACATGTACAGGGCATATTTATACAGAATCAGCTGCTTACTAAGTATGGAACACCAAAGATAGAATGCTGCTGAGAACATAAACAATAACCCAAGTGAGCGCATTACACTACAACTGGAGGCGGGGAGAGGACTGGGATGCCTAGGAACGAAAACCGGCAACAACATTTGAATGACTGCAACAGCTAAGAGGTTGCATTTCCATTTCTGTTTTCAGTTTCCAGTTTCCGTTTCCAGTTTCCATTTCCAGTTTCCATTTCCAGTTCCCATTTCATTTCCATTTCCCATTTCATTTCCATTTCCTGCTTTTCCATATATGCCCGTGAGCACTATTGGTGTGTTTTTTTGTTCCCATTTCCGTTTCCAATTTCCATTTCCAGTTTCCGTTTCATTTCCGTTTCCTGCGTTTCCATATCCCCAGTATTACTCCCGCTAGTCGGACAAGTGGCATTTGGGTACAAATATGGCCTCAGAAGCGATCTTAGAACACCTAATTGTTAAAAAAAAATTTCTGGGGTATAGCATGCCTGCAGACCCCTAGGGCGTGCGTGCTTACACACGCACCATCATCGTCATCAGTTCTCAGCCTTTGCACTTGGACCGTAGATCTACCCTTCAAAGGTAACTACAGTAAAACCTCTAATAATGGACCTCTGTACAGCGGACAGATCACTTGCCCCCGATTGATTTTACCATAGAATTAATACATTTCGAACCTCCGAGAAGCGGACACCTCTCAGCTCCGAACAACGGACACTGATGAGCCCCAGGCGTACCTTTGCCAATACAAAATTACCTCCGAAAACGGACAGTGAAACCGTGTACCCACCAATACCGGTACTTTTGTACATAGGCCTAATGCGAACGCTGATCGACGGCTTTCGTAAGATTGTGCGCCACCATCGCTGGATTCAAAAGACCGAGCACTGCTGCTTATCGTGCTAGCCTTTCTCGCCATGGTATAGCAACAGAGAGGTCCGAAAATGCGACCTCATCATGTTCAACAGCCCGAGCGCACATTACCACGCCTACTGGAAGTATACCGAATGCCCATAACGGATACCTCCGTATATTCTGGATTTTGTTACTGTTGTCATAATTGCAACAAGTAGTATTGCTCTTGCCATCTTGCAATTGAAAAAACCATCCAAATTAAAAATATAAGAATACATTACAATAATACATTTTAAGTTGTTTGTCTTTTAGAACTTTCCAATAGTTTTAAAGGAAAACCTCCGAGAAGAGGACAACATCTCTATATACAAGGGACAAATGGCCCGTCCGCAATGTGTCCTTTGTTCGGAGGTTTTACTGTACATATATATAGGCCTACCTCCAGCTGCCTGGTCAAAGTTGAGTAGGTCCAGTTAGTCTGGGAGTAGCCTCGTTCCCAGGCTCTCCCCTCGCCCCGACTTTCGTCGGGGCGAGGGGAGAGCCTGGGAACTCCCGAAGGCTAACACCAGTCCTAGCAATGGCCGACTTGCATGATGACGTCACGCAAGAGAGCTGGGGTAAACTCCAACGGCGTGCCATAGAGAATGTATGGGGATTTGTACTCCTCCTGATAAACACCGTTATAACTTGTGATCAATAGTAGCTGTTGCCGCTCTTTTTGCATGCATTGACCACAGCAGAATGTTCTATCGCCTGAATAGTTTCTAGGCGCTTCAGACGTTGCGCAACGTTTCGGCTAGTACGCAAAGCTATGCACGGCGCCCAAGATTCCAAATTATATTCGCTACAACTGCCCTTGCAGTTACCTCAAGTTAGAGCCAGCGTCAGATATAACTTACTTTGCTTGAATAGATCCTGTAGAAGACGCAGGACCCGCTGCCCCGTCCACATACATGCACTCCCACTGTCCCATGCCAGATATAAAATGGTAGTACATACAGAACAACGGTACTGATCATGCAAGTTCAGTTGTGCTCCTTCTTGGACAGAAGCGACTCTTCCAGGATTGTCTCTGCACAGTTCATGGTCACCTTTGTCAGCATCTATGGAGAGCATCAAGTTTTGGCCCTGTGAAAGTGTATGAAGGGGAAGAGGCAAAATGTGTAAATTGAACATCACTCATAGTGATGTGTTTTATCCATGCATGCGTTCTTTTGTCCTGAACAATAACAACAACAGACACTTGCTACCAGATAGACCTTGAGATCTCCTGACCCTTCTGCCTCTGTCAGCAATTCATAACAATCATGTGAAAATCTCCCAGGCCTTCTCTGTGCTGTAAATGATTAAAACGTTGACTGTGTGAAAGCCTGGGAACAATGCTACATGTGATACTCTGCTGCAAACCTTCAGCTACACAGTCTTAGTAGCCTCATTCCCATGCAGGCCCCCTGTCACTTACCATACAGCAAGCAACAGAAACCCAGGTGGCGGCCTGAGAATGAAGCTACACAGTCTACTCTCTGGTTACTCTCTCCAAGAAAATGTTGCATACCCACATGAAGTACAAGGGTATCCCAGCAGCTCCAACTTATTAAATCATACAAATTCAGCTGTAAATCTGGCTTATTCATGCCTTCCCACCCGCCCCATTGCACAAAACAGAAATATTATACACAATATCAGGGGCGTAGCTAGCAATGAGGCAGAGGAGGCAGTTGCCTCCTCACTTTTCTGCGTAAGAACGCGCGCACGCATTGGCGATGTATCCAGCGCATGCGCAAAGTAAATTACATCGGAACTCACTCGCTCCTGGTTGGGAAAAGACCAGCAGCATTGACAACGACTTTCTTTACAAAGCGTGGAAGGAAAGGTAACTTCGATACTTTGTACATTTACGTACTTTTAACGTTGGTTGGTTAAGTTATGAATAATTAATTAGCTAAATTTTCGCCGCGCGCTTTGCGCGCGGTAAGTTATTGCCTCCTCACTCAATAAATCCTAGCTACGCCCTTGAATATGGACAAAAAGGTGGCTTACAAATAGTTTCAAGACAGAGGTCTTAGCCCTTTTCCAGAAATAGCACACCGGAGACATCAGCTGAAACATCGGCAGCTTTCCAGTCAATTAACGCCACGCACCATTCGCAATACGGCCATCGGACCCACTTATGAATACACCACCTCTTCGGGTAGTAACTATCAGCGCGTGGAGACGATCGGTCTTTCCGCGTAGCGAACTGATGGATCTTCTCAACACGCGTTTGGAATTCCCCACTCTATGGCCAGCTGCCGAACTTTTACCCCACGCCCAGCCCTCGTACGTGACGTCATCATGCAAGTCGGCCGGCCATTGAACATTCTCTATGGATTTCTATCCTCTGTTTCAAAGCCTTCAGTGTGAGAGCTACCGTGTATGGCTAGCAACCAAAATTCAGAAAGCTTTGGTTGATTCCTGGCTGCATGAATATCACATGTACGATTTATTTCATCAACAGATACTGTTAGTATAAAGATACAGAAGGCTTGCAAGCAAAATGCTGAACCTTGCACTGCATACAAGTTGACAATACCTTTGGCTACCACAAAACTGACATGCCAGATGATTATTTGTGGTGTAAAATTGGATATGCATAACGATACAACTGTATCCACTGCTACGTCAGGTTGAGTGGGATGCACATGTGCACTGTGCAGCTAGTATGTGCACATGTGCTACTGTTTTTCCAATTAAGTATGAATATTTGCAACCTTTGGTCCAACTTCCAGTTGCGGGCAAGAGTGAGAACTGTGACATTTAATTAAAATTACAAAAAGTCATTTAATTCTGCTCTCTGATTGGTTGAAGCTCACACTACCAACAGAAGTTGCAATAACCGGAAAATTGCAGCAATGACATGCCTCTGAGTATCAGACTATCCATAAGGGTAGACCTTACATACTATGAGGAGCTGTTAAGGTTATGTATGAAAGACAAGCTAGCTAGGCTGTTTGAAAACAGTAGATATTTACCCCTCTATAAGTGGCTTCGTGATTCGAGTGATTTTACTAGCAACTCAGAAATTTCTGTATTGCAACTATATACTCAATCTTTATGAAAACATTAGAATCATGTACATGATTGTAGTTAATGGCAGTCAGTAGGGCTAGTAGCTCTCTGAGGTGAGTACTAGTGTCTAGCTAGGTGACCACTACAACGCCTGAAAATTGCATGACTGTGGTATGATATAAATTCCCTGCACACTGTGAAATCTCCTAGGTGAGGTCATACCAGGAGTAATTGCTGCATGTATGCCATACTGCAATGGATGTTATGGTAACGTAAATACCACAGAAAATAGCGCAGTATACAAATAAAGACATAAGGCGGGACATCCCAGTCAACAATCTAGCAACACTGTGGCTAGATCATGGCTGTGAATGCAGGCTCAATATGGTGTCTTGCAGTGTGCAGTTTGGTAGTCATTGCTCCCTATGTTAAGGGTAAGTGGATTGTTATTTTTAAAATGTTCAAGGTGCATGCAGATGATCAACTCTTAAGTGTATCATTGTTTGTGGACATTATGCATCATCATAGATATGACAAAGAACTTAGTAACTGGCTATAAAAATGAAACTGTAATTTCATTCATAGCTTTTGAGCTAGCTGAATGTAAATCAATCAATCAATTGTAAATGTAAATCTGCAGCTGTAAATTTATGGTATTGTCATCTTCACACATAGCTACTACATATATGTGAATGATTTAAGTCAACATGGAAAACTGCTTTGGAAATGAAATTGTACATTGCAATATTATATTTCCAGAGCTGTGAGTATACTGAATCTAGATCAGAAATGATATGGCTATGTCTACGTATATGTGCACCACTGCCACTGTAAAATACCAGCGAGGATGGAGCAGGGCAGTATCATCATCAGAGCTGAGAGTGGGATCTGGTACTTTACCTACTTTGAACAAATAGGTTGGAATGTAGTTATCTCTGGTTGCTACAGTTATAAATGGGGATAAACAAAAGAGGTTGCGATGAGCGAAGTAAATACTGACTCGGGGATAAAACCGCAACCACACATACTATTTTCATGCATGTTTTGATGCACCTCGGTAGCGATAGCTAAAATGCCTTTAAGCTTCTCTCATGTACACAGAAGGATCTAGGAACTAGATTACACTATGTTGCAATCTGAGAATTAAGGGTACATAACTGTGATGTAGTAGGTTCTGGAATGAAGTTATACAGTAACTGTAATGTAATAATCCTTTTACTGCACATCCTGCAAGCTCCACTTCTTAGAATCACAACTGTATAGCTAGTGATTCAGACCACCTGTACTGCACACTCTGCAAGCTCCACTTCTTAGAATCACAATTGCAGTGATTCAGGCCACCTGTATTATATATGATATCATTTGCAAACATTTGTAACTGCATTCCTGCAGTCTTTGATAATTGGCCAATTTGATGATGTTTATTGTTGCCATGGATAGTTGGTTCTGTGTACGGCACTTCTTGACACAAGCCAAGCAACTGTGCTCTCAATTGCATGCTTGCCATTGGCTTGAATCTAGCTAGTCACTCTACTCTATTACTGTCAAACTATTACCATTGGTGTAGAAACCGTAGCAGCTGTAGCAACTTTGGCTGATACAGCAGCCTTTTAGCCCAAAAATCATTCATATCCTGCTATAAGTCACTTACAGCTCAGCAGTCTCTTATGCGTACATGATGTTTCGGATTGTTTCCTGTTGTTTCAGTGTAAACTTACTGATAACAACAAGCACCAATCAGGTTGGGGAATGTAACACATAAATTAACACATGGGAGGTTTGTGCTATTTTAGGATATTTCGTTGGCAATTAAACCTAGAATCATCTCATGGAAAGTACAATTAAAAATTAATTCACCTGTACTTAAGCTATTAGGATTTGCAACAACCTTCACAGTCAAAGGTACGAGTCTAAACCTCAATCAATTGTAGCAGAACATGGTTGTGACTTCACCTTTTTGTTTTCGAGGTATAAAGTTATATTTTTATTGTGTGATAACAACTTTTAATGATCAAAATAAACAAAATGTCCTCCATATGTTGTCCTTGGGCTCCACCCTCTGAGTCGGGTAGTTAATGACCAGAAATCCCAGGCTAGCTACCATGCATTATCTATTGCATGGCTATCTGAAGCCAGGTGAACACTTTTGATGCCAACGTGCTCTGTACATCACTATGGTGGCCGAGAAGGGAATTCCATTCTGCCAATCTCAGCATTTCCGTTTCCATAATTTTCTTGTGCTATGGTGCATTCTCATTCCCAGACCGCTGTTATTTAAACAGCAATCTGTGATGTGGGAACAAGACTACATTTTGCTATTCTAAGCATGTGGCTAAGGCCACTGTATGGCACAGGATGGCATCTACTCTTCCAATTTGTTTCCTATGCTTATATATCCTCACAATGCACATTCACTTTATACAGGGCAGCAACTGACACTTGGTTTCAGTGCAGTTGATTTCAATGAGGAAGAGGGTACTGGATCAGTCATGGTTAGGGTGCGGAAGACAGGGACAAATGCGGAGAATTTAGTTGTGACAGTTACTCCTCTGACATATGATGAATTTGATAGTATGGGTTTTGCACAACCCTCTGAGATTCAACGTCAACCTGACCCAGCTGAATGTAAGTACCTTGAAGAGTATAGCTATACTCAGCTGTAATTGTTATACTTCAGTGTTGTGTGCATGTCTTCTACCCATGTTTATCAGTTTGACCACATGTATTTTCACCTCAAAGTACAGTTAGGCACCTGTTTGTGGCATATTATCTGTTGTTTTGTAGAGGTTTTCAACCATTTTCTGATGTACGGCTACTACAAAATTCTGTTGTATGTAACCTAGCTAGCCTCATTTCTGGGACCTTGCTTAGCTTGAATCAACATGCAAGCTATTTTCATAAGATAAGCTAAGTGGAAAAGATTTTATTATATTTGAACCAACGTAATACATAGCTAATGCATAGCTAATGCATTGACAGATATTAGTATTGAATTATTAACCCATCTGCAGTTGAACCACAAGGACAAATGGACTTCAACAACAGCATACAAACAGTCACTTTTTCTCCAAGCACTTCTGGTGAAACAGTGGATGTGGTGATAAACTTTATTGATGATGCAATCAATGAAGCTGATGAAGGTTTTCTGGTTGTCGTGAGGGCTACCAGTAACCAGCAAAATGTACAACTGGATCGGGAAGGTGTTGCCAGTGTTATTATTCTCAATGATGATCGTGAGTGTATTGAATACTATATCTCACCTAGTATAGTTTTTCCTATACAACAGGTGGGGTTTAATTGTGATATTTTCCCTCTCTGAGGGGTAGCTACAAGTGAAAATGTATGGTTCATAATTCTCTCTCCGTATTTTTTTTTCGTTTACAGTACAGTACACAACATTGCCATACTATAGTACAGCTTTTGTATACAGTTTTGTGTAAAGTTACTGTAAACATTTACAGATGTGTTTGCACTAACAACAACAAAGGACCAGTCAGGTGGGATATATAGGTGGCCAGGGATTTATGGCTGTTAGTAAACAAAACTGCACCCTAGGATGCTGTAGTAAGCAAACCTTATCCTCATGCTACACCCTCGGACTCGGTTTGTTTACTGCCATAAATCCCTGGCACTATGCTACAACTATAACTTATTGTACCGGAGGTGTAGAGCCGATGTAAAAAACTATATCTACACAAGTGTTCATTGTAATGAACTCTTGGTATATATAAGATGATTGGTTAAGTTTACCCAAAATTATCAATGTGTAGCTAGTTAATTAATTGACTCTTCAAGTACTACGATGCATAACGGCTTATACATAATTGCACAAAGTCAGTATATATTTTATTGACCATAGCTATATCCCACCTAGTATAGTATGCCTATACAACAGGTGGGGGTTAGCTGTGATAATTTCCCTCCCTGAGGGCTACAAGGGAAATTATGGCTCATAAATCCTCTCCATGTTTACAGTCTACTACATTGTCATACTATAGTACAGATTTTACATACAGTAAATGAAGTTGAAGTTACTGTAAACACTTGCACATGTACAGATGTGTTTACAGTAATAACAACAAAGGACCAATCAGGTGGGATATATAGCAGTTATAGCACAGGTGGCCAGGGATTTATGGCTGTAGTAAACAAACCTCGTCCTCGGGCTACGCCCTTGGACTCAGTCTGTTTACTGCCATAAACCCCTGGCACTGTGCTATAACTATTACTAAATCTAAAGTATCATGCATGTTCTAAAGTCTGTGTGATATTATGTACCCTTTGAAAGATATGTGAGAAGCACTACTCCCAAACAAGGGTGATATTTTGCTATATCACCGCTCCCTGTGCATGTAGTCAACAAAATTATCACATTGTTTTGAGCTTACATCGCTTACATGATAAATACACAGCATACACAATAAATTTGTACTGTAAATATGCAGGCTTAGTGTTATGCACCGTATATGTAAACAGTTTACAATTACAAAGTTGCTGTCTTTATACTATGTATGATCTAATCTTACATAAGCAATTCAATTCCAGGAATCTATCATGAGTCTAACGGGGAGTCTTATATAACAACTTTAAGAAATGTGATCTTGAGTACATTGTGAACTATATTAGTACCCTTTAGCTAGCTGAGTCTCTTTGTATCATTAATTTAATTTAGCATCTTTTGCACCTTTCTCTTGGCGTGTGTCTAATAATAGTAATAATAATGTAGCGTAAGATAGTGATTGATATAATTATATTGTGTACTGGTTGGCTGTATTGGGACTCATGTCTGCAGCAATTGTGCCAATTCTTTGCCAGCAGACTCATGATTTAGTAGATGCTGATATCTCTGCTTGATTCCACTAATTTAGAAATATACATGAGACCCATGACGAGAAGCTATAACTAAGTGCTTATTATTTAGATTGTATTCATGGTTGAGTCTGCAGAAGATGAGATTAATTCAGAGGCTAATATTTATGTTTGTTTTCTTCCTCCTGATACACAGCAATCATGCTGACATTTGTTCAGTCTTCGTACATGGTGTCAGAAGATGGGGGTTCTATTGATATTGAGGTTACCAAGGAGAATCAGGTTGTCTCAGAACAGGTTCTGCCTGTTTCCATTGGGCTAGCAACTCAAGGATCCGCTACACAAGGTCTGAAGTACTATATCTTCATAGATGTGCATATGCATGTATGAAGTAAGTATGCATGTATATAATAGGATGCATAAGCAACTATTGTGACCTCTACTGTAATACCATAGGAGCTCTAATTATGTGTTGCTCAATAATTATTTTCGTGATCATGTGATGTTACACAAGAATACATGTCCTGAACAGTGACTCAAAATTTGATGCATAATTAGAAAATCCTTTTTTGTGCTGGAGTCGGACATCAAAGCATGGCAACATGTAAAAGGTATCAGTGACAGCAATGATGAACTATTTCACTAAGCTGATGAAAGATGTAGGATTCGGAGTTCTTGGAAGCCCTGAGTGCATGCAGTGACGGCCACAAAGCGAGACCCTGGATGACCAAGATAAACTAGCGATACTCCTTCCAAATTTCTGTGTGATTCAATTTACTCACATGATATTATGTAACTAGAAATAAATAATTATCACCTCTATTGTATCCATGCAGGAAGCGACTTTGAACTGCCTGCAGGTAGTAGTCCTACTGGAATCACTACAATTGTGTTTCAGCCAACAGATCAAACAATAAGTGGTACCATCAACATTACTGACGATAACATTTTTGAACCAGATGAAACCATTCAATTTCAGCTCTCAAGACCCACCAACTCCCCAGCTGAACTTGGATCTGTTCGGTCAACCACAGTCACAATTCAAGATAATGAAGGTGCGCATACATATATGCAAATGTTACTTTACTTCTTCAAGTCATATATTTTCTGTTATTCTGCAGTGGGAGTTGTGGGATTTGAGCAGACTACTTACACATTCAGTGAGGATGCGGGTACGGTGGATGTGTGCACAGCATTCCTTCAACCTCCAGAAATTGATCAATTGGTGTTTGTCGACTTGCTTGGATCTACAACTAATGGTTCTGCAGATGGTGAGAATAATTGCACCCAGCATTGATGTGAAATAAAGGACTTATGTAAATGAATGTAGTAATACACAGGCTAGAGGATGTAGTGGACATCCAATCTGAATGGATTTCAATAATGTCATGGTGCACACTTACTTGGGAATGAAACATTGGTACACCAACAAGCCTCCCTTTACCAGCTACACCATCCTCATCCACCCCTCACACTGACTCAATAGGGAAATTTTTATATACATACCATCACACGTTCCCTACATCCCGCATCAAGTGTGCTACAAGCCTTATAATGAAGTCTTGTAGCTAATTAGCAGTTCATTTTGTTCTAATAAAGCCTACTGATAAAGCTTTTAGCTAAGTAGCACTGAACTCAAAGCGTTAACATCTAAATCTGCAGCACTAAATCCTAGGTAGTGTGACCGTCTTGGGCTGTGGTTTAGACTTGTAAAAGACAAACGTAATGGAGTACACCGGTCAGGGGATCTTCGAAGCAATGGACATCCAGTCAGAGTGCATATTGGTTAGTGTCATGGTAGACCTACAGACCTCTCAAGGTAAGCATCCTCACATGAGTGAGACCTTATCAAAAAATGCATAATATTAGCCCCAAATGGACTCTGTCAAATACGCACACTAAGACATTAATATTCGATCAGTGCTTACAAATTCATACGCTGAAATGATAAACACTTGGTTCCTCCAGGAGGACTGGGACCAAGACTATGCTTTAGCAAGGGGGTGTACGCTTTTGTGGGCCTGCCAACGAATAGACTAGAGACAATGAAGCTGCAGATGGATCTGAAAGTGCCAGTCAAAGTTGTGTGAGATTTGCATCTCCATGTGTGTGTCTGAGTGTGAGGTGACACACACACAAATGCGTGTGTGTGTCAAGAATGATGCATAAGACTTGAGAAGTCTGCACCTACCTCAGGAATAAACCTTTGTTTACCAACAACTGGTGCTAGATGGCAAAACTCTTTAAAGAGATCAGTATAACTCCAGAGGAGGTAGCTAGGACATGGTTGAATGTTACTAATTAACATGCTAAGTAATTGATTTTCAGTATCTCAAGGGATTCCAGTTTTCAAATCAAGATTCAACATGGGGCCAGTCATAGAAAGAAACCAATGAAGCTTTCATTGTGCAATACCCAAGCTCAATCCCTTTTTTTTTTTAAATTAGCAAAGGTCAGCCATGTTCTGGCTCCTCTAGTATAACAAATAGACAATTTGGGGGGTGTTTAAATTTTTTTTTGTCTGTATAATGGGAGATTTTACCTGCTTTCTTGTTGGCATTGACATCCAACAATGTCTTTATAATTAAGACGTGGACTGGAGGAACCCTTGATGTGGTGGTTGGAGCATTGAAGATAAGCTTAGATCGACTTAATTTAATTTATTTATTCTTTTTTTTTTAAAGAAGGGGTTTTGTAGAGTGATTTACTGTCAGGTAGCTGCAGAAAGGCCAAAGTGGCCAAGACTGCAGTTAAATTAAGTAAGCCTCGGAACATTGAAGAATGGGGAACAGAACTGTGAGTTTGTTGGCTGGGTGGGATGTCCACTGAGTGAGAATATATTACTTAGCTTACAAACCCCATGCAATTTAACGAAGCAAAATCATCCTTAAAAAAAAAAGACCCTGACACTAGGAGTAACCCTTCTTCTGACTGTAACCATGCACCAAGTGTCCCACCTCAATAGCTTCAAAGTTATGCATGGTACAATTAATTTAGCTAAACCGTGCTGACTACAAGAATGTTTTAGTGCTACCACTCAAAGTCTTTTATAGAAAATGCTCCAGTATGCGTTGTTGTAAATATAACAAAAATTTTTCATAGTATCATCGAGTCAGTTAGTTGAAACATAACATCCTTATACAAGCCAAGTTCTGGAAGTATTTCATCTTGCTGCTACTTTCTGAAAAAACTACAATTTAGATCATAAAAAAAAGAGCAGATTCAGAGCTCTAAATCAATGACACTATTGCCACAAAATTACGTTGGATGAGGTAAGGCATGCAGTTCTTGTGACCACTTATGAAGTTGACCTGCCACCTTAACTATATCAGCTTTATCATTTTGCAAACACTGTGCTTCATATTACCATAACAGCTCTATACCAAATTCTAAGAGCCTATTTGAATAATAATGTGTTCGAACTTTTTTGAAATATAAACATTTTCTTGGACTTGTCACTACAATCAGCATCCTAAACAGGCCACACCTTTCTTCCCTCCCACATGCATGGTCTGTGTGCAAAGCTACCACGATATAAGTAGAAAAATTTGCAACCTGTGTCCTGAGTAATATCCGAAGGTAGACATTGCCAGACTACATATAGCTATAGTTGGTATGCAACAATGCATTCATTTACCCTACCTAAAGCTATAGAACACTCAAAATCTCAGCTACCCACATGCCTGGTGTGCATAGTTCTTATGCACTTGTGCATTAACATGCCAAGATAAGCCCTAGCTACATTAAGTATAGAACACCACTTACATTTGTTTCTAGTACACCATGTCCACCATGCTATTCACATGCATGTGTGCAATCTATACCAGTAGTTTGTCAATGATAGGCATACAGTCATGTGTACATTTTGTCACATGAATGCACTGAGTGTTGGGCTTACCAGGGCTCAATCCCAATTAACCATGCCTGAGTTTGATTCTTAAATAGAACATATGGAAGGCCATCATTGGATTGTGCCAAAAGTTTCTAAATGCATGCAGAACTGATGATTTGACTTATTGAACATGTTTATGCTTACATTACCGTAGATGTATACTTTCACAAGTCCGTTGTTTTTGCAGGTACTGACTTTCAACTAACTAATGTTGATCGATTGGCTACAGTGAGCAGTAACCCTAATGATGCTGGCAGATGCTTTATGATAAGCATCACTGATGATGATGACCCTGAGGGAACAGAGCAGTTTGCAATCTCCTTTGTGGTGGACTTCATTGATCCTGTAGGTATCGCCGACACACGAATCACTAGTAATCCCATTCAAGCCACAATCTTCATTCAAGACAACGATGGTAAGTTATACTGATGAGATGCAATAGATGATGCAATCACAAATTTTGGGCTGGTCAGCAAGATAAAACCCGTGCAAAAAAAGTGTATTGTGTACCAGCAAGTGTGTATTTATACACTATGATTGATGGCATAGGTAACTACTTGTCTAGTGTAGCTACTCCTAAAAAGCAAAATTTAGTTGGCTGTTAGTTCAGCATACTCATTTCCAAATAGTAAGCCATTATTGTTGAAAATGGAAATGATAGGCTGATATGAATGTGTGAGACTTTACATAGCTATATAGCTATGTCTGCTACCAATATCCTCATCTGCATTGTACGAATCTTGCAGGAGGAAATGAGATTGTCATTATCCCGACTCCAACAATAGCAGAAATTGAAGGCAACGATATCCAATTTGCTTGCAGTCCACTGAACACGGCAGCCCCACCTGTTCTTCAGATAAACAGCACTACTGTCACTCCTAGCAGTGGTATGAGGCTAACAGCAGAGGACTTTCCTGGTGCCAACAGGACGTACACTTTCCGGAATATTCAGAGGACTGAAGATGGGATAACATTCCAGTGTTTCACTGCTGACCTTTTACTAGCAAGCAACATCACGACTCTAATTGTATATTGTAAGCATTAGAGATTATGCAGTACCAGAGCAGAAGACATTGCATCATGTGGAAAGATAAACTTATTTATTTTAGATTGACTGTTGCAATTTTTGACTTATAGATCCTCCAGTCTACACTGTGAATGACAGATTTGCAGTCATCGAAGGGGAAAGATTGCTCATTAATCTCACACTAGATGCCAATCCTATTCCTGGACAAGGAAATTTTACTTGGTCATTTAATGGTATCGAATTGAGCCAAAGTGGGGATCTCAACTTTGGTCTGGACTTCATTGACTTTGGTGTTGTGAACAGAAATGAGGCTGGCAGTTACATGGTGGAGGCTACCAACTTGGCAGGAACTGGGGATGCAATGTTTCAGCTAGTTGTCTATTGTAAGTATTAAGTGGCAATGTGTAAATTGTGGTGCTTCAAATGACTTTTACTTCTATTCTACACTGTATCATTTAGACCCTCCAGTCTACACTGTGGATGACAGATTTGCAGTCATTGAAGGGGAAAGACTGCTCATTAATCTCACACTAGACGCCAATCCCATCCCAGGACAAGGAAATTTTACCTGGTCATTTAATGGTATCGAATTGAGCCAAAGTGGGGATCTCAACTTTGGTCTGGACTTCATTGACTTTGGTGTTGTGAACAGAAATGAGGCTGGCAGTTACATGGTGGAGGCTACCAACTTGGCAGGAACTGGGGATGCAATGTTTCAGCTAGTTGTCTATTGTAAGTATTAAGTGGCAATGTGTAAATTGTGGTGCTTCAAATGACTTTTACTTCTATTCTACACTGTATCATTTAGACCCTCCAGTCTACACTGTGGATGACAGATTTGCAGTCATTGAAGGGGAAAGACTGCTCATTAATCTCACACTAGACGCCAATCCCATCCCAGGACAAGGAAATTTTACGTGGTCATTTAATGGCATCGAATTTAGCCAAAGTGGTGATCTCAACTTTGGTCTGGACTTCATTGACTTTGGTGTTGTGAACCGAAATGAGGCTGGCAGTTATATGGTGGAGGCTACCAACTTGGCAGGAACTGGGGATGCAATGTTTCAGCTGGTTGTCTATTGTAAGTATTGAGTGGCAATGTGTAAATTGTGGTGCTTCTATCATTTTACTTCTATTCTACACTGTATTGTTTAGATCCTCCAGTCTACACTGTGAATGACAGATTTGCAGTCATTGAAGGGGAAAGACTGCTCATTAATCTCACACTAGACGCCAATCCCATCCCAGGACAAGGAAATTTTACCTGGTCATTTAATGGTATCGAATTGAGCCAAAGTGGTGATCTCAACTTTGGTCTGGACTTCATTGACTTTGGTGTTGTGAACCGAAATGAGGCTGGCAGTTATATGGTGGAGGCTACCAACTTGGCAGGAACTGGGGATGCAATGTTTCAGCTAGTTGTCTATTGTAAGTATTGAGTGGCAATGTGTAAATTGTGGTGCTTCTATCATTTTACTTCTATTCTACACTGTATTGTTTAGATCCTCCAGTCTACACTGTGAATGACAGATTTGCAGTCATTGAAGGGGAAAGACTGCTCATTAATCTCACACTAGACGCCAATCCCATCCCAGGACAAGGAAATTTTACCTGGTCATTTAATGGTATCGAATTGAGCCAAAGTGGTGATCTCAACTTTGGTCTGGACTTCATTGACTTTGGTGTTGTGAACCGAAATGAGGCTGGCAGTTATATGGTGGAGGCTACCAACTTGGCAGGAACTGGGGATGCAATGTTTCAGCTGGTTGTCTATTGTAAGTATTAAGTGGCAATGTGTAAATTGTGGTGCTTCTATCATTTTACTTCTATTCTACACTGTATTGTTTAGATCCTCCAGTCTACACTGTGAATGACAGATTTGCAGTCATTGAAGGGGAAAGACTGCTCATTAATCTCACACTAGACGCCAATCCCATCCCAGGACAAGGAAATTTTACCTGGTCATTTAATGGTATCGAATTGAGCCAAAGTGGTGATCTCAACTTTGGTCTGGACTTCATTGACTTTGGTGTTGTGAACCGAAATGAGGCTGGCAGTTACATGGTGGAGGCTACCAACTTGGCAGGAACTGGGGATGCAATGTTTCAGCTAGTTGTCTATTGTAAGTATTAAGTGGCAATGTGTAAATTGTGGTGCTTCAAATGACTTTTACTTCTATTCTACACTGTATCATTTAGACCCTCCAGTCTACACTGTGGATGACAGATTTGCAGTCATTGAAGGGGAAAGACTGCTCATTAATCTCACACTAGACGCCAATCCCATCCCAGGACAAGGAAATTTTACGTGGTCATTTAATGGCATCGAATTTAGCCAAAGTGGTGATCTCAACTTTGGTCTGGACTTCATTGACTTTGGTGTTGTGAACCGAAATGAGGCTGGCAGTTATATGGTGGAGGCTACCAACTTGGCAGGAACTGGGGATGCAATGTTTCAGCTGGTTGTCTATTGTAAGTATTGAGTGGCAATGTGTAAATTGTGGTGCTTCTATCATTTTACTTCTATTCTACACTGTATTGTTTAGATCCTCCAGTCTACACTGTGAATGACAGATTTGCAGTCATCGAAGGGGAAAGACTGCTCATTAATCTCACACTAGACGCCAGTCCCATCCCAGGACAAGGAAATTTTACCTGGTCATTTAATGGTATCGAATTGAGCCAAAGTGGGGATCTCAACTTTGGTCTGGACTTCATTGACTTTGGTGTTGTGAACAGAAATGAGGCTGGCAGTTACATGGTGGAGGCTACCAACTTGGCAGGAACTGGGGATGCAATGTTTCAGCTAGTTGTCTATTGTAAGTATTGAGTGGCAATGTGTAAATTGTGGTGCTTCTATCATTTTACTTCTATTCTACACTGTATTGTTTAGATCCTCCAGTCTACACTGTGAATGACAGATTTGCAGTCATTGAAGGGGAAAGACTGCTCATTAATCTCACACTAGACGCCAATCCCATCCCAGGACAAGGAAATTTTACCTGGTCATTTAATGGTATCGAATTGAGCCAAAGTGGTGATCTCAACTTTGGTCTGGACTTCATTGACTTTGGTGTTGTGAACCGAAATGAGGCTGGCAGTTACATGGTGGAGGCTACCAACTTGGCAGGAACTGGGGATGCAATGTTTCAGCTAGTTGTCTATTGTAAGTATTAAGTGGCAATGTGTAAATTGTGGTGCTTCAAATGACTTTTACTTCTATTCTACACTGTATCATTTAGACCCTCCAGTCTACACTGTGGATGACAGATTTGCAGTCATTGAAGGGGAAAGACTGCTCATTAATCTCACACTAGACGCCAATCCCATCCCAGGACAAGGAAATTTTACCTGGTCATTTAATGGCATCGAATTTAGCCAAAGTGGTGATCTCAACTTTGGTCTGGACTTCATTGACTTTGGTGTTGTGAACCGAAATGAGGCTGGCAGTTATATGGTGGAGGCTACCAACTTGGCAGGAACTGGGGATGCAATGTTTCAGCTGGTTGTCTATTGTAAGTATTGAGTGGCAATGTGTAAATTGTGGTGCTTCTATCATTTTACTTCTATTCTACACTGTATTGTTTAGATCCTCCAGTCTACACTGTGAATGACAGATTTGCAGTCATTGAAGGGGAAAGACTGCTCATTAATCTCACACTAGATGCCAATCCCATCCCAGGACAAGGAAATTTTACCTGGTCATTTAATGGCATCGAACTGAGTCCAACTGGTGGTCTCAACATTGGTCTGGACTTCATTGACTTTGGTGTTGTGAACAGAAATGAGGCTGGCAGTTATATGGTGGAGGCTACCAACTTGGCAGGAACTGGGGATGCAATGTTTCAGCTAGTTGTCTATTGTAAGTATTGAATGGCATTGTGGAAAGTGTGGTGCTTAAATGACTTTTACTTCTATTCTACACCGTATCATTTAGATCCTCCAGTCTACACTGTGAATGACAGATTCGCAGTCATTGAAGGGGAAAGACTGCTCATTAATCTCACGCTAGATGCCAATCCCATCCCAGGACAAGGAAATTTTACCTGGTCATTTAATGGCATTGACTTGAGTCAAACTGGCGATATAAGCTTTGGCGTGGACTTCATTGACTTTGGTGTTGTGAACCGAAATGAGGCTGGCAGTTATATGGTGGAGGCTACCAACTTGGCAGGAACTGGGGATGCAATGTTTCAGCTGGTTGTCTATTGTAAGTATTGAATGGCATTGTGGAAAGTGTGGTGCTTAAATGACTTTTACTTCTATTCTACACCGTATCATTTAGATCCTCCAGTCTACACTGTGAATGACAGATTCGCAGTCATTGAAGGGGAAAGACTGCTCATTAATCTCACGCTAGATGCCAATCCCATCCCAGGACAAGGAAATTTTACCTGGTCATTTAATGGCATTGACTTGAGTCAAACTGGCGATATAAGCTTTGGCGTGGACTTCATTGACTTTGGTGTTGTGAACCGAAATGAGGCTGGCAGTTATATGGTGGAGGCTACCAACTTGGCAGGAACTGGGGATGCAATGTTTCAGCTGGTTGTCTATTGTAAGTATTGAATGGCATTGTGGAAAGTGTGGTGCTTAAATGACTTTTACTTCTATTCTACACCGTATCATTTAGATCCTCCAGTCTACACTGTGAATGACAGATTCGCAGTCATTGAAGGGGAAAGACTGCTCATTAATCTCACGCTAGATGCCAATCCCATTCCAGGACAAGGAAATTTTACCTGGTCATTTAATGGCATTGACTTGAGTCAAACTGGCGATATAAGCTTTGGCGTGGACTTCATTGACTTTGGTGTTGTGAACCGAAATGAGGCTGGCAGTTATATGGTGGAGGCTACCAACTTGGCAGGAACTGGGAATGCAATGTTTCAGCTGGTTGTCTATTGTAAGTGTGCCCATAGTATGGTATAAGTGCTTATGAGTGTGATGAAGCGATGCGAAGGGGAGTCAAACTACCATACATTCCAGTGTAGTTCTATATCTCATCACATTTCATGCCCAGTAAAATTCCACATTGGGAAGCTGTTTACTTCACAGCTGCTTTGTAAAGTGTATTTTTTGCACAACACGAATAAAATCATTCATATAAGGAGTTTATGAAGCTTTCTCGCATGGTGGCTCATAAGCTTCTCCCTCAACTAATGTTTGTTTGTTTGTTTGTTTGTTTGTGTTTCTCTCTTGGTAGATCCACCAGAGTACCGAGTTAATGACACATTCACTGTACGTGAAGGTGATCTGTTTATGATTACATTGGAACTTGATGCCAACCCAATTCCTGGTGATGATAATTTCACGTGGTCTATGAATGGCAGAGATCTGATTCCAATGCCTGGGCTAGCATTAGGAGTCAGCTTCATTGATCTCATGATGGTCACACGACTTGATGAGGGAAACTACACCATTGTCTCCACCAATATTGCTGGAATTGGAAACGCATCATTTCAGCTTTTTGTTGAACGTAAGCATTTCCAGTAGTGATTGATAACTGACCATATATTTCAGTATTACATTTTACACTGTGACTTTATGCAGGTCTCATGACCTCACCTTCACCCTCTCCCAGTCCCAGTAAGCTAACTTCCTGTAGCTATTGTGATTTCCTGTACATATTGTCATATGTAAACTTTCTTATGGGGTTGCAGGTCCAAGTCCCAGTCCCAGTCCAAGTCCCAGTCCCAGTCCCAGTCCCAGTCCCAGTCCCAGTCCCAGTCCCAGTCCCAGTCCCAGTCCCAGTCTGCCAATTCTCTCACCAACAACTGCTGTTGATGTCCAACCAGGTACATTGTAATTTGTACTTTGTGTTCTTGTTTTTTGTTTTTGTTATGAACTATCATCACTGTGCATGCACATGAAGGCAAACTAATATCATGTACTTGCATTCTTCCTATTACATAGCTGTTTCTCCAACTCTTACATCACGATCACCAGGTGCGTATCATTTTAAGTTAGCTGTAAATGTTTTTATGAACATAGATATTATTGGGGCTCACTGTTATCATCTGTTATTTTGTTAATCATTTGTAGGTCCAATTTCAAGTCCCAGTCCACCAGTTATCCCACCACCAACTGCTGTTGATGTTCTGCCAGGTATGCTGTGCAGGGCCATACATAACGTTTACTATCGGGGGGGATATCATTAGCTGAAGTGGGTATGCTGTGCAGGTTTTTGATATAACTACTTACTATATATTTGTGTATCTACTCTCTTCTCTTATATAGCCACTTCTCCTACCCCTACACCAAGACCAACAGGTATATACGTTCAGTTAACTGGAACTGTATTAGTTAGTCTCGTTTCCAGACCCTCGATACAGTAGCACATGAGGGAGGGGGGTCAGGTGAATAATTACACCATAGGCTAGCATTGATATTGAATTTCACTAAAAGCTAAGCCTTTGAAGTTGCTTGCTGGGCTTAAGTAAACTGGAAGTGTGATAAGTAGGCTGTAAGGTCTGATGAGTGATCAGGAAGCCCAGTACACACAAGATAATTGGCAAATAATCCAATCAGATTGTTACCTCCAAAATTTCTCAGTGGTCAAACATTTTCCGTACTCACCAGACCCTCCTTCTGTAGTGCGTGCACCATACTGGAGGTCTGGGAATGAGACTATGTATTGGTTGGATATTTCAATACTTTTTATCTTGTGAACAGATGTAAGAATGGTTGGAGATCCACACTACAGCATCCTTCTACCAAATGGACAGCTGCTGTGTTTCACAGTGCATGGACAAAGTGGGTTCTCTTTCAACCTCATCAGCAACAAGCAGATGCACATGAATGCTCTGTTCGTCCAAGACCCAAAGAGGGAGGAAATTACCTGGATTGGCTCACTAGGAGTTGTGGTGAGAGGCACAAGATACAAAAACTCAAACATCACAAAGTTACGATTTGATGCCAGTGAAAAAAAAATCTACATTGGAGAGAAAGTCACCTTGCTAGCCCGAAAGGTTGAGCGCCTGACATTTAGTAACGGCAAGCTAAGCATTGCAGAATTTGCTTCAAAACCAGAGCATCCAGTGGTTCATGTGGACCTGCAAGATGTTGGCTTGAGCCTCACGGTGAGATTCAAAAGGTTTCATCTAGACATTGAATGGAACAAAGTGAACAAGCAGCCCAAGGGTACACACGGTCTCATTGGTAAGAATCTTACTGTGCATTTCATGCTGTGCTGCATGAGAATCAGTCAATGTTTAACTACCTTAATGTTACTTTTAATTGCGCATACTTAATACACCTCGTTTAGCGTGTATTAATTTTAGCGTTTTTTAACAGAAAGTTTAGTATAATGACATCCATATATACATTATTGGAATTTATTATTGCAAGTACTTATTATAGCAATAGTGACTCTGAGCGCTAAAATCGCTAAATTTAGTACGCGCAAGTAACATTAAGGTATATGCTATATATATTGAGCTATCCTGTGAATGTCAATGTGATAATACTCAGTTATACAGGAATGTGGGATGTATTTCTTATTATGTGCTTAAATATTTACAGGTCAATTCTTCCGTGAGGGGATTGAAATTGACGAGTCTCGAAAGCTGCTGTTACTTGGACCAGACATGGAGCCGGTACCAGTAATGAGGAAGCCTGTCTGGAGCTTCATGGAGAGGGAGACTCCGGAGGAGCAGCTCTGCTGGGCAGCCATGAACCCCGGCTATCAGGGCAAGAGGCTCATCCAGAGACACTACCTCGATTACCTGGTTGATGACGTCCTCTCCTCTGACTTCGAATTTGGGCAGCTCCATCAGAAGAAGAGTAGAAAGTTGAAGAGTCTTAAATAGCTTGATATTTATGAAGGCATAATAACTTTGAATGTGTGCATGATTGCATGGTTAGCTTAGCAGACTGCATCGGATCAGTTTTGTTTTAGTCACTGCATCGGATAGCTATGAACATATATGTAAATGTAGAAAGTCCTATTTCACATAAGTTTTATTATTTATACTGGTTAAGCCATATGTGTTAGTGCTGTCCGGTCTCTTCATTATACAAAAATAGTATGAGTGATGGATGGGCTTATTCCTAGTAGCTAGCCATAGTCATGCATACCATCCCAATGGCTCACTGATTGTCACAGTAATAATGGACAAGTGATTGCATTATGTTTGCAATATAAGAAAAATACAAGTATTAGCTATATTGATCGAGCTCATCCCCCAGCAATCACCAGAAAAGTACCATATCAAATTGGATTAACTTAGATTTAAATACACCATAAGAAGTGGTATTAAAAGGAATAGTATTCCATAGAAGAAAGAAGATTTATGAAAAAAGAATATCTAAATATGCATTAACTCTAGAACTTGCACAATTTCTATGAGACCTAGTAGAGGATCGGTTAAACAAAAATAGTAATAATCTTGTAAGCCTGACAGCATGATAGCAGGAGATGTCTATTATGCACTGTGGCCCGGTTTAAATCAGACCGTCATTTCTCATAATTATATAGGTCAGTTTGGTCCAGCAATAATTTGTCTTGTCCCACTTTGCATACCGTATGGCGGGAAATTTTCGCTGGTGCAAATTTTCGCGGAAAAGCGTCCAGACTCGAAATTTTCGCGGTTTTTATTTTCGCGGAACGCGGGACGCTCTGACCACACCCCTACCGGTTGATGCGACATCTTCGGAGCGTCTCGTTGGTATTTTGTACAGTAGGAGGCTGATTCTTCTTTACAGCAACCATTTAGAGGGCATACAGACTGTAGAGAACCATCACGTTCACATGGGTACTATAGAGCGTTTTCAGCACGTGATCACAATTCCGTATACTAGAAATAAACCGCCATCTTGGTGTACAGTATGTTCACACTTTTCCGTCTAATGTGTACCGCTCAACCGTCATAGAAGTGCCATACTACACTACGCATGCGCAATGCACGCTTCACCCACACGTATCACGTGAGGGGGCATGAAACGACGTGAAAGTATTGGGACCCCTCGATACTCGTTGTACACACGTAATGACGTCATCAATTTCCATCTTGGTTCATTTTTTCGCGGTTTTTATTTTCGCGGAAGCAGGTCTGTCCGCGAAAATCGCGAAAATTTGCACCCAGCGAAAATTTCCCGCTATACGGTATATCAATGTAAATTCATTGTGGATGTGATTGGGAAATCATTAGTTTAATCACAGCAGCACCAGTTTTACCCCTGCCTAGCCCAGTAACAGGTTCGTGCTAGCCTCGTTCCCAGGCCTTCCCCGGCTCCAGTTTTTGATCGCAGTATGCAAAAAGGGTCTGCAAGCGATCAAAAACTGGAGCCGGGGAAGGCCTGGGAACGAGGCTAGGTTCGTGCTGTTAGGTAGGTAATCCACAATGAGTTTACTTTGATATATGTAAAGTGAGACAGGCTTACAAGATTTGATGATTATTTATAGCTAACTATGTATGATAATTCAATAGGAAGCTATCTAGGTATAATAATTTGGTAGCTACACTGATTCAGCAGTGTTGTAACTTTTCATGAATATATACTATTGTGGGAGTTGACTTGGTTTGCATATTAAATTCCCAACATAGATACACATACTGTGTGTGTTAATTGTTTGCAATGATAACACAACACCTATGTACATGTGATGCTCCCTGGGATTCTGCTATCATTCCCAGCCTCTCATGCTCCAAGCTTGCAAGTGCTAGATGAAGCTGGGAAAAACGAACCAGCATATTCATTAATTTATCATGTAAACTATTTTGCCCCAGGATATCTGTGGCAGTTGAGATTACAACTTCCTACTAAATTCATTGAAAAAAATTAATTTCTTTTGTGTTGTGCACCTTAATTACTGTTTCTTTCTTGTTTTCCTTTTCTTTTTTCTTTTTTTTTTTTTGTCGCTGTATTTGGGTAGCCTCGTTCCCAGTCCACTCCCAGATTTTATCTCGCAGCCGTGGAGAAAAATCGGGAGAAGGCCTGGTACCAATACTACGTCACGGACTGGAAATGGTGGAATCGGATAGTACGTAATGTGGACTCGGTTTCTACTAATCGAGTCCACCATTTCCGGTCCATGACGTAGTTTTGGTACCAGGCCTCCTCCCGATTTTTCTCCATGGCTGCGAGATAAAATCTGGGAGTGGCCTGGGAACGAGGCTAGTATTTGGGGGAACTCTTATTATAGACAACCCTTTCTCACAAAGATAAAATTATTTCAATTCAATTTTTGCCGGTGCATCCAACACAACACCCACTTTCACTGGCTATGTAGCCACACCCACATAAAAACATTACATTAACACCAGTACTTTTCATTTGCTAACAGTACTTTTACCTATCACCTACTCCATTTCCCTTAGCAAGGCACTGTGTTGTTTCAGTCACAAGTGAGTGAACAGCAGACACACTCAATTGTAAAAGGAATGGGAGATGATTAAGAATGCTCTACTTCATCTACTTCACCAATGGATGACTGGTTTGTATGCTCAACAAGGCTCATCTGCCACCCAACACATTGTTAGTATGTTTACAAACACTTGTAAACAAAGCTAGGTTCTCAATACATGAACTGTACAAAGCCTGATTTTGAGTTCTGGGATGGCTCATGCCTAAAATTTACGTTTCAAGCATGCTGTAATTATGTGATTTATTTACAAATATCCTAAGTTTCCGAATCAGTTTTTGTTTTTTTCTGAACATCTTGAAATCCGCAAAGTTTAGTTGAGAAGCTTCTCCTGTAATGAAATTAATTTTGCATCACTTTGATCTCCTACATCTGGCCCTGTCTTGGTTGAACACTTTGGTGAAGGTGCCAGAAATGTTCGAGAAGGCAGGTGCTGTGCCCATTGTGAATGCGTCAGGAAATTTATCAGATCTGGGACTGGGAGCCGAGTGATGCTAGATAAACTTGATGCATACAGATTCATTAAATCTAGCCGCTAGACAGTTGTGCAACTGGATGACAAAAGCCCTAGAATGCCGTGAAAAACTCATGGTGCCAGAAGAAAATAATCGCATGCGCCAATTCCTAGAATACGGTCCGTACCGTACGGACCGTATTCTAGAATACGAATAAATACTGCAAAGCAGAAAGCCGAAGGCCTCTGATCGATCTGGCATAGCCGGTGCAGCAGAAATAAAGATACTGCATTGAAAAATGGACATCAGGATCTGCCGGAGTCTGCTGTTTGTTATCGGCCTCATACCGCTGACGTTTTCAAGTTCCAGTGGTCAGTCGTAGCTATGTTTAATAGTATAATTATGGATCTTTGATTCGTACCAGTACTAATAGTGTGCACACATAATCGTCGTGGCTGTGTGTAGCCGGATATTTGTTTGCTGCTACAGCGATATGGTAACGAGTTAATCGGCATCGGATAACGGCTCAATCTGATCACAAACATGGATGACCTCAAACATGCATGGATGACTGCAACGATGCGCCGTTAGCTACAAACCGACTGTATACTAAATAAGAGAACCGACTGTAGCTGCTTTGCATTCTGGTGTTGAAAATACGTATTCCGGGATTATCTATTGCTAGCTCAGTCAATACGTATTCCGGGGTTATCTATTGCTAGCTCAGTCACTGTGATGATGTGGTCAATGCTGCCAGTGGTCCTAGCCTTAATACTCATTATTTACTGTTTCATTTTGTTGGTTACTGGTGACCAATTACTACCTTAGAAGATACATCATTGTAACTGGCTTGTATGGACAAGAAGCAAACTGTGCTTTTAATGACATATGATTGCTCATATACATCTTGCGAACACATAATAACCTTGTGTATAAGTTTGCTGTAGCCTCGTTTCTGGACCTTCCTACTGTCCAGTTTTTGATCACTTACAGTGGGAATCCCAGGAGCAATGCTAAGTTTGCTGTCTTAACCGACTAAGTATCCCAAACCAGGGGCGGCGGAAGGTTTAGAAAAGTGGTGTGGCAAGCCTGGCACTCCAAAAGTATACCGTAAAATTGAAAAACGCTTGAATCGAGGTCTGTCTTCCAGACATGTCCCTCTCCTAACAGCTTGAAGTAATTCAAACCTTTGCAATTTCCACTACCACACATATACAATGAAATTCATGATAATATGAATTTTAGTGTGATCTCTGTTTATCAGCTACAGCTATAAATGTATAATAAGTCAGGTCAGCTAAACCAAAACCATGTACGATCTACATGTACATGTGTATGTAGCCACTCCAATCCATACCTACTTATACAATCTAGCTAAGATCAAATTAATGCCTTGTTGCTCACACCTTTGCAGTAACCTTGGAATGAGTGACCTAAAAAGTAATAGGGAAAATGGAATGTGATACTATCCTGGGGGTTGCTAGTGGCCTAGTGGTTAAACTGCTGGACTGTGAACCACGTTCCAGTCTTGCAACAGAGGCTTATTTCTTTTCTGGGTGAACTCGCCAGCCCCCACTTCAAAAGGTTGAGTGGAAGGTTTTCGTTAGTGTCCTTCAGAGAGGATGTTAAGCTGTTGGTGCCGGGGAATCACTGCTATTAGCCTAATTGTGCTATTGGGATTTCTACAAATAATACCAATGATAAATAGAACTAAGGACACCTTTGAACGGGGGAGATATTTTGTGGACTCCATATTACTTAGTGTTGTTTTTAGTTTCACCAAAAATAGGGTGAGAACATGTAACAACACTGGCCTAACCAAGTTAATAGACAGCAGTTTACTGTTGCAGTTCTTTGTGTACATACAGCTCAGCAATTGGAGCTAGCATTTTCAGAGGATGACTACAGTACACAAGAGGGTCCTGGAAGCACTATAAATGCACAGATCACTAAGACTGGCCAGAGCAGTGAGGCTGTCACAGTGAGGGTGGTTCCAATGACGTTTGAGCAGTATCGGAGCCGGTTTGGCCAAATACCTTTTCAGAATCTTGACAGTATGGATCCAGCTGAAGGTAAGGGATATATTTTTGATACATGACTGTGCAAGTTATAGTGTGCCCAGAGACCACCGTCTTACAAGGACAAGGTAACTATTGAGTGCATTCTGAGCCAGCAGCATTTGTAATGGAAGAAGACAATTTACATCAGGCTAACCATGCAATATTTGCATCGTGTAGTGTTATTCACTGGTTTGTGCTGACTTGGAACAATCAAGAAAGTCCTTTTGTTGTGGGAGGGCGGGCATGATTTTCTTAGATTTGCAGGAGGATGAAAAGTGCCTCTAATGTTATTTCACTAATACATGTAGTTAATTAGTGACACAGCTAAATGCACATTTTGATTCCACCCATGTACAGCATCTGACTTCAACAATGAGGTCAAAGCATTAACATTTCCTGCTGGAGGCGAGAGCTATGATATGGGCGTCAGCATTGAGATATACGATGACAACATCCAAGAGGATGAAGAGGCTTTTCTGCTGTACATGGAAAGCGATAACACTCAGCAAGTAGAGATCACCAGGGCTGTTTCCTTGGCAAGGATTCGAGCAGACAATGACTGTAAGTTCAATGTTTGCTACTGCTAGAGACCAAGGGCTAAAGAGTTGTGCAATAATCAATCGTTGTGTGTGTCTTTGCATTATGTATGTTGCTTGCCACACTCTCCAAGTTAGTTTTTTGTCCAATTGAGTCAATAATGGAGGAGGTCTATATTTTTGACCACCTTCATAGCACATAGCTATAAAATGTGATGATCTTCATACTTTTTCACTTGTATATATATAAGCATTCGTATGAATAGTCTGCACTTGTTGTGTTATGCTGTGAAAAATGAGTGGCAAATATTTTTGAATAACATAAACATTTCAGTTATTGACTGGATTGTAGCAGCTAGTCATTATGACATAGCTCTTTGTGTTCTTGTATTTTTATTCTGGACACCTTAGCTACTTTTTTTAAAAGATCTGTGCAATATATTCCCCTGAGACAAAAGCTAGTTATACTCATACATTATAAATTCCAAGAACTTGATGTGGTATGTGCTGTTATTTTAGGCTTTACATGTTTACATGATGTGAGTTATATACTTTTGTATTTTAGATGTTACAGTTTACTTTGGAGGAGATGCTGTGGAACACACCAGGATATCTGAAGCGGCAGGATTTCTAAATGACTCGCTGTACATTATAAAAGATGGTGAGACCGAGCAGCCACTGTCTCTTCGGCTGATGGTTACTGACTTTGGAGCAACTAAAGGTAGGACTGCATGGTAGGGGGAAAGGTTTACTTAGCCCTCAGACTTGTGGCAACATTAGCTATTTAGTTGTTTACACACATCAGTGATTCTTTAGATTCCTCACTATGAATATCATTAGGAAGTTAGCATCTCAATAATTTTAGATTCTGCCTCCTGGTTGAAGTACTTTATGTGAACTTAAGCTTGCAATGTTGCAGTCAAACGATCTGCAGGAAACTTTTTTTGTTAGATATGTTGATCTTGCATTTGAATATCACCAGAAATCCAAGTGGCATGATTATAATATTATTCATGTCATGGGCGTATGACGATGCATAACATTGTACAATGAATAATTGATTATGTGACCAACAACAACTTAATTGAAGGAACTGTCTCGCCATCAATGGGATGCTTTGTTGCATATTCATTACCATTAATAACTATGTTTATCCTTATTGCTACAGCACGTGGGTCATAATGATGATGAAATTGTATTACAGCCATAGCATGCAATACTATCAAGAATTAGTACACAATTTGAATCCAAGGTTGCCGTGGCAATGATTGTATGTAGCTTTTGTTGTATAAACACATTGCAAAGAAAGAAGAAGAAAGAAAATTGGATCCAGCTGGGAATTGAACCCGGGACTTTTAAATACTAGTCAGAAACTTTTATCACCACTCCAGCTTCCAGCATGCATACTTATTTTCTAATGCATTTTTGTCTGTTATACAACAATCATCTAATGCTGACATCTACATAATACATATATGCAGACGATGTAAATCTGTATGTTGTTAACTACAATAACACAGTCATGTGATGTGAATCTGCATGGTCATTGTACCCAATGTACATCATTTCTTTTAGGTGTGGACTACAATGTGTCAGATGTGTTTGTACTACAACCTGATGATGAAAGAGTTGCTGTCCCAATTACCATTTTTGATGATGCGTTGCCAGAGCAACAAGAGTACTTTCAGCTGCGTATACAATCCAGTCCAAATTTTCGGCGTCGAACACCACGGTCGGTGTTTTTGTCAATCACAGACAATGATCGTAAGACAATTTGTCATGCTCGGAAATCATTGTGATATGTGGATTATTCATTCAAAATATGTTAGTGAGAGTCAGGTGTTTTAGCATATTTCACCCGGTGGATGGGTTATATCACAGTTACTTCAGAGTTTGATTTGTACTGTACAGTTACAGTAATAGTATACAAGTGGTATGATACTTCTGCTGTATAATGTACATTTTGGCAGAAGCTTGGTGTTGTGTGATCTGACCTGTTTTTCTCATGTTGCTGCAGCACTTCCTGTTGGGTTTGTTAACCAAACGTCTGTTACACTTCAGGAGGGCCACTCTATGCAGCTTTGTGTTAATATTCTCATGCCAGAACAGACTGCCAGACGCATAGATCTCAATGTTCTCACAGTACCAGGAAATGCAACAGGCTAGTAATACAAGATTACAGTAACAATTAGAGATAGTTAGTTACCATAAAGCAGACAGTCCTGGCTACATGGATGACACTGTTGTTCCCACCATTGATTATGTACAATAAGCAAAAATAGAAGCGAAAGTAGATTTCATAGGCACCCACACAAAATAAGCACCCCATAATTATAGGCACCCATTTGATTACAACAACCACATCGCATTTAAAAGCACCCATACAAAAATAGGCACCCCCACATGAAAAGGCACCTGTTACCGTGTAAACGGAAGTGAATAAACTGATTCGGCTTTTTTCGAATGTAGCAGCTAATTTCGCCAGTGTCTATCTCCGATTGTAAGCAAGCTATCAATATCAATACAGGATACAAACCAAAATACAGGCAAGGCCTCTTGATAAAACATATCCAGGAATTAGCAAAAAGCTCTAATGGGTTCATTAGTTTCATGCACTTTAAGGTGTGTTTTACTTCATGGCTATTTATACTAGCTAATTACTAGACCCATGCACCTTGCATGGCAGGAAGGGAGTATCTACAAACTTGTGATATTTCAGACTTTTCCTCCCTATAGCTAAACTTATTATGTAATGTCTAATCAAATTAATATTGTTCTAGCTGGTTGTACGTTTATGCTCCACTATATACATTAGCTACATAATCTACTATCCCAGAGATTCAATGACATGTTTTTTCATGTAGTTAGTGATGCCCATTAACTTGCAGGTATAATATGGAACAATCAATCGATTGCTGACTGTATCTCTGGTTCTAAAAAACGGTATAAACATTGGACAGAAATTAGCAGAAAAAGAACCTCTAGGCCTAAAATATATCGCAGCCAACAACTGCAGGCTACCAGGAAATTACATGCGTTTATTAGCATCCCATGAAAATAAGCACCCCTCAAAAATAAGCACACATTCTGGCTGCTAATTTCAAAATATATAGGCACTGGTGTCAGAGTGAATCCTGTATCCCAGTGAATATTGTACCCCACATACATTATTCAGTAGTGAATAACGTACCCCCCCCCCCCCCAGGGAATACTGTACCCCCATAGCTACCAGTCGATGCTGTATCCCATACAAGATTCACTAGTGAATACTGTATCCCCTATTTTATCCCCAATATTGTATCTCCATGCATATATACTATGCTCAATTCACTGTGGATGTACAATTATTTCAAATTCATGTTTAGCGTATCAAGAATGGCGATGGTACATGCCTTCTTATACCACTCAGCACCAAGACCACAAGTGCTGAAACACCCATCAAGCGCTGACATCGCCTTTTTTGCAGTGTTGAAACACCCATCAAGCGCTGACATCGCCTTTTTTGCAGTGTTGAAACACCCATCAAGCACTGTCATCGCATTTCACGAAGGATGATAGGGGGATACTATCCGCTAGGGATACGTCGCGGGATACTTAATCAACTACGTGAATATTGTACACCCGTACAGGATTCACTGGTGAATCGAGTACGGGGGTGCAATATTCACTAGGGCATTTGGTATGGGGATGCAATAATTCGGGGATACCGGATTCACCGTGATTCCGGTGCTTAATATCCCGATTTTACGGTATCAGCCTACCTAGTTACGTAAACAGAGGGATCTAAATTAAGTACATAGTGTAAACTATGCAAATATAAATGCTCACTGCATCACTTCTTTGTGCATGATTTTTTATTTTATTTTAAAATTGAAAAAAAAAAAAGTTTTATGTTACAATCATCCACTAACCTTACCGGAAAGTAGATTAGATTAATGCATGTGTATGTTATGTGAGTCATGGTATGCTACATACTGTTTGCTTGCATGTGAATGCTTGCATCATTAAACAATGATCTCCTCTTATATCCACAGGAAACTATGAACTACGAGACAGCAGTGGAAGAAATGCTACAACAGTATACCTCCGATTAACAGATGACCAACAGATGAGCTGTGTCCAGGTGATTGCAGTAGATGATGCAAAACTTGAGTGGCCCCGAAATTTCACTGTGAAGATTGAAGAGATAGGCACAAACAGTTTAAACATTATTTACCCAAATGAAATAACAGTTGTCATCACCGACAATGATGGTGAGTTCCAGGAGTAAATGATTGAGTAGGAGTATACATAACTTTGCTACAAGACATTTTTCTTGTGTTGATTCAGTGGCTATGAATATGATTGGTATCATGACTGGTATAGTTACTTGCGCATATTTATGCTAGAAATGACTAGCAAGAGTCATTATACAATCCGGTTTGGATTGAGCCATTTAGCTAGTGGCTAGTGTTAAGAATTGATGTAGTACTAGATGGATGCAGGACATTGGTGGCATGTGCCTGAGAAACAACATACTGTTAAAGATAAGTGTGAGAATAATGTTTGCAGTATTACATCAGTGAGTAGTGAAAAAGAATTGCACCTACAACAAACTTTTATTTTTCAGGTACTCCTAATGCTCCAGAACACATCACATTGATGCTAGTGAATGATGGAAAAGATTTGCGCACTGAGTGGACAGTAAAAGAGGACATGCTTCGCCCAATTGAAAGCTACAGTGTTTACCTTTATCCTTCTGACATAACTCGCAGACAAGTGGGAACAGATAGATTAAACGTTACTACACAAGAAACCTACTATATCATCCCAAACATTGACCAAGGGAAACGATTTACTCTTGAAGTATGCTCCAAAAATGAGTTTGGCTTCAACTGCACTCAGATTACATTTATTGCAAAAGACTTACAACCAACAGTGCAAATTAGTGTGACAACCGAAGCTCTGCAATCACAACCTGCTGGACTTGCACCTGGAATAATTGCCCTGATTGTGATCCTCGTGCTGCTATGCTGTCTGGTTTTGGTAGTGCTGTTACTGTATCTTTACAGGAGAAGAAATTCCAAAGCGAAGAGTTACCGTCCAAGTGAGGAAGGTAAGAAATTATAGATGTGATTTTTATGATCACAAACTTTCCATTATGTGTTCATGATAGGTACGCTTACCTCCATTTTCAGAATTGAAGAACATGCAAGAAATTGTAAGGTAAGTGCTTATTGTACTATGCAAATTTTAAATGGGTTTATGCATGTAGGCTTAAGACTACACATTGTAGATTCCAATACAATATGGCATACAGTTATTGTGAACCCATCAGTTGTGTGAACAATCTGCATGCAAAGCTTTGCAGTATAGCATACTGTCTCTGACTTGAACACAACACTGAGATGCACAGAACAGATTTTAGAATTGGTTTGTTTGTTTACAACCATGCTCTGTTTACCATTAAGATAATATCTGTGATCAAATTTATTACTTGATATTGTTATTTGCATTATAGAATTGGTTTGTTTGTTTGTTTTTTGTCTAAAACCATGTTCTATTTTGTGCTGAGATTTGTTGGACTAACACACGGCAGAGTAGAAATTTTATTGACAATGACCTGATGAAGACGGCACAGTCCGTTCGAAACGTTGTCAATAAAATTTCTACTCCGCCGTGTGTTAGTCCAACAAATCTCAGCACATTGATTACCGCAGCACTACGTCTCTCAGCAACTACATGCTCAGTTTACCATTAAGTTTATATTAATATCTGTGATCAAATTTATTACTTGATATTGTTACTTGCAGTGCTTCATATTCCGAGTCCAGTGTGGAGAGTGACTCCATTGCATATATACCTAATTAATTGGCATTTCATTGTAATGTGAAGTGAGCTATATACTTGATTGTATTCCAAGCCCCCATGTACTTTTGCTGCATGTCACTCGTAGAGCAGTACCGTATGAATTTTCTAATGTTTGTATGCTGCATGTAGGCTTATAGTATGCACACAAGTTTGTATTGTTCATGTTTGCTGTTTACAACAACTAAAGAACTCAAAATGAGTAGTGTGATTGTCTAACCCACAAGTACGTGTACTAAAATTGAACTTGTGTCATATTAGCTAAACATTAACGTTTCAGGAGCTGTTGAAAAGGCAGAATTCATCTTTTAAGATTTATGTCTCTGCTTAATGGAAGTGGCCACTGGAGTTGCATCTGTACCATACTGGATAAAGTCACTGATTATGGGACACATTATTTTAGCTTTTTAAACACATCACTTTGCAAGGAGTTAATTCAACTGCTACTTTGCATGGATATGGTAGTATAGATATGTCGCTGTGACATGTACATCAGCAGCTAGATGTGACTGGGATATATGATCTATACATAGCCATCATGTTATACAGATTTGACAGGCAACAATGCAGTTGACGTAATGATTATAACTCTGATAAGGTAACATTGATGTAGCATTATGGTCAAATGTTAACTGTTGCTGCAATATTGACCAAGAATGTTCAATGTCTCAAATCTGGCAATCAGATTTTGAGCCAAAGAATAGCTTTGCTATAAATACCTTAATTTTCAAACTACAACTAAATGTTATTTTGCTAAACTGGGAACTATAACTGAAACATCAAAGAACATCCAACAAGAAACCATAACTATACTAAACAGAAAACAACCTTTTTTAACTATAACTAAATACCTTTTAGTAAGGGTTTTGGGGTTTCAGTAATTGAAACTATAACTAACTAAAAAAATATATTGTAAAATCGGAAAACTACAATTAAGCTAAAGCTAAACCAAAAGTATTTTCTAAATTCCAAAACTAACTATAACTAAACCTCTGACCTCCTCTCTGCCTCAACTGCTGTTGCAGTTTTAGGACATGTCTCTGCAGGCCTTGAATCATCCCTCTCTTCAGATGGTTTTGCTGGAACTCTGCAGCCACGGGATTGCAGCTCAGGTTGTCTGGGCTGCTGAATCTCTTGCTGACCTGTGACTATGGCTCCGTCTTTCTGTTGTATCCTGGTACATGCGGTACCAGGCGCGGAGAACTAGGCCACTAAGTATACACAGGCTTAGTAGCGGAAGCAATGAAGCCGTCTTCTTGCGGCTCGCTTGTAGGATTTCTGCCATCCGGCTCCAGTGCGTTCCTGGTACAGTTTGGTACAATACTGCGGGCGATCACTTACTCAATTTCTGTATTGCGTGCCAGTCGACACCTAGCTATCTATGGAGGAAGCATGCCGGTATAGTGATGGTACACTCATCGCGCGAAACCTAGCCACCTCTCTGCTTTTCAAATGTGAATAGTCTTGCTGACGAGCAGTGTTTTTGAGTTGGAGGGAATAGCTACCGCACTTGAAACTACAGAGGATGGGAAGGAAGGTTGAAATCGTTTGGAGTTTCATATTTTGTACGATAGTGGTATTGATATGTTCAACAAAGGCACAAGGTAGGCTGTGTTACAGGTTGTTTATAATTACTAATTATATAGACCCTTGCGCCTTGCATGGCGGGAAGGGAGAATAGTATGTGACTGGAAGGCATCTACAAACTATTTCATTGTGATATTTCAGACTTTTCCTCCCTATAGCTAAACTTATTATGTAATGTCTAACCAAATTAATATTGTCTAGCTGGTGGTTTTGCCTAGTACGTTTATGCTCCACTATATATAATATACGTACTGTCCCAGGGTTTCAATGGCATATCTTTTTGTGTAGTTAGTAGATGCCCATTAACTGGCAGGTATAATATGGACTGCCCAACCCCCTATTGAATGACATATTATTCTTCCATGTAGTTTATAGTAGACGTCCACTAACTGGCAGGTACAAAATGGACAGCTATGTATAATCGATACCCTTCTCTGTCATTCAACAGAAACTCAGGTACTCTGCTTTCCTCAGAGTACTTCAATTGACCGTTGTCCCACAACTGAAGCTCTGAACATGTCATACTCAAGCTGCTGCACGCAAGTGGGAGGAAGACTCTACCAACTGAATGATGCCAACTGCGCCTCCTGCGGTATGCTCAAGTCACTTTGTAATAGTTACCAGTGGAAATGTAGAACAAAAGTTGGGGGGGTGGCTCAAGTCATGCACATTGTAATAGGTACCAGTGGAAATGTATATAGAACACAAGTTGCAGGAGGGGGGGGGGGGGGGACAAGCCTGAGTGAGCAGTGAAACAGATTAGCTAACTTTACATCTGCATTAGCAGATCGCAGTAGCTTTGTTCCCAGGGCCTCCCCGCTTTTACCTTCCATCTGTGTTTACAATAATACACAGCGGAAGAGCACTGAATGCAATTGAAAGGTGAAAGGCCTGCATGGGAACAAGGCTAAGATTACAGCATACACTCACTCTGTAAATATCATGTATTGATAGATAATAAGCACCTGTTATTAATTTTAGTAAATAGTGATTCACACTTGTAAGTTGTAAGTGATATTTTTTGCTGTGAGGGTAATAAAATAACTGCTTGGCCATAGTAGCGAAAATTATAGTTTCTAGTCACCACCCGCATCTAATAAAAAACACCGCTTCTGGCTCTTTTAATAGAGTTCTAAGGTCATTGCACATGCTATCTGCAACTAGAAACCTTTTGTAAATGCTCTTGCAGTGAACATTCACTGGAGAGCTTGTGTAACATAGTGCAACACTGGGGAGCTTGTGTAACACAGTGTAACACTGGCGAGCTCGTGTAACACATTGTAACACTGGCGAGCTTGTGTAACACAGTGTAACACTGGCGAGGTTTTCTTTATAGTCATGGTTGTATAGAAGAGTCTTGCTCTCTTATAGATGTTCCTTTATATGCCATTGTGCAGAGTGACCTGTAAGCCACTATGTTGGCCGAGTGCATAATCTGCACGTTTCCACTAGATTACATGGCTGAAATGGGCCAGATTACTTAGCTATTTGCCATGATAACGGAACAGCTGTTCTTTGAAGGTCACAACAATCTCGAAAATTTATGACAGCTACTAGATAGTGAACAGAACTTCAGTAATGCAATCGCAAACCGAATAACAATTTTTATTTGTGTGTCATTAGGGGAACTTTCTGTGTTAGGCACTTACCTAGAACTTTGTGGTCAAGCAGCTCAGGATTACATTATTACACCCTCGAATTGGTGGCTGTTTACAGTAAAAAAGGGATGTCCCTGCTAACTAAATAGATACCACCCATCCCCATGGACCATCTGCCTAGAAACTATGAATTTTGTTTCTGCAACTTCATTGAAGGGGCTTTGCTGGTCTGCACCAACAGGCTTTAAATTTACCACTTTGCTGAAAGACTAGTCATCTTACATTAAGTGGTATGTTGTCTTGTTTCATTTTTGTTTGTTTGTTTGTTGTTTGTTTGTTTTTTTTGTTTGTTGTTTGTCTACAGGTCCTGCACTCAATGAAGAAGCCACTGTGCCAATCACTGTTGGAAACAGCATTATCATTCTCCGATTGCAGTTAGAGAATGATTCTATACCTGCTGATAGCTATGTAATCAGACAGAGTACTGACTCATCTCTACCCATCACTCAGGTAGTACTGTCAACAAGGACTCAGTTCATCGGCCTGGTTGCTGGCACTCGATACATATTCAGAATTTATGCTCTCTCAGGAGATTTAATATCTCTGCCAGTTCAGGTGGAATGGGTTGCTGGAGTAAGCTCCTGTAAGTCCATGATATGAATATAAATCATACTCAGTGCATCTAAGATGCACTGTACAATTTATCAATTTGATTCCTGGCACTGTATTCAGAATTGAGAATTTATGCTCTTTCTGGTGCACATATGTCTCTTCTGCTTCAGTTGGAATGAGTTGTATGTTTAATCAACCATGGTAACATCAATCTGAGTGGATGGACATTTCAGACCATTTTGATCACAGCCTTAAATGCTCTTTTGAAAGCTGAACAAGGTAGATTTCAGTGACTGGTGCATGCATTAAGCTAGCTACAAATTTAGAATTTTAGAACAACACATTCTTAACGTGGTCAGAGTATAGCCTCGTTCCCATGCCGTTCCCACATCCAGTTTTGATCGCTTGCAGTATGCAAAATGGAGGGGGAAGGCCTAGGAGATTTAGTCACGTGCGTGATGTCAGGTAGACAGAGGATAGTATTACACAGAGATCATTGGGCCTGATCATTGTAACTCACTAACTTTGCATTGATCAGCCTCGAGTCTACTGAACAACGAGCTATATTGACGCTGTCTTTCGAACGTTACAGTCTCAAGTCCTTGGACAAGATATTGCAAGAAAGGCCTCGAGATTCTTCATCGGGCACTGCCCCCTGTCTGTCTGCCTATTATTATGTCACATACTGTGCATGTGACTAAATCTCCCCCTCTGTTTTTATAGCAGACAAACATCTAAATTCATAATTAGCCTGAAATGGTTTGACAGAACAGTTTCAAGTCTGAAATAAAAACGACCAGATCAAACCTAAAAGATAGGTGTACTGTTGAAAATTCAACTGTTAATGCCACTCATATAAATTCAATTGAGTGCCTACAACTATGGATTAGTAGTATATGCATTTGTGTTGAGATGTTTGTGTACTCAAGATCAGAAGTCATGCATACACATTGGCATGCAAAGCATGTAGCTAGATGAGAATGCTGATTGAATTTACTCACATATATATATATATATAGAGAGAGTCCATACCAGTACTTGGATTAGTGTATTAAAAAGGCAACAATCTGTTACATGGAAACAGATCTCTATGTGTATCTACATAAACGAATGTATAGGGACAGTGATAGCAAGTAAAGCACATGTATTCAAAGAAGGCAAAAGTAAACCTTATTTGTACATAATTTCTGATGATGTTGATTTACTATCTTCAGCATGGTAATTACAAGTGTCGTTTTCTCTTCTGCCATTTTCCTCCAATTTATGCAGTGCCTTCCTTCACTAACTTCACTGAAGACAGTAAGTCCACTGAGGAAGTGAGTGTAACCTGGGATCTAGAGAGTCCTGGTGTGCGACCAGTTCAGCAGGTGATTGTGAGGTGGATGGAGGAGAATGACCGTACACAACTGCCATCACCTGGGGACTTTCCACTAAACAACTCTCAAATATTTGATTCCCCAAGTCAGACATTCAGTTGCAATTTTACAGGGCTTTCTTCTGCTCAAAGATATGTTGTTCTTATACAAGGAACAAACCTGGTTGGCACATCGAACACCTACTTTGTCATTGAAACAGGTAAAACACTCAGCAACATTCTTATTGATTGCTCATGTGATTTTAGACATTTTGTGTATGTTGTCCATCGATTGTAAGTCCTCAAGTGCATATAGGTTCTTTACTACAATTTTTTCGCTTCCGTAGACCCACTGCCAAGTGTTGGTCCACCTGGACAACTTAATGCAGGTGGGTTAATGTTAGCATGAGTATCATGAATTTTTTAAAATGACATTGTGTTAGTGCAAGTAGAACTACTCATTGATTCCCCTGGACTTTTTGTATACATTTAGTCTCATGCTCAGGCAACGTGGACTTTGTTCAAGGCTAGTATCCCTGTTCTCCACGTTATATGTGTGAATCCTGGACTGATTATGCCACGGACAATAAAAGTAGCTTCCTGTTGTTGCATATGAAGTTTTAGTCATGTAATCAATTGTAGCTACAGTTAAACTTGTCAAGATATAATGGTCGCTATGGGACCAGGATTCAGTTTTGGCCTTCACAGACAGGTAGTTGCTTTATCATATACTGATTAATACAACTGGGACCAGAATAGTTGCCATAATGAAGAAGTAGTTGCCTTCAACAGTGACCACTGTATAGACAGGTTTCAGTGTACATGCAACAACCACTTGTGATTGCTTTAATAATCCTTAAAAGAAACAGGTCTTAATTTGGACAGTCAGTATATATATGGAAGTTGATGATGCCATACAAATTTTGTTTACCATGCAGCTCCAAGTAACATTCCAAGCCTTCCACTGGTGTTGCTGTGTAGTTTGGTTGTAGTCACCAAATGCTATACCTGAGTATCACGTTGTATAACAGATTTCTCTTGCGTGTATATAGCTACTCCACACTGTCTTTGTACTCACAGTTTGTATGCAATGTCAGTGAAGCTATCTATGTATACTGTAATACTTTTTGATGATGAAATGGTGCATGTGCTGATCATGTTACGGTTACAATAAAACCTGTTTATAATTGTCACCGTGGGACTATGCAGTATTTATGGGCTCGTTATAGACAGGCAGTTGCAGAGATCATTTTGTACACAATTAGTACAACTGGGATAGTGGAATAGTGGTTGAATGTAAGCATTTCCAGTGGTGATGGATAACTGTCAAATTGTGTCAATACCATTTGACATTTACATTGTGACTTTATGTAAGTCTTTTGACCTCACCTTCACCCTCTCTCAATTTAGCTAACTTCTTAATCTTCATGTGATATCCATATGTTAACTTGCTTATGTGTGCAGGTCCCAGTCCCAGTCCCAGTCCCAGTCCCAGTCCCAGTCTGCCAATTCTCCCACCAACAACTGCTGTTGATGTCCAACCAGGTACACTGATTGTATATGTAAACTCTGTGTTTATGGTATTTGTTATGCATGCATGAGATAGCAATCCCCATTTCCCAGTCACCCCAGCACAGCTGATGAAGCCTTGGTTGTAGTCACCTCATGCTATACCTGAGTATCACGTTGTAACAGATTTCTCTTGCGTGTATATAGCTACTCCACACTGTCTTTTTTGTATGCAATGTCAGTGAAGCTATCTATGTATACTTTCAAATTACGGTATGTGACACTTTTGATGATGAAATGGTGCATGTGCTGATCATGTTACGGTTACAATGAAACCTGTGTCTATAATGGTCACCATGGGACCATGTAGTATTTATGGAGTCTTTTATAGACAGGCAATCACAGAGATCAATTTGTACACAATTAGTACAACTGGGACCAGAAATAGTGGCCATAATAAAGAGGTGGCTGCCTTTAATAATGAACACTATATAGACAAGATTTCACTGCATGTATCTCAGTGAAATCCAATTAAGGCTCTACAATAGATTTGTGTCTGTTTTAGCGACTTGTATAGCTATTTCAAACAGGCTCCCCTATATTTCTTTATGATTGTAAGAGCCTTGGAATATGGTTAGCATACACTCACACTTGTGGAAAATGGGTGGGGGGGGGGGGGGGGGGGGGGGAAGCTAGCTGTTGAGTTGTCACTTTGGTTTTAGCATGGTGTCAGTCCTCCAGGACATACGGTAGATAACAGTCAACAGTTAAATTTGTGCTCACATAACTAGTAGAATTTTCTATCCACTTCTCAATCACAAGTAGCTACGACATGCATGCATGCTCGCACATGCATGAGATATCAAATTGTAGAGCTGATCAGAGAATGCTTGCGCAAGGCTAGATCTGATATAACACACCATGTGAGTAACTACATGGAATGGCAATGGCAAAACATTGCAAAAAAAAAATGGTAGTCTAAACAATGTGTACACAGCTTCACTCCAATGTGCATCTTTCAAGAATCAAAGATTATGAACTTCCAATCCTGCAATGCATGAGATATATGAGCATCATTAGGTATTTACTCTGCCAATTCGGGGACTTCCATGCATGCAGTTCCTCGTTTCACTACCTTTATTCTCTGAAGGGGAATTAAGTGAGTGTAATCTGGGTGCTGGAGAATCCTGGTGCGAGTCTTATTCAGCAGCAGGTGATTGTGAGATGGAGGGAGGGTCCACAACTGGTACCACCTGAAAAGTTTCCAGTAAACAATGCCTTGATATATCTTTAATTTCCCAAGTCAGATGTTCAGTTTCACTTTTCCTGTGCAAATATATACTATTAGCTCATACAAGCAACAAACACATCTAACACCTACTTTGCAATTGAAACGGTATAAAGTATTAATTTTGCTATTAGTACATTAGTACATTTTGCACTTAATTTCCAGCTTTTGATATTTGGCTGCATGTGAGTTAGTTGTTCACATGTGGAGTTCTTCATTCTGTAGATGCAGTTCCAGGGCCTCTATGGACCCACTGCCAACTATTGGTAGGCCTGAAGGAGTTGGTACCGCAGGTGGGTTGATATTGAAGTATGTAGAGCGACATGATGTTCTGTTCAGCAGGTGATTGTGAGATGGAGGGAGGGTCCACAATTGGTACCACCTGAAAACTTTCCAGTAAAAAATCTTTCTTGATTTCCCAAGTCAGATGTTCAGTTTTACATTCACTGGACTTTCTCCTGTGCAAATATATACTATTTCATACAAGGAACAAACTCGGTTGGTACATCTAACACCTATTTCACAATTGAAACAGGTAAAGCATATACTACTAGTACATTGATAATGGACAACATTCATTTTACTATTAGTACATTAGTACATTTTGTGATTTCCAGCTTTTGATTTTTGCCTGTGAGCAAATTGTTCACATATAGAGTTCTTATTCTGTACATCCGGTTTCCATCTATGGAACCACTGCCAACTGTTGGTAGGCCTGAAGGAGTTGGTGCTGCAGGTGGGTTAATGTTGAGGTATGTATACTGACATGACTTACTGTTTGTAAGAATTTGTAACTTGCCACCCATCTGTACAAAGTTGTATGAGTTTTTACAGAACAATAAAAGCAGGTCACTTTTCTTGCCTAAAGTTGGTTGATCTAGGTTATTACAAGTCTGGTAGGCATGCAATAGAATGAAGCTATGTGAATTGGTAAGACCCTAAGTTTTATTGAGCAATCAATCTATATGGTTAGTTTATCCAGTATGTAATAGTTGTATGAAGCTACATGCTTCAGTGAAAATCAGCTTGTTTTGATAGCTAGATGCCATACAAATTCTGTTTTACCATGCATCTCCAAGTAACATTCCAAGCCTTCCACTGGTGTTGCTGTGTAGTTTGGTTGTAGTCACCAAATGCTATACCTGAGTATCACGTTGTAACAGATTCTGTGTATTAAGTACTCCATGCACGCTGTCTTTTTACTCACATTAATTTTTGGATAAGTCTATTATCAGTGCAACCATTTGTGCTCATGGTTCATCATGACTTTATGAACTGTAAATCTGATGCTTGTTCCAGTTGGCTGAAATGCAAGTTGTGTGTGTGTGTGTGTGTGTGTATTTTCATCTAGGCAGGAGCCTGGGAACAAGGGATACATCCGGATTTCCATGCACAGAGCTGTGGTGTAATTCCACTGAAACATGATTGAAAACGAGCATTTTGTTAAAATAAAGATGCATTGAATCTATTGAAAATGATCAGTGCTGTACGTATATGCTTTACTATATGAGATAAATATACATCCTTATAATAACTCAGGTAGTATAGATCAGGCCCGTAGCCAGAATTTTTAGAAGGGGGGTTACATGGGTTTCTGATGTGTATGTATGCATAACCATGCAAGAATAGGGGGGTCTGGGGGTATGCTCCCCCAGGGAATTTTAGATTTTGGGACAGAAGCAGAGCCATAGTAGCAGTATAACCTGCATGGTTCGCGGAGTATCGTATCCAATTTTTGGCTGTCCATGTATGCATTTGCTAAGCCAGCTGACATCGAATTTCTACGAGGGAAGGTACTACGGTTGGGAGAACAGCAGATATACCATAATGTCATTTCCATGCATTTTCAAAAAGATTGTATGACTCCAGGCTGTTCAGTTGCCGCTTCATCGTTGGCGGTGACTCACTAGAAGGACAACTGGTGAACTCTCGAGTGGGTAGCATGCACGTATTTACGTAGCCTCGTTCCCAGGCCCCGTCCGAAAAATCGGAAAAGGGGGCTGGTAGCACTTCCGTGTATTTTCTGTCGCTAATGTAAACGTCATCAAACGCGTGCTATGGTAGGACACGCCTTACTGCAACCGTTGATGTCAGCTGACTATCATGCAAATGCGTGCAAGAGTGAGTTGAACAAGCGATGCTGTAGTATGCTATATTCCGTATTTATCTATCCAGTTCGGATGCACACTGTCTATACACAAATTCTGACAGATCGTCTCAGTTGATCGGGACCCAAGCCAGTGCCAACAGACGATCGGGGAGTTTGTCCCGATAACCCGTATGGGTAAACAGCGCTCTCCGATTTCGATCGTCCACCGATCTCCCGTAAACGTGACACCACTGCCGCACGTATGTAGGAGACACAGACGATGCCATCACGAGCTACTCTACCATATTGCATAGTCGGCACTTTTGGCCTCGTGCGCATGTGATGGGATCACGTTCCGCGTGGTTTCATTCTGCAATCTGATTGGCTCCTCAAAAATTTGAGAGGTAATGGTCGACAGAAAATACACGGAAACGCTACCAGGCCCCTTTCCCGATTTTTCGGGCGGGGGCTGGGGACGAGGCTACGTATTTACGCGCGCGCGTTCCGCGCTGGTCCTCCATGAACAAACTCGCATAGCTGCAACCAGATTATAATTCGTTTGGACAGCGGTGATTCTCAATAGCATCGAGGCTAGTGGACCACTTTCAAACGGTAGGGCACTTAAAATGTACAGTTAAGCGGTGTATAAATTCTCAGTTTTGGAGGTCAAAAGGGGAGCGAACCCCCTCGAACCCCCCCCCCCCCCCCCCCCCCCCCCCCCACCACCACCACCACCCCCTGCCTACGGGCCTGTAGATGTAGTGTAAGTAGCAAACCCAGAAGTAGATGAACCTCAAAACGACAGTCCTCAAGTATAAGCAGATTCAAGAACGCTGACAAGCTGCCAAAAGCAAAAGACACACACACAGCTACTTTGCAGGCACAGACAGTCATTCCATAAATCAATTTCAATCAAAATTGTATGTTACTTGCAAAAATGCAACTAACCTAAACAAGCTTACGAGACAAAAGTTGATATGGAGTTTACAAAGGGATGAAGTGGGGTTGATTCTCAAACTATATGTACAACACAAAATGTAGGAGGAATGTAGTTCGTATAAAAATAAAGCATCAGGGGTAAATATGGATGGAATAAAGTTATATTGTGTGCATAAATGTGTCACGTACTTTGCTGTTTCAAAGCATCCTTCAGCTTGCAAGCAAGGATCCATTCCTCATTTCCAATTTCACGTTACCCGGTTCCTACGCTCCAGAGTAATAAATCAGGGGCTCACTCCGATCAGGCTCGCCCCATTTAGCTATCCATGTCGAGGGGTCCGCCACGGCACGCCTCGGCGTACGAGATTTCGAAATCCACTGGATTTCACGTGGATTTCGGATTTCAGAATGGATTTCTGGATTTCAGATTGGATTTCTGCATTTCACAGTGGATTTCTGGATTTCTGGATTTCAGTTTGGATTTCTGCCGACGGCGTACGAGATTTCTTTCGACGGACCCCTCGATCCATGTGCCCACGAACTTTCCCATTTTTTCGAAAGGTTTGGAAATAAGGAGACCAGGTCTGTAATATCCTTCTGTTTGAGAAAGAAAGCCTAAAACACGCGTCTTCAACTCGGACCAATTTTCCAAGCGGCGGACCATATTTTCTTGGCCTGGGGGACCAAAATTTCCAAATTTCCAGGACCAAAATTCCGGTTACAGGACTTACATACACCGCGCCGTGAGAGCTCTAGCAAATGGCTGAACATCGTATTGTTAATGGATCCAACGCCACAAAATGTCTTGAGTTCAGTGAGTCACAGCTACTATACACTGCAAAAACAAAGTTGTTATTTTAGCTAAGTATTTGGTTACTACAGTTGCGTGACTATCCTTACTATAAAATTTTATGAATGCAGTGCTGGAAAAGATTCATGCAGTGGGAGCTGATACATGAGTAAACTTTAATAGCCTCCCACAAAATGTTTTACAAGCACTACATTCTTTGAATTAGCGTAGGAAGGATAGTCACGCAATTGTAGTAACGAAATAATTTGCTAAAACAGCAAATTTGTTTTTACAGTGTAACAGCAAATTTTTTGAAGACTGGTATAGCCATAGCTGCATTGACAGCATGCAGTATAGTCATTGTTGTCATCACGGTATCACAGGGATACAAGCACTTTGTGTACCGCTTAGTGCTTTATCTGATGGTTGCTGATCTTCTACAAGCTTTGACTAACATTTTAGAAAGCCTACCAGTGAAGACTGATCATGGAGTTGTCGAAGTGCAACCTGGGACTGAAGGCCAGTGTGCTACATATGGATTCATAAACCAGCTTGCAGCATGGTCTGAAAACGTAGTCATTTGCTGGATTATGGCATACATCCTGGTTTTGGTTGCACGCATAGCAAGAGTGAAGCCTGGATACCAGTCAGTTGATGGAACGATAACTGGGAAACAGAAGCACAAAAAATATGAAGTTTTTGGTGTCATATTTGTGGCACTATTCCCCATTACATTCAACTGGATCCCATTTGTGGACAATATGTATGGACTGTCAGGAATGTGGTGTTGGATAAAGCTGACTAAAGGTAACTGTCATGATGACTACATCTTTGGGTTGACATTGACATTTCTGCTTCTGTATGCGCCATTAATGCTAATAGCCTTGTTTGGATTTGTTACATCTTCTATTGCAGTTTTTGTGCTATGCAAGCAAAAGATTGCACAAAAGATGAAATCAACACAATTGCTGTATAACAAAGGACTTCAAGAGATGATACCACTCCTTGCCTACCCACTTATTTTCAGCATAATCTGCAGCTTCTCGATTGCAAATCGCATCTACTATGCCGAGTATGTCAAACCCTACTATCCCCTTTGGATAGCGCATGCCGCAGCTGATCCAGGCAGAGTACTCCTTCCACCTATTGCATTCATGCTCCACCCCAGCACCTACAAGAAACTTTTGTGTCCAAGAGAGCAAGGTCCCATCACAGTAACATCATGTCATATCTCAAGAGAAGGAGATGATATTGAGAAAAGCTTGGTCTTGAAAGGAACTCAAGCAAGTAAAAACTATAACAGCATATTTGGAATGGTCGCAAGTGGAAATGAACACGTAATACAGTAGCTTGTAGCAGACGGTATCTTTACTGACTTTGACTGAGTTTCCAGACCCTCCAGAGCACATACATTAAATTCTTTTTGTTATTGCATAGCAAAAGTTATCTTAGTGTTGATTGTTAACCTCATGTATGCCTCTGCTTTCAATCCAGCTTTTTACTGTTGAAAAAGCTGGTTTAAAGGCAAGCTGATATGAATTCCCTCATGTACTTCTTATATGTAGGTTACATGTCCTTGTAATTGCAGCTTTTGGTGCAGTAATATAGCAAAGTTAACCTGCTAGTATGTACTACATTCATCAGACAGTACTTTTAGCAGCTTTGGGTGCTGAGGGTCTGGGAATGAGACTAGACCAAACCCCCCTAAAGTAGTACTCTCATACAGATCCGTGTACTATAGCCATATTCAGCTGTAGCGGAGAGGTACACAACTTATGCCAGCCTGATTTGACTGTCTGTGTAACAAGTGCACTACTACAATATTAACCACAGCAAATTCCAGTATGCAGCAACTAAACTAACTTTAGCTAGCTGTGGTTTTCATGGGTGCACATTATCTTATCTTGCAAGCCTGGGACCATCCCTTATACTAACACTGGCCACGGGTATATTGGGGAAGTACCTTTGAAAGACTGTTCGCATGAACTTACTCAGATCTTTTGAAGCAGTCAGTAAGTACGAGTGTGTGTATTTTGGCTGGATGATTCAGCTGAAGTAGCAATGTTTGAAGGACAATTGGACAATGAAACCTGTTTTGAATTCACCAAAGATCAGCTGAAAGTTATTCGTATATTGAAATCCTCCATTGCCTCTCTGGCAATTATTGCTTGTGGCCTTGTGGTTTTCCTCATTCTTCACTACAAAAGCTTTCGTGAGTTTGTCTACAGGCTTGTGTTGTACCTAATGATTGCTGACATACTGGAGTCTCTGACTAATATTCTGGAGTGGTTACCAGTACATAGTGGCGAGGGTGATGTGGTGAGTGTGAAGACAGGCTGGGGTGGTGTGTGCACTGCTGTTGCATTCATAAACCAAATTACAACCTGGATGGAGTCCCTGGTTATTTGCTGAATAGTACTGTACATGCTAACATTGACAATTCGCATACTGAAAACTCCTACAGATTATGACCAACTACCAAATGATGATGAAACACAAAGAATAAAGTATTCAAAAGCTGAACTGTTTGGTGTACTTTTCTGTGTGTTTTTTCCTTTCATGTTTAATTGGCTTCCATTTGTATGGAATATGTATGGATTGTCGGGAGCTTGGTGCTGGATCAAACTGACACAAGGAGACTGCCAGGGTGATGACAAACTGGGATTGTCTCTTACACTTGTGCTTTTATATGGTCCCTTGTTGCTTGTGATGCTGTTTGGGTTCTCCATCTTTGTTTTCACTGCAATTGCACTGTGTGTGAAGGTCAGAGGTCATTTAAATGAGAATGCAATGTATCGAAGAGGTGTGTTAGAGATGGTCCTACTGATGGCCTACCCGGTCATTGACAGTTTAATTTGCAGTCTGCTTGTTGTGAACCGCATCTATTACTCGGTGTACACTGTTCCGAATGGGTTACACCCTTCCTATCCTCTATGGCTTGCACAGACCATAGCTAATCCTGCTCGTAAGCTAATTCCACCTATTGCCTTCTTACTGCATCCTGGCACTTACAGAAAGCTATTGTGTCGAAAAGAACAAACAGATACATACTTTGATGTTGAACCTGAAGATTCTGATATACAAGGTTACAGGGTGATGGACACTGCTGCAGAAAGGAATAAGTATGGGGCAATGCCTGCCCTTTTCGGACAGTAGTTATAATGCAATTGTTGATAGATGCTTATGTTTAAAGCGCATGTTTCTGAAATAATTGTACTTCAATTTAGTTGTACATAGCATTATATGTGGGAAAACTTGTCGCTCCATGTAAATGCAGGTTTGGTACATGCAATACTAAACTATGGGTTACCTATGCATAGCTTGGAAACTAGGGCTCAGAAAGTAGAGTGGGCCAAGCCATGCACTGTAAGTATAGTCTCGTACCCAGACCCCACCCTCTCACGAGGAAGAGGGTCAAGGCATGAGAGGGTCTGGTGACCATTGAGCTTTTTCTTGGTTGTGTGGAGTCAGCAGTCTCGATTCCGAACAAGCCAATGATATAGTGCAACGTCATACAAGCGTTGAAGCTAGCCAATGAAATACCGTTACGTCATAAAGAAGTTATCATTCACTTATTCAAAAATCAAGATTGCTGACTCCGCACAACCAAGAAAGCGCTCAATACTCACCAGACCCTTTTCCTCATGAGAGGGTGGGGTCTGTGAGTATTGATTGGCAATCTGTTACCAGACTGTGCCTAAGTATGAGTTCTATTAGATAACTACAAGTTTCAAGGAGTTTCAAATTGTGCATAGTGAGCGACCTGAGATATTGTACGGTCACTCTATCATAGCTGGTGTGATCTTGCATCGACTATGTATATTTATTGTGGGTGACTCTGAGAAACACTATTGTCACTCTATCATAACTGATAATGTATTCTGTGTACGTAGTGGGTGGCTCCTCATGACTGCTTGCATCCTGCACAGTAGGTAATATCTAAGCCAATTTTTGTGGTTGTTTGATTATTCATGACATTTTCTTTTCTACAACAACTTACACAGATACAAAGTTTAATACATCCATACAGGATACTGAAATGTAACCTTAGGCTAATATCGACAGCAGCCTAGTGGGAACACAGGAACATAGTCCGTATCTATGCAGATCTAGCTCTGTTTTTACTGATGGATTCACCACCACTCACACCAGTGGCATTGAGAGGTGCAAGCAGCAGGACCATCTTCCAAAATCATACATGACTGCAGATTCTATGAAAAGCCGGGCCAAAAGAGTCTCCCGGTGACCATCATTACTAACAAGCACTATGATAACAGTTAGCCACCCGTCTACAGCAACCAGTACTTAGCATGAACTTGAGTGACATCCAATATCTCGATTGTCTTACTCTAGTTCTTAGAACCCTGCATGCATGCTCATTAACACAGCATGTGGTGTGTGCTTCTACCGACCATCAACAGCAGGCTGCTAACAGGCGGTACAAATATGGACAGTGGTTGAGGTCTTTAGGTAAGAGCCAGCATGGCATGAACGGCACTCATAAACGCCAGAAATTCAGCTCATGATTTCAGTGTAGCTACATAGCTGCCCTGGCTGGATAAATGGCTGGCATATGTGATACTTGGCTAGGACTTAGCTACTTATGCATTTTGAAATTTGGCTTGAACAGTATGTAGTGATAAATCCTGCTATATGCTATGAAAACATTGTAAAACCAGCAGTGTGCTGCTTGTTCAGGCTCGTCCCACGATGATGAATCATCCCACTAGTAATTATTATAATGAAGATTTGGATTGATCATGGGCTCGTTCATAGCAGCTACCAGGGATTTTAATAAGTCAAAGTATAAGAACGTTTCACATCTGTTGATCTTTATCAGCTGGCTCATAGGAGTGAGCCTCCAACTGTTCAACATTACCAGCCAATAGGTACAAGTTCATGCTCATTAATGCTCATTAGTAGCCAAGAGCAGTAGCAGGAAATGAGATACCCAACCCAGTGCAGAACCTGATGTGTTGGCATCAAATATATACAGGAACAAACATTATAATATTGATAGATTAACAGTAGAGTTTTACACCATTGCATGAGTAGTCCATTAGTGCACCACTTTCAGTGTAAACAGTACCTTATCTATTGTTAATGCTGACTCCAGGCCTTGTATGCCTATCGATTGGGCATGAAGTGTATAAAGGAAGAACTCGAATATAATAATAAAACGAAAGAAGCTGTCCACATATAAACTTTGTCAAGATCTCAAGGAGTAAATAGTCAGTTAGCACTGCATGTTTACTTCAACTAGATTGTAACCGTGAGTGACAATTAAAACTTACTATGGCTGAAGTAGCAATATTTGAAACCAAGCACCAACAATGGGACTGGAGTGGGCACTCCATGAACCAAAGCAATGAAACCTGTTTTGAATTCACCAAAGATCAGCTGAAAGTTGTCTATGCATTGAAATCCTGCATTGCCTCTCTGGCAATTATTGCTTGTGTCGTCGTGGTTTTCCTCATACTTTGTTTCAAAGGATATCGTGAGTTTGTCTACAGGCTTGTGTTGTACCTAATGATTCCTGACATATTGGAGTCTCTGACTAATATTCTGGAGTGGTTACCGGTACATAGTGGTGAAGATGATGTGGTGAGTGTGAAGAAAGGCTGGGGTGGTATGTGCACTACTGTTGCATTCATAAACCAGATTTCACTCTGGATGGAGTCCCTGGTTATTTGCTGGATAGTACTGTACATGCTAACATTGACTGTGCACATACTGAAAACTCCTACCATGCATGACCAACTATCTGATGATGATGAAATGCATAGAAAAAAGTTTTCAAAGGCTGAACTGTTTGGTGTACTTTTCTGCATGCTTTTTCCCTTCACATTTAATTGGCTTCCATTTATATGGAATATGTATGGATTGTCGGGAGCTTGGTGCTGGATCAAACTGACACAAGGAGACTGCCACAGTAGTTACAAACTGGGATTGTCTCTTACACTTGTGCTTCTTTATGGCCCCTTGTTGGTTTTGATGCTGTTTGGCGTTTTTACACTTGCTTTCATTGCGATTATACTGTGTGTGAAGGTCAGAGGACATAAAGATGAGAATGCAATGTATCGAAGAGGTATGCTAGAGATAGTGATGCTGATGGCTTTCCCAATCATTGACAGTTTAATATGCAGCCTGCTTGTTGTGAACCGCATCTATTACTCGGCGTACACTGTTCCAAATGAGTTACACCCTTCCTATCCTCTATGGCTTGCACAAACCATAGCTGACCCTGCTCGTGAGCTAATTCCACCTATTGCCTTCTTACTGCACCCTGGCACCTACAGAAAGCTATTGTGTCGAAAAGAACAAACAGATACGTACTTTGATGTTGAACCTGAAGATTCTGATGTACAAGGTTACAGAGTGACAGACACTGCTGCAAAACAAAATAACTATGGAGCAACATTATTAATATAGCTCTTGCAATTGATGATGAATGCTAAAACGAATGACGATTTATATAAAATTATTATGTGACACATCCCTTCTTGGGCCCAAGTTACTTATTGTACCTACTTCATTAAAAGATATTGACAACACCTTTTTTCACTATAACTCTTGCAGTTGATGATGAATGCTAAAACAAAAAAATTATGTGAAGCATTCCTTTTTGGCTCCTAAGTTACTTATTGTACCCACTTCTTGGAAAGAAATTGATATGATCATGTTTTAATAATTTTTGATTATTGCATATGATTTGTTGATGTTGATCAAACATGATGTGTAGTAATGAAATAAGGGAAGGGAGGTTAAGCATTCATGTGGGAAGAGAAGTTTGAAGACCACCCCCATGCAAGCATGGTTATTGGTGGATTATTATGCCGCCCCGTTGGGTACATTAAAGCTCTGGAAAGATGCATGCACGTGCTCTAAAGCAGTGTGATCAACCAGTGGTGTCAGACTGGACTCTTTTGGAATCATTCTCTTCATGCTGCTGCTGCATTTATCGTCTCATGCATATCTTAGCAACAGTGAATAGGATCTGCATGTACAGATATGTAAAGATTCCACACAGCAGGTTAAAAAGAATCACCAGCTTTGGTTAACAATTTACAAGTTATCATGCACTTCGAGCCTTTTACCCCTCGAAGCTCACTGGATTATTATATAAAGCCATTTATATATTTGCCAAAAAGTGTCAGATACATGGGAAATTAAACACCAAAACCATGAAGATACATTTTCTGTTATGCAAGACGAAGGAGAGGATTGTGACAGTTGGTGGTTGCTGGTAGTTGTATAGCACCATGCATGGTCTGAGAGCTGGCAGCTCAAGCCAGGCTAGGGGCCCCAGGTCATTAACTGATTGCCTTTTCATTTTAAAAATTTCACTACTATATCTACTCTGAGTTTCTACTGTAACACTATAGCTGTAGTTGATGTCTGCATGTCTGTACATTTATCATTGAAGAAGATTGCGGCCAACTACTCTTTGACTAGTGTGTACATCTTACAGTCAAACCTCTGTGTATCAATAACAATAGTAACAATGGTGAAACTGTTTTGATGTTTTGGTCCCAAACATCCGTTTGTTTTACACAACAGCTAATTCATTGATAAAGGTATTTTCGATGACCAACAAGAAACAGTATCTGCATTACACTATCACAGTCCATGTTCTTATGCTATCTAACCTCCCTCCCATGCTGCTACAGCACATCAGAATTGGGTTACAAACTCTATTAAAACCATGATGCACATATAGGCACAAATCTGTTTTGTAGAGACCATAGTTTCAACGTCACAAGTTTGTTGAAGACCACATGCAATGCTGTTACAAATCAACATAATGAGGTAATAAATTTGCCATTGTGAGTTGAACAGTCAGTAAAATGCCTGTGGCACTTGCCATTATGATGTACCAGTATACCATATGTGCCTAGCTGAGAGCTAAGTACCATGTAGTCCAAACATGATTGGTAGTCTACTGTACTCAGGAATTTCAGACAGCAGCAACGCAACATGCACTGGCAGCAAGCAGCTAACTGTGGCTAGAGCTCAGCAGTGACAGAGATTGTATCTCATTGAATTGTGAGATCCACTGTCACACTAGTATTGTGTGCCATGAGGTATCAAATCAGATGCCAAGCCATGCAGGAACACTAAGGAAATAGGAGCTTATGTAATGTGTTGGCATGTGGTCCTAGTTTGGTCACAACTAGTGCTGAAGAAGGGACAAGACAAGCATAACTGTTTCGAGTTGCTGTTATTTATAGGCAATGTCTCTTCAATTATATCTAGCTTGCATTCTGGTTATTCATCACTTCATTAGTCTAAGGACATCCTATCGTTGCTTCTTTACCCTCCTACTTACTTTCCACTTCGTGGACTATAGCTAGCAACAGTAACTCCATTACTCTTTGTTGTTGATACATACATAAATTTAAAATGATACTGAAGCCACCAAAAATATTATCAGCTATCTTCTATTTCGTGGAGCACAATATGTAATGGACTGTTGAGAACCGTAACTATAGCAAAGTTATAACACAAAGTTCACATAATTATTAAACCACTTGGTCAGCTCATGTTAAAAGTGGTTTGAAAACATGCAAGAGTGCACTAAAAAGTGTGTTAATGACCACGCACTCAATCAATGCAGGATCTTTCTCCAGTGCACATGGATATAGTGACGATCAAAACAGATAAATATAATTTATCAACAAAGAGCAAACAGTTTTCTAAGTCTTGGTTCCACAAGAATTGTTGTTTTGATTTACATGGTGGACAGAATATTGTATTTGCATAACATCTAGTTCTGCCTTTTTTCAGAGAGATGTGGTTCAATGAGAAGTTGATCATTCATGTAGCTACAGCACATCTGCCAAGCCAGCAGCAAATTGCTACTGAAAATTATTACTGTGTAAAAGTACAAAAATCTGATGGTTACAATATGTATTAACTACTGAGACTAGTAGAAAGATGAGCAACTGCTGGTTAAATTTCTTTCTTTTAGGAAGTCCCTTCACATCCTGGCAGACACTGTTACACGTAAAACACGCGGATTTCTCACTGGATGGGAAGATGTCATTCTGCTAGTATCCCAGCTATGCTACCAAAGCACTGTAAGAACCACCGGCCACCTACAAAAGGTACAAATATTCTCCACCAACTCTCGCCTCGACTTGTCAGTGTGTTATTGCTTGGTGACTCACATTGTGCCGTTGTTGAATTGGATGGTGTTGTTTTGGTGACCTTTGGTTTGGAGCAGCAGCAACCTATGTTTCAAGCTAGTAATACTCACTGAGATCTGGGAGAGGCTGGAAAATTCCTGCTTCCAGCTGGCAATATGTGTGTAAGCCAATGATATACAGCTACTGATATGTAATATCAATCAGTAACCGTAAGAACTCACTACAGTCCATCAAAGGTACTTCAGTACAAACTGACTGAGAGCAAGGACATCAGGAAATATATATGAGCAAGCTACAAAGCAAAAATATAACAATAGGTCAAGGTGTAGCTACCATACACAGGACGTGTATAGTTTTAGAAGCGCAAACTTTATAATGCACAGACACTGGTAAATGACTGATTACAGAAACTTTGCATGTGGGAAACAACAAGACAGAACCACTGAATTAGATTTTGTTAGCACACCTTTGTCATGTGATTAGTAGATTAGAAGATTGGTATAACATTTAATGCCAAAATAACTGCAGTATACGTTTGATCTAATGGCCCTTGTGTGCATGGTCTCAGGTTAGTTTAAACATGGAGACTTTATGCCCAAATACAATCTAAGAGCTGAATTGGTCAGACTGTGAGATACCTAGCATATATGTGTGATGAGAGTTTCTTACCTAATCACTGTCTTTACCCCCACTCCCAGGCTCTCACACCCCCAGCTTTCATCACTTTCATATTGCAAGTGATGACTGAAGCTGGGGGGATGAGAGCTTGGGAATAAGAATAATACTGTCTTAACTTCTCTGTTGTGACCATGCAAGGATACATTTGTTCTTTGAGTTTCAAATGCAACTTCTATCTTTTCTGTACAAATATGTTCCCAGGCAACAGGTGATTTTTATATACTATCACATTAGCCTCGATAGCTCTGTTGTGAATGGGATTACTTCACTAAATATAGGTCTATATATGTTACAACAACAGGTTATGCATCTTGCACCTTGCAAGCTATGAAAAGTGGAGATAAATAGAGAGATGGATGCCTATAGATTAATTTGCTCCGGACTATAAATATATTTCAGGTTGGTTGTCCTCACAATGATTCAAAGAGACCATGCAATGTCAATTCAAACCTCGCCTTCCTGTTCAATTCCGTTCTTGGATGCCCTGTACTTGTTTTGTTTGTAACTCATATCAATCCCACCCACCCGTGTGGTAGTGGGTGGAGCTTGTGGTACATCATAGGGTTGTTCCCAGACCACAGACCATTTTAGCCACACCTCAAGCTAAAGGCACAGACGGTGACTGGTCATTCCATAAATCAATTTCACTTGATTTTATGCCACTTGCAAAAATGCAACCAGCTTAAACAGGCTTACGAGACATGGAGTATACAAAGGGATGAAGTGGGGTTGATTCTCAAACTATATGTACAACACATAAATGTAGGAGGAACGTAGATTCGTATAAAAATAAAGCATCAGGGGTAAAATTAATATGGATGGAATAAAGTTATATTGTGTGCATAAATGTGTCACGTACTTTGCTGTTTCAAAGCATCCTTCAGCTTGCAAGCAAGGATCCATTTCCTCCATTCCTCATTTCCAATTTCTCGTTACCCGGTTCCTACGCTCCATTGTCATCACGGTATCACAGGGATACAAGCACTTTGTGTACCGCTTAGTGCTTTATCTGATGGTTGCTGATCTTCTACAAGCTTTGACTAACATTTTAGAAAGCCTACCAGTGAAGACTGATCATGGAGTTGTCAAAGTGCAACCTGGGACTGAAGGCCAGTGTGCTACATATGGATTCATAAACCAGCTTGCAGCATGGTCTGAAAACGTAGTCATTTGCTGGATTATGGCATACATCCTGGTATTGGTTGCACGCATAGCAAGAGTGAAGCCTGAATACCAGTCAGTTGATGGAACGAAAACTGCAAGTAAAAACTATAACAGCATATTTGGAATGGTCGTAAGTGGAAATGAACACGTAATACAGTAGCTTGTAGCAGACGGTATCTTTACCTTAAACTGACTTTCCAGACCCTACAGAGCACATACATTAAATTCTTTTTGTTATTGCATAGCCAAAAGTTATCTTAGTGTTGATTGATAACCTCATGTATGCCTCTGCTTTCAGTCCAGCTTTTTACTGTTGAAAAAGCTGGTTTAAAGGATGCTGATATGAATCCCCTCATGTACTTCTTATATGTATAGGTTACATGTCCTTGTAATTGCAGCTTTTGGTGCAATAATATAACATGCTAGTATGTACTACATTCATCAGACAGTACTTTTAGCAGCTTTGGGTGCTGAGGGTCTGGGAATGAGACTAGACCAAACCCCCCTAAAGTAGTACTCTCATACAGATCCATGTACAAGACTGTAGTATAGTGTAGCGGAGAGGTACACAACTTATGCCAGCCTGATTTGACTGTCTGTGTAGCAAGTGCACTACTACAATAATTAACCACAGCAAATTCCAGTATGCAGCAACTAAACTAACTTTAGCTAGCTGTGGTTTTCATGGGTGCACATTATCTTATCTTGCAAGCCTGGGACCATCCCTTATACTAACACCAGCCAAGAGGTATATTGGGGAAGTACCTTTGAAAGACTGTTCGCATGAACTTACTCAGATCTCCTGAAGCAGTCAGTAAGTACCAGTGTGTGTATTTTAGCTGGATGATTCAGCTACAATGGCTGAAGTAGCAATGTTTGAAGGACATTGGGACTGGAGTGTCCACTCTATAAGCCGAAGCAATGAAACCTGTTTTGAATTCACTAAAGATCAGCTGAAAGTTATTCGTATATTGAAATCCTGCATTGCCTCTCTGGCAATTATTGCTTGTGGCCTTGTGGTTTTCCTCATTCTTCACTACAAAGGCTATCGTGAGTTTGTCTACCGGCTTGTGTTGTACCTAATGATTGCTGATATATTGGAGTCTCTGACTAATATTCTGGAGTGGTTACCAGTACATAGTGGCAAGGGTGATGTGGTCAGTGTGAAGAAAGGCTGGGGTAGTGTGTGCACTGCTGTTGCATTTGTAAACCAAATTACAACCTGGATGGAGTCCCTGGTTATTTGCTGGATAGTACTGTACATGCTCAAATTGACAATTCGCATACTGAAAACTCCTACAGATTATGACCAACTACCAAATGATGATGAAACACAAAGAATAAAGTGTTCAAAAGCTGAACTGTTTGGTGTACTTTTCTGTGTGTTTTTTCCCTTCTTGTTTAATTGGCTTCCATTTGTATGGGATATGTATGGATTGTCGGGAGCTTGGTGCTGGATTAAACTGACTCAAGGAGACTGCCAGGGTGATTACAAACTGGGACTGTCTCTTACGCTTGTGCTTTTATATGGTCCCTTGTTGCTTGTGATGCTGTTTGGGTTCTCCATCTTTGTTTTCATTGCAATTGCACTGTGTGTGAAGGTCAGAGGTCATTTAAATGAGAATGCAATGTATCGAAGAGGTGTGTTAGAGATGGTCCTACTGATGGCTACCCGGTCATTGACAGTTTAATTTGCAGTCTGCTTGTTGTGAACCGCATCTATTACTCGGTGTACACTGTTCCAAATGAGTTACACCCTTCCTATCCTCTATGGCTTGCACAGACCATAGCTAATCCTGCTCGTAAGCTAATTCCACCTATTGCCTTCTTACTGCATCCTGGCACTTACAGAAAGCTATTGTGTCGAAAAGAACAAACAGATACATACTTTGATGTTGAACCTGAAGATTCTGATATACAAGGTTACAGGGTGATGGACACTGCTGCAGAAAGGAATAAGTATGGGGCAATGCCTGCCCTTTTCGGACAGTAGTTATAATGCAATTGTTGATAGATGCTTATGTTTAAAGCTAAAGGCATGTTTCTGAAATAATTGTGCTTCAATTTAGTTGTATATAGCATTATATGTGGGAAAACTTGTCGCTCCATGTAAATGCAGGTTTGGTACATGCAATACTAAACTATGGGTTACCTATGCGTAGCTTGGAAACTAGGGCTCAGAAAGTAGAGTGGGCCGAGCCATGCACTGTGGGTATAGTCTCGTGCCCAGACCCCACCCTCTCACGAGGAAGAGGGTCGAGGTACGAGAGGGTCTGGTGACCATTGAGCTTTTTCTTGGTTGTGTGGAGTCAGCAGTCTCGATTCCGAACCAGCCAATGATATAGCGCAACGTCATACAAGCGTTGAAGCTAGCCAATGAAATACCGTTACGTCATAAAGAAGTTAACATTCACTTATTCAAGTGCTCAGTACTCACCAGACCCTTTTCCTTGTGAGAGGGTGGGGTCTGGGGACGAGACTACTGTGAGTATTGATTGCCAATCTGTTACCAGACTGTGCCTAAGTATGTATGTGACTGCTATAGTTCCATTAAATAACTACAAGTTTCAAGGAGTTTCAAATTGTGTATAGTGAGTGACCTGAGATATTGTATGGTCACTCTATCATAGCTGGTGTGATCTTGCATCGACTATGTATATTATATTGTGGGTGACTCTGAGAAACACTATGGTCACTCTATCATAACTGATAATGTATTCTGTGTACATAGTGGGTGGCTCCTCATGACTGCTTGCATCCTGCACAGTGGGTAATATCTAAGCCAATTTTTGTGGTTGTTTGATTATTCATGACATTTTCTTTTCTACAACAACTTACACAGATACAAAGTTTAATACATCCATACAGGATACTGAAATGTAACCTTAGGCTAATATCAACAGCAGCCTAGTGGGAACACAGGAACATAGTCCGTATCTATGCAGATCTAGCTCTGTTTTTACTGATGGATTCACCACCACTCACACCAGTGACATTGAGAGGTGCAAGCAGCAGGACCATCTTCCAAAATCATACATGACTGCAGATTCTATGTAAAGCCGGGCCAAAAGAGTCTCCCGGTGACCATCATTTGTAACAAGCACTATGATAACAGTTAGCCACCCGTCTACAGCAACCAGTAGCTACTTAGCATGAACTTGAGTGACATCCAATATATCTCGATTGTCTTACTCTAGTTCTTAGAAGCCTGCATGCATGCTCATTAACACAGCATGTGGTTTGTGCTTCTGCCGACCATCAACAGCAGGCCGCTCACAGGCGGTACAAATATGGACAGTGGTTGAGGTCTTTAGGTAAGAGCCAGCATGGCATGGACAGCACTCATAAACGCCAGAAATTCAGCTCATGAATTCAGTGTAAAGCTTAGTCCATGCATGTGTATCTACATTAGCTGCCCTGGCTGGAGAAATGGCTGGCATATGTGATACTTGGCTAGGACTTAGCTACTTATGCATTTTGAAATTTGGCTTAAACAGTATGTAGTGATAAATCCTGCTATATGCCATGAAAACTTTGTAAACCAGCAGTGTGCTGCTTGTTCAGGCTCGCCCCACGATGATGAATCATCCCACTAGTAATTATTATAATGAAGATTTGGATTGATCATGGGCTTGTTCAAAGCAGCAACCAGGGATTTTAATAAGTCAAAGTATAAGAACGTTTCATATCTGATCTTTATCAGCTGGCTCATAGGAGTGAGCCTCCTACTGTTCAACATTACCAGCCAATAGGTACAAGTTCATGCTCATTAATGCTCATTAGTAGCCAAGAGCAGTAGCAGGAATTGAGGTACCCAACCTAGTGCAGAGCCTTGTGTGTTGGCATCAAATATATACAGGAACAAAGTGATAGAGATTTTTACACTTTTCTAACCCTAGTTAAGCATGAGTAGTCCATTAGTGCACCACTTTCAGTGTAAACAGTACCTTATCTATTGTTAATGCTGACGCCAGCCCTTGTATGCCTATCAGCTAATGATCAGTGTATAAGGGAAGTACCCTAAAGATGAAACAAAAGAAGCTGTCCACATATAAAAGATCTCAAGGAGTAAAATAGTCAGTTAGCACTGCATGTTTACTTCAACTAGATTGTAACCACGAGTGACAATTAAAACCTACTATGGCTGAAGTAGCACTATTTGAAAGCAAGCACCAACAATGGGACTGGAGTGTGCACTCCATGAACCAAAGCAATGAAACCTGTTTTGAATTCACCAAAGATCAGCTGAAAGTTGTCTATGCATTGAAATCCTGCATTGCCTCTCTGGCAATTATTGCTTGTGTCATCGTGGTTTTCCTCATTCTTCACTACAAAGGCTATCGTGAGTTTGTCTACAGGCTTGTATTGTACCTAATGATTCCTAACATATTGGAATCACTGACTAATATTCTGGAGTGGTTACCAGTACATAGTGGCGAGGATGATGTGGTGAGTGTGAAGACAGGCTGGGGTGGTATGTGCACTGCTGTTGCATTCATAAACCAAATTACAACCTGGATGGAGTCCCTGGTTATTTGCTGGATAGTACTGTACATGCTAACATTGACTGTGCACATACTGAAAACTCCTACCATGCATGACCAACTGCCAAATGATGATGAAACGCAACGAAAAAAGTTTTCAAAGGCTGAACTGTTTGGTGTACTTTTCTGCATGCTTTTTCCCTTCACATTTAATTGGCTTCCATTTATATGGAATATGTATGGATTGTCGGGAGCTTGGTGCTGGATCAAACTGACACAAGGAGACTGCCACAGTAGTTACAAACTGGGATTGTCTCTTACGCTTGTGCTTTTATATGGCCCCTTGTTGGTTTTGATACTGTTTGGCTTTTTTACACTTGTTTTCATTGCGATTGTACTGTGTGTCAAGCTTAGAGGACATACAGATGAGAATGCAATGTATCGAAGAGGTATGCTAGAGATAGTGCTACTGATGGCATACCCGATCATTGACAGTTTAATATGCAGCCTGCTTGTTGTGAACCGCATCTATTACTCTGTGCACATTGTTCCAAATGGGTTACCCCCTTCCTATCCTCTATGGCTTGCACATACCATAGCTGACCCTGCTCGTGAGCTAATTCCACCTATTGCCTTCTTACTGCACCCTGGCACCTACAGAAAGCTATTGTGTCGAAAAGAACAAACAGTTTCCTACTATTTAGTTGAAGCTGAAGATTCTGATGTACACAGTTACAGAGTGACAGGCACTGCTGCAAAACAAAATAACTATGGAGCAACATTATTAATATAGCTCTTGCAATTGATGATGAATGCTAAAACGAATGACGATTTATATAAAATTATTATGTGACACATCCCTTCTTGGGCCCAAGTTACTTATTGTACCTACTTCATTAAAAGATATTTACAACACCTTTTTTCACTATAACTCTTGCAGTTGATGATGAATGCTAAAACAAAAAAATTATGTGAAGCATTCCTTTTTGGCTCCTAAGTTACTTACTGTACCCACTTCTTGGAAAGAAATTGATATGATCATGTTTTAATAATTTTTGATTATTGCATATGATTTGTTGATGTTGATCAAACATGATGTGTAGTAATGAAATAAGGGAACGGAGGTTAAGCATTCATGTGGGAAGAGAAGTTTGAAGACCACCCCCATGCAAGCATGGTTATTGGTGGATTATTATGCCGCCCCGTTGGGTACATTAAAGCTCTGGAAAGATGCATGCATGTGCTCTAAAGTGGTGTTATCAACCATTGGTGTCAGACGGGACTCTTTTTGGAATCATTCTCTTCATGCTGCTGCTGCATTTATTGTCTCATGCATATCTTAGCAACAGTGAATAGGATCTGCATGTACAGATATGTAAATATTCCACACAGCTGGTTAAAAAGAATCACCAGCTTTGGTTAACAATTTACAAGTTATCATGCACTTCGAGCCTTTTACCCCTCAAAGCTCACTGGATTATTATATAAAGCCATTTATATATTTGCCAAAAAGTGTCAGATACATAGGAAATTGAACACCAAAACCATGAAGATACATTTTCTGTTATATAAGATCATTAACTGATTGCCTTTTCATTTTAAAAATTTCACTACTATATCTACTCTGAGTTTCTACTGTAACACTATAGCTGTAGTTGATGTCTGCATGTCTGTACATTTATCATTGAAGAAGATTGTGGCCAATTACTCTTTGACTAGCGTGTACATCTTACAGTCAAACCTCTGAGTATCAATAACAATAGCAACAATGGTGAAACTGTTTTGATGTTTTGGTCCCAAACATCCGTTTGTTTTACACAACAGCTAATTCATTGATAAAGGTACTAACAAGAAACAGGATCTGCATTACACTATCACAGTCCATGTTCTTATGCTATCTAACCTCCCCCCATGCTGCTACAGCACATCAGAATTGGGTTACAAACTCTATTAAAACCATGATGCACATATAGGCACAAATCTGTTTTGTAGAGACCATAGTTTCAACGTCACAAGTTTGTTGAAGACTACATGCAATGCTGTTGTTACAAATCAACATAATGAGGAAATAAATTTGCCATTGTGAGTTGAACAGTCAGTAAAATGCCTGTGGCACTTGCCATTATGATGTACCAGTATACCACCCATATGTGCCTAGCTGAGAGCTAAGTACCAGGTAGTCCAAACATGATTGGTAGTGTACTGTACTCAGGAATTTCAGACAGCAGCAATGCAACATGCACTGGCAGCAAGCAGCTAACTGTGGCTTGATCTCAGCAGTGACAGAGATTCAAGACTGCATCTCATTGAATTGTGAGTTCAACTGTCACACTAGTATTGTGTGCCATGTGGTATCAAATCAGATGCCAAGCCATGCAGGAACACTAAGGAAATAGAAGCCACTTATGTATTGTGTTGGCATGTGGTCCTAGTTTGGTCACAACTATTATAGTGCTGAAGAAGGGACAAGACAAGCATAACTGTTTTGAGTTGCTGTTATTTATAGGCAATGTCTCCTCAATTATATCTAGCTTGCATTCTGGTTATTCATCACTTCATTAGCAGGATCTAAGGACATCCTATCGTTGCTTCTTTACCCTCCTATTTACTTTCCACTTCGTGGACTATAGCTAGCAACAGTAACTCCATTACTCTTTGTTGTTGATACATACATAAATTTAAAATGATACTGAAGCCACCAAAAATATTATCAGCTATCTTCTGTTTCGTGGAGCACAATACTTAATGGACTGTTGAAGAACCGTAACTATAGCAAAGTTATAACACAAAGTTCACATAATTATTAAACTACTTGGTCAGCTCATGTTAAAAGTGGTTTGAAAACATGCAAGAGTGCACTAAAAAGTGTGTTAATGACCACGCACTCAATCAATGCAGGATCTCCCTCCAGTGCACATGGATATAGTGATGATCAAAACAGATAAATATCAACAAAGAGCAAACAGTTTTCTAAGTCTTGGTTCCACAAGAATTGTTGTTTTGATTTACATGGTGGACAGAATGTTGTATTTGCATAACATCTAGTTATGCCTTTTTTTTCCAGAGATTGATGTGGTTTTATGAGAAGTTGATCATTCATGTAGCTACAGCACAGTCAGCAGCAAATTGCTACTGAAAATTATTACTGTGTAAAGGTACAAAAATCTGATGGTTATGATATGTATTGACCACTGAGAGTTTTAGAAAGATGAGCAATTGCTGGTTAAATTTCTTTCTTTTAGGAAGTCCCTTCTCATCCTGGCAGATACCATGTTACACGTAAAACACACAGGTTTCTCACTGGATGGGAAGATATCATTCTGCTAGTATCCCAGCTATACTATACCAAAGCACAGTAAGAACCACCGGCAACAGGTACAAAAACACCTACAAAAGGTACAAATATTCTCCACCAACTCTCGCTTCGACTTGTCAGTGACTCTCCCAGTGTTATTGCTTGGTGACTCACATTGTGCCGTTGTTGAATTGGATGGTGTTGTTTTGGTGACCTTTGGTTTGGAGCAGCAGCAACCCATGTTTCAAGCTAGTAATACTCACTGAGATCTGTGAGGGGCTGGAAAATCCCTGCTTCCAGCTGGCAATATGTGTGTAAGCCAATGATATATAGCTATACTGATATGTATTATCAATCAGTAACCGTAAGAACTCACTACAGTCCATCAAAGGTACTTCAGTACAAACTGACTGAGAGCAAGGACATCAGGAAATATAAATGAGCAAACTACATACGGGCCTAGTTACAGGAAACTAAATTTCTGAAGTACATGAATCAAGAACAATTGTATCTCGAGAACCACACAACGTATAAAGACGAGACTTGCACCGTTACGTTGGTAAAGACCTGTAGATTCCAATGATACCAGTATTGTTGGCCTATTTCGTAGTTGGGTGTTTCCACGGCGAAAAAATACGTAAATCCACTATCCAATCATTGATGGAGCAACCTACTCAATCTTCGGCAGCTCCCCTCAGCGCCCAAGGCAGTTACGGTGACGAAGATCAGGCGTGAAGCAGCAGGGTCTTGCAGCTTTCCAACAGTGCAGAAATCTTGCCGAGAGTTGCTTCAGGGAGGGAACAGGAAGCGGCGTCCGAAAATACATTTTTTTGGCCGATTATCAAAATTTTCGGACTGTTACGCTAATCCCCCTAGTGCTAGCGGGGATTGACGCTCGAGCTCCATTTTTCAGTCGCCGGATACGGTGGACTCCGCCTTCCTTTCCGTGGCATAACAGAGTATCTGCGTGGCTTAGTCTCCGTGTATATACGAGCGTCCGATTATGGCTGGTGTCCGAATATTGATCGTTTCCTCTAAGGACACTTTTTTTTTGAGCTTCAAATGCAAAATTTTTCCTGCTATTTTCTGTGTACAATTATATGTTCCCAGGCAGCAGGTGTTTTTTTTTGAGGGGTCTGTGTAACTATAATGGTGTCCGATTATCTGTTGTGGGATGGGACCAACTCAGGTCTTTGCTATGACTACAGCTAATGCAACGCACCACCTCTGCTCTCACTTCCAAATGAACGAACTCTCTCCAACTATGTCAGAACTAGGGATAAACATCCACTTTCATTGGCCTAATATGTATAACTAGTACAAAAAATCATTTGAGTTTATATGGGAGCAAAAGACTGGGACTCCCTTCCAATTGAATTAAAGGTATTACCTCTAAGTATATTTTTAGCACTTGTTTCAGGTGAATCTTGAAACTTGCATTTCCCAAAGAATATTTTGCTTTTGTGCATGTTGTAATGCTAACTTGATATATGTTCAGTGCTTGTTCTGTTTGAAATTTAACTCATAGTTTGTTTTCATGTCTTGTTGCTATGTTTAGTTAGCTCCCTTTGCATCACCTTAAGATTTTCTTTTTCTTTCTATATATTTATTTGTGGGATTCCATTGCAGATCAGCTTTGGTATGAACGGAACTACCTGCTTAAATTTAAGGTATACTACTTCCACTACTACACTAGAAGAACTTATCTTCTTTATGCATCTCTCACTTGGACTTAGAGTTTGAAGCACCTCAACTACATTTGCTTTGACAGCTGATATTGAAGTGCAATAAAATAGCTGATGAATGTGTTAAGTATTTTGGTAATGTATTATATTTTATTTGTAGCATTGTGTAAATTCAGTCATAGAATAGTCAGTAGCAGATGATGACTGAGTTTCTGTGTGTGTGGTGTGAAACTATGGGTGGGTATGTTGTAGTATGAGGGCATTGACCATGCTCACAATTGCACAGGGCCGTCGGAAGCGGGGCGTTTTGGGGCGGCCTTGGCTGCCCCACTTTTTTCGTAAGCGTTTTGAAAATTATTTGAACTTTGAACCTTGAATAATTTTACTGTTTCTCTCTGAACAGCGTTATCGTAAGCGTGCTCGATCGACACCACCATATATATTTTCCACGTACGTAGATGCGCGATCATGTTTTCAGGTGGTAAGGTTATCAGCACGATGCGCAGAAAAATTTTCGCCCGCTTCGCGGCTCTTAGCCACCCCACCTCTGAAATTCTTCCGACGGACCTGTTGCAACAAAATAGAAGTTCACAAAGTGAAACAATAGACTATTGGTTGAACTATTTATGGTAATGAGCTGTGATTTCTCTGCAAGGGATATTCCCTGGGAGTATCCTAGAGATGTTCGCCATCTATATGGGTGCATCTTGCATGCTCCTTACTTCTTAATTACATCAATAATTATGACACATGCAGAGTATATGTCTCCAATAGCTGTAGTTGTCTATTACAACAGCTTTTCATGTGATGTCATTACCTTTCAGAATGCGAAAGAAAACAGCCACCATGTCGGTAGATAGCTAGTAGTTGACAATCTTGGCAAATGGAGAGATATACTTATAATGCTTCTAGTATATATGTGTTGAATTGGGCAAAATACCACTGCTATGTAAATTAAAACAGCTACACTTATACCTGTGGGGTTCTCAATTGATATAGCATACAGCTACTGCCATGCAACTGTACAAGCTGTACACCAAGATGGTGCCTATGATCATGTGATGAAAAGGCTTTGTTTTCCATAGCTACAGCAATCTGCTTGGCACACCATTTTATCTGTTTATCTATGATGTTCTGTAGGTTTAACTCTTGCTGAGAAAGAGGTCATAAATTCCCTCTGTTCCATGGCTGAAGCAACTGATGTGAACTCACTTTTGAGTCTGTGGGTCAGTATGAGGAGAGTTGCTGTTTTAAACCATTCAAGAAGCCAGAGTTGGTGTACAAGGAGATAGTAATTTTTATGGTGATCTTGGCAAATGGAGAGATATACTTATAACGCTTCTCTTCATCCAAGCATGTACAGAAGCCACAGTATAGAAGTCTGGATGATGAAGCGCAGTTGGCAAACACTGTAGTAAGATGCTGAATACACGGATTTTACACAAGTCATGCAACTGTGTACACTGAACTTGTGTGGCCTTTACTTTCTTCCCTTCAGCTCTTTGCTTTTTTTTCTCTCCACTTGGGGTATAATATGAGGGTGTTTTTAGCCTGTCCTGGCTAAACAGTAATCATTGGAGTAAAATTCCTTATTGTCTGAATGCCAAGAGCTGCCAGGCAGATCAGGGTGCTGCACTGCACATGACGATGCCCAACAAGGCTGAAACAGCTTTAAGTATGCATGGATATGATTTATTATAGTACCTTTTGGTTGCTTTGTATTCATGTAGTTCTCTCCAGTGATGCTGCCGAGCTAAGTGTTGAAGTCTCAGGAACAAACAATACCTGTGTCAATTGTAGTGCAATGCTAAGTGCAGCCATTGTTACAGTGAGTTGTAATGTATATACTAATGACCTATGTATCAGCGCTAATTCACACAAATCCAAAGCATGATATAACAACAAAATGTGACGATAATCAAACTAGCCTCAGTCTTTGGAAAGAAGCTATAAGAGTATCCTTGACAATGTAGAATGACCAAGTCCGAAGGTACATTGTCACAGTCCACAAAAAGTATTTAAAGCAAGTCTCCAAATCAGTAATTTAGACATTCAGACAGCTTCACCATTTAGCACTCCCCTCAATACACTTTTGCATTTCTTTGAAGGTACCACAGTACCTGCATTTCCTTGAAGGTACATACCACAGTACCTTAAGGTTGAAGTTGGTGTAGCTGGAGGAGGGATTGAGGATTTTTGGTGAATAAAAGTTTTATTCCTGGGTTAAATGCACCATGGCACACTCAGATTTGTTTCTTCTGGGCTGGCAATTGGTTCCTTTATCTTGCATCCGGGGGTGTTTTAAAATGTGGTTCCTTTATCTTGCATCCGGGGGTGTTTTATAATGTGGTTCCTTTATCTTGCATCCGGGGGTGTTTTATAATGTGGTTCCTTTATCTTGCATCCGGGGGTGTTTTATAATGTGGTTCCTTTATCTTGCATCCGGGGGTGTTTTATAATGTGGTTCCTTTATCTTGCATCCGGGGGTGTTTTATAATGTGGTTCCTTTATCTTGCATCCGGGGGTGTTTTATAATGTGGTTCCTTTATCTTGCATCCGGGGGTGTTTTATAATGTGGTTCCTTTATCTTGCATCCGGGGGTGTTTTATAATGTGGTTCCTTTATCTTGCATCCGGGGGTGTTTTATAATGTGGTTCCTTTATCTTGCATCCGGGGGTGTTTTATAATGTGGTTCCTTTATCTTGCATCCGGGGGTGTTTTATAATGTGGATCCTTTATCTTGCATCCGGGGGTGTTTTATAATGTGGTTCCTTTATCTTGCATCCGGGGGTGTTTTATAATGTGGTTCCTTTATCTTGCATCCGGGGGTGTTTTATAATGTGGTTCCTTTATCTTGCATCCGGGGGTGTTTTATAATGTGGATCCTTTATCTTGCATCCGGGGGTGTTTTATAATGTGGTTCCTTTATCTTGCATCCGGGGGTGTTTTATAATGTGGTTCCTTTATCTTACATCCGGGGGTGTTTTATAATGTGGTTCCTTTATCTTGCATCCGGGGGTGTTTTATAATGTGGTTCCTTTATCTTGCATCCGGGGGTGTTTTAAAATGCTTTTAGTTCATAGTCCGTTGTTTTTGTTATTGTGTGCAATTTATAAGAACATTCCCAAGTTCGAGGAGGCTAACTCAATTTTATATGGGTCAACCTTGAATAGTATTTTTGCAGTGTTGTATACATATTCATGCCTAATTGAAACACTGCTTGATTACAAGAAATATATAATGCTACACTGAGGTATAGGTGGTATGGGCCAGGGTCCGGCAACTGGGGTGACCAATCTTAGGGTAAATCAACCTCCAATTGTTCCAGTCAGGATCATTGTATTCTTCATCATAGGAAACAATAGATATCCAATCTCATATTCACATGATGGTGAAATCGTCATGGATGTATATAGTGAGTAGTACTTATGAAAAAAAGATGTCAGGTAAACAATCATCTTTGTACCAGCTAGCACCTTACTGGGAATACAAATAGTACCAAAATGTGACAATTGTGAACTACCGGTAATTCTAAGCTACAAGTAGCATGGACACAAAAAAATTTCTAAAGAGTAATGTGCAATTCTGTTCAGACATGCAGACATCTGTGAAGTAAGTGTTGAGACTCCATCACTTACATAGTTCACATATATTCAAATACAAAAGTACCAAAATGTGACAATTGTGAACTACCGGTAATTCTAAGCTACAAGTAGCAAGGACACAAAAAAATTATTAAATTTTTAAAGAGTAATGTGCAATTCTGTTCAGACATGCAGACAGCTTCATGGTTCAGCACTCCCTTCAAATATACTTTTGTATTCCTTCGAAGGTATCTTAGTTTCTTGTCCCCTTATAATGAGTGGTTCATCCTCTTGATCACTGCATTCATTGGGAACAATGTATGAAGTGGCGGCACTTGGTGTGTACAGCCCGTCTTGTTTCTTTCTGCAACATTTTATGCTTGAATGTAGCAAGACAACAAGAGGTATGATGAGTAACGTAACAAGAAGAAAAGTTACATAGTTTCTGCCCTTTTTCTTCTGTAATACATCATAAATACGAGTTGCTGTGACGGCCATCCAAAGTAGAAAGTAAATTAGAGGGCAGAGAAGCAATGGTAGTACCTCCTTTAAACCTTGCTGATGAACTGATGGTTGATGCAACCCTTGCTCTAGTTGCAAAGCTCTCCTGCACATTACAAATACTATGGTGCCAAACGAGACAAACATGATTAAACAGACTATAAACACAGGGCAATACGAAAGCAGAAACATCAATGTCAGTCCCACACCATCATATTCACAATAACTTTTCACTGATGGTTATATCCAGCACTCTGCTCCCGATAAACTATACATGCCCTCCAAAAAAGGGACCCAGTTGAATAAGAAGGGTAGCACCAGTATCACAGCAAGACCACAGACTTCATGCTTCCTTCTCACAGCATCAGCATTATACTTAAACACCAACACCATCACAAGATAAAGCAGTATCCAAGAAATGATTAACAATTCCATCCAATCAGCAACCACATCCAAAAATCCAGCAGCAGCACAAAGTCCCTCAAGGTCTTCCCTATAGTCGCCACAACAGTGCCGTTATAATACACTGGCACTACCCGAAGTATTGACAAAACTCCAATGAATTTGACCACAATTACCAGATAGAGAGTGAGGCGATGGACAAACTTTTTGTATCCCTTTGAGACGAGGATGCAGATAATGGCGAGAATGCAAGCCAGAACGCCAGCAACGAAATGCAGATAGTAGTAATTTGCCAGGTCTCCAGTTCCTCTGCACTCCACTTGAGCCAGAAGTTTCCGTTGGTGTTGTTGGATTGATTAAACTCACCACTTCCAACCAAATCATCAGTGGCTTTGGCGTCCTTCATCGTGGAAAAGACTGTACGCGAGTCTCTGCCGGATAGCTACAACGACATTGTACATGTATTAGCACGCGCGCATAAATCTAGCTAGTCTCGTTCCCAGACCAAATGTTTTCGCCGCAGTAGAACGGAGAGCGGCCGAACCGTTTCTTCCTGACCACTACAAGTTGCTTCCTCCATGCCAGGCGTGGTACACATGGTTTGCGTGGAAGAAAAGTAATGTGCTAGTAGTGCATGATCTTTCTGCTGCGCCCTTGTGCGTGTCCCGTACAGTGTACTTAGCCATAGCTAAGGTCGCAATAAATAGGACTGCTGATCTGTGGACCTTCATCAGTGCAGTGTACAGTGGAACCTCTTTACCTAATACGGACACCATCGGGGGACCAAAATACTTGTCCTGATTAGTGAGGGGCTCAGCTAGATATAGTAGGTACATATCAAGGCAGGTTATTACAATCAGACTACTGCACGATACATAGGCGAAAGAAGCAAATTTGAAGTGTCGAGGCCATGCTGTGCCGCACGAATTAAGCCGGCGGAAATAATTTTTAGCTGTGCGTAGAGCGGCGGCGAATTTTTCAATAATAAAAAGTGTAGCGGCCTAAAAAGCTTAGTGGCCAAAGCCGCTACGGCCGCTACGGATCCTACGCCACTGACTGATATGAAAAGCATTGTCAAGCATTACATTTCTGCCGGTGATTGTTGTGCCAAGGTATACTATCAGTCATTCGTTTACATGTGTATTTTGTAAACAAATGACTGATACTATATACCATCAGCACACCGTTTACTGGAATTAATGTAGAGTGTTGATTAGTGCACGGATTGTTGTTGCAGTAATTGTTACTATAATTTAGTCCACTTGTATCCACTGGCATTTGATGAGGCGCATTGAACTGTCCTGATCTAATATATTAAATATTCTCTTGAGATCACCAGTGACTGTTGTCATTCAAATTGAGATTCAACGACGAATTATTGGTACTTAATCTCACACTTAGTCAAAAGGTAATAAGGCTGAGTAGAAACAGTTTTGATCCAACTGGCTGATTTGCTACATGCAAACATGTACACATGCACACACACATACTCAAACACAAGCATACAGATGCGTGCATGCATGAACAATATACGAACCACATCTCCCTTATAAAACAGGCCTATAGATGTTATGCAAAGTCACCCACTGCGCAGGACGCGTTTCGGCCAATACCAGGCCTCATCAGCTGCGCTGGGCACATGCACATGCACACACACATGCACATGCAGTTAAGCATGAAACTATATACATATGTATATGGAGATAGTAATCTCACAAAGCAGCTTACATATCACTGCATATCAGTCATGCACAATAAACTAGCAATGCAAATTAACCATATAAGTACAAATCAATAACACACCACAAATTGCAATTAACCATATAGGTACATGCAAAGCTTAATCAGTCACACAATATCCATAAACATAGAATGCAATTAACCATATTGGCATGCACATGCAAAGCTTAATCAGACACACAGTATATATCCATAAACATACAATGCAATTATAAGCAGCTTAATCAGCCATGCAGAATATATAACTTATACGACACTTCATAAACTTAAGAAGTTAACTGTGCACAAAACACAACAATTTTCTCTAGTAAAGGAGAGACTCACGTAGTCGAATTGAGTCAGAAATTTGATCAGGAGGTGCCACATACACAGCTCTGTTTAGGTTATTCTCCTTCACCACTTCATTATTTGGCGCTAGCCTTTGCACTAGTGTTTTCACCTTCTTTATAGCGTGAAAAAGAACTATTGCAATAAACTGCGCAAACACGACACCAACTGATATGTATGCAAGAACGGCTTGTTTTCCACCATCTACACCAATGTACAAAGTTCCCAAAGCAAGTACACCAAGGTTGAAGATGAATGAGTTCTCAAGCAGCGATAGATACCACTTTTCATAGCATGATCCCATGATTTGACTGGCCTGCCAAGCTAGTCCTTGCTGCTCTCTATGAGCCTCTACTCTGCTGGAAGTGTTCATTGTTGAATACTGCAAGACAACAAGTGCAGTAGTCCCAACAACTAGCATGTTCACATTGAGAGCATTGACAACGGTGAGGGAGAAGATAAGTAACAAGACACATCGAACTAAAAGAAGAACACCGACCCAGTATCGATGGTGGTTTTCAAAAGGACCAAAGTAAGCATCAAAAACTGGTTTCATTTTGTACACCCACCTGAAAGATGTCCTTTGAAGACACTGTCCAAACAAGAGGGTTAAAGTGAAGGGCAGGAACAAGAAGACAAGAACAGCAACAGCTGCTAGGAAAAGTGGAATGTGAGCTGGACCAAGATACTTGATATTGCCATCAAATGCCCATACAACAACATTTGACCCATCAGGATACTCCAAAACTGCAAATGAAAGGGCTGTTATTATTGTACGAAGCAGTTTAGTATAGGAGATAAGAATGAGAGTTGCTAGTACAGGTACTGAGTTGTTCCCAAAGATCTTTGCTACTCGTATGGAATAGTGAGAGGCGAGTATAATCAATCCAGCAATTGCCAAAATGTAGATGGGGAATACGAACTGAAGCCACGTCTTCCAGTAGCCATTCAAGCCATCAAAGAAACAGGTCTCAATGCCCAGGTCGAGGTTCAGCCATGCTATAAAAACTGTGAGGATATTCGTGTCTCCTGCTGGAAACCAAAGTGTGCGAGTACCTCCAATGATGTTGGCATAGAAGATTAGTCCATTTATTGCTCCCACTGACACTGTGAGGTCTAAAAACTTTATGAAGGCTACAAGTACAAGACCCGCAACAGCAAAGGGTATCAGGAGCGCAAGGAAAGTGTTTGAGCAAGAAAGGCACTGAACGCTTCCAATAGTTAGACTCAACCCAGGCTGGCAGGCACCACACAATATACCAGAGTGTTCAAAGGCACATTGAGTCTCCGGATTGTTCAGATTCACAGCCACTTCTTCCTCCTTGCAGTAATGAAATGGACAGTATTTATGAAGAATCACTCCATTGCTAGTGTTTCCTGTCTCAGATGCATTCACCCACAGTGTACCACTCCTGTGTATGGTTTGATCACTGATGTTACAGGTGACGTTGTTCTGCTGTAGTTGTTTGTCACAGACACACTCGGCTGGGTGGCCTGAGAGGATGAAACCTAGTGGACAGGGAAGAAAGGTTATGTTGATGTAGAGTGGAAATGAAAGTAGGTCCTTGGCGATTGTACCATCGTTTTCGTACTTTGCTACAGTAATGTTCACTTCAGTGTGGTTAGGAAATCCATTCACTGCTACTTCACTAGTGGTTAGTACCAGCACGTCTTTGTCATTGTCAGAATAGATAGTGTATTTCAGAGTGGTACAGCTGTCATGTCTGACTGCTTGTGACTGTTGTAGTTCTCCTATGGCTACTGTGTGCCTAGAAGGTAGAAACTGAGCATAGACTGATCCTGTAACGGTTCCGAATGTCTCCCCAACAACTACCGCAGGAAGATTAAGCGTTCCACCAGGATACATGTATTCAACTTCACTTACAAAAACAGTTGCGCAATCTGGATTTCCACTTTCACAAACACAAACACGAGAAGGATTGGATGTGATCAGTGAAAAATTTGAGTTACCATTGTCTTCAAAGTACAGAGAACTGTAATTACATGAGCTTAATGTCTCAAATGGACCATATATTGCATTACCACCACCATCGGCTGTATTGTTAAAAAACATGAGGCTCACATTGCGTTGTGCACTATAGAAGCATGGTAGAAGTAAGTCACCACTATCAAAAAACCCTGAGAGTCGAGTGGTGTCAGCCACATAGATAGCACCCCCACCCTGAGAAGCATGGTTGCCTTGGAAGTAGACGTGTGCATTTTCCTGTAAAGACATAAAGCTTGTCTTGTCTGGTGGATAACCAACAAATGTCATAGCACCTCCTTGGTATGCTGTATTGTTCACAAAGCTGAGTTTTCCAGTGATATTGAAGGTACTGCTTGAAGCAAAAATTGGTGTTCCAGTGTTTTCATTAAGTTGACAATCTATGAAAGTTACACAGTGTCTGGCATTGTACAGGGCGACTATAGCTGAAAGGGGTCCAAGTAAGCCAGTATAATTGTTGTGTTCAAATGTGACATTATAAAGAATGACTGAGTTTGGTTGGCAAAAGTCAGGAGTTAGAAAAAAATTTAGGAAAATTCCCAAACTCAGTCCTGCAGCAAAGGGATATACAATATCTAGTGTACCGGAAAGAGGGTCAAAAACATTGTGTCGTATCACAGAGTTCCATATCACCACTTCAGTATGTCTATTGCGAAAAAAGAAGTGTAAACCTCCATTCAGGTGTCCCACAATTTCACACTCTTGAATAAAAACTCTTCCAGATGCAGTGTATAGTGGACCGTCACCTGGTATAAAAATAGTGATGCCCGTAGAACTGCTCTCACCTATGTAACTATCTATGAATGCAACGGTTGCCAGGTCTGGTGTTTCTGCTGCAATATACAAGGTGACACCACCTCCAGTAATAGTTGTGTGTTCAAAATCTATCCAAATAGCATAAGGAGAAGGGGACATTCTGATGTATATAAATCCACCAAACAGGCCTGACACTCCTGTATAGTTTTGAAATGTGCAGTTTTTGACAGTTAGATGAGATGGCCCCTTAAGGAGTGAATCAGCATAAAACTCAAACCCATACACAACAGTATTCTTAACTTGTGTTTGCTCTATAGAGGAGTGACCAGCAAGAAAGTAAGTTTTTATTCCACTTCCATCAACAATGACTCGAAAGAGATGCATATTGGTTGTAAAGAGGGTATATATTTGTGTCGAGATGGCAACAACTTGAGTCATGGTCAGGTTTGATACATAAGCGAAAGTCACTGACCTCTGAGAAATGAGAGCAATTTTTTCTATTTTGACTTCAGCAGAGTCACGGAAGGTTAAACCACATGACATACCACAGGTTATATTCGCAGAGATACCATGAATACTATTTGTTGGGTCACTATACCCCATGAATGTGAAGTTGCTAACGCTAATCACATCAAGGTTCTGATTCAGGATGTGGATACCAGGCAACAACATCATAGTAATGTTGGACACTGAATGGAAGAATTGTGTGGCATTATCTGCATACTCTTCGAGAGTATAGCAAGGGTTGACAGGGCAGGGAATACTGTGAGGCTCTGTGGGGTTCACATAGTAGACTGTGGCACCAGAGAGGTAGGGAGCTATAACCAGGAAGATAACCAGGAGGAAGGTAGCTGCTCGTGGATTTCTCACCATTTCCTGTGCATAGAAAATCACAAACATGCTGATGGCCACCCATGAAAACTTTACAGAAAAGTAGACAATCCTCCCCCCCCCCCCCCCCCCCACACACACACACACACACAGACACACACACACAGACACACAGACACAGACACACACAACACACACACACACGCACATACACACACATGGCTGCAACCAAACTCGTTCGGACAACCGTGATTTTCAATGGCAGCGAGGCTAGAATGTATAGCTATTGGCAGTGTATAAAATGTTTCAGTGGCCGAAAGGGGGGTTCGAGTGAACCCCACTTGCCTACGGGCCTGCCATCATCGCACTGGTGCATGCAGCAGTGTTCAGACACCATCAGACATTATCTAGCCATAGCAAGCTATTTGAAGGTGGTATGGCCGAAGTGTCTTCATTATCTAAGGGGGTCTGGGGGCATGCTCCCAATGGAGAATTTTGTTAAATTAGATACTTGGAGCTAGATCACTTCTGAGGCCAATTTAACACACACACACACACACACACACACACACACACACACACACACACACACACACACACACACACACACACACACACACACACGCACACGCACACACACACACACACACACACACACACGCACACGCACACACATACACGTACACACACACTTGTGTCCTGATACAATATTTCATGGCCGTAGCAAGCGGTTGGGCTGGTAGGGTTTTGGCTTGACAATGACCAAACTTGGACATGTGCATTTTGAATACATGTGAAGTCATACATATAGAACTAGCTAGCCGAACCATCTTGGAAAACAGCTGCCCATCATCGTCAAATTTCACTGACAAAAGGCAATCTGGCATCAGAATTTTCAGCCATTTTGGTTTACTCAATGGTCATTCCTTTACTGCAACGAAACCCGTGCTGCCCACAGAATATATGGGATTTGGGGTCTCATCCCATTCACTCATGCATGGCGGACCAGTGGATGAACACAGAACATGCACGTAAGCAGTTTTACGCCACCAAGTGCGCGATGAAAGGACACGTGTGCATGCTGAATATATGTGTAAATAGATCGCTATTTGAGGCACTAGAGAGTTCACCAGTTGTCCTTCTAGCAAGTCACCGCCAACAGTGAAGCAGCAACTGAACAGCCTGGAGTCATAAAACACACGGAAATGTACGGTATACTCTAGACATCTTGCTGTCATATAAGCTTGATGCTCTTCTGACATATTTTTAGTATTCACTGCATACTATTTCACCATCTACCACCTGCACCCCACCTGCTGTTCGGCTAATTGCAGTAGCTACCTTCTCTCGTGCAAATTTGATGTCAGCTGGCTTAGCTAATGCATATATAGACTGAAAATTAGAAGCAATACTCTGCGAGCCAAGTAGCTACTATCGCTCTGCTTCTGTCCCAAAATGGCCTCAGAAGCGATCTCAAAGCATCTAATTTTTAAAAACTTTCCTGGGGGAGTACGCCCCCAGACCCCCCTAGTCTTGCAAGCTAATGCTACACAGCAGACATCCACGTAACCCCCTTCCTGAAAATCCTGGCTAGGGGCCTGGATGGTCAAACTCATTGGCCAGTGTTATCCCACTTAGACAATAAGTGTGATTGTATATGGATTCTCATGCAGGGGGGCTCAATGTCCTTTGAGTTGTTGTAGTCATCCTCAGGGGTTGACAGGAGTCCCCAGGGTTGGTTACCATGCAGACCCACTGAAAACTGTTGGGAACCCTGAGAACATTTGAAAACCACTAAGAAGTACAATTGGCGAATAACCGTGCAGTATCGTATGTGATAAGTTATCCCTTTGACAGCTAGCTTACAGTTTTATGGCTTATCTCTTTGAAATACTGTTTACTCATGAACTGCGTGGTGTTATTGCTGGTAGTTTGTTTCCATTCTCTGTATAATACTGTCCACTCTCTAATACTGGGTGGGCTAAGATGTTGAGCATCAGTGCAAGCAGCTGTTTAGACAGAAACCGCCTGATAGACAGACTATTTTTTGATAACCTAGAGTAATGCTCTCAGCAGCAAAGCAAGTAACTGCAGCCAACCAAACAACAGAAATGGATTTTCCACCACCCACTCAATTCCTGTTGTACTAGTGACTCTTTGTAGCTAGGCTTTCACAATAGCCAAATGCTACTGACTGGCTATGCTTATCACTGAAAGAACTACATGGTTTCAGTTTCAAGGTTCATTGAACTGGTGAGACTAATGAAGGGAATTCACACACTGCAATCACCATCCATCATCCTCTTCGCAATTCCATTAAGCTTCATTCTGAAGAAGCAAAGAGCTAGCACGGACACTTATCTGCTAGCTAATACATGCACATGTATACTGCTTCTTATGGTCCATCTGCTGGCTATTATCCAGTTCATCATCCCCCTTACAAGAGACCTTTCCCACTAACATCAAAATAAGTGCGGAATACGTGACGTCACGTCTGGGGTGTCGGCCGGAAGGCTTGCTTGGGCCATGGATCCATGCTTGGGCGAATTCTCCATTGCTATATACGGGAACGTAGCCTACGTTCAGACGGCTGCTGCCTTCGCGTACAGGGGAATCCCACGCTGCCTAGACGCGACTCGGTAGCTCAGTTGGTTAGAACATGGCAGCCATTTGCCAGGTCGCGGGTTCGAGTCCCTCCCTGAGTCACTGTCTTTTTTCCCCTCTTTATTTTCTCTTCTTTATTTCTCACCTTTCTCTCTGACTTTGACTTCTGACTGCCAGGTCTGGTGCATGTTAAAAATCTGAGCCTCTGCGCCTCGCGCTTCGCGCTCGCCGCACCCCCCCCCCCCTGGATCCGCCCTTGGGATCGGTATAGGCCCGGATCGGATTTCCTGTGACACCGGCTGGGGTTTATCGCAATGCTCGATAGTGTGAAAGCGCTAGCAAAGTGCTATAGCGAGCTCATAAGTCATATACTAACTTGCATGTCTTGTTGCTTGGTCTGACACGAGGAGAGTGGCGCTCATGTCTAGTTGGGCAGCCTCCCACACCCACTCTCTGAAGCATCAGCAACACTCTGTGGAGACCAGATGTACACCCTGGGAGGTCGTGATCTGAGTGGGAAGCGATCCAGATTGGTATTCACCTGCTCACTGGCTGCCCTCCAGGCATAATAAATAGATGTGATCAAAAGAACGTGGTGACCGTCACGAACGGCCTAATGTAATCTGCAGACAACTCGAGGACACAGACTCGCACCGGAATTTTTTTTACGGATGGAATGCTTTGTCAGGGTTCTATCTAGGATTTTGAGTTTAGGGGGGAAGCTGTATAGAAAAAATTTGAGATTTTAGGTCCTCTGAAATTGATTTTGATGCAATCTGAGAGGTGAAATCATGCCTAAAACTGAATTTGTTTTACAAATATTTCAGGGCAGACACTTGTCTGCTAGCTAATGCACTTCTTATGGTCCACCTATGTATTATATCTGGTTCCATAACTATCCACCATCCCCCTCACAATTCCACTAGCCTTTATTAAGAAACAAAGAGCTACGTACCACAGTCAAGTACTCTTTGCTTCTTTACGGAGCCTGATGGAATTGTGAGGGGGATAGTGGATGGTAAAATGATAGTGAATTCTCTTCATATATAGTACTCACCAACCCTAAAACTGGAGTAACCACTCAGAGGTTATTTTAACTGAGTAGATTTTGCAGCTATAGAATATCACTTTTAGCCCACAATGCTGGTGCATGGAACTAAATGCAAGATGAACACATTCACAACAGCTAGCCAAAACTTGCTTGCTTGCCAGATTGCTCAGAATATGTTTATTTCGGAGGTGTCACAACCACTAGTCACTTGGACCATGTCTGAGACAATGCTCTTATGCTAGTACACTGACTAGTGTGGGCAGGGCTAAAAATCATTGTGTACAAATGCTTGCAATAAACTGTCAGATGAGTGCTACCCCAGTCACTGTGCATAGAGCAGTAGATATCTTGAGGTGTATTGGCTACCCAAGAGAACCCAACTTTGGGCCTGTTTTATACTTTTATTACTGAGCCCAACATGCTATATAGAGGGCAGCGAACTGCACAATTTATTTCCCTCATAGCTGCAGGAATACATACTATGCCACCATCCTCAATGACTTGAACTGGTTGCCATGCACTCTCCACTCGCCGCAAGATGCAAAAGCTCAAGGTCTGTTACAACATCTTAAATGATTTTTCTTGCATTCCATCAACCTCATTCACACTTCATCCCAGACCCTCACCACGCCACCCACATAATAGAATTATTTTTATGCCACTCATAAAAACTGTAGCTCACAAATCTTCCTTTTTCATTGATGTAATTTACCTATGGAATATACTTCCACTTACGGTTGTTAGTAGTCAGTCACCCTCATCTTTTAAATCTGCTCTGCAGAACTATGTGTACACTCACTCCCTTTCCTTGTAATCTTTTGTTATCTCACCCTAGCAACTTTTGCTGTCTTTTGATTTGTTTGCTGTTACTCTACCTATCTTTTTTTGTTTTGGGGAAGGTCACCTTTACTAGCCATTGAGCTATCTCACCAACCCTTATGCATCCTTTGCATTAATATTTTCATTAAAAAAAAATTAAAAAATAAAAACCTCCACCATATTCTAGACTGTACTCAATACCATACCGAAAACCATGCTTACTTGTTTTCTTTCTCTCGATACGAAGGATACTTCATGAAGCAGCTAGTGACTAGTCTGTGCACTGTAAAAACAGATTGGTTGTTTTAACTGGAGAGTGGTTACCCTGGTTGCATGGTTTACTTTGGTACTATAGGCCAATTGTATAAGACAACCAGTTTCCTTGTTGTTTCCTCCTCTCTTCTTCATTCTGAAATTAGGAAAAGTGGAGGAAATGACAAGGAAACTACTTCTCTGGTTGTTCTTTACAATTACCAAACTAAGACATGAAATCAGGGTAACCACTCTGTGGTTAAAACAACCAATCTGTTTTTACAGTGTGATACAAGCATATTGGCGCATGACCAATATTTATTGGGGCGAGCCTGAGCGAGCCCCACACTAGCGGGACTGCATTGCGGAAGTGTGTTTACGTACGTACGTGCTTGCTTGCGGCCATATACCGTAAATTTTAAATGAGCGCATTTAAATATTTCACGAAGACTGAATGAACGTCGGATACTCGGTGAAGGACTAGAACGCAGCGTCGACGTGAAAGCAACTCAGAGCGAAGACGACTCAAGTTAACGCACGAATGGCAACTGCGGACCGTGACAGACAAGGGCAGGCTACTCACAGACGGTACAAATTACGCCCAGTAGAGTTTAGGTCGCTTGAGGAAGGGCCATGCATAATCAACACTCATAATTAAGCTCCAGAGATTCAGTTCATGACTTCAGTGTGAAGTTTAGTCCAAGTTTGTGTGTAGCCGTAGTAGCTTCCTTGACCTGAGAAATGACTGCAATTTGGCAACATGTATGATCATCTATATCTGGTGACAACTAAGTGCTTGGCTGCATGAAGTTTTGCTTACCACGTGCGCTCATGGAACAGCAGACGTGACAAACCCTGCTGTTTTGCATGGTTTTGTGTGCCATGAAATCAGCAATGTATTGCTCGCTCAGGCTCGCCCCACGATGATATCATCTTACTAGTCTTACGTCTAACTCTGTATGGGAAGCCTTACAGCTGCGCGTAGTTTATTGAAAGCCGTATCGTGGCGCACAGTACGCCATATGTTGGGATGACCCCGAAAAAAATGGCGGCCACATTAAAAGTGCACAAATCACACGCTCGAAATGTGTACGTTAGATTAGTCAAAGGCCTCCATGAGCCAGATCAGACATTACCGAGTGCTTCCACGAGCGATGGGACCGTTAACTTTGCTGGATGGCATCGCTGAAGTACCAGACGGTCTGACCAGCAAGTCGCTAAAACTGCAAATCAGGCTGGTCAGTGCAAATTTTGACTGGGACAATTCGGGCATGATTTACGTAGCATCCCGAGTTTCTTCTGGTTGTTCTTTAGTACAGTATATTATTTCTTATACTTGAGGGAGTCTGAGATGGTCCAGATGTCTTCAGCTAGTTCAAGTTATCTGTAGAGGTTTCACTGCAGTGTTCTTTCTGTTTACCAGAACTCTTGTCTGCAGCAGATACCAAACTCAACTCAACAGCTTCCGCAAACAGTGAGTCTGGCATCTACTATCACCCAAAATAGAAAGTAAATTAGAGGATAGAGAAGCAATGGTAGTACTTCTTTTAGACCTTGCTGATGAACTGATGGTTGACACAACCCTTGTTCTTGTCGTAAAGTTCTCCTGCACATTACAAATGCTATGGTGCCAAATGAGACAAATGTGATCAAACAAACTAAAAATGAAGGACCGTATGAAAACACCAACATCAATGTCAGTCCCACACCATCGTATTCACAATAACTTTTCACTGATGGGTTTATCCAGCACTCTCCTCCTGATAAGCCATATATGTTCTTGCCGATGACAAAAGGGACCCAGTTGAATAAGAAAGGTAACACTAGTATCCTCAGTACTATCCTGACAGCAAGACCATACATTTCATGCTTCCTTCTAACATCGTGAGCACTGTATTTAAACATAACCAGATAAATAACTATCCAGCAAATTATTAACAACTCCATCCAATCAGCAACAATACTCAAGAACCCAGCAGCAGCACAAAGACCATCAAGGTCTTCCCTTGTAGCCACAACAGTGCCATTATAGTACACTGGCATTGCCTCAAGTATTGACACAATCGCATGAAATAGTACTGCAATTATCAGATAGAGAGTGAGGCGATGGACGAACTTCTTATACCCTTTTGAAACAAGGATGCAGATAATGGCTGAAACGCAAGCCAGAAGACCAGCAGACGAAATGCAGATAGTTATCATTTGCCAGAACTCAAACTCCTCTGCACTCCACTTGAGGCAGAAGTTTCCGTTTGTGTTGTTAGACAGATCGAATTCGCCATTTCCAACTTCCTTCATCTTGGTCAACACTTGACCAGGGTAGCGTAGGGTGTATCCCCGGGGTCACTAAGTTCACCCGGCCGGCCAACTCCACGTGGTGACGTCATAAACTGTAATGTACGCATTGCACGCGCGGAGCGCCATAGAACTGGTGCAGTACACATATTATAGTCTCGCAAGCCACACCTCTCTGCGAAGGGTAAGACTTGCAGCATTTGCTCCTCAAGTCGAGTTTGAGTTGCTGAAGGGCATGCAGCAACAAAGCAACAGTTGGATAAGACATCAGGTAGTCTGTTTTGTGTTCAACAACTTAATTTGTAGCGAGAAAATTATGCTGGACTCATGTAAAAAAGGATTTTAATATTGAATACTGTGCTCAGGCTCGTCCCTAGCTTGTGAGCTAACCTGTTACCTACTAAGACCAAGAGTTTATTCATGTCATTTCAGCCTGCTAAGACCAAGGGGTAGTCACTTACATGCCGCCAATTCAAGCGTTTGGGACCGGGATCAAGGTTTTGATTGGCAAAAAGTGTGCTTAATCGCTTGATTGTTCCCTTCTGAGGCTCTTGAGTGGTTGATTTTCAAAGGGTCAAAGGTCAAATTGGTGCATTCTTGATCCATTGATTTTAGCAGTTCAGAGATCACCTTGATCCCTTAATCAGCCCCCAAAAGGGGCTTTGATCACTTGATTCAATTTTGATCCCGGTCACAAACGCTTCTACACAGGAAATATGAGTGACTACCCCTTGTAAGACTAAGGTCCCAGTTAGACAGGATTCCTCATGTTTTTGTGGGTTACTATGACAAAGTGCAGCCTCCTTCCCAGACTCTCCAACTTGATTTATCACAAGCCTATTAGTGGAGCCAGGAAATGAGTTAGGCTAACTCAGGGGATGTAGTCATGTACCCATCATTGGTTGTTTGCTGTTCCAGAGCAGAAACTGCAAGCAGCATATTAAAAGTTGGATAGAAACGAGGATTAGCATCAGGCTTATGCTAGTTTAAACGTCTGTGAAGCAATTTGACACACACTGTACCCCAAACGAGAACATAGTCATGGAAACTGGCTTTTGTGATAGGGAGGAGCAAGGTAAACTTAAAGATGCTAAATGTTCTTCCAGTTTGAATGTAAGCAAACGTGCAAGAGTGCCTCAGATGGATATTGTGATGTAGCTCTCTGGTCCAGGTTGTTGTTTAATAACCCTATAGTTATGTAGCCTACCCCCTGAATCTGTGCAATAGATATGTACCATTTGTGACAGATGTTATCATTCACTGTATTTATGCAGCGACAACCACACCTAAGGTGTTGAATATAGATGGTAACATTCTGTTACTACTATAGATAGTGAAAAAAAATGTTGATTCTGTCCCACTGAACACACTATCTCTTCGCATGACAACAGAGTATACCATATATCTACTATATGTCTGATAGTAAATTTCTCAAAATATTGGTACAATCAGTGGTTCCTGAAGAACAACAAAGATGAAGACCTATAAGTCTTACTGGTGCTAACAGCATCATCGTAGCCTGGGTGTGGCCACGCAAGACTATGCTCTTAGGTAAGTACTATTAAACTTGGAGCACCATCAGGCCTGTGTCAGTCCTGAACCTTGCAAAGCTGAGCTATTGCCACTGTATTGCTACATGCTAATACCTATGCAGCACAAAATGCCTTCTGTGTGGACAAGAGACACAAAAAGCACTACACTTGGACAGCACATCAAGCTCCACATCAAGCTCTACATCAGTCCAAATATCAGTCCATAGTTCAGTCCAGAGTCTAGCAACGAAATTAAACTCCAGTTGGACAAAAAGTCTTCATACATTGTTTCCAAATATATTATTAAACAGAAATTAGGATATGTAACATAATGAAAAATTGGAATATGCACCAGTCCACTGTGTTATGTAGCACTGTACTGGTGCATATCCTGGTCTCAAAATCTTCCCTTTTTTGTGAAAATCCACCTGAAGGAGGCAGGAGCAGAGCTACACCTTTTCAACACACCTGGTTACTAGGCTATTAAAATGTTAACTGTTTTCTGTGACCTGCTAACTAACAAAGCTAGGGAATTATTAGTCTATCAAGCCAGACCATCTCTCACCCTCCAGAAAAGTGCACTTTTCTGGAGGGTGAGAGATGGGCTGGCAGATGGGTTGACTTGATGGACTAGGGAATTTATGTGAGAAGAATATAGCTTGCACAACCTGCAAAGTGATCAACTGCATGCCGGAGTAACAGAATGAAGTATGTGGAAGATTATAGAATACATGACATACATACAATATTAAATGGTTCGAAACTCACTAGCTAGCTGTCATAACGTACATAACAATTTGGTTTTGAGGAGGGGGGAGGGGCAGTGATCCTTTGGCTGACCTCAGCACAGTATACTTCTCAGGGATACCAACTGCCCTCAACTCAGACAGTCTCCTCTGATCTCATCCAGCTTCTTGCATGCGTCTGAGAGAAATAAGACTTAGTGGAAAAATTGCATGTGTGACAAAGTGAAAAACTGACCAGCCAGGTGTGAGACTGAGGATTCAGTACCACTTGTACTGTAATAGAGAGGATTGTGAGGCAGTGTTGTTTTAGTTAGCTAATACTAATACTAAAATGTACTAGTAATCATGATTTTGCTAATTAGTTGTAAAACTAGCTGTACATATCTTAGAATTAATTAAAACTAGAAGCAAGTGTGGGGGTTAATTAAGCATGTGTGATGAGGAGCTTGTACACATGTACAAAATTATAAACACTGTGTCTAGAGTACCGGTAATGAAAATTGACTTCTAGGGAAGATAGCTCCTGATGACAAACTCCAATTTTAACTAGCATAAGTTGATAGAGCATTAAAAGTGCTAGTAAATGATAGCCATTTTGTTAGGCTGTGCCTTATATTGTTATAAAAGCAAATACAAACACTTAACATACCGGTACCGCTACTTTAAGATATTGCAAAGTGAATTTTACTAGCTACAGTGTCTGTACTAAACATTTTGCTGACAATATTAACTTGTAGGTCTTGTAGTGCTCTATCTACTATTTGAACTTATAATCATTGTGTGTTCAATGTTCACATTACGGGTACTTTAGACACAGAGAATCAAAATGTTTCTTAATGGTTGTTATTACTAAAACTGGTGGATCAGTGCTTTGGGCATAATTATTAATTGGCAAAACTAGAAGTGCTGTTGGCAAAATTAGAGAAAGGAAAACTAAAAGCAGCACTAATGTGAGGGCTCATGGTTGTATGGTGCATGGTCATAGCTCAGTGGTCACAGCAGTGGTAGCTCAAGCACTGAGTTTGATCCCCAGTGACTACTAGTTTGGCTTCTATTTCTCCCCATATACAGTGGCGGATCTAGAAATTTAGAAAGGGGGGTTCCGTCACCCGCGCGCCGGAAATTTTTGGGTTGTCACGCCCACTTTCGTCACGTGAACGCAATAAAATAAATATAGCTGGAAGGCCGAACCGAGGGGTCCGTCACAAAAGAAATCTCGTACACTGTCCGACAGTGTTGTTTTAGTTAACTATAACTTTAACTAAATACTATGGCCTTTTTAAAATTTAGTTAACCAAAACTACAACTAACTAAAATGTTTTGCTAAGCTAGGAACTATAACTAAAATATCCAAGAACATACAAGAAGAAACCTGTCAGCAGAAATCCAAACTCAAATCTAGAAATCCACTCTGAAATCCGAAATCCACGTGAAATCCAGTGGATTTCGAAATCTCGTACGCCGAGGCGCGCCGTGGCGGACCCCTCGGGCCGAACTGAATATCTCGAAGCAACTCTAGGCCTAGTCAAACGTCTGGAGATCAGTAAGGAACTGATACGTGAGTGTGTAACTGTTCCTGGTTGTTGTTGCTGCATGCCACTGCTGCATAATCATTTGATGGACTCGTGCAGTTATGTACGCAAAATACATTACTAGCCGCCAAAGGGGGGTGCATTTGCACCCCCCCTTACCCCCCCTAAATCCGCCACTGATATATATACCATCAATCTACAGAACACATGTATTAAGCAAGATGCTAGCCTCATTCTCAGGCCTTCCCACTTTTGCATACTGCAAGCAGTCAAAAAACTGAAGGTCTGGGAATGAAGCTAGCAAGATGGTTTAAAGCAGGTGGTAGGGTAGTCAAGTTAGTCAGGCCTTCAAATCTGGGACTATGAAATTTGGAATGAAATAAGATCTAAAGTCTGTGTGCATGTGAACTGTTAGGTTGTTGGCTATGTGAGGATGAAAAGACAATAACTATTGTATTTGAAAAGCAAAATATCTTACTGCTCACCCCTGATCAATCATTGCATGCAGGACAACACTTCAATGGTTTGTGAAGTACTATGTGCACTTACTGCATGAAGCCTCATGAAAGCCATTTTCTCTTCCTCCTCTCTCACCTGCTTTTGCACTTCATCCGCATGGGCATGATGTCGTAATGCCCTCTTGGCCTGTTTAGCTTTATTCTGTCCCATTAGCTCATGCTACACACAGTGAGGTGTGTGTGTGTGGGGGGGGGGGGGGGGGGGTATGGGTGCAGAGGGTCATGGACACTGTTGGATGGGAAAAGAGGAGAGAGACGGTGTGAAATAATGACAGAAAGTGATTATATTCAACATACCTTAATAAGCATATTGTAAGAATCTCTTAGGAATGAAATGTGTACATTGTTGGTATGTACAATACATGTGTGCAATTGAATAGGAAAGGACAGTCAACTCACTTGAGATCTTACAGCTTGGTCACGCTGGGCTTGCATGGCCAGAAGTCAGGAGGTAGGGAGGAATGGGACCTGACAGTTAACAGTGTGCTCCTCTCCTATGACAGGGACTTTGGAGGCATGGCTACATATGGTGTTCAGATCAGTGGACCCTTCCAGACTGCATCTACTGCCGCCGCAGAGGCGAGGGGTCCGTCACGAAAGAAATTTCGTACACCGTCGGCAGAAATCCAAACTGAAATCCAGAAATCCAAACTGAAATCCAGCAATCCACTGTGAATCCAGAAATCCAGAAATCCACTGTGAAATCCAGAAATCCAATCTGAAATCCAGAAATCCAATCTGAAATCCAGAAATCCAATCTGAAATCCACTCTGAAATCCGGAAATCCACTGTAAAATCAGGAAATCCAATTCAGGATTCTATTAAAATACTCCGCAAATATCCGTACACTTTACATTAATTACACTACAAGGACGTGCACGTGCACCAATTTTCTATGACGCATAGAATGTCTACAGTCCCGGAGTGGGTTTTCTAAGACTTAATGTGATTGGTCAGAAGGGATGATGTCATTATGATGTCATTAATAATCATAGATACAAGCAACAAAAGTCACAGAAACACGAGAAACACAAGAAACACCCACACACAGTATAGGCCTGAGAAACACGAGAAATGCGAGAAACACGAGAAACACGAGAAACACAAGAAACACCCACACATAGTATAGGCCTGAGAAACGCGAGAAACACAAGAAACCCCAGAAACACACACACACAGAGTATAATCCTGAGAAGCATTAAAACAAACAAACATAAACTTGAGAAACATGAGAAGCACCATTAGCAGACCCAACAGTAAAATAGCAAGAAGGGAGGAGGGTGGGGCTGCTGGTTGGTTTAGATTTAGTGTTTAGGCTAAGGGTAAGGGTTAGGGTTAGGGTTAGGGTTAGGATTAAGGCTAGGGCCAAGATTAAGTTACAGGTTGTGTTTTTCTTGTGTTTCTTGTGTTTCTTGGGTGTGTCGTGTTTCTCGGGTTTGTCGTGTTTCTCGGGTTTCTTGTGTTTCTCGGGTTTCTCATTTCTTGTGTTTCTCGTGTTTCTCAGGTTTCTTGTGTTTCTCGTGTTTCTCGCGTTTCTTGTGTTTCTTGTGTTTCTTGGGTTTGTCGTGTTTCTTGGGTTTCTTGTGTTTCTCGGGTTTCTCACATTTCTTGTGTTTCTCGTGTTTCTCAGGTTTCTTGTGTTTCTCGTGTTTCTCGCGTTTCTTGTGTTTTTTGGATTTCTTGTGTTTCTCGTGTTTCTTGTGTTTCTCGTGTTTCTCGTGTTTCTCGCATTTCTTGTGTTTCTTGTGTTTCTCGTGTTTCTTGTGTTTCTCGTGTTTCTCGTGTTTCTCGTGTTTCTCGGGTTTCTTGTGTTTCTCGTGTTTCTTGTATTTCTCGTGTTTCTTGTGTTTCTCGTGTTTCTCGTGTTTCTCGGGTTTCTTGTGTTTCTCATGTTTCTCGGGTTTGTTGTGTTTCTCGTGTTTCTCGTGTTTCTTGGGTTTCTCGTGTTTCTTGTGTTTCTCGTGTTTCTTGTGTTTCTCGGGTTTCTCGTGTTTCTCGTGTTTCTTGTGTTTCTCGGGTTTCTTGTGTTTCTTGTGTTTCTCGGGTTTCTCGGGTTTCTTGTGTTTCTTGTGTTTCTCGGGTTTCTCGGGTTTCTCGGGTTTCTCGGGTTTCTTGTGTTTCTCGGGTTTCTTGTGTTTCCGGCATGTGTTTCATGTGTTTGCTGTGTTTGAATTTTACAGGTAGACTGTTGGTTGACCAATCAAATTACAGCTTAGAAAGGTCACGTGCATGTCACACTTTAGCTGTTTTGACCAATCAGGAGAGACCTTAGAAAAGGTACCCGGGATGGGCTCTAGAATGTCACCACAATGAATGACCTTTGTACCCGGCCGATCTTCGCGGTCGGGTACAAAGGTCATTCTTCCAAGGTGATGTAATTACAAACTGCAAATGTCAGATGTATTATGTATGATTGCAGTATGGTATGACAATCAACGAACACGCAGTATGCGTATGAATATGTATGACAATCAACGAACACGCAGTATGCGTATGAATATGTATGACAATCAACGAACACGCTGCCTATGCGCTATGTAGCGGTGAAGTGCCTGTGACATTGTATTGTTAATAGCATATAGGCTGAGAAGAATGTGGTTCATGATTGTTCATGAGTATATTTCAAATGAAATCCAGAAATCCGCTTTGAAATCCAGAAATCCGCTTGAAATCCAGAAATCCACTTTGAAATCCAGAAATCCATTCTGAAATCCGAAATCCACGTGAAATCCAGTGGATTTCGAAATCTCGTACGCCAAGGCGCGCCGTGGCGGACCCCTCCGAGGCGCAGAGGAGGTCTCAACCCGCTTATCTTCCATCTCCCTTCTACCGGTAAATAGAAGCAGCAGCAAATTTCTCAGGCTGTCAGTTATCTAATAGCGGACCAATTCCTGGAAAATTGGTCCGCCGGACAATAAGCAAAAAAAGGTGCTTGAGTTGCAAATAGTGGATGGTGTGCTTTAATTAGAACTTGATAGCGCACTGACTCGACTAGTCTCGCGTGGCCACACCCCGTTCCGCAAGAGAGGGAAGGGGTCTGGTAACTTCCGTTACAGCAGTTTGTTGCCCCGCACTGTGGAGTGCGTTCCAATCACAGCGCAGTATTCGGTCACATGAGTGCTGTTATCACAACTTCAATAGGAAATTACAAGTGTGAAACAAACTGTGAAACCACAAGCACCTGCTTTGTCGGTCTTCGCGAGATAATTATCAGCCTTAGCGCTTGCGCAATGCGAGTAAATGAAATTCCTGTGCTACGAGCGGCTGCAACGTTAACGAAGGTTACCAGACCCCTTCCCTCTCTTGCGGAACGGGGTGTGGCCACGCGAGACTACGACTCGACATACCAGTGCAACAGCCTAGTTTCGTTTGAGAATATTCCAAGCACGTTGAGAGTTACCTGGGCGCACCCTTCCTTGATTTTGCAGTCGTGTGATATTCTCCTGTTTGAGAAGGAAGGTCTGAAGCACGCGTCTGTAACTGGCGCGCGGGACCGATTCAATCGGCGGACTGTATTTTTCAACGAAAATTTGGGTCCGGGGGACTGTCACGTAGTATTTGGACCCCCGTAGTAATCGGACCCCCCTAACAAGCACGCGCGCAACGCGTTGGTTGGTCAGTTCACTGTCTTTCTGGGATGATTGTGCAAGTCTGTCAATCTAAGGTGAGAATACAAAGGTGGGTAGAGTTACAAAATGCGAAAAGGACAACGAGAGGAAAGAGATCGCTACCAGACTACCAAGGATCGAGACAAGTCTCGCAAGCCAGACCCACTTCCGCAAAAAGGGAAGAGTCTGGTGAACTGGACACGGCTTCACGGTATGCACAGTTCACCAGATGCTTCCCTTTTTTGCGAAAGTGGGTCTGGCTTGCGAGACTATAGAGCGGCTGCAAGGGGTGTGGCCTAAAATTATTCCTGTTGCTATGGAGATGCCAATTTTTTATGGCAATTTTAGTAGCCTAAATTACCCAAATCTGAAAGATGAAAGTCTTGGACCTTATGGTTGATTTTATAAAAATGTCCAAAGTTCGGTCCTTATGTATGGAGTTCTATGGCGCATGGCAAGAAGTTGCCATGCGCCATAGAACTCCATACATAAGGACCGAACTTTGGACATTTTTATAAAATCAATGGTAAGTCTCAAAATGTCCATACTGCAGATTTGTGTTACTTGGGCTTCCAAGATTACCTTTTAAAATTTGCAGCTCTGTAGCATCAAAATTAAGGGAAGCCACGCCCCCTGTGACGTCACACGCAGCCGCTCTATAGATCGAGACGAGGAAAGAGACGGTAAACAGCAAGAGATTGTGGAGAAGATGAGGCTGAGAGTGTACTAGTTGTATACCATGTCTCATGTGTGAATGCATGTGTTCAACTGTACGTGACTCTCATGCTTCCTGGTTTTGTAACGTTGTTTATATTGTTAGATCTTCAATTGGTGTATCATTGTAGTTTCATGCCAAAATTCGACTTCCAGCAGGTCCAAATATCTGGAATAATGCTTAGAGTACTGGGGGTCCAAATACTTCGAAGTAGTTGGACCCGGGGGGGGGGGGGGGGGGGGAACTATTTCAGGGGGGTCCATTTTTCCAGGACCAAAATTCTGGTGACGTGTCGCCATTTTACTTGAGAACCAGGAAGTCAGCTAGTAAGATAGCAACTGTCAGGTGTCTCTCTGAACTCTGCATTCGGTGATTGTACCTAAAGTCAATTGCTTTACTCTGAGTTTCAACAATCTTGTTCCTGTCTGCAGTGTTCCGACATATCCTGTTCCTGTCTGCAGTGCTCACCTATCTTGTTTCTGTCTGCAGTGCTCACCTATCTTGAAAGGTACATTTAATTTTGTGCACTAGTACATTAACTTTAATTTAATTGTGCACACAACTACCAGTCACATATTTTGTCTATGACTCTTCCAGTGAGAGCCTGACTACAAGAGACTTCAGTTCTGATCTCTGTCTCTGAACAAGGAGGGTCACTCCTGTATGCCCTGTGGTCAAGTGCTAGCTGCTTGCGAGTCTCGCAAGCAAGACCCAACTTGACCAATCCTAGCACAGATCGCTTTCAGTATCACGCACGGGGAAGGAAGGGTCTGGTCTCGCTTGGTAGGTTTCCATGTGCTACGTCGTGATTGCCGCGTAGACAATCTGATTGGCTACGGTCACATGCCTTTAAGCTAACCTCGACGTGTGAAACCGCTGAATCGGAAGACCGTGGTGGCTAAGTTCGTTACCCACACTAGCGCTTATATAACATGCACCTATGGCTTTTCTGCATTTAATATCAGACCTACCAAGTCTCACGCTTTGCAGGTCACTCTCACGCTCAGATACACAAATCTCAAGCCTCTTCCAATGCGTGCCAGTGCCTGCACCAAACCACACCCTTTTGTATGTGCTTCGTACAAAGAACACTGTGCAAAGCTAGAACTGAGCACAATGAAAGGCACTGCTCTACAGAACAAGTTCTGTAATATCATAATTTTATAGATGCTTTCACGATTGAGGTGTGATGGAATTTTGCTAATTATATTCAAAGCGATAACAGGAAGTTCTGGTCACGCCCCTTGGTGGGAAGGAAAGTGCGGGACTGTTGTCACTACATGGCATATGGGAGTGACCCCCGTTTTGTCTGACCAGCTAAAAATGTGAATAGAAGCTATCAGAATAAAAGACACACCTCGTGATTTTGATATGATTACCAATTTCATACCCCACAATTGTGGGACAAGAGTTACACAAGTAAACAGTATCTACTAACAGTCGTTTTACTGTTTGTGAGTTTTGTCAATGTTAGAACACACACAGTCTTTTTTAACCCTCAAATTGGTATACTTATCAGGGCTGGTATAAAATACTTTTCTGCAGTCTCATTCCAGTACATGATGGCTCAGTCCCCAGGATTTACTGTCATCGTGGCAGCACTGCTCATTATATGAATACAGTCAAGAGTCACTTAGTTCCACTCAACACCAGTCATGAGAGTGTGCATGACATTGATCAGAAGGTGAAATATGTAGCAAGGGTGCTATGTGATGCTGCTGAGAAAACTCTTCCTCTTATTCAACCCAGAAAGCCACGGAGGTGGAAGGATGATACTCTGACTACCTTATGTGCACAGAGCAGATCAGCTCGTAGAGCATGCAAGGATGCTGGCTGTCCATCTGAAGGACCGCTCTTTGAGGAAAAAGGCAGATTACGCAGGGCTGTAAGGAGGAGGGTCAGATTTTGTGCAGCTAAGGCTGAAAGGATGAGGATTCAGAGGAGAGATAAGATGTTCGCAGCTGGAGCAAGGAGTCGTTTCAAACTGCCTGGTAGGAAGAACAACAGATGCTCAAAGTTGATAGTGGATGGGGAAGTCATCAGCAGTCCACAGTCTCTGATGTAAGTATGGGCTCAGTATTTCAGGAACCTGGCCAAGTCGAAGGTGGGTGAATCTCCTGGGCTGCAGGAGTTACAACAGACAGGGGATGCCTTTTGGCTATTCAGTCACTGGGTATGGAGGATCATCTTCTGGATTCTTCTTTCACAGCGGAAGAAGTGGGTTTTGCCATCAGGAAACTGAAGAGAAGATCCTCTGCTGGTGAATTCTAAGGGCAGGATGAGCATGAGGTGGCAGTGGGTGTGACACAGTACACATTCTCAGCAGAGCAGTAGGAGAGGGTGCTAATCAACAATCTCTCCAGATCGCCTAGCTTAGTCCCAGTCAATCCTCTGAGACACTGCACCCTCCATGTGATCCTCCTGACAGGGTGCATACATCATATCCACAAGCAGAGGAAGATGATCAGAGGTATTAAGGTCATCCACAGAGAGAATGCAACAACCTGACATCAGAGAGGTAGCCTCGGCATCAGCAAGGATATAGTCAACTGTTGTTTGCACATCACCGCTCATGTAGGTAAAGCTGGGGCCAGAGGACTAACTGCCAACAGACACAGTACTCAAGTTACAATGCTCCATCACCTCACTCACCAGAACACCTTGCACATTTGGGTCACCCAGTCCCTTCACTCCCCCCAATGAGCCAAGGTGTGCATTGAAATCCCCCAGAACGACAACAGGACCAAGTAAAGAAAATTCACTGATAACTCTCTCAAGTTCATCAGGTGATCCTGATCTGAGCATGGCATATATACACCAATACAGAATGTACGCGCACATGCGTATGTGAAGTAGCTTGTAGCTCGATACAGACGCAACGTAGCCAGCTCTAAACCCAACGGTTAGCCCCTAAACCCTAACCCTAACCCCCAACCCTAACATAACCCTAACCCTAAGCTCTAACCTAAACCCTAAACTAAATTGTCCGACTGCCGGACCAATAGCCACTTCATTTTGGAAAAGCTAGCTCCAGAGTTGAAGACCGAGACCGCTAAGAGATGATCGACACCAGCTTCTCACGAAGAGGTTTGTTGTTGACCCCCCTTGCTTTTAGCTAGTCTCGTTCCCAGACCTGACCAACCGCAGCGTTCATTGCTTACAGTATGAACACGCGGAAGGAAGGTATGGGGAATGGCCTTCAATACTAGCGGATCTGCGCCAGCATTCCGGCACACCTAATTATTAGGTTACTGTGACCACTAATTACATTTCACATGTAATGAATATGGATAGTGCCGTCATGGTGGGTGCGATCTAGTTCTCTGTTCAGAAGCTAGGCTTTACTAGTCTGAAACTCCAACAGGAAGAGGTGGCGAAGGAGTTCCTAGGAGGCCATGATGTGTTCACTTGCCTGCCGACGGGGTATGGTAAGTTTGTGCTTTGCTAGCCTCATTCCCAGGCCCTCCTCCGCTTATTGTCTTGGTGGAAAGCCTGGGAACGAGGCTAGTGCATGTATGCTGCCATTCGCCTTCGACTTCGAGTGGCCACACTACACAAGCACGCTCGACTGTTGTCTGTGTCTCACCCTTGCTTCCAGGGCTTCTCACCTACTTAACGCAATCCTAGCCTCGTTCCCAGGCCGTTCCCGCCTCCAGTTTTCGATCGCTTGCAATTGCAGTATTTTTATACTGCAAGTGATCAAAAACTGGAGGTGGGAACGGCCTGGGAATGGGATGGCATAAGTTCACACCATTTGAAACGGTTACGTCATAATTGCATCATTTTGAATGTGTGCCACACCCTCTGGGTACTTAGAAGAAATTATGGCCATGATGACAGCAGAGTTTTGATAAAACAGAACGACTCCAGCAAGACTCCAGATTGAAAGAGACTCCATCCGTCAGGTGATTGTTAACAACAATCAACTTCAACCTATCTGGCTAGGCATGAAGGCACTGCCACTGAAGTGAACAAGAAATCAGTAATGAGAATCATAATTTTGCCACCATTCTGTTGTCTCCACTAGAAGTATTAACTGCCAGTAACAACGATAGGGTGCACTTGTACAGTCTAGTATATTTCAGCATCCTGGTATTAAAATCGCAAGGAAAAGGTTTGTGAAGCAATCAGAACTTCAAGCTTATGCTGTTGACTGTCTGACAGTAGAAATGGCCCGAAGACTATGAGTCAGGACAGATGCCAACAAGACCGCAGCTTCAAGTATGAACCACGATGCCATATCCCTTCAACCTATGACATCATGGACAATTATAAAGACTAATGTATAGTAGCTATCATGATGACACCACATAGTGGAGAAACGGATTCACTTGAGGTGGTAGTGGATGTAATTATGTCAACTAAGTATACACCATTTCTAACCTCATATATGACTAAGAGCCTGGGCACCAGGCTAAAACTCATCTGTGATGGGATAATGATACCTGAGTTAAAGACCTTATGTCAATGTGATCAACACTGATCATACAACAAAAATGTTTTGATATACAAAGGTCTAGATGCACATGATTGTGAATGATGTACAACTGTATGCCACTCTAGTTGAAGTAGCCTCGGATCTTCCCATTTTGATCACTTCTTGTGTCATACCGTAAATGCTGGAATGGGGGAAGGTCTGGGAATGAGTAGGAACAAGGCTATGGTTGACAGTTGTTTAAATTGTCAGGTCACGCATACAATTTAGTTGCGTCCATCCTCCCTCATTGAGTCACCTCTCTTCTGTGAAATCTATTATCGGACTCAATGCATCAGTGATTTCTTACAAGGCCTGGTAACTAGCAATATTTTCAGTGGGCCAAGAACTTGCTCTTTTCTGGCAGTGACTTCTAGTGGAGACAACAGAACGGTGGCAAATGATTCTTATTACTGATTTCTTGACTCTTGTTCACTTCAGTGGCGGTGCCTTCACGCCTAGCCAGATAGGTTGAAGTTCTTTGTACGGTTAACAATCACCTGATGGATGGAGTCTCTTTCAATATGCAGTCTTTGCTAGCGTTTATCAGAACTCTGCTGTCATCATGGCCATTCGTCTAAGTACACAGAGGGTGTGGCACACATTCAAAATGATGCAATTATGACGTAACCATTTCAAACGGCGTGAACTCTGTCCTTTTTGGCCCCCGGGGGTTGTACTAATACGCACGCGCGCGAACTGTGGAGCGTCCACAGACCATGCTCGTCCGTGCGCTCTGTGTGTCCAGGGGTATCTTCTGTCCAGTACAACTGTCCAATGTGAGTGCTATCTTGTGCGCGTAGGCGCGGGTGCCTATAGAGGGCCCAGTGCCAGCATGTGTCTGCTGTGATGTGCCTAGCTAGGGCATTTGCTAGGTGTGTCTGCATGCTGTATGCCAGGCCTAGGGTGCCCACTATGTCTACTTTACCTGCCCCAGTGTGCTTACTGTGCCCACTGTGCTTACTGTGCCCACTGTGCCTGCTCAATGTGCCTACTGCATGTACCCACTGTGCGCACTATGTCTACTGTGCCTGCCCCAGTGTGCTTACTGTGCACACTGTGCCCACTACAGTGTGCCTACTACATGCCTACTGTTGTAGTACCCCAGGGTGCTTACTGTGCCCAGTGTGCCTACTGTATCTACTGCACGCGTACCTGGCCAGTGTGATACTGTGCCCACTGTACAGTGTGCATATAGGCATACTGCTTCCAGTGTGCCTACTGTGCTCACTGTACCCAGTGTGCTTACTGTGCCGACCAGTGATGTATGGGGGCAGGGCAGGTATAGTTGAGTCCAGGCTAGTGAGGACTTGCTGCATATGTGGCATGCATTTGTGATGACATGTTCATGTGCTTCTACTAGCACCTGTACTTGCACATGGCACAAGTCATCATCATGCCAAGTTCACATGCAACATCACTATACTGCATGCTGGCTCGATCAGGCTCACCCCACAATGATGACAAAGCATTTTCTAGTAATGTTCATGGTTGTGGCTTCACGCCACTGCAGTAGTACTTTGTTCAAGTATATTCCATTGTAGCTGCTTGGTTGTCATGTCCCAGCACCTATAACACTTGATGAAAACTTAAAAGTACTGAAGCAATAGAATTGTGTGGTATAATACATACAATTTACAGAAGCTTTTAGCTTCAAGGCATCAGCCAATGTTGATTGCACAGTGTGAGATAGACAGCACACACATCACAAATCACTGAAGCCTGGTGTGTACTGGGGCTGCAGGAGTAGCCTCGACATGATGTCCTTTCCTCTCTGGTACACATCTTGGAAACTTGAACCAAAGAGATTGAAGCCTGCAAGAAGGACGCCATTGGCCTGTGTGGGAGAGATCCAGGTGTCTTCTTGGACAAAGAATCGAACACCAGGTTCATCGTAGCTGTTGTAGACACCTTCTCTCTCTCCAAGAGTGTGAGCCAGTGGGTAGTTGAGAAGGTCTGATGCCATACCTTTACCAAATGTGGTGACATTGAATGACATGCCAACACCATTAGGTGGAGGCTTGCTCTCTGGTGACTCTTCCCAGCATTTGTCAGGCTCTCCACAGGCAAGATATGTTGCTGCTTTGTACAGAGATGCATTGTACAGGCGATTGTAGACTGCAAACGTACCACCGCTGAAACGCCCATTTACTTCAACTAGGTCAATCCTACTGCCACGCTTCCACAGCTCGGTATGAATAAACGTGTTAGTGAGCTTGTAATTCTTTGCCACCCTTGCTGCGACCTCCTTCATCGCACATACAACATTGGCTGACTCCTGGGAGGGGGTAACGTACCCAAACACAGCTGGAGGAGAGTAGAATATCAAGTCGAACGAAGCCCACATGTGGTAGCTTCCTCCACCATCCACCCACCCATCAAGAAAGTGCTGTGAGGCTCCTTCTACAAGTTCTTCCACGACAGACACCTTGGAAGTGGCAAATGGATACTTGTGCTCATCGAGATAGGGCTTTAAAAGTGGGGTTAGTGAGTCAAACTGAGGACCAAGGCACCTGTGGTGGGTGGCAAGAGCTTCTTGCAGTTGGGATTTGTTGTATGCTTTGAATTGTATGAGGCCTCCTGTCAGAGATGTGGGCTTCACGTAGCAGGGGTACTTTGCCCAGCTGTCGATGTCCTCAATATCATTGCTGTCCACTGAGACACAACGATACCACAGCTTGGATGGCTCTGCCTTGCGCGAGTAGTATTTGTGCATGCAGATAAACTTGGACTCAAAACTTGATCCTATAAGCCCTGTCTCCTGGCACAGTGCTGCGGCAATGAGGGAAGAGTAGTCAGAAGAGAAGATCACCGCATCTATGTTGTGCTGGTCGACATACTCAATGGCACTCTCCAGACAGCCAAGAAAATCTTTGTACTGCAATGTCTCTTCATCCGAGGGAAGATAGTGGAACAGTTTCCACTGCTGTGGAGGCTCAAAGTAATGGAACTCATAGCCCTTCATTGAATCCTTGATTTTGGCAATGGCTTTGTAGTCAGACTTGCTTGGTACCAGTACAAGCACTTTCTTGACTCCCTCCATCAGTTACAGCACTGTCAAGGGAATGACAAACAGCACTATACAATAAAACACTTCATAAAGAAAATGCAATGCCACACCACTACATATAGTGAAACATGGGGTTCCCCTACATCATGTTTCACTCTTGCATGGTCTTAGCAGCTTCAATAAACTGATGCCTTTCAGTGCATGTGTATATTACGATGCACAATTATTGTGCATCTGTGTATTGATGCTTTCTTCTCAGTCCATGAAACCTTGTGTGATTGCTCAGATATTCCAGGGATGAAGCAGTTCACTGCATATGAGCATAGGTGCATGAACCAATGCCTGAAGGCTACGAGGGAACATCTGATATTATAATGCCAGTTAGTCTAGTGGGCTTATACCTTGTAGCTGTGCTTCAAACAGTTGTGGTAATGTCATCATAATAGCCAAGGTAGCTCTTGCTTCTACTTGTCCATTGCCATCTTTATGCAGAGGATGGAAGCTTCCCAGATTACTTGAATGAAACCCATCTCTGTCATATTCCAGCGCACCTTTTCTACCACATGCATCAGTGCAGACACTGTGACTACTTACCCCCATCATTCTATACTATACTTTTCACATGTAGCTAATACTAGCTATCAATACTCAAGGCCGTAGATAAGTGGGTGCTTGGGGTTGCTGAAGCACCCCCAAATTTTTGGCACTTGTATTTGAAGGATATAGCACATAGCCACAGCACACAACTGCTTATGATGTGTAGTGAAAGTTAGCACCCCCAAACTAAAAAACTTGTCTACGGCCCTGATACTGAGGGTAGACACAAGCAGATGGAAGAAGTTTCATCAAGTTGCTTCCACATAGATTGTCGCATCACTGTGGAACTGGTTTCATCTGACATACTAGAAGAGCTGTGTAAATTGCCAATGAGGTTGTGTGACATTCCATGGGAGGTGTCACATGCCACACATGGCCAAGGAAGTGCTAGAGGAGTTGTTTACTGGTTGTATGACCATGCATGTATTTCGGAGCTATCTACGGTATTAATATCCATGTAGCACTAAAAGACCTCAACCTAGTCCGCACAGTCTCTCCCTTATAACCCTGAATTGTTTTGATGCTGTTTTTATACTTTCTCATGGAATCCATGCGTTTTGCTATGGTACAATGTAGGCGTTCGTCATTACGCTCTCCATTTTGTGGCAAGTGCAGGTACGAGGACGAACATGTGAAACCTCTACCTACGTCTATCGGGCAGCAGAGCGGACGCATGTGAAGAGCGACAGAGCAGAGTTTCGAGAATCATTCGGCTTGGTTCATAGTTCAGTTCTTTGGTACATTCTACTTCGGGTAATAGTGCTCTTCCTCATCAGTAACTATAGCCTGGCTCCACTGACTAGTTAACTAACTCAGCAAAAGAAGCGAAAGGCTGTGGTGGCCAACCAGCAGTTCCTTCGGTCTTCTATTTTCGGTTTTCTTTAGTCCAACAGGGCCAGCAGCAAAGGGAACTTGACGCAAACGGGCGACAGTAGGTCTATACCTGTAATAATACACTGTAACAAAATTAATGTTACTGGAGAAACTTACTTCAGTGAAAGTAGACAGACGAGGGATGATTCTTGGGTCGATGCAGGATTCTCAGAGGGCCTCGGACTTGCTTCAGCGATTGTAGCGCCAAAATGAAGGATGGCTATATATAGATCTACGTCCTGTCGAGCATTCCTTCATTCGTCATAATAATTTGCGTGATACACGCAAGAACAACTATACAGTATTCAACTGCCATACGGAAGCACTGGCCGTGTTTAACCGGATTTTACACTTTGTCTTCCGATGAACCATAACCTTAGTTGATGACGCCAAACGGAACAAATGATATCAGTGCACACAGTACGGAGTATGTATCAACTCTTCCTGTTATGTACTCTTGGTATCATGGCAACTCAACCACAAGATTGGACAAGGTACCAGTACATGAGCCCTTTTCACAAGAAAGCGGGTAGTTTGGTTCCCAGACCCTTCCTGTATGGGCGGGGCGAGAGAGGGGAGTTAGGATTGTCAAATTTCTCGCCCCGCCCATACAGGAAGGGTCTGGGAACCAAACTATAAAGTGGGCACTCTGTTGCTTGTGATAATAATTATCAGGTGTGAGGTTTTCAGGAGCAAACAAGTCATCACTTCAAAGACTTCGATCAGAGCCTCACGTGTGAAGGAATGTTAAAGCGGTAGATAATTGCCGGAAGCACTACGGCCACGCCTCCTGGGGGCAAAAGTTCAACGCGTGTGTATAAACTGGCGAGATGGTGAAAAGCTGCTGCGTGTTTGGCTGTAAAAACTACGTTGGGAAGAAGGAGGGTCTTAGAATCTTTACATTTCCTCTTGCTGACAAAGAGAGGTGCGCCAAGTGGACAGCTGCAGTGAGAATGGGCTATTCCATTTTATAAGCATACACCCCCCTCAGAAGAGTGTTAATTACGTTGGGGGGGTAAATAATGGACAGAAATTAATGTGCCCAAGGGGGGTCCAGCTGAAATCACAAATTGTGTCCAGGGGGGTTTGGGCTGAAACCCAAATTGTGTCCTAGGGGGTCTGGGCCAAAGCACATAATGTGTCCAGGGGAGTCTGGGATGGAAAGAATAATGTGTCCAAGGGGGGCCAGCTCAAATCACGAATTGTGTCCCAGGGGGTTTGGGCTGAAACCCAAATTGCGTCCTAGGGGGTCTGGGCCAAAGCACATAATGTGTCCAGGAGTCTGGGATGGAAAAGATAATGTGTCCAGGGGGCCCCAGCTCAAATCACAAATTGTGTCCAGGGGGTTTGGGCTGAAACCCAAATTGTGTCCTAGGGGGTCTGGGCCAAAGCACATAATGTGTCCAGGGGAGTATGGAAGATAATGTGTTCTGCAGGATCAGGGATGGAACAGATAAATTATGTGTCCAAGGGAGTTTGGGACCAATCACATATTGTGTCTTGGGCATCTAAGACAAGTTGTGCCATAGTACAAATATAGTCGTGTTTCCAGGCCCCAATCCAACTTATCATTCATGCAAGGAGAAAGCCTGGGAGCAAGACTAGTACATACCTGGTTTGGTCATAAATTCAATTCTTAAGTAGACTGAAGTGTGGACATTTTCACCAGAAAAAGCACATACAGTGATTACAGGCATGTCAACAACTCCCACTTTCCTAGCCTCATTCCATCATTTTTTCTCTTTGATTTAAAATGAAGCATCAAACCAACAAGTAAAGAATGGGAGAGGCCTGAAAATAATAACAAAAAATTCTTCAACTAGAAATATATCCCACCTAGTATAGTTTGCCTATACAACAGGTGGGGGGTTACTGTGATACTTTCCCTCCCTGAGGGCTAGAAGGGGAATTATGGCTCATAATTCCCTCTCCATGTATTTTTAGTTTACAGTCTACTACATTGTCAGACTATAGCAAGAGTTTATAACAGTAAGAGTGTGCAACTCCATATGGTTTCTACACCCTCATCTGGATAGGTGAGGTAGGCAATCTGCAGTGAATATGCTTATCAGGTACTTAAACATGAAGCCATTCTAGGTGCTAGTGTACATTAGCTATGTGAAAGCCCACCTCTTTGGTGCTGTGTTTCACAGCTAAGCATATTCACTGCAGATTGCCTAGGTCATCCTATCCAGATGGAGGTATAGAAACCATATGGGAGTTGCACACTCTTACTGTTATAAACTCTTGACTGTAGTAACATATTTTACATACAGTAAATAATATTGAAGTTACTGTAAACACTTGCACATGTACAGACATGTTTAAAGTAATAACAACAAAGGACCAATCAGGTGGGATATATAATAATTATAGCACAGGTGGCCAGGGATTTATGGCTGTAGTAAACAAACCTCGTCCTCAGGCTATGCCCTCGGACTCGGTCTGTTTACTGCCATAAATCCCTGGCACCTGTGTTATAACTATTACTAATTGCTCAAAAGGGTACAATATTAAATTGGGCAGGAACTTGCTTCTGAAACATTTACAAAAGCATGCAGGTAGGTGCACTAGTCTGACATTCCCTAAAACGAGACTACTGCTGTTTGTGTAGACCTGCAAGCTGTCCAGGCCAGTGAATCTCATTATGTGGTTATAATTGCTCTCAAAGTCAAATTACCGCCCTCATTTGAATCTTTGTGGTGCTTCCTGGGGTGTAAGGTTCTACACAAACAGCTGCATTGTTTATTTCAGTGGGACAGGGAGAATGTCAATCTTGGTCCCAGATCCAAAACCAACCCCAGTGTTGATTGTTTTCAGTGTTGTCGGTGCTACAAGCATGCAAAGAGGGCTTTATATTTGATGTGATTAAATGGCAATCTCAGGGATGACAAGTAGTTAGAATCTCAAACATAAGCTCAACCTCACACAAATAGCTAAAACCAGCCTTTAATCATGACATTTTTGAACATGCCTGTCCTAAAGGATATGCTCTGGCTGGCCTTCAAAACTGCTTTATTCTCACAGGACAATGAAGCTAAGGAAAATCATAGTAGAATCTTCTTATTTGATGGCTAGAGCTTCCAACTCCCAGGTTAAAGAAACAGTTACCCTAGCTAAAATATTGTATGTAAAGCCATGTCTGTATGTATATTGTTCAATCAAAGGTTATAGGACTTTTCTATCAAGTTTTGGAGCAAGCTGTAAGAGAGTACATATTTTACCTCAATTCTTTTTTGTGTGTCTATATCTTCACCCAAACTCAGCTTGCTCCAAAACTTGATAGAAAAATTCTACAGGGTATTTTTTGCATTTTGCCTACCCTGGTCAATCACCGTGAGTTACTAGTACAGGTTAGTTTTCGTGCACTGCAGCTACACTAGACAGGTGGTGTGGTTTGATATCCTATTAGTAGGTACTTAACATGAAGCCATTCTAGGTGCAAGTGTACATAAGCTATTTCACAACTGCCCGCCTTTTCTTTCACAGTGTTTACACATGCACAGCTAGTTCTTACCTGGTGTTGCTTTTTGATCATTATCCTCGTTACGCACCACTACAGCTCCAGCTCTCCGCTGCCTACCTCTAGAATACCTTTCCATGGTTTTCAAAGTCACTTGGTGTACCAAATTATCCAGTTTACAAGTTCATAGATCAAGTCACAATATGTCATTGGATGGCCCTTCCATGTAGCTTGTAGGTAACCAAGAGTATATTTCTGTAATTATTTGAGTACAGTACGAAAAGTAGAAAGAGGGTCTGATGTTCGGAGTGACATAAATCTTTTATGATGCTCGCTATTGTGCACTTGCTCATGTGGTTTGTAACATCTTTGATTATCCATTTTTAAATCTGCAAGTTACTGATGAGTCACTGTATATAGACTGTGTGGTTTACAAGAGCTTGAGAAGGCCATGAATTTACTTAAGAGAAGCAACTTTTCGCTGTAGTTCAAAAACTAATCACTCACATTACACGTTATTATCTTCTGCAATCTGATTCAAGCTCTCAGATACACGTGGCATGTCACAAGAAATTTCACTTGGAACACTGTGACCTCTTTGCATATATGTAGGAGGGTCTGGGCATGGTGACTGTTTGATGTCCTGTAGAGTCACGATGGTACACATACCATTGAATAGCTTCTTTAGCTACTTACTGCATATCAATCAAGCTTGTGTATGTGTTGTAACCCCTTCTTGTTACCCCTTACCCTTCATTGCTACATGTATTACGAAGTTATTGAATTACATTTTTATCCTAGAAGGGCAACACCTGTCCAAGGAGAGAACATGTGTCTAATTTATCCTAGGGGGGTGAAATACCAAGCCAATCACCTGTTCAGCTGAAATTTGTTCTAGGGGTAAAACACCAAGTTTTGCCTCTGTCAGAGGGGTGCAAATTTGTCCTAGGGGCATGGAAAAGTAACCAGTCCAAGGAAATTGAATGGGGGGATAATGAATGAGTTTTAAGAGGACTAATTTGATTTTTTAAATTGTCCTAGCCAGGTAAGTTAATCACTTGTCCAGGGGGATGGAATGGTTTATAATTTGTCCTAAGGGGGCAAAACACCAGTCAATCACCTGTCTGGGGGTATCGATTTGGTTTTAATTTGTCCGAGGGGGGCAAAACACTAAGTTAATCACCTTTTGGGATATCAATTTGGTTTTAATTTGTCTGAGGGGGCAAAACACTAAGTTAATCACCTGTCGGGGGTATCAATTTGGTTTTAATTTGTCCAAGGGGGGCAAAACACTAAGTTAATCACCTGTCGGAGTATCGATTTGGTTTTTAGGGGGACAAAACACTAAGTTAATCACCTGTTGGGGTATCGATTTGGTTCTAATTTGTCTTAGGGGGGCAAAACACTAAGTTAATCACCTGTCTGGGGGTATCGATATGGTTTTAATTTGTACTAGGGGGGCAAAGCACTAAGTTGATCACCTGTCCAGGGGGGGGTGGAATGGGTTTTTATTTGTCCTAGGGGCCCAAATCTTAAAATAATTAGCCGTCATGGGGGACATAAGTGTAATTAATTTGTCCTAGGGGGTTAGAACAAGGCCAATTAGTTGTCCTGGGGTGTGTAGGAGTAGAATTCATTTATGTCCAGGGGGGGTTATGAAATGACCTCTTCCGAGGGGGGTGTATGCTTAATAAATGGAATAGCCCAATGGAGGCTTGGCAACCTAATAAGTCCACGCGAATTTGCAACGAGCATTTTATCACAGGTAGGCTTACAAAGATTGACTAACTTCTCTGCTTAAGATGGCTGATAGATAGTTTAGCTTTACAAGATACAGTTTGATGCCACATAATTCTGAAACAAATTATGGTTACAAAATGTGTCCTGTTCATTACAGGGAACCTCATTACAGCATCATATTGATCGGCTAAGAAAACAATATGAGAAGCAAGCACAGAGAAGCTGACGAGGAAGCTGCAAGATTACAAGAAGAAGAAGCAAGGGTACAAGAAGAAGAAGCAAGATTACAAGAAGAAGAAGCAAGGGTACAAGAAGAAGCAAGTACAGGAGAAGAAGAAACAGTAAGGGCACAAGCACAGGAGGCTGCTGAAGCATTGTTACAGCTCTCTCGAATGGAGGTTATTAAGGAGCAAGAAACACAAACTGGGCAACAAGTATGATAAACTGTAGCGACTGCTCGGAAATCTTCATCGAGACACCAACCAGTTTCTCTGCTCATTCCAAGACATACTCTAATTATAAAAAAAAACATAACACTGTGGAGTTTTTAATAGGTGTCACCCGTGTGGCACAATATCGTACCTGTCAGAGTGTTGGGATGGATGGATCTCAGACAAGAACTTAACGCAGGAAAGTACATTTTTATCACTTCTTGAACCTGGAGATATTGTGCTTGCTGATCGTGTGTTTACAGTGTCGGAGGACATTGCTCTACAAGGAGCAAGACTGGAGATACCAGCATTCACTCGTGGGAAGAATCAGCTCTCCCAGAAAGATGTGGAAATATCCAAGCAATTGTCAAAAGTTCAGATTCATGTTGAGCAACTTATGAAGAATAGGTACACTATTCTCGAAGGACCCATGCCACTGAACATTATTAAACACAAAGGAGACACTGATGTAGCTAACATTAATAAGATATTGGTTGTGTGTAGTGCCTTAACTAATCTTGGAGAACCAATTGTTGCATGCCTGTAATATATGCATATATTATAATATAATCATTTTAGAGTATATATTCGTGTATTATAATTATACACTTCACAAGTACAAAATCACCCACAGTCTGGACATAACCAGTCTCCACTGGGAGCAGTAGTTACAAAGTCACAAAAAAGTTTGCCAAACGCAAACAAGCACATGTAGGGATGAAATCCTCAAAAACCAACCAAACAAGACGGGAACGACACCACAATAGTTTTACACCATCCCTACATCTTGTGCCATTTTGCCAAAACTGTGTGTTTGTATTTGTTTTTTAGTTGTGTGTAGAAGAGGGTTGTCTTGTAGATGGAAGGGTGTGGCGTGGGTGTGTTGTGCATAGTGAGTATGTTGTGTTGTTGGTGGTTGCTACTGAGTGTAGCAGGTATGGTCCAAGTTGTGTGTAGAAGGTGTGGAGTGAGTGAGGAGTGGTGAGTGTGTGTGTTATGTTGGAATGTGCATTATGTTGTTAAGTTTTATGCCTGTTTAGCATGATAGATATGGGTTGTCTTGTATACAGGTGGCTGTGAAGTGAGTAGTGGTAATTTTGTAATGCTTTGTGAAGGATGGGTTATTTTGTGAGATAGTTGAATGGAGTGAAGTACTATATTTGTTTGTGGTTGGTGTGGGCTAATAAGTACAAATGTAGAGGGTTTTGTGTTGTGTACAGGTGGCAAAATGGCACAAGATGTAGGGATGGTGTAAAAGTATTGTGGTGTCGTTCCCGTCTTGTTTGGTTGGTTTTTGAGGATTTCATCCCTACATGTGCTTGTTTGCATTTGGCAAACTTTTTTGTGACTTGTTTCTGTTTTTTTTTTTTTGTTGCTGTGTAACCACACCCCAAGTGAAATTATTATTATTATTATTATTATTATTATTCACTTTACAGCATTGCGTAAGTGGTGATATAAGAGATTTGGTGAAAGAGAGATGGTACAAATCATTGCATGCTGACAGACTGACACCTACTACAGGTGTAGCTGAAGAGTTGTTACATAAACTAAAATATTTGTACAAGGATAGTTACAGTTGACACTTGGCGCATGGGCACAACAGATGAAAAGAACATACATTGTTGGCGTCAAAGTTTGAGCAAAAGTTTGACCACAAATGGTTTAAAAGTAGGTGTTTGATAGATGGGAGTGATAAAGACAGGTCTATCCGAGGAAACAGGTTCCACAAACGCACAATTCTGTTAAAATAAAAGTGTCTTGGGGTTGATAATCGACAGAACTTGTGTCTGAGTTTGCCGTTTGAGGAGGCACGTGTGGTGGAGGTGACAAACTCGACGTAATCATGAATGATTAAATTGTCCATGGGATTTTTAAAGCACTTTACAAGAAACATCATATCCTGAAGTTCATACCAGTGCATTAGAGGGAGGAGGTTTAATGATAGGAGCCTGGTTTTGTAACCATGTGAATAGTCCTGCAAGATAAACTTGGTAGCACGACGTTGAATTCTTTCAAAGTTTCTGATATCTTTAATTAATCGTGGTCTCCAGAGTTGAGAGCAGTAGGAAAGTTTAGATTTTACTAGAGATAGGTATAACTGTTTCCTGGTTGCAACCGAGGATGAGCTAGATATTGAACGACGAATCAGGTGAAGAGTGCGATAGGCTTTGGAACAGATGAGGTCATAATGGTTTGACCAAGAGAGATCACTTGAGGCAACAATGCCTAAGTCTCTGTGGCAAGGGAGGAATTGAATCATGGTTTCATCGACTTTGTAGACTGAGGGTAGTGGGGTTTTGGGAGACAGAGAGAACCGAATAGCAGCACACTTGGCTGTATTTAGAGATAATTTCCATACTTTGCACCAGGCCACTAGTTGATCAATGTCAGATTGTAGGAGAGGATCTGAAGTGCTTGCAAGATTTGTAAGTATGGACTTGATGAATTTGGTGTCATCCGCAAATAGATAGATTGAGGCATAGTCAATATTATTAGGGAGGTCATTTATGTATACCAGAAAAAGTAAAGGTCCGACAATGCTTCCTTGGGGTACCCCGGATAGCACCGGGAGACTCTGAGATGAATGTTCATTGATGTTTACATAGTGTTGTCGGTTTGTTAGATAGGATTTAAACCAGAACCATAAAGGTCCAGTAATACCGATTGTCCAAAGTTTGTACAATAGTTCTGCATGAGGTATGCTATCAAAAGCTTTTTTGAAGTCAAAGTAGATTGTGTCGACTGCTTGTCCTTCTTCAATTGATGTGAAGATTTCGTTGAATGATACTAGTAATTGAGTCAAACAGGATCTGTTACGTAGGAATCCAAATTGGTGCTTAGAGAGACGTGGTCTGATGAAAGGGATGGTCTTTACATAAATTATCTTTTCTAGTACTTTAGATAAGATACACAGTAAGGAGATAGGTCTATAGTTTTCAACATAGAGAGGATTTTCTTTTTTGAAAATTGGTCGAATTTTGTGGACTTTCCATTCGGTTGGAAGCGATTGGTTTTGGATACAGGCTTGGAAAAGGTTTGTGACCGGTGTACACAGAGTTGCTGCACAGTGTTTTAGGATGTAGGGATGAATATTATCACAGCCAACTGCTTTGGTAGGATCAATGCTGGAGAGAGCATTGTATACATCGGTAGGAGTTATGTCAATATGGCTTAGTTGGGAAGTGGGGGTTGGGAGACATTCAACTGGAGGCAGAACACAAGTACTAGAGGAGAAGGTGGAGTTGAAGAATCTGTTGAAGAGATTTGCTTGGATAATTGGATCATAGACTGGAGAAGTTTGATGAATGATGAAATTTGGTAAGGAATTGTTACACTTGTTTAGATTTTTAAGATGCCCAAAGAGCTTTTTGGGATCTCTGGAAAAAGTTGCAGTGAGATGAGCTTCGTAGTTTGCTCTAGCAGTTTGTATTAAGGTCAGTAGTTCCAATTCCATTGTTTCCAATTGTGAGATGGAGTGAGGTGTTGCAGTTTTTCTAATACGACGACGGAGAGTGCGAATGCAGTTCAATTTGTGTCTAATGCAGGGTGTAAAGTACCTTGGGTATTTTCTTTGAGAATAATTGGTTTTTGGGACATGACGGAGACAGGCATTGGTAATGTCGAGTTTTAGGTCATACCAATAGGAATTCAGATCAGAGATGAAAACTGAGTAGTATAAGTCTGAGTTTGCAAAGTGTCTGTTCAATTCAGTTAAATTGGCTTTGGAGTAGTTTAAGGCACAAAAGGGATTTGTGGGAGATTTTCTTGAGTGCCTATTTTTGGATGATGAGTGAATACAGTAAGATATAAGGTGATGATCTGATTGAGATGCACAAATAATACTGTCAACAGAAACATTTGAGATTCTAGATGGTGAATTTGACAAAACTAAGTCAAGAATGTTTCCACAACGATGAGTGGGCTGGGTGATCAATTGAATAAAATTTTTAGCACAGATTTGATCCACCAAGCATGATGAAGAGGAGGATGAAGCAGAGAATGAGGACCAATTGGTGTCAGGCATATTTAGGTCACCAGTTATGATGATGTCACAATCAGTTGACAGTGAATTTATGAAGTCAACAACTTCTTGTAAATACAAGTCAATGCTACCAGGTGGGATATACAAACAGATAAGTAAAATTTTTGGGGAGATGTATAATTCGACAGATATTAATTCTAATGAGGTAGAAGAGAAATGAAGTTTAGAGGGTATTGTGTTTGAAACAGCTATCATGACACCTCCTCCACGGGAACCTCTACCACGGCGGTAGATGGTGTAATTTTCAGGTGCAATCTCATTATTGACAACAAATTCAGTTAACCAGGTTTCAGTGATACAAAAAACATCTAGTGATTTGCAATAGATTAGTGATTGGAAGAAGTGTAATTTATTGACTAAACTACGAGCATTCCACGTACCTGCTACTAGGCCCAGACCATATAGTCATGACTGGGAGGAAGACTGGACTGGTGTCTTACTTTTTGAGGGAGGAGTACGTGGTTCAGGGAAATCAGGAGAAGGGTTCTCATTTGATAAATCATTAACTGAAGTCGAGTCTTCAGATGAAGCTGTACGATTTGAGTGCTGAGAATTGACTGGGTGTAGTACCGAGTTTATGACAGTGGCATGTTTCCGTTTCTTTACATAGATTGCACTACCTCTGATTTTGATATCACTGCGGTCAATACCTGAGTCAATAAGTGATCTACGCTCTTTTAGTAGTAGCGATTCAATGAGTCTTTCTTTAGGTGTGAGGTCAGCTTTTATGAAGATGCCGGGTTGAGATGTTAGTTTACGTCTGTTAGAGAGTATAGATGATACTTCGGAAGATCTAGTCATTTTGACTAGGATGGGTCTAGAGCGGTCTGGTTGGTATTTTCCGAGTCGGTAGTTGTCGCGAATAGACAGTTGTGACACTTGAGTGTCAACTGAGGAGAGAATGTCGGCAACTGATTTTAGGTCACTCACCATTCTAGAGTGTTTGGGTGTGCCTTTTGGGCATTCTTTGATACCATACAGTACAAGGTTGAATTTTTTTTCAGACTCGGTCACTGAAATAGCTGGTGTGGGTTTAGATGTAGGAGGAGGTAGTACAGCAGCAGTGTCACCTTTCAGTGCACCAGAGTAGCTTTGCGGGGGGTTTATAGCTGGTTCATTGTGTCCATCTGCGATAGGGCCGGCTGGCATTAGACTGGTGGGTACGGTAGGTACGGTTGGGGCAGTGTGGGACGAGACGGACGGGAGGGACTCTTTTAGCAGCGATAATTCGAGTTTCAGGGCTTCTACCGTGTTTTTCAGTGAGTTTATCTGCTTTTGTTGCTCTCTTCGATCACAGCAAGGGCAGAGAAAGGATTGGGCATTTTCTTTGATGGTTTGGTATTGTTGACTGGTAACGCTAGCACAGTAGCGATGTAGCCATTGCTGGCAACTTCCGGAGCAGTAGAGTACTTCGTCTTTATTGACGGAGATCGGTTGGCAGCAGATGCAGCAAAGCTCTTTCTTCTTGGGAGGCATCACGTGACTTTAACTTAATGACTTGTTATGTAGTTTATTGTTGATGTTGATGGATTTCTGGAGGATGTTAGCTGTTTGCACTTATCCACTTGACAATGGAATCATGGGTGTAACTGTTGTCTAAGTGGGTATGTGCATGTGTGTGTGAGTGGTTGTTCTAAGGCACTGTGGTATATACATGACTGTCTACCTGTTCTGTTGTATGACAGGGTTGTAACACTGTATGTTGTGTGTTGTCCAAGGAACAGTTTCTATAGCTGGTTATACATTGTGGGCAGGTGTGTGTAGGTTGTGTATGGTGGGTGGCAGGTACATAGGTCATAAAGAGGTAAGGCATAACTGTGGTAAAGGAACCCTTGGAGAGTAAGAGTGTTTTTCCGGGTTCTTCCAGTACTTGTTACGGGACGCTTGCCTTTTGCTTTCTTTGTTTCGCAGATAGTTCTGCTTATCCCGCGCCCGTTTCTTGTGGACGTTACGCATACTGCGTTCCTTGTCAAATCCAGCACAAGTACGTCAACTGCTGTATGAAAGTAGCAACATATGCAATCGTTTGGGAATCAATCGATCGTCAAGTTCTCTACGGAAGTAGAATAACCGCAGCTGCATGCCAACTTCACGTGCTGTAGCTGTTGAACTTCTGTTCACGTAATCGCTATGAATATTCTATTCTAACAGAATGGCGTATAGCAGCAAGCATAAGTGTGGGGTTACCTGAGAATCGCCGATTAATTCGACTTCTTTCTTTGAGAACGATGAGTGGTGGGTACAATACCCAGTAATTTATGCTGATCTTTCGCGTTTGAATCGTTGTAATAGCTTCAGCCGTTGTCGTGCTATCGTGGTGAGCAAAAAAAGAGGAGGAGAAGAAGAAGAAGAAGAAGAAGAAGAAGAAGAAGAAGAAGAAGAAGAAGAAGAAGAAGAAGAAGAAGAAGAAGAAGAAGAAGAAGAAGAAGAAGAAGAAGAAGAAGAAGAAGAAGAAGAAGATAGACGATTTGCCTTTTTTAGCGACTTGACTGTCAGGTACTTAGCGATGCTTTCCAGCAAATTTAACGATCCTGTTGCCCATGGAAGCACTCGATAATGTCTGATATGGCTCATGGAGGCCGTTGACTTATCTAACGCGGACATTTCGAGCGTGTCATTTGTGCACTTTGAATGTGGCCGCCATTTTTTTTCGGGGTCATCCCTACATATGGCGTACTACCGTACGCCATGATACCGTACGCCATGATTAACACAACTAAAGTGAAGCCATTCATACCTTAAACACAAATTAAACACAAAAACTTCAAGACAGAAGCTCCCCCGGAGCTGCTGTCCGGGGGAAAGCCATGTCCTGTGACACCAGTAAAACTAGTCTAACGCGTATGAACAAAAGCAACTACGCAGGTACGCTGACGTCAGCTCTTTGCGTAATCCATGGATGTTTTATACGTAGTTGACATTTTCGAATTTCAGTATAGAGGCAGAGTTTGTGTGAAAGTATACTGTCTAACAGTCACCAGTTCGGTCACAAGATCAACAGTAAAGCGCTAGCGCCGAGTTGAAATACTTTCTTCCTCCGCATATGATAGTGTGAACATTTGACAAATCAGTTTTCGCAGCCACGGTACTAGTCGCAACGAATTAAGAACAAGGGAAGCAGTTCAGTTATAAATAAAAAATGACTACTTACCGCCGACCTCTTCCTGAATTTTGCATTTCATTTAATTCAGATGAAGGCAAGAAGATTTTCAAAGAAGCATTGAACGAAGGTGAAGATTTATTTAATAATATTAAAATTAATGGATCTAGTGACTGACCACATTTCTCTCCTTTTCAGGGAACATGAACTGTTATTTTCCACTGGCTGCTCAGTTTCGTACTCAGGAGGAGCCCGCATACTGTGGCCTCTCAACTCTGGTCATGGTTCTCAATACTCTTGGGGTAGATCCCGGGAGAGTCTGGAAGGAGCCTTGGAGATGGTAAGTGAAATCAGGCATCACAAAAATAGTACTCATTTCCACATTATAACCCTTCACAGATGGTTGGGGGAGTATGAGTGTGTGGCTGTGATATGACACCATCTAAACTAGAACTGTAGCTGAAAGTGTTTTAACCATAGTGTGTGTGTGTGTGTGTGTGTGTGTGTGTATGTTGCCAAGTGGTTAATGTACCTGACAGTCGTTTGAAAGATCACAGTTTCAAGTCTTTCCCTTGGATATTTTATGTTGCCCATAATCACCCCTATTCACTTATTTACCTCTATCATTAGCACTTACGTTGCATCTAAGTTGTTTACAGACAGTTTTTGTATAAATATGAGCTCTGTTGTATTTATTGGGTTCTGTCAGTCTGATGAGTGTTTACCCAGAGTCCAGTTGTCAATAATACTACACCAGGGACTCAATTTCAGTCTTCCTTTGCCAGAACCCAATCTCTTCCTCATCTAGATTACATAAACAGAGGCGTAGGAAAGACTTCTTGCTTGACTTTGCAAGTGCTGTTTTGAGAAGAACGCCTCCTAGTACACTAAACGGCCATTCTCTGCCAGTGGCTTTGCTTTTTTTTGTTTGCCAACAAGCTTCATCTTCCACTAAATTTGAAATAATTAGTACAGCAGCCTTCTGCATAATTGGATCAGCAAAATTAGAATTAAATTTCTTCCACTAGATTGGATCTACCAAATAATGATGGTATGGCAACTTGTTATTTCATAAATTTACATGGATAAATTACTGTGCTCTAATTACCATTATTTATCCCCATGTAGGTACCATGAGAGCATGCTGGGCTACTGTGTCCCCTTAGATGTGGTCAAACAGGAAGGGATTGCGTTCAAGGAGTTCACATGCTTGGCTAGGAGCTCTGGTCTGGACGTCCAAATGTTTCGATTGACAGGACAGATAACACAACAGTACTTCAGGGAGCTTGTACGATCTGTTACTACTTCTGATGACAGAGTGATTGTAATGAACTACTCCCGTGAAGCCCTTAAACAGAATGGGGGTGGCCACTTTTCTCCCATTGGGGGGTACCACCCTCAACGTGATCTTATTCTTGTCATGGATGTGGCTAGATACAAATATCCTCCTCACTGGGTGTCCCTGAGTGCACTGTGGGAGGCTATGGCTGCTTTGACTGCGACAGGTAGGGTATATAGCTCATTTAGATCTGTGCATAAATGCATTACAATGCTATCAAGCATGGACATACCATATAGTTGCAGTGCATGCTTCTTATGCAATGCATTGCTAAAAGCACCAGCGAAATTGCAATACATGTATTTTATTTGTACAGGTGAACCCCGTGGCTTCTGTGTACTCTCAGTCAAAACTACAAAACCAATAATCTTCAAACTCAATCCTAACAGCATCAATGTGAATGAAGTACCTTGCCAGGAAATACAAAAGTTCCTAGACAGTTGGAAGAGTTGGCTTTCGACTACCACTAACACTGATGATCCCAACAAGCTACTTGAGGAGACGGTGAGTGTTCTGATTTCCTACGTCAAGGAACTCCCAATGGAATATTCACTTCACACCTGTCAGGTGGACGTGCACTGCTGTAAAAACACAGAACATGTCTGTTGCATTGATAAGCTGTTGAATGCTATACAGAAATCAGACATTTATCAATCTCTGTTGCCGCTGATCTCAAAGGATGACAGTGAACAAATATGCTCAAAGCTCTGGAGCCCCAGTGCAGGATCACTGATGAAACAGTGCTCATGTAACAACTGTGATCCATCGACCAGTACAGTAGATGCAGCGACTATTGTAGCTGTCTTTCTGTACAGTTGGCCTTACGACAGTGCTGCTGCTAAACTATCAAAGTTTGTCGCAGATAGTTGTATGAAGCTGGAACAAATTATGCAGAATGAAATCACAAGTCTTCGCAAACAGTGGCTCATTGTTTTGGACTACTGCAAGTAGATGTCACTTTCTTTTCTTTACATGGTTGAGTCTAATTATTTGATCTGGTTTCAAACACATTCATCAGTTTGAAGCAACCTGAAAAAGCATACATTGCAAAAACTACTGCAGTATGTAAAGTTGTGTGACTGTCTTTCCTTTGTTAATTCACAGTGCTGGTGAATAATTTAGTGGAAGCTATACATTACTAGCGTCTCACAAAATATTTTACAAGCACCACACATTTTGCATTATGAGGATAACTATCCACCAAGTATAACTTTAAGTTGTTTTTTACATTAGTATTGGTATCTTCGATCTGCCAACCACTCCCAGTTTAATACCGGTGCATTTTAAATACTTCCCAATTAATGTTAGATACCAGACTTGCTATAGGAATGCTGCAAACCATTTTTGGTAACCTTACACTGATTGCATTATGTATATGATGAGGTTACAAAAGGCTTCCAGGAACTTCATTAGCTGTAACTGAAGCATCTTATTTGTGGCACTACACCACACAAGGGAATGGAAGTTCCTCACTGCAGCTTTGAAGTGCACTTGTAATGGATTCCTTCACAGACTTCTGAGGGTTGTCAGTGTTGTTGTGGTTATAAGATGAACATGGTGGCTACCTCTCAGATTGCCTTATACAGTTAGTCTTTCATACCAAAGTAAACCTCTCATAATGACTGTCTCTCCAGCAACCAAGGTAACCACTCTGTGGTTAAAACAACCATACCTCATCACTTGACTACGTTAATTAATGTGGTGGTAGTTAAGGTCTGCGAGTGTATCATGGAGCATGCTAAAGACTACTGCATGCATGTACTCCCTTAGACATGGACAAACAGAAAGGGAGAGTATTCAAGGAGTTTCAAATAGTTTGATTGACAGGACAGGTAACACAACAATACTTCAGGGAGCTTGTACGATCTGTTACTACACTGTAAAAACATTTGGGTTACTTCAACCATATTTTGGTCATCTCAGTTGCATGCCTGTTGTGTAAGTGAAACATTAGCTATGAACGTCATCAAGGGATGCTTACAATTTGAATCAAAGTGTAGTTGAGAAGCTTCTCCCTTTTGTTAGATTAGGATCATCTTGCAGAAAGCCTATAAATCAGCATTTCTGGTAAGGTTTGGTGTTTCTTAGATCCTACACATCCGCCCCTGGAGGAGTTCCTTGGTTGCATGGTTATCCAGGAATGTAGCCAAATAGCTAGGCTTTCTGCAAGAAGATCCTAAGTTAACAAAAAGGAGAAGCGTCTCAACTACACTTAAGCTTTCAATCAATTGGAAGCATCCCTTGAAGTTTGTAAAGCGTCACGTACACAACAGGCATGCAACTGAGATGACCATAATATGGTTGAAGTAACCCAAATGTTTTTACAGTGTACTTCTGATGACAGAGTGATTGTAATGAACTACTCCCATGAAGCCCTTAAACAGAATGGGGGTGGCCACTTTTCTCCCATTGGGGGGTACCACCCTCAAATGTGACCTAATTCTTGTCATGGATGTGGCTAGATACAAGCATTCTCCTCATTGGATGTCCCTGAGCTCTGAATCACTGATCAACCACCACAGTAGATGCTGCCACCGTTGTAACTGTCATCCTGTACATAACCAATACAAATGTTAACTTCAGTATTGCTGTTAAACAATCAATGTTTGTAGTATTTATGAAGCTGGAACTCAGTAATCGTACAGAACGAAATCCTGAAAGTGAATCATTGTTTTGCCTGAAAAAGCATAGTATCTTCTGGTAATCACTCTCAGTTTATATATAGCACCAGTGTATATATACATATATACTCCACTTCACCCTTGTTTCTGTGGTAACAGGTGGGTATTTTTTTCCATATACTGACAGGAAGTTGTAGATTCTGTAGATTCTGTTCCATATACCACAGGAAGTTGTAAAATGATGTTTCCTATAAGCTACCTTGTTTAGAGTGTAAATTACTTTACATGTTTACTAATAACATACCTTGTTTACAGTGAAAACTACTATGTGTATTTACTAATAACAACAAGGACCAATCAGAGTGGAGAATATAACAGATAAACCACAGTAGACAGGGATTTATGGTCCATAAACAACCCTTGCCCTCGGGCTGCGCCCTCAGGCTCGGGTGGTTTATGGACCATAAATCCCTGTCTACTGTGGTTTATCTATAACATATACATGTATATATACATATATACATGTATATATACTCTCTTAGATACCCGGTTTTGCTGTAGGTATGCTGAAGTGCAAATCATTTCTTGGCATATTTACACTGTTAGCTACTACCTGCTACTATAAGGTTACAAGCACCTGACTGTTTTGCTTCTTACTGGCATGGTAGTTTAGAAGCTGTAAGTTTTCACTAGAAACTTTTAATCTGAGAAAGAGCCAAATAGTTTTTGCATTCTACCAAGGTCATATAACTCTGGTAACTACCTATATAATGTCACTAACTTCTTGGAACTCCGGATGTGGAGGCTGTAAAGGTAGTTTAACTTGACTAGTAAATAGAAAGAGCCAACTACCTGTTGTATTCTACCAAGAAGTGGCTTATACAGTTACCTGAGCAGCCATGTAACTTGGGTAGCTAACACATTACTATGAGAAGTCATAAGCACTCATTTGAAAGGAAGTTTTGACCTGAAACTTGTAATCTGAGAAAGAGCCATGGTATCCTACCAAGAAGTGTTTACGGTCAGGTAATCCAACATCACTAAGGATGCCCGCCTACACTCCAGTTCAAAGGGCACGAGCTTGTTCTAGCCTCGTTCCCAGGCCCCGCCCAGCTTTCCGTCACTTGCAGTACGGTTACCCGTATATATACATATATACATGTATATATACTCTCTTAGATACCCGGTTTTGCTTGGGAACGAGCGCATACCTAGATGCATACCTCATAGCGCATACCTAGAGCGCATACCTCATGAGCAAGTCTGTACATAACGAGATTCCTTTTCGCCGAGCGGGAAAGTAGTCTGGTGAACTGCCTGTACCATTTTGGTTCCAATATTTTGAAACTACCTTGACGTCACGTCAACTGGATTGTAAATTCAAAAGCGCTCTAGTAAACAGCAAACTCCTAGACAGCCTACTCGTGATCCGATACAATAGCCTAGTCTACTCACGGCAGCTAGGGTTGCCCAATCAATGTCCATTTCGCTAGTAGATCGTTGGCACGCAATGTGGAATGCAATCTTCGATGACGTCAAGCGTTAAATTAGAAAAGAACAATGCGCCAGCATTCCGGCGCAGTACTTGAACGAAACTTTTTTCCGGCGGGCGCGCGCAAAAAATGCGGTCTGGGAACGAGACTAATCCCAAGGGGAGTCCAACATACAAAGGGCTATTCCATTTTATAAGCATACACCCCCCTCGGAAGAGCGTTAATTTCGTTGGGGGGGGTAAATAATGGGCAGAAATTAATGTGTCCAAGGGGGGCCAGCTCAAATCACAAATTGTGTCCAGGGGGGTCTGGGCTGAAACACAAATTATGTCCAAGGGGGTCTTGGGCAAATCACATTAGGTGTCCAGGGGAGTCTGGGATGGAAAAGATAATGTGTCAAAGGGGGGTCCAGCTCAATTCACAAATTGTGTCCACGGGGGTCTGGGCTGAAGCACAAATTGTGTCAAGGGGAGTCTGGGCTGAAACCCAAATTGTGTCCAGGGGGGTTTGGGCTGAAACCCAAATTGTGTCCTAGGGGGTCTGGGCTGAAACCCAAATTGTGTCCAGGGGGGGTTGGGCTGAAACCCAAATTGTGTCCTAGGGGGTCCAGCTCAAATCACAAATTGTGTCCAGGGCGGTCTGGGCTGAAACACAAATTGTGTCCAAGGGGGTCTTGGACAAAGTGCATAATGTGTCCAGGGGAGCCTGGGATGGAACAGATAATGCGTCCAAGGAAGTTTGGGTTTCCAGGCCCCCATCCAGCTTTTTGTTCATGCATGGGGAAAGCCTGGGAACAAGACTAGTACACACTAGTCTGGTCATAAATTCAATTCTTAGGTAGACTGAATTGTGGGTTGCCCTGCCCACTACAGTGTGGGCATTTTCACCAGAAAAAGCATCTACAGTGATTACAGGCATGTCAACAACTCCCAGTTTCTTTGCCTCATTCCATCATTTTTTTCTCTTTGATTTGTATTCAAGCATCAAACCAACAAGTAAAAAATGGGAGAGGCCTGAAAATAATAACATTGAAAATTCTTCAACTAGAATAGTTGTTCACACAAGGGTACAATATTAAATTGGGCAGGAACTTGCTTCTGAAACATTTACAAAGGCGTGCGGGTAGGTACACTAGTTCTCTGACATTTTGCTATATACCAATTTCCTGTTTGTGTAGACCCTGCCAAGCTGTTCAGGCCAGTGAATCTCATTATGTGGTTATAATTGCTCTCATAAAAGTCAACTTACCGCCCTTATTTGAATTGCAGCTGCATGTGTGCGCAAGCAGCTTTGTAGTACTTCCTGGGGATGTAAGGTTCTACACAAACAGCTGCACAGTTTTTTGGTAGTCTCGTGCCCGGGTGGGGTCTGGGCACAAGACTAGTTTTTTGGTCAGAGAGGGAGAATGCCAATCTTTGTCCCAGATCCAAAACCAACCCCATGCAGTGTTGATAGTGTAGTCCGTGCTACAAGCAAAGAGGCTTTATATTTGACAGGGCCTAAAATAGGGGGGTAACACTGCCCATTTGTGCAGTGATTTAAGCTAGAGTGGGCAGTGATAAACTCTAAGTTGGGCAAGTGTTAAAAAACAATATCCCATTATCCACATGAAAGAATAAAAACATTTCTGATAAAAAGAAGATACTGAAATGACAGTCACTCAAATCTAACAGAAGGTAGTGCTGGGTTCACACTTTTAGAAGCTGTACCGAAAAATGTGTTACATGGTTATTGTATTAATTAAACCTGAAACCTCTGAAATGTAATGAAAGCGTTTCCATGCCATTGTAAAAGTGCAAAATGTTTCCACATTTCCCGCAGGAACTTCGGCAGCCCGAGTCACTATTGGGCAGTGCTAAAAAATAGATATTTTAGGCCCTGATATTTGATGTGATTAAATGGCAATCTCAGGAATGACAAGTAGTTAAAACCTCAAACACAAGCTCAACCTCACACAAATAGCTAAAACCAGCCCTTAATCATGACATTTTTGAACATGCCTGTCCTAAAAGATATGCTCTGGCTGACCTCCAAAACTGCTTTACTCTCACAGGACAATGAAGCTAAGGAACATCATAGTAGAATCTTCTTATTTGATGGTTAGAGCTCTCAACTCCCAGGTTAAAGAAACAGTTACCCTAGCTAAAATATCGTATGTGAAGCCATGTCTGTATGTATATTGTTCAGTTATAGGACTTTTCTATCAAGTTTTGGAGCAAGCTGAAAGAGAGTACGCATTTTACTTCAAATTTTTTTGTGTCTATATCTTCACCCAAACTTTCAGCTTGCTCCAAAACTTGATACAAAAGTTCTACACGGTATTTTGGCATTATGCCTACCCTGGTGAATCACAGTTACAGTTTGCACTGCAAGCTACACTAGACAGGTGGTGTGGTTTGCCTATGTGATTAGCAGGTACTTAACATGAAGCCATTCTAGGTGCAAGTGTACATAAACTATTTCACAACTCAACTAATTGCCCGCCTTTTCTTTCACAGTCATGCACAGCTTGCGCAGTAGCTTCTTACCTTCTTGCTTTTTGCTCATCATCCTCTTGTTACCCACCACTACATCTCCAGCTCTCTGCTGCCTACCTCTAGAATACTCTTCCATGGTTTTCAACGTCACTTGGTGTATCAGTTTACAAGTTCATAGATCAAATCACAATTTCATTGGATGGCCCCTCCATGTAGCTTGTAGGTAACCAAGTATATTTCCGTAATTATTTGAGTACAGTATCCTCCTGAAAAGTAGAAAGAGGGTTTGGTGTTCCGAGTGTCATAAATGTTTTATGATGCTCACTATTGTGCACTTGCTCATGTGGTTTGTAACATCTTTGATTATCCATTTTTAAATCTGCAAATTAGTAGGTTACTGATGGCTCACTGTATATAGACTGTGTGGTTTACAAAAGCTTGAGAAGGCCATGAATTTAATTGAGAGAAGCAACTTTTCTCTGTAGTTCAAAAACTGATCACTCACATTACACAAACATATTATCTTCTGCAATGTGATTCAAGCTCTCAAATATGAAAGCAATTCCCATGGCATGCGCATGCATGTCACAAGAAATTTCACTCAAACACTTTGACCACTTTGCATATGCAGGAGGGTCTGGGCATGGTGACTGTTTGATGTCCTGTAGAGTCATGATGTACACATACCATTGAATAGCTTCTTTAGCTACTTACTGCAAGCTTGTGTATGTGTTGTAACCCCTTCTTGTCACCCCTACCCTTCACTGCTACATGTATGTGTAACTGTTTCAGAAACACTAGTAAAATATGAAGTTATTTTGCAATTGAATTACCATTTTATCCTAGAGGGACAACACCTGTCCAGGGAGAGAACATGTGTCGTTTATCCTAGGGAGGTGAAATACCAAGCCAATCACCTGTCCAAGGGGATTGTGCAGGTTTGATTTGTCTAAAGGGGCAAGTTAATCACCTGTTCAGCTGAAATTTGTTCTAGGGGCAAAACTTGGTGTTTTGCCCCTGTCAGAGGGGAGCAAATTTTGTCCTAGGGGCATGCAAAAGTAACCAGTTCAAGGAAATTGATTGGGGGGATATTGAATAAGTTTTAAAAGGCCAAAGTTGATTTTTAAATTGTCCTAGCGGGGCAAAACACTAAGTTAATCACTTGTCCAGGGGGATGGAATGGTTTATAATTATTTTGTCCTAAGGGGGCAATCATGTCTGGGGGTATCAATTTGGTTACAAGTCACAAAAACGTTTTCTGAATGAAAACAAGTGCATGTAGGGATGGAACCCTCAAAAACCAACCAAACTAGATGGGAATGACACCACAACAATTTCACACCATCCCTACATCTTGTGCCATTTTGCCAACTATGCTTTGTGTTTGTTAGTTGTGTTCATAGGAGGGTTGTGGAAGGCAGTGGGATGGGTAGTGCTGGGTGTGGAGTGCATGTTGATGTGCATGGGGGGTGAGTTATGTTGTGGGTGGCTGTGATGTAGTTGCTATGCTGAGAATGGCAGGTATGGTCTGTCTTGAATTAGTCTTGCAAGCCAGACCCTTTCTGCGCAGCACCGATCGCTTTCAGTATGCGGCACACAGAGAGAAGAAGTTTGATGTTTGGATTTACAATTTCACTTCAAAGCATTTATGACGATTCTTAGTGCCTTCCTCTGCGTGCCAATACTGAAAGCGATCTGCACTGTGGAACGGAAAGGGTCTGGCTTGTGAGACTAGTCTTGAATGCAGAAACTGTCGAGTGCATGAGCTGGGTCTGTTGGAGTAAGTTATGTTGTGAAATTTTATTGCTGCTGAACATGGCAGATATGGATTGTCTTTATGTAAAAGGCTGTGGAGTGAGCAGCGCTAACTACAGCTAGTATTCATTTAGTGGGTGTGAATAGGCTAGAGAGTTTACTGGTGTGCATAGTTGGCAAAATGGCACAAGATGTAGGGATGGTGTGAAATTGTTGTGGTGTCATTCCCATCTAGTTTGGTTGGTTTTTGAGGGTTCCATCCCTACATGCACTTGTTTTCATTCAGAAAACGTTTTTGTGACTTGTTCCTGCTCTTTTTTTTTTTGTATTGCTTTTTAGGAATGGTAAGAGAGAAGTGACATGGGAGGGTAGGCCGAGGGGAAGATGCATGGTGTGTACAGTATGATAGTAGAAAGAGCTAAGAATTGTCATAAATTCAAACGCTTTGAAGTGAAATCGTCAATCCAAACATCAAACTTCGGGGGGTTTAGAAGTACAGTCCAAGCAAAGCCTCATAAAAACCAAGTGAAAAGCAGATGAGTTTAATAAGGCTTTGCATGCAAGCTTATAAATCCTGTGCTCATTTCACGTGGACTACTAATGGGTTCACCGAAAAAATCTCCATAGACTGTCACCAGAGTATTGAGTCGTAAGACCCCATTACAGAACTGTTTGATGATGAGTAGCTATAGTCTAAATCGGTTTGAAACGAACGCATAGGGGTCTGTGGAGCTGAACAACCGCCAGTTCTGTGGCCACCTCTAGTGCAGAAGTTTGGAATGAAGCCATGCACTGTTGACTCGGTGCTACTAGAGTTTGAGTATACCAAGCTACCAATAGGCTGCCACTTGCTTCGTTGGAGGAATATGAAGACTCAGGCACAACACAAAAGGAGGATGTTAAGAAGACACCAGCCAAAGTGCTACCATCAACTCGCAGTAAACATTGTACGTGTACTATATGCATGTAAATGACTATAACAAGCAAATTTGAAATGTGAAAGTTGACAATAAAACTTGAAATTGAATATCAGTGGCTAGTGTTCTAAGTCATATGAAGTACTTGATGGTTAAAACACTAGCTGGCATAGTACCGTCTATACCACTTGAGCTTGGCTTTTGCAGCCTTCAAATTAGTCATACGAGCTGCTGCCCTTTTTTTGTCAGGGTTCCTCCAATAACTACTATGGGAGGATACGCGGGAAGCTGCCCTTCCTTTCTCAGGGTCCTCCCAATAACGGGTATGGGAGGATGCCCTGGAAGATGCCCTTTTGGTCTCAGGGTCCTTCCAATAACAGGCATGGGAGGACACCCTTTTCGTCTCAGGGTCCTTCCAATAACAGGCATGGGAGGACGCCCTTTTCGTCTCAGGGTCCTTCCAATAACAGGCATGGGAGGACGCCCGGGAAGATGCCCTGTGTTTCTCCGGGTCCTTCCAGTAATTATTACGGGACGCTTGCCTTTTTTTCCCCTTTGTTTCGCAGGTAGTTCTGCTTGTCCTGCGCTCGTCTTGCGGACATTACGCATATTGCGTTCGATGTAAAGTGCAGCACAACCACGTCAACTGATCCACGAAATCAGATTTGCAAACTGCAACGCTCAATCACAATTCTCACCTTCTCTACGAAGTACTGAACCACGTGCTCAGTTGAACCCTGGTGACGTAATTATGAGTCATATTTAATTCGAGCAAAATGGCGTGTAGCAGCTAGCGTAAGTGTGAGATTACCTGAGAATCGCCGACAAGTTTGAGTTCTTTATTTTAGACCGATAAGTGGCAGGTGCAATACCTAGTGATTTATCCTGTTGTTTTGCGTTTGAATCGTTGTAAAAGCTCCAGCCGTTATCGTGCTATTGCGGTGAGAGGCAGAAGAAGAAGAAAGAAAGTCAGAAGATAGACGATTTGTCCGTTTTGGCGACTTGCCGGTCTGGTGCTTAGCGATACTTTCCAGCAAACTTAACAGTCTTTTTGCTCATGAAAACACTCGATAATGCCTGATATGGCTCATACAGGCCTTTGACTAATCTAACGAAGACATTTCGAGCGTGTTATTTGTGCACTTTTAATGTGGCGGCCATTTTTTTTCGGGGTCATCCCTACATATGGCGTACTACCGTACGCCATGATTTGTCCTAGGGAAGCAAAAGACTAAGTGTCTGGGGGTATCGATTTGGTTTTAATTTGTCCAAGGGGGCAAAACACTAAGTGTCTGGGGGTATCGATTTGGTTTTAATTTGTCCTAGGGGGGCAAAACACTAAGTTAATCACCTGTCCAGGGGGGTGGAACGGTTTTTAATTTGTCCAAGGGGGCAAAACACTAAGTTAATCACCTGTCTGGGGGTATCGATTTGGTTTTAATTTGTCCTAGGGGGGCAAAACACCAAGTTAATCACTTGTCCAGAGGGGTGGAATGGGTTTTAATTTGTCCTAGGGGGCCAAATCTTAAAATAATTAGCCGTCATGGGGGACATAAGCGTAATTAATTTGTCCTAGGGGGTTAGAACAAGGCCAATTAGCTGTCCTGGGGTGTATAGGAGTAGAATTAATTTATGTCCTGGGGGGATTATGAAATGACCTCTTCCGAGGGGGGTGTATGCTTAATAAATGGAATAGCCCAAAGTAACGTTCACAAAGAGCCATTTGTCCTGGAACTAGTCATGCGCTTTAGACAGTTTCAAGCCATTTTTAGTGGGCTTCAAATAGAAGCTGGAATCAATGATTTGTGTAGGATCTAGGTCCCTTTTGGTGTATGGGCATTTTATCTCAATTAGTCCATTGCCACAACAAGAACGTGAAATTAGGCCATCAGGAGAGACACCAAGGTGTGGGTGCTGAGGGTTGACGTGAAGACCGGTCATCTCCACTTTGAATGAAGTATGCTTGGTTTCAACAATATTGACATACTCCATTCTTGCTTGCGGCTTGTGCCCCACTTTATGGCAGCAACTTTAGGTGTTGGAACTTGCTGCATGATCCTCTTTACCTGTGACGGTGCATCTATGCATGTGCGACACACTGCTCCGAATTGAGAAGTCGTAATACGCCCCTTACGGTGCTCAAACCAGAGCAGAGACTCTGACTGGAGACATGTTGCTTCAGAAAGATATTGAGCTTCCTGTTGTGAGACTTTCAGGCCATGTTGAAATATCTCGTCACATTTGTCGTACAGATCCTTTTCTGCCAGCTGTTTGTAGCGAGGATGTCCAAGGGAAGTAAATGTTGGTGGTAGGCTTCTTGCAACTGAGGTGTTTGACTGTGGGCCATGCCTCAGTGTAGAAACACTAAGGATTGCTGAATGGGGTGATATAGACTTTATGCAATACCTCATGTAACCAAACGTAAAATGGACACTGGTCGGAAATCCGGATACTATGCTGCCATTTTGAGTGGCAAGGAAGACCGCGGTCTATGGCGCTTAAGTACAGCGAAGCACTTTGCAAGCTCACTGCGTCAACGAGGCATGCAGGTAAGCTTATTCGCTTCAGTAAGCGTTAGGTCCTGTTGAGACCTTGTGGATTCTGGGTGTAAATGTAAAATCACTTCCTGCGCTGGTGAGAAAGGAGCTCGCAAACTGCTCCCCTGTACTTACACTCCATAGACCACAGTCATTTTTGCAACTCAAAATGGTGGCGTAGTATCCAAATTTCCGTCCACCATCCGTTCCATGTTTGGTTATGTGAGTGATGACATCAATTGCATAAGGTCTATAGCTTGGAGAGTTTCGATAAAACATTTTCGTTCATTGAACGTTGGTCGTGAATTTTTGGGCCGTTTGGGTGGATTGTTAATTTCATCCAGGGATTCCCTTCCTTGCTTTGGCTGTATGAAATCAATGTCGACTATTCGAGATGGTTCGTGCTGTAATGGTGAAGGTACACTGAATTAATGGCAAGTACAAACTGTATCATCTCTTTTTGTTTATCATGCCCATCACTACATGTACATACCTTCTTAGAGAACAGTTGATTCCAATGACACAAACTTGACGTGGCAGAGGTATATCCATTTCGAACTGCAGATCCAACTTTGAAGAGGATTGCAGCCACATGAGAGCATCCCTCTCCCAACCTGTTTGAAGAAGCATGGTGATTAAAGGCAGGTAGTATAATTATCTATTTCATGAAGTTACTCACCCAGCCTTACAGGTACAGTGAGCTGTAACGATGCTTCCGTCTCCTTTGACAGCAGAAGGTGAGATGCCTGGTGCCTGACACCTGTTTGATCTTTCTGCTCTCTCTGGGATGGTGTGGCAGAACAATTAAGTTAAAATAGCCAGATATAAGCAGTGTATCCCCCTCTCTTCTGTAGGCCACATTCTGGTTCGGGATATCACTGAGACAGAGAGCTGCGTGTTTCTGTGAGCGGGCATCATCTGGGGAACGCTGGCTAGGATTCACGAGAGCCTTCAAAACACAGTTACTGCTACTTATGGCCCATATTTTCACCACACCAATGTGCCCGCTGTCAAAATAGTTGTAGACCTCAAGACTTTTCCATTGCATGAGCTCTTGTTGAGTATATACTCCCGGACGCGAATTTCTATCTGACGCACCCTTAGTCTCTGCACTAGTCTCGTGCCCAGCCGGATATAACCTATGGAAAATCCGTAGGTTTTTCTGGCTGGTCACGAGACTATCTCTGCACCGAAGTTCATGAAATGAACTGTGCATGCGTGAGTGGGTGGAGCTGTACCCATGACTGTGTTGTTGTTTGGGGTACAGTGTGTCAAACTGCTTCACTAAAATCAATGGATCAAGAACACACGGCTGCACTTTGACCTTTGACCATTTGAAAATCAAGTGCTCAAGTGCCTCAGAAGGGAACGATCAAGTGATTAAGCACACTTTTTGCCGATCAAAAACCTTGATCCCGGTTGCAAACGCTTGAATACATGGCATGTAAGTGACTACCCCTTGGTCTTAGCAGGAGTTTATTACACTGTAACGCACGAGTATAAAGCAGGTGGCGTGCCTTGCTATTCACGATTGATAAACTGGCTCCTCCCTTGAGGGTAAAGCTTTTTTAAAAAACCACAAAACTCGGAACTCTAAGGCTTTTTACTTCAGGTCTTGTAGCTAAGTAGCAGTGAACTTTGTTTTCCTAAAGCCTACTAACAAAGATTTCATCTATGTATAACACTGAACTCTAAAGCATTCGAGCCAAGGTAAACCTGCAGCACTAACCTCCTATGAGCATCTTGGGGTGCGGTTACTTTGCTCGAAGGAACACATGTTACATTGAAGGGACACATGTTGCATTGAAGGAACACATGTTACATTGGAGGTTGGAAGCTGTGAATTTCTCTCACTCCCCAGTTTTACACAGCTGAAACAACAGCATCAGGTTTGCAACTGAAAACAGTGGGAAGACATCCTAATAAACATCACTTCAGCCCTCATCCATGTGTACATGTTGCACATGGATGAAGGAGGGAAGTGGGGAGGGAGGGAGGGAGGGAGGGAGGGGAACAAGCTGTTTCACACAACAGCTATATAGTATTATGTATTTCCATTACTGGTAAACAGGTACTCATGCTATTTGTTTTCTTATTAAAACAAAACAGACTGTGCTGAGCTCTGAGAGGGAGTGAGGGAGGGAGATATTATGTTATAGCATAGCGCTGATCTTGCTATCATCTGTGTTCCGCCATGATATGCAAGCTGTTTTGTTTTTTGTTTTAGTTTTTTTTATCTGGAAAGTAGGGAACTGTTTCACACACTGGCTACAATAATCATCAGCAATACACCCAAATATGACAGATGGGTATTTCTAGTAATGGTACACAGGTACTATTTTGTATCATGCTATCAAAATAGCCTCGTTCCCAGGCCGTTCCCGGCTCCAGTTTTGATCGCTTGCAGTATAAAAACGGAGGGGAAGGCCTGGGAGAAAGAGTCACGTGCGTGACGTTAGGTAGACGTGAGGGTAGACGTGAGGGTAGACGTGAGGGGGGGCGGTGCCCGACGAAGAATCTCGAGGTCCTTCTTGTAATATCTTGTCCAAGAACTTGAGACTGTAACATTCGAAAGACAGCGTCAATACAGCTCGTTGTATGGTAGACTCGAGGCTGATCAACGCAAAGTTTGAGAATTACAACGATCGGGCACCGCCCCCCTCACGTCTACCTGACGTCACGCACGTGACTCTTTCTCCCAGGCCTTCCCCCCCGTTTTTATACTGCAAGCGATCAAAGCTGGAGCCGGGAACGGCCTGGGAACGAGGCTACTATCAAAACACACCGATGCAAACAGCCTCAATTCCCATACCACTATAATTATATACATGGGAATCAGGCCTAATATTTTAGCTAGAAACTCGATGCCGACGATGGAGAGGAGCACAAGATTGTTTGGCAGAGGTCAGGCCAATTTCAGCAACATTACCAACAGCAGCAACTGCAACGAGTTCAGTGCTGAAGAGCAGAGAACGCTAAACACAATTGTTATCAGTGTTTCCTCTACTGCTAGCCTGGCTTGTATCCTGGCTATTCTCTTCATCCTGCTATCAAAGGGACACAAGAAGTTTGTCCAACGCCTTGTCCTCTATCTAATGGTTGCAGCCCTCATAGAAGCAGTTGCGTCAATACTTCAAGTTGTGCCTGTGCAATACATTGGCAATGTTGGCGAGGTAAGGAAAGGGCTTGAAGGATTTTGTGCTGCTGCTGGCTTTTTGATCGAGGTTGCATTGTGGCTGGAACTGTCAGTGATGTGTTGGATTGTTATCGTTATTGTTTTAGTGTTCAATCACCGCGATGTCAAATTGAAGCATGAAATCTGTGGCCTTGTTGTTGTGTTGATTCTACCCTTCACTTTGAACTGGATCCCTTTTGTGAAAGGCATGTACGGCTTATCAGGAGGAGGGTGCTGGATAAAACCATCAGTGAAAAGTTTCTGTAAATATGATGGTGTGGGACTGGCATTCTCATTTTTGCTTTCATATGGCCCTGCGTTTTTATTTTGTTTGATTACGTTTGTCACGTTTGGCACCATAGCAATTGTTATGTGCAAGAAAGCTTTGCAACAAGAGCAAGGGTTACGTCAATCATCAGTTCATTGGCAAGGTCTAAAGGAGGTATTCCCATTGCTCTTCTATCCTCTGATTTACTTTCTACTTTGGATAGGACTGGCAGTGACTCGTGTTTATGATACACTACAGAGTGGACAAGACAAGAAGTTTCAATACTCCTTGGTGTTGATACACAACACATTCTCATTTCTTATCAGACTCTTTGTGCCTCTAATTTTCTTGCTGCATTTGATCATCAAATGTTGTAAAAAGTATCGAAATAAGCCACGTCCAGTGAACACCATCACATCTTTTACTGTCTCCAATGAATTCACAGATCAAGAGGATGAAGCCCTCATTATAAGAGGACAGTGTACTACATTACCTGTGAAAAAATACAAAACTATATTCGATGGGAACAGTGATGCTGCCTAAATGTAGTCGTCTCAGGAACAGTGTCAGTTGTAGTGCACAGCTACATGTAAGGCAGGTATTGTCATGTATAAAGATCATTATCAAGTGTAATCTAGTACTACTCTAGGTGGATTCCATGACTTATATGGAAGTTTATGTGTCAACATTATGTCATTGTGTCATCATCAACAAAGAAGGACATCCAATCTCATAAGATAGTGAAATCATCATGAATATATAATGACACTAATTAGTTAGTAGCTATTTACACAAAGGAGTTGCTAGAAGGTGTGCAGCAAAACAAATGAACATTTAGACAAAAAATCATGCAGGTAGTCAGTCTTGTGACCAAGATATTGTCAATACTATTAGAAATGTAGCTACATAGTTAACGTTGGACTGCAATGATGCTCTGAATCATCCCTCTTTTTTTTTTTTTTGAGTACCTCAGAGGCCATTTTGAATGCTGTATCTTCTAATTCTTGACAAGTAGGATTTCGATAGTTGTTACAATGCATGAATGCAAGAATGAGGCTACACCTTCTCAACAATATTAGATGCTACACTGTTAAAATGTTAACTCCTTCCAGCAACTGGGTGTGCGCAACCTGTGTGCTACATGTATGTAACTGATCATGTGGAGTTTCTACACATAGTTGTAGTTTGCTTACACCCCAAGTGGAAAGAAAAATGAATGAAAAGCCACAAAACTGCACGTGTATGTCGAATGTTTTAGCCTTTCTTTCCAAGCCTGAGAGGACAGTACAGCTAGATACAGTTGTCATTGAAGTATCTTTGGAAGTGCCAAGGCTGAGAGGTAATCCACGGAAAATATACAGGGCCAAACATTTGCCATTACGAAATTGGACCTATGCACAGGATTTTTCAGTGGCCAAACTACCCATCTTAGCATGAAGATAATTGTATTTCATAATTTCTTGAAAATTGAGAGAGATTTTTTATAAACTACTGCTGACCTGAGTTATGACCAAAAGTGTTGACACTTCAGTGACCACACAAAGTATACAAAAGAAAATAAAAACATTAAAAATGTGCAAAAAAGATGTAGAGATGGCATGCCGGCAAAGCCCCATCCCTACATATTTTTACATTTTCAATGTTTTTATTTTCTTTTAGATCTTACACGTACATATCCCAGAAAGAGACTTATATGAATCATGTCCCAAACTGACCCTGAAAGTGTTACTACCACTTACATGACGTGTGTTGTCATAAACATTACTTACAATACTAATTAATGATAATCATGCGAGCAGGCAATTATTTTTTTATTCTCTGCAATCAATTTACTCCAAGCGGTGATCAATCTATCGTTTGACTGTTCAATATGCGCATTATTTGCTACAGGATCGTAGTATGTGCCACATGTGCGTGTGAACTACAATCAACTACTGCCTCTTTGGCTCAAGATGCTATAGAGGAAGAATAGATCGTACTATGACTAGCTGTTGAGTAATGAGTATCATTACTGTATGTACTCAATGCCAGAATAAAGTACAGATGCATGACATACATATCGATAAAATAATGGTTTGAAAACTCACTAGCTATCATGACTGCATGTGTATTTATAATTATATGTACAGTTGAGTTGTAAGTCACTTAATCTGATGTCACAATGTCTATACTCTAGTGTTTCTGCGACATGATGAAGGAGGGGGGAGGGGCAGTGATCCTCCGGCTGACCTCGGCACAGTACTTCTCAGGGATACCAACTGCCCTCAACTCAGATAGTTTCCTCTGTTTGATCTCATCCAGCTTCTTGCGTCTGGACAGAGAGAAGTGAATAATAAAAAATACACACATAAGCGAAAACAGAGAAAAGTGAAACACTGTGACCAAAGCATTCAATTCCACTAGCCTCGTACCCAATCCATGTGGCCTGGGTACGAGGCTATCAATACCACCTGTACAGTATATAAACATAGAGAATTGTGAAGCACCTGCATGTGTAGTATACATGTACATAGAGGATTGAGGGATGATGGTTGCCAGGTGGTCACAGCACTGGCAGCTCAAGTCTACATGTAGGGTTTGACTCCCAGTGACTTCTAATTCTATTTCGCTTCATGCTATCAAGCATGCTTTATTTATAGCTGTGGTAGACAGATCTAAGTCAGGGACTATGAAACCAAGGATGAGATACATGCAGTGGGAAGTCACTTATCCGAATTAAGAATATTCACTTATCCAACCCCCGAAATAATGATGTGTACCAATTAATAAATGCTTTGTATACAAATGATACTGTTCCATTTATCAGTTATGTGCAGATGGGAAGACAATTGTATTTGTTGTGCATGGAAAGAAGAGAAGGTTTTTGCTACTCACCTCTCTTGAGCCTCGTGATCAAGTTTAATCCCCTCCTCAAAGAAAACTCTCCTGGCAGCTATTTTGACTTCCTCCTTCTCTCTCACCTGCTTACGCACTTCTTCCGCATGGGCATGACGTCGCCGTGCTCCCTCAGTCTGTTTAGCTTTGTCCTGTTCCATTTGCTCTTGCTGCGCACTGTGTGTGTGTGTGTGTGTGTGCGCGTATATGCATGTGGAGTGGGGGAAAGGGAACCCACACATGCATGTGTGTGTGTGTGTGTGACAGAGACAGAGATTACGCATGGGAAAGAATCAGGAAAAAGAAATAAGTGACATCAGTGGAAGAAATGATTCTGATACACTTATGTACTTTGATAAGCAAGCAATCACATTGTATATACATACATGAACAACCAATGAACAAAAAATGCATGTGTATCAGAGGGCCAAAAAATGAAATGTACATACACGTAGCAGTTCATAAGCTCATTGTGTATATGTTCATCTGTGCAATACAGGGTAGAGTCAACTCACTAGAGCACCCTTTCAAACTCTGTACGATCACGCTGGGCTTGCACGGCCAGAAAGTGCTCCTTGTTCCTCACCTGGTACTGCCGTGCTTCAATCAGCATGTGTTCTGTATCAGCCCTGGGAGGGAGGGAGGGAGGGAGGGAGGCATGAGATTTTACAGCTTGCATTTAGGAATCCTATTGCATGACGTACACGATGCACACGTTACACGTTATCACACTGCAAATTTCCAGACTCACTTCTTCTCTGCCTCCTCCTTCTGCTTCCTTCTCCACTCTCTCTCAAACTCCTCCTGCCTCCGCTTCGCTCGAAGGGCATCCTACAAGTCCGGTGAATGGGGTGACAACTATAAGCCAAAGTTCTCATATTTATACTGTATATACATATACATGTACACATACATGTACTTATGACACTTAGTAAAAATTACCAATACATGTAAGTTCCGCTAGCTGTTACTGTAGTATATACTTGTTCCCAGATAAAACACCTTGCATGGTCCTTCCTCGTTCCCAGGCCTTCCCACCGTCCAGTTTTTGATCACTTGCAGTATGCAATTGGACAGCGGGAAGGCCTGGGAATGAGGATAGGCCCTTCCCACATCTTCCATTGTCCTGGTTCTACCCCCTCCTATCCCTAACCCTAACCCTCCTCCCACCCCTCTAATGTCTTGCCCTTTCCAATCCCCTCTCTGCACTCGGCTCTCACCTTCTCTGCCTGCTTGTCCTTAGCTCGCTCCTGCTGTGCTCTGAGCCGGGCAATCTCCTTTTCCTTCTCCTCCTTCTGACGTTCCAGCTCTTTTTGGTGTTCTTCCTCACGGCGCTAGGATGTGTACATGAGTGTGTGTGTGTGTGTATATTGAAGGGCTGAGAAGCATAGTGGTCTAACCCACAAATGTTGAGCTATCCCCCTAACATGGGAATACTCTTAAAATGCATTTCAGAAGATGCTAGGAATTTGAAATTTCTGACCACATGTTCATATGATATGTACGTTTTTTATTGCATATTTGCACAATTCATGCAATTTCCAGTACTTCATTTTGGGTTAGACCACTATCAGCCCTTCATATGTGTGTGTGTATATGTGTGTGTATATGTGTGTGGATGTGTGTACATGTATGTACATGCATGTATACAATTATATATAACCCCACGTCTTGTAGATTATAGCGTCCATCCACTGTATTACATACACATATATAGCTAAGCCCACCTCTTTCTCCTGGAGGTACTCCATCACACGGATGTCTTCAAATTTTGCTTGCTCCTTCTTCACCTCCTTCTGTCGTTGAATCTCCTGTTTGCATGAGGATGATGGTGCGTGTGTGGGTGGGTGTGTATGTAAAGGCAATGCATGGTCACCATGTGTGTTTATGTACAATAATTGTATCTTTAGTACCAAGAGCGCATACGTAAGAACGGGTGGCTAGAGTAAGAGCGTGTAACTCCGTAAAATATGAAACCGGTCAGAATTTACCGCGAGTACTAAAAATAGTAACATGTATGCGCAGCTGCGCGTAGACACATATATAAGCACGTCACCAGGTGTTCTATTTTTAGTACGGTTCGATAATTTTTACCGGACTACGGGCTTCTATTGGAGTTACACGCTCTTACTCAAGCCGCCCATTCTTATGCGCTCTTGTTAGTACCCATGGGAGAGAGGACTTGTACTCGAAAATTCAATCACTGGACAGTCTAAATCAAACAGAGATGCTGGCTCAATGCAAGATTGATAATACTCACGATGACTTGGTAGCAACAGAATGCTTAATTATAATAACATGGAGGTTTATAAACTCTTAGTGATGATATCCATTATGCAGAGGAGGGATGATGTCATTGTAGTGTACTCTGATGACATTCCAAGGGCAAAGATCATGGATATACATGTATACAAGCTACACCCTGTACAAGAATGGCTCTATGGACTAAGTCACAATGGGGGTACAGTGGCTTTTTTGACTAAGCTGAAGTAGGGTTAGTCAAAATCGATATGACTCACCTCACTACATGTAAGACTAGTAATTTGCCAGTTTAAGACTAGGTGAGTCACAAGATCAAACATCCACTTTGTCATTCGTGTAGCTTGTATCCACTATATTCTTGTCCTTGGAGTGTCAATTAGAGAACGTAAACAATAGTTGTCACTATCACATGACCACATCCTCCCTCCTCTAGCTTTTTGTTATGTGTGCACATGTGTGTGTGTATAATTATGTGACTAAATCTCCACTTCACCCTTATTTCTTAGCCTCGTTCCCAGGCCCCGCCCAGCTTTCTGTCGCTTGCAGTACGGAAAAGCGATTTTTCGTTCGCGCGCGGGGAGAGCCTGGGAACGAGGCTACTTATTTCTATAGTACATAAACTGACAGGAAGTTGTAGATTCTGTTTCATATACCACAGGAAGTTGTAAACGATGTTTCTTATAAGCTACTTTGTTTACTTGTAAACTACCTTGTATGTTTACTAATAACAACAAGGACCAATCGGGTTGGAGAATATAACACATAATGCATGTTAGTCTGGTTTACAATAACCACCCTTGTCCTCGGGTCCCACCCTCGGAGTCGGGTGGCTATTGACCATAAATCCCAGGCTATGATGCATCATCTCTTACTTAATTCACATTATCATTTACATAAACATCCAGAACAGAGAAGTCACTGTATGTACCTCATTGCACTTTGCAACTTCCTCCATGAGTCCCTGTTGGGCTTCCCTCTTTCTAAAATAGTTCTCCATGTCCTCCTCCTGCAGTTGCTCTAGATACTGGAGCAGAGCTTGTGTCTCCTGGTCCTTGCGCTCAGAGTCCAGCAGCCTCTGCTGCTCCCGCTCCTCAATCTGATGTTGGATCACTTCTGCACCCCTATAGCGGTGGAGGAGAGGAAGGTTTGGGAGAAGCAAATTTGACTTTGTGAATTTTACAAACGAAGCAAAGTAAATCAATATGTAGCTATAGCACTGCCCAAATGCAATCACTTACTTCAGTCTTTGCAACTGCCTTTCACATTCTGAAAAAAGAGAACACAAGATGTGAATTACATGTACGTGTGCCTGTGAGCTTTATATGTATACAACAGATAGTTCATGGATGCATGCGTAAGTTGGATGTACTATATTGAGACACAGTGTTCATACAGAAATTGAAGCCTGTCAGCAAAAGCATAATCAGTAACTTCTATGGGCATTGCTGAAAAGCGTAATATGAATGAGCAGAACCTTGTGAAGTTTGATATTTACAACTCGTATGTACCTCTCTCTTCAAACTCTTGCAGGGCCTTCTGTCTGTCAATCTCCATCATCATGTCCAGCCTCCTCTGTAGCAAAGGGAGTAACTGATCTGTGTTTTGTTTTTCACCCATGTATCCTCCATCCCCCACCTCCCCCCCACACACACACACTACACACAAACACACACACACACGCACACACACACACACACACACACCCCTCACCTCCTCTTCCTCCATGGCCTGCTTTATCTCTGCCTTCTCTTTGAGTTGGGCATCCCGGATGGCATGGCACTTGGCATTCAACATCAGCTCATTCAGTTTCTTGATCTCATCATCCTGCTCTTCCATCTGTGCCCGCGCCTTTGACACTAGCTCTACTCCTCTCTCCTCTGCCTCCTATATGCATGGGCAGAAAAAGATATAATTTATCCGTGAGTGCATAAATGGCTGGATCTACATGATCATATGTGTCTACTTTGCAATCAAATCACCTATCTAAGCACTTCAGTACCTGAACACTGCGCACATTATATATACTGTACTTGCATGAAATGATAGCACACACTAGCCTCGTCCCAGCTTCCCGTCGCTTGCAGTACGGTTAACCATACTGCAAGTGATGGGAACAAGGTTTAAGATGATGTGACTGCTTCCTACTATTCAAACGTCTTACTAGCCTCGTACCCAGGCCGCATGGGAGGAAAGAAACATTCTAGCTTTGTACCCAGGCCACGTGGGAGGAGAGAAACGTTCTAGCCTCGTACCCAGGCTGCATGGGAGGAAAGAAATGTTCTAGCCTCGTACCCAGGCCACGTGGGAGGAGAGAAACGTTCTAGCCTCGTACCCAGGCCACGTGGGAGGAGAGAAACGTTCTAGCCTCGTACCCAGGCTGCGTGGGAGGAAAGAAATGTTCTCTCCTCCCACGCAGCCTGGGTACGAGGCTAACGTCTTACCACTTTTGTACCACAATAATAACAACCGTAAAATGTTCTTTTGAGTTTTAGAAGACCAACAATGCTTGACCCTACCTGCTCCAGGTCAGACGGTTTCTCGTTTCTCTTCCTCTGGATCTCAAGTTTCTGCATCTCCCGCTTCCTTGTGTTGGAGGCTTCCATTTTCATGTCCTTCTCCACCTTCATTGTTGTCTCCATAGCTAGGTGGTCTTTGGGGGTCAGCACTTTCGCACTTTGCTGGGAGGGGTAGGGAGAGGGTAGGGGGAGGAAGAGAGGGGGAGGGAAGGGGGAGGATAGAGGGAGAGGTGGATTGGGAGAGTGATGGGAGGAAAAGGGGGAAGGGAGGGGAGGAGAACGAAGGAAAAGGGAAGGGAGGGGAAGGGGAGTGGAGGGAAAGGGAAGGGGGAGGGAGGGAGGGAGAAAAGGAAGGGAGAGAAGGGGTTATAATTATTAAAGCAGTGGGAAGTGGACCTACATGTATGTACATGTTTGTATACTGGCAGGAAATCTTTATCAGGGTGCACTCAGCCTCAAATAAATAAATCATTATGATATATGTTGTACATGTATGCTTACCATAATCCTCTTAAATTCACCTCTGTCCAGTACCACTGTCATTCCAGAGGGATCTGGTGTGGCCGGCACCCTGCAAAACACAGAGAGAGTTCCTGATTCTCTTGCAGTAAATGTCCATGCACCTCCTTATGTTTGAGAGTATGGTCAGTGTGCCTTACTTGATATTTCGGATGAGGTCCTTTGTAATGACTTGTACTACCTCTGGGTCATTGATCATCCTACGACCTGGAAGGAGTGAGGTAATGATTGTGCATGTACATGGAAGATAGAGGAGAAAGGGAGTGGAGAGGAGAGGAATGAGAGGGGAGGGGAGAGGAGAGATGAGAGGAGATGGGAAGGAGGGGGAGGGGGGAGGGGGGAGGGGAGGGGAGGGGAGGGGAGGGGAGGGGAGGGGAGGGGAGGGGAGGGGAGGGGAGGGGAGGGGAGGGGAGGGGAGGGGAGGGGAGGGGAGGGGAGGGGAGGGCAGAGGAGAGGAGAGAAGAGGAGAAGAGAGGAGGGGAGAGGAGAGGAAGAGCGAGGAAAGAAAGAATGAGGAGGGGAAGGGGGAGGGAGAAGGGCAGAAAGAAAGAACTACAAAACGAGAGAAGGAAGGAGGAGAAGCACACACTGCTCACCTCTGGTTGTTGTACTGGACCCTGAGGTCGTGCTACCTAGTTTGGGAGGAGCACTAGCGCTTCCCCATCCACGATTGCCAGTCATCTGCTGGAACCGGGCCGGGGGGCCAAACAGCGTCTCATCCTTACATGTGTGTGTGTGTGTGTAGGGTAGAGGATAGGGGTAAATGTTGTTGATATATATTTAGCTCCATCGTCTGCTGTAAGTGAATATGGACCATAGCCAATGAAATGTCACATTTAAAAACTCAATTTTTCACCATGTAGAGGGTAGCACTTGTCAGACAATTTATATAGATGAAATGGAGAGCCTAAAAGATTTAGAACCATGATTGTTTTAAAGGTTCCCTCACCACTCGTGATGTTCTGCTGATGATCCGATGCCTCTTAACCTTTCGAGAGGAGGTAGACTTGACAGAGTCCACCGATGTGGTACTTAGGGGCTGTATGTGTGTTTGTATGTGTACATGTATGTGTGTGTATGTGTCAAAGAAGCTTTGGCCCATGTTTCCAGTGCTAGCTCCAAGTAGAAGTGGAAGTATGGACCAAACAAGGTACATGTATCCATAGCCTAAAAAAGACTTCCAGTAATTCAGCCTACGGTGGTTAAAGAGTTACCAACAGGTTTTGGCAAAGTTGATTTGTTTTCAAGCTTGTAGTCTTGCAGGCCAGACTGAGAGTCTGACCTTCAACACTACGAGCTTGATGGAAAGTATGCCAATTAAATGGAACACAATTCAACCATTCTGTTAATGTTCATACATAACATTATTGCTTTTCTCCGGTCATTGTTTTATCTCATGCTTTTGTCTAGTTCATAATGTGCAGTTTTTGCCCTTGCCAAGCCCAAGTTTTATACTTGTTTATCTTGAGTTCTGGGGTTCGTCTTCATGTATATATTTCACTCGAAATGAAGTTGGTTTCCCCCACAATACTCACCATGATGAACTTGAACTTGATGTAAAATCTGCCACTAGATATCCACACGTAGCCAATACTAAATACGCAGGACAGAACACGAAAACAGACGTGCGTGTGGCTTTATTTTTTCGTTACTATGGTGACTCGCATCACGTGGTTCTGATAATTATCACGTGTTTGTGCAATTTGGCGCCCACCCATGCGCCTCGCCGCCCCACCCGTCTGGAGAGATCTTCAAGATGGTTGTGTTTCACAAGGATCCGATGGGGATTACAGTCTCCATTTGCGTCTATATACTTCTTTTCTATGGAGATTGGGCTGTTGTCTACCACGTGATTGAGTATGGAAAGCATGCAAATGCAAGGTGTGTGCAAACCAACAAGCATGAGTTTATAATTCGTAGGCCAGGCAGTAATATGCAGTCGTACATGTATCTAACCCCAGCATAAAAATTTTTGTACAAGTCAACTGGTGAAATAGTCTTGCAAACCACACCCCTCAGCGAGTAAGGGGTGTGGTTTGCGACTGTCATTGAAACTAGTCCTCCAGAATACTATCGTTTAGCAGTTGTTTTCCTCGTAAATTCTTGTGTGTGACGCTGAAAGCAATCCACACTAGGGTTGGTTAGTTTGATCCAAGAGCCTTTAGTGGAATTGGCAGAGTGATAAGGATCTACATGTAAGTGAAGTGAAGTGAATAACTTGACACAAATATGGATCCATGGCTATATTCCTGCCATCAGTGTTGATGAGGGAAAGAATTTTGTGTCGGCCAACCTGAGTTTGTATTTTGTTGTGATGTCATTGTTAACCCTCGGTGCGCATGCGCAGCGAGGGTTACGGTACTTTGTCTGTGTGTCTGTGTGTGTGTGTGTGTGTGTGTCTGTTACTCAACATCTCACTTTTCACATGATTATTCATGCCACAAACGATACTAACCTTCTCAGCGGCGGATGAAGGTCGAAAATTTTAAACGATTTTCTCTGAAAATGCTTCGTTGCGAAGCTAGAGTGTTTCCTGTTGGTACGGCTACATGATAAGTCGGCCATTTTTTACTCCGCGGAAAACGTACATGCGTATGAATCTGGACCACGTGGCTAGCGGCCATTTTGTTCTTGGGAGAGACGTCCTTTGCGAGTTCGATTATTGGCCATTGGCAGTAAGTATGCCTCCAACAAAGGTATGCCCGCAGTGTAAAGCTGCTGTACCTGTAATTTATCGTTACAGTTTTGGATGCTACGAATGAATTGATATCGAAAGGCATGCCATATCAACTCGAGAGCAAACGTCATGATACTATTGTTCATGAGACAGTGATCGATTCTAGTTAACACACAAGTACAATCACTTGCACTGCTGCGCCGAGGGTTTGGCACTTCAGTGCCTTTCATTCTTTATTGTGATTGGTTTGTTCCATCTGTAATATACAGTAGAATATATACAGTAGTATTGAAATTTGGAAGAAATTGACTGACGGATCACATTAAAGCTCTGAAAATGGGAGTCGCGAGATTGAAATGCTGCAGATCCTTGCTGGTCCTAAGTTACACATGCATGCCAGACCCTAGCCTCTCCTCTTTACATTAGAAGGTCTGAACTAGGGGGTTGGTTAGCCTCGTCCCCAGGCTCTCTCCTCGGGGTTGGTCGGGTCTGAATTATGTGTGCTCTGGCCACTGCAGTGAACGACGGACGTATGGCGCCTTGTTGGCACACTTTCTTCTGCTGATGGCCATCATTTCTCACATTCGAGCATCTCTTTCCAACCCCGGTGAGTCGGTACTTCAAACTTGTAATGCAAGTGAGGTGAGCAGTACAGAGGTTTTCAGGTTGGTTGTCCGTAATCCATTTGCGCATGCGCGACCTTTCCCGGTTCTTTTGCATGCGCTGTGAACTCCAAGGTCCACATCGTACGAGGTAAAGCGTCCGTAAGGCACTAATTGAGCAAATTCGAACTAAACATTGGTTTTGATGGTGTTCTTGACACCACAACGCACGAAAAACAGAGGGTATTTGTGCGCATGCGTCAGCTGATTTCAAATTTTTGCGGACAACCAACCTGAAAACCTCTGTATACACGTAAATACATAGCCTCGTTCCCAGGTGCAGAGGAGGGGGAAGGAGAAAGAGCACCTGCATGGTTTATACTGTTTGCGCATGCGCGTAATTATAGCAAAGGCCACGTGGCAGAATTAGGGGTGTGTACTAATATGACGATCAACAGTTCATGTGAATAGCATAAACTGTCATAGAAATTACCACAGCCAGGGTTTCATACAGGATTTTGAGTTGGGGTGGGAGGGGACAGGATGGTAGCAGGATGATAGTAGTGTGCGAAATCACGCTCACGCATGCGTAAGCACTTGTGCCTACTAGGGGGGTCTGGGGGCATGACCCCCCCCCCCTCCCCCGGGAAAATTTTGAATTTAGATCCTCTCAGATTGCAATGCGCTGGTAGCTATGTAGGTATCTCGAGAGAAAGAACAGGTTGGCTCCATTGAGTGCGTTTACCGAGGAAACATACCTTTTTGCAGTTATCCACCAATTTCGGTCAGTCGATTCCTACCACTGCCTACCAGACATTTTCTCTTTGTGTCCGACAGTATAAAGCTAGGCAGAGCATGTAGCAGCGATGTTTATAGCGTCTTAACAAAAGCTGTCAGGGTTTCATACAGAGGGTGGGGGAGCCCTGGAATTCCCCCCCCCAGAAATCTTGAAATTGAGTATGGTTATTATTGTGGTGCCATCAATATTAGCCATTTAATTTTACTTGTTACTGGACATAAGTATGTGTCATCAAAATGTTGTTTGGAAAGTTTGTCCCAGATTGCAATCTGAGAGGATCTAAATTCAAAATTTTCCCAGGGGGAGAATAGCGCGATATGAAACTCACTCGAACAGGATGTCACCTGGCACATCAACATGGCAAGTTTATGACGTCACCAGTATACGTACATGTACATACACGTACAAACACGGTCGCCATGGAATTCCGTGGCAATTAAGCTCATGCGCAAACAGTGTAAACCAGGTGCTTTCTCTCCTCCCCCTCCTCCGTGCCTGGGAACGAGGCTAGTACATACAGTACACAATGAAGCTACACTCTCTGGAGTAGCTGTGCATGATGTCACAGGTCATGAAAAAACACTACCCCAGTGTTTACCTTTTTCTTTTGTGATCATGAAAGTGGCACATGTAGTTGCATGTACATGTATACAGTGGAATCTTTCTAAAGTGGGCATCTTTGTGACCACTGCTTAGGTGTCCAAATGGAGGCATCTGTAAGTCATGTGGGAGTGTATGTTCCACTGTAGTTGATCTTTTATTAAACACAATTTGAACTAGTGTATAATTGAGTAACATACAAAAAAGGTACAGCAGATTACCACAAGCTGTGGAAAACTACAATTGTTCACCACTTATGAATCTGATTATCTTTCATTCCCCCTCCTGGCTTCCTACACAGTAAATTAATTGTGGTTTTCCACTAGTCTGCTACCTTGTTGCAAGACATCTGCAATTGGCTGTACTTGGTCACATGTCTGACCCTGAATACAGTAGCCTCATTCCCAGGCTCTCCCCATGCGCGACAAAAAGCTGAGCGCGGCCTGAGAACGAGGCTATGAATACAGGGGATATAGTCAAAAAGCTATCATCAATAGAGCAGCTACATGTATATCTTCTATACATGTACATGTATGTCACCCTTCTACACCATAGCATAGACATTAGTATACGGAGGATTACTGAAATTTACTGAAGATTGTCTGAAACTTTGGTAATTACTGCTCTCTAGGACAAATGAGGATACAGTACATATACGTAGTTTTCAATAAAGGGATATCCTTTTTCACAATTACTTCAATATCCTTTTTCACAATTACTTCAATATCCTGGCACTTGGCAAGCTAAACATTGATGTACAATGAGGTGAGGTGTGCATTAATTGGGATTGAGATTGTGCTGTACCTTACCATCACAGGATACGTTCCTCTGCCGAGCACCAAGATTGACTTTTCCTCCGACTTGGAGAAAGCTGACCCCAACCAGAAGAAGAAGAAAAAGCGGGTAGCTAAAACTGTTGCATTCTTTAATTCACATATGCATGGTTGCTTAATCATATACATTGTAGAATTCCGGAATCTGAAAGCGTAATGTTGAAGTCTGTAGCAGAAAGCCATGTATTGTAAACTCACAATAATGTCCCCCTCCTTTTGTACATTACAAAATGAGAAGGGGGTGTTACTTGAATATTCAATTAGTCTGAACGATATAATGCCCTCAGGTAATATGTCCCTTTTGAGCAAATGCCCTCCCCCCTCTTTACCCCGCAAGTTCTTGCACACAGTAGGTACATGTACAATGTACATGTAATTTTCACTCCTTTAAACCTAATGGCAAGCGTATTCCGGGTGTGCTTTTTTCATCGAGTGTTTTCATAAACGTGTACACACGGGACCGCTAGCCTCGCTCACAGGCCACCAACCAGGCATTTCATTGCTCGCGGTACAAGCTTACACAGGTCATCCCCTGTCACCACTGACAATGCTACTCTCATGCTCTCATGGTGTCAGCCCATGAGAGCATGAGACAGTACAAACCTCCTTTATGTGGACCTCTAAATAACGGGCACCTCCTTCTACCAGGCACTATCTTTGGCAGCACAAAATTAATTTCCTGTTCCTGGTCAGCTGTGGGTGTAGTCTATCAAGCCAGACCATCTCTCACCCTCAAGAAAAGTGAGAAATGGTTGATAGACTACACCCACAGCTGGTCAGGGGTGTGTGTAAACTCTGTATTCAGCATGCAACCACAGTCGGTCTGCAGCCAGTGGCTTCACCCTCTTCTGGCTCTTAGTGTCTAGTGGTTTCTTGTACAACTGGGATTAGGGACCACTATTTTACACTCGGATTACTTGGTCATTTTTAATCATTTGTAGGACCACAAAGAAGAAATTAAAATTTGAGTGGCCTTACTTTATGATATTTTAATGACAAATGTTGTAGACGCAATATGCATGTTCTCAGTAACTGTTATGGGCATTTCTAAGTTACGGGCACTCCCCAGTCCCATGCAAGCTGCCCAGATAAGAGAGGTTTTACTGTACATGGAAAGCAGTAGTCATCATAAATGTACTGTTGACCTTGTGTGTAACACACGTATGGATAGATGGATAAGTTGGTTTAAAGTCATTGTGCAACTTATGCATTGCATACAACATACATATGCATGTCCATCTAGCAACTCCTGGTTGCAAGTGTTAATCATGGGAGCCAATCAAATTGCTTGAATTTTGCTCTCTGATTGGCTCACATGGTTGACACTCTTGCAACCAAAAGTTGTGTAAGCTTAGAAGAACACTAGTACTTTTGTTTCCAGTTGTACATACAATGTACCATAGGACCGGTTTTAATTGCGATGGTCCTGTCTGTGAAGGGTGTGACTTGTGAGACTATATCTTTTCAATAATTGCGAATTGCGAGTTTTAGTTCATTTCGCAAAAATTGGAACGCAAAAATTAACTGACATAATCAATGAGTATACCAGGGTATAGATCTACCGGTGCGCGAGCACGTGGCTAGCATTAGTGTACATCTTGGGTACAATGACTCGGAGGCAACTTCCCATCTTCTCTAGCTCTCTGTGCTGTCACATGTTGCGTACTGAATTATTGTATTAGTAGCCCACCCCAATTGGTACGGAACGCAATAATTAAGTACGCAATTGGCTTGAAAAGTGCAGAACGCAAACATTAAATGCCGCAATTAAAACCGGTCCTACGGTAAATGCCTCCAGTTGTACATACATGTATATATACCCTAAACTCCTGAAAATATGCCCCCCCTTTTGCACACTACTTTGAGGCAAAAGGAGGGGGCGTTTGCTCGAATATTCAGTTTGTCTCGTGCATACATGTATGCCCCGGCCCTCAATTCCTCACAATCTTTAATACGCACAAGATTGATAATCATGACGACCACCATGGCTTTCTGGAAGAATGGCAGCTTCTCTGAACGTGTGCTAAGGGAAATCAGCGGCGCTTGTGTTGACACTAAGCCAAGAAGCATCGAAGCAATTTGCATTGTCTGTGGTGACAGGCAGGGTACAACCCCGTGTAAGCTCGCATTCCCAGTGCGAGAAACGAAAAAATCCTGGCGGTGGCCGGCAAGCAAGGCCATAGTAATTTTGTGTGTACGTGGCTAAAACTATGCCATGTACTTTAACGACACTTACTATCATAAGTCTACAGTCTACTCCAACTCACTGTTGTTGTATAACAATGCTACCAAGAGGGTCATGCTAGCCTCGTTCCCAGGCCACGTGGGAGAAGGAAGTGGCCTGAGAACAAGGCTACAGCCATGACTGCCGGTAAAGGTTGTGAACTTGTGGTACATTTTAGGAAGACCCCCATGCACTGTCTAACTGTAGTGTGAAAAAGATGTAGGGATGGGGCTTTGCCAATATGTTGACCTTTGCTTTCATGCATTATCCCTACCTTGTTTGCATACTTTTTGGCATGCCATCCCTTCATCTTTTTACATTTTTTAATGTGTTTTTTTTTTTAAGTCTTGTTGATGTGTTTACGAACGCAATCAACGACAGAGCTAATCCAAAAGCTCACTAAAAGCATGCCCAGAAGGCGCTCAATACAAGGCGTTTACACTGGGAAAAATACTTAGGGATGAAGGGATGGCATGCCAAAAAGTATGCAAACAATTTATTTTCGGGAATTTACAGTATTCCCACATACAATGTAAGTGCTCCCCCATATGTTCAGTTGTACATGCACTGCTACATGTACAATGTACAAGTGCTCCCTCATATGTTCAGTTGCCCCACATATACTGCTACATGTACAATGTACAAGTGCTCCCTCATATGTTCAGTTGCCCCACATATACTGCTACATGTACAATGTACAAGTGCTCCCCCATATGTTCAGTTGCCCCACATATACTGCTACATGTACAATGTAAGTGCCCCCATATGTTCAGTTGCCCCACATATACTGCTACATGTACAATGTAAGTGCCCCCCATATGTTCAGTTGCCCCACATATACTGCTACATGTACAATGTAAGTGCCCCCCATATGTTCAGTTGCCCCACATATACTGCTACACATACAATGTAAGTGCCCCCCATATGTTCAGTTGCCCCACATATACTGCTACACATACAATGTAAGTGCCCCCCATATGTCAGTTGCCCCACATATAAAGCAAACTCCTTCCTATAAATGTCCAAAAATGTATGGTGACCATTAGAAACCAATCTCACTACGGAAATCACATCCTACAGGAACACACTGGAATGTTTGAGTGGAGCGTGTGCACCAAGTGTGAGACGTACAGACCTCCCAGGTCACATCACTGCAGGTAAACAACAACAACAATAGCAATAGCAACAACAACAACAACAACAACAACAACAATTGCAACAACAATAACAACAACAACAACTGCTAAACAAATGTATATACAGTGTACATGGAGAAAAAGAATTGCAGGATACTGCTTTGAAACTGTTTTAGTGTTATAATACTTGATGGAGTAATGTCCAATTTCTACCTGAGACTGCCATTTTTCACAATGTTCTTTTTGCAGAAAATGTGGGAGGTGTGTCAGACGGATGGACCACCATTGTCCCTGGTGTGTGTGTGTATGTGTGTGTGTTTACTACAGTGTACAAGTGGACCACCATTGTCCCTGGTGTGTGTGTGTGTGTGTGTGTGTTTACTACAGTGTACAAGTGGACCACCATTGTCCCTGGTGTGTGTGTGTATGTGTGTGTGTTTACTACAGTGTACAAGTGGACCACCATTGTCCCTGGTGTGTGTGTGTGTGTGTGTGTTTACTACAGTGTACAAGTGGACCACCATTGTCCCTGGTGTGTGTGTGTGTGTGTGTGTGTGTTTACTACAGTGTACAAGTGGACCACCATTGTCCCTGGTGTGTGTGTGTGTGTGTGTGTGTTTACTACAGTGTACAAGTGGACCACCATTGTCCCTGGTGTGTGTGTGTGTGTGTGTGTGTTTACTACAGTGTACAAGTGGACCACCATTGTCCCTGGTGTGTGTGTGTATGTGTGTGTGTTTACTACAGTGTACAAGTGGACCACCATTGTCCCTGGTGTGTGTGTGTATGTGTGTGTGTTTACTACAGTGTACAAGTGGACCACCATTGTCCCTGGTGTGTGTGTGTGTGTGTGTGTGTGTTTACTACAGTGTACAAGTGGACCACCATTGTCCCTGGTGTGTGTGTGTATGTGTGTGTGTGTGTGTGTGTGTGCGTGCGTGCGTGCGTGTGTGTGTACATGTATATACATGATTATGTACATAGTATACATTCTTATTTTTTCTGCAGGATAAATAATTGCGTAGGAGAATTAAATTTCAAGTACTTCTTTCTATTTCTTGTTTATACTGGTAAGTACTATATGTTATATCATGTGTTAGTACTCTATGTGTACAGTACCATAATGTAGTGTATTTTTTGCAGAGTAAAGTTTCGTGGAATCACACAATTCCATAATACTGCCAACATCTTTCATGATTGGATTTTTGCAGTGAGTAAAAGTTCTCGAAATTGTAGCCTCATACCCAGGCTGTGTTCTGGGTACGAGGCTACAATTTTGAGAACTTTTGCATCTTGGGTATATACAAGGCTATCGAAATTGATGTTCACAAGGTGCAAAGTAAGCTGGTTTCTACCTGAGATACTCACAGTGGAGACCTTCGTCAAGTTGTGCAGTAAATGCGTACTTCTGGATGCACTCATTAGTTGAACGTCTCTCAAGTAGAAGTTGGGTGACATGCACAAAATACATGTAGATATGCAGAGCAAGCTGAACCAATTTTAAGTGACTTTCAAAGATTGGTAACAGTCTTGTTAGGATAGCTATTGGGGCAGCAACATGTTTCACAGATGTAACTGTCCAGGGTTTCATACAGGATTTTCTTCCTTGGGGAGAATTGTAGATGCGTGCCAAGGGTGCATGCGCGTGTCAGTGCACCCACTAGGGTTGTGTAGATTTTAAAAGACATACATGTACTTAAAGATAAGAATATTATTCAGCTGCAATATATGTGTTTGTGCTGTACTTTGTTAGCCTCGTTCCCAGGCCCCGCCCAGCTTTCCGTCGCTTGCAGTACGGAAAAGCGGTAGAGGGCCTGGAATAATTCATCACGTGAGTGACGTAGGGGTAGAGAGAAGGGTAGAGAGGACTTAATTGAGCGTAGGCGGATCGTCGATGTGCCCACGCACGTAGTTGATCGATAATCGACAGTACACGTAGCTGTTTTTTTAGTAGGAGCCCGTTCTGGCAGTTTTTTTCGAACAATAAGCGCAGAGAAAACTTGAGCAAAGCCTAGGAAAGGGCCGCCTTGGCGTTTAATAGCGCCTTGAAAGCCATTCTCCGGGGTGTACAGCGGTCAGTTTGCCAGGTAAGCGAGTAGGTTAGCGTGATTTTTGAATATACGGGTCTGTGTAAGCTCACCATAGCTTTCCGTACTGCCAGGTAATGTAGCATAGTGCCGTCTAGTCCCATTCTGTCGGCCATAAAGCTATCGCAACTGTATTCTGTCCATACAGCGTGGGCGAGTTCATTCGTTCGCCCACATGTAATTAAGTTCTCTCTACCTATGACGTTTCTCACGTGATAAATTTTACCAGGCTCTCCCCTTTCCTTTCGATTTTTCGTTCGCGTGCGGGGAGAGCCTGGGAACGAGGCTAGTACTTTGTTATTGTACATGTATTGTTGAGGCAATTATGACATTATTCAAATTTCTGGGGGGGGGGGGGGGGGGGTGGAAATCCCCCTGTATAAAACCCAGCTGCCTGTATGCAAAACAACACGTATAGTGTATGTGGATGCAAGTAACATGAATTTTCACGGCCTGATTAATTTTTCACATCCCACTCTATTGCAACAAAAACATATACACCCCCGTGAAAATATCCATTATGCATGAGGGTTATACTTCACCTTTCTCCTCTCCCTCCCCTTGCCCTGCAGGTTTGCTGTGTTTGTACGCAATCATTTTAATCGTCTCAGACTGGGTGCACCATTGGAGCGAGGATGATGAGAACGATAGTGTGGACAGGTGGGTGTGGTCTGTGCATCACATGACATCATGTGATACACAAAGGACCTTAAGATCTCTATCCAAGAGGAGAAGATCTGGTGACCTTCAGTCAACTCCTTGAGCTTCATTCAAAATTCATAGTTTAATTTATGCATACATGGTGTAGTTGCTACATTGCAAGTAAAAGAAATGTGCTATGTCATTGTGCTGGCTTGAGCTTCGAGTGTTCTGCATCTGAGGTACGACAACAAGGTGTGCAACTGAGTTATTTTCAGTAGCACCTACGCATGTATGCGGTACATATACGGGATTGTGAAGGCCGGTTGGTCGTCCGGTTGTTGTAGCTCAGTGGCCCTACAGCATTCCTCGTTTTTTCTTTTGCACATGAGTAGTCGCCAGCAGCTGTGTAGTAGCCGCAAACACAGTTTGCGCTCCACGTTTTCTTCACATGCATAGTCTCCTCCCAGATGACTAAACCTAGGAACGTTGAATCGATTTAATACTGTTGGAAAATTTTCATGGGTATCCTGGACCATGAAAATATTTTTACACAAAATAATAAAATACGAAAATTTTCAGATCTACGGTATGTATCTCTTCTGATGGTTATACATGATTATGTGATTTCTGTGACTCTGACATCCTCATCCTTATGTCTACCTCCAGGGTGTGTACACTAGTCCTGTTCTTTGAGACTGTCATCTTTGGAATGTTTGTGACGGCAGTTGCAGGTGGTTCTGTAAGTGCACTTCTTGTGATGCCCCATTTGCATTTTGTAGTTATTGGGGCGAGCCTGAGCGAGCCCCACACTAGCGTGACTGCATTGCGCACGCGTGTGTGTATGCTTGTTTGTTTGTTTGGACCGACCACTTACCGGAAATTTTAAATGAGCGAATTCAAATATTTCCCGAAGCTCGATACGCGATATCGTGAAGCAGTGGAGGGCTACAGCCGGTCAGAGTGCAGCGTCAGGGACCCAGAGCGATGATAACTGAACTTGAAGCACGCTTGGCACTGGTGCTTCTACCGACGACGACAGTCCGCTCACAGGCGGTACAAATTCAATATGGACGGTGGTTGACTGGGTCGCTTCAGCTAGGTAGCGGACCGTCATGCATGAACGGCGCTCACAAACGCCAGAAATTTAGTTCATGATTTCGATGTAAAGCTTAGTCCATGCATGTGTACTATAGCCCAGGGTGGAGAAATTGCTGCAACTTGTTGGCATATGTGATACCTAGCTTTAGGGCTTATCATATACTTATGCGTCATCAGATTTGACTTATTACGCTCATGCAACAGTAGACAGTGACAAATCCTGCTGTGTGCCATGACAAGTTAACATTTGACATTTAAAACAAAGCAAAAAATTCCCCTGTGCATGGTAAATGGATGTGCATGTAGGAGGATAAATTAACTTGATGTGTTACATCACACATCAGTGACATAATATCCTGTATCATCTTGCTCAGGCTCGCCCCCACAATGTTCTACATTTTCTAGTAGTAATGACGTGTAGTGGAAGGATGGTGAAGTGCAGGGAAGGCCTGGGGACAGTTATCAATGAATGAGGTGATAAGTGCTTCATTAGTCTCGTTCCCAGACCCTCGGTACAGTACACGCACACAAGAGAGGGTAGTACTAGATATATAGAGAAAAGTACCTTAGTGCATTTGTGTAGTTTTTTCAAGATGAAGAAACCCTTGCAAGCTCCATCAAAGAGCTGAGAGCACTGCTTTAAGATTACTCTATGGACTAACAGTCGTCTTTCTGAAGTAGCAGTTAAAACCAGAGAAACTACATGAAACTTATAGTTGAGGTCGTTCAACAAACTTGGTGGGAAAGCTCCACGTTGACATCTAGCAGAATGTTAACCAGTGCAGTCCATTCTACGTATAGTAAATTAAGTACCCGACATCTGCTCTCAGTGACAGTACACAAGCACGCAGGATCACTTCAGTATACGGAGAAGCAAAACGCGCATAATATTCATAAATTACGACGTTTCCAATCTTTATGCTGTTCTGTTATCTATGCTGTTATGAAGCAAAAGTGCACGTGTAGTGAAAAAGTAAGTAACCCAAGACACTTGGCTTGAGTCACCAGTGCTTTACCACTGAACTATTATGACAACCAGACAACTACTGGCCTTCACAATCCACCGCAGTGCACTTTTTTGCTGACACAAACCCCTTCTTGCTTTGACCCCAGAACTAACCGACCAACCATTGCATAATAATTACGTAATTATAGTTACCGAATTATATGGTACAATTAATAACGGAGTTACACAAAACGATTTACACTTGCTACGAATGGCTGAACGCACAAGTTGTGATGCGCCTCCAACAAAGCAACAGTGCTGTTGTGTAGCAGATTTGTTGACCTTGAATACCATATCATACCATATTGACCGGGTCCAAGCACAAGCGACAGGCCACTGCCAGTGCAAAACTAAGAACGCTTGATGCCTTTTTTGCAATTGGAACACATTATAGTGTATACTTGTCACACTTAATGTCTTTCTTTTTGCATGGTCACACCGTTTTGATAGCTACAAAATAATTGTTATGACAGTGAAAAGTGGCCTAAATGGGTAGAAATGCCCTCCCACACCAAATTGCCTTTCTAAGGACTTTTTTGCCACAACAACCAACCAACTTAAGTGGCTTTGCGTGAGGTATGCGATGCTTCAGCGAAGTCAGGTGTCCTGGGTTCGATTCCTGGCAAACTGCTGGCTTTTCACTTTCCTCTATGTTCATCAACGACAGTGGAAATATCTCAAATGCTGCATGAAGATAGCCCCCCACATGGAACTCATCATGTGTGTAGTCAATAGAAATCACTGTAGGTGCTTGTTTTTTTCTTTCTTTCTCCAGAGCATCGCAGTGCTGTGTGATCGAAATGCGATAGAACTGCGAAGATATGGCGCTCCAGCTTGGTTTCCCAAGACACCAAAACTCGTTCTTGTTCAGGCCTTGTGTGGAAGAGGTTAGCACTATGTGGTTGTTGTTGTTCTTGTGTTGTTAACTTGTTATTGTTGCTTTGTGTTGTTGTTTTATTCACCTCTCAACATTATAACATTACATTCTACCTGAGCAAGGTACTACTGTATAGCGCTAAATTTTTTGTGGGTCTTTAATTTTGCGAATTTTCAACCATCTGTGAAAATATTTCAATGAAAATTTTCGACACGCAACACACTGTTTTTACGCTATGACTGCAAGGGTGTCGATGGAATACATCCTGGGGCTAAGCTGCCGAATCTGCAAGGAACTCTTTCCAAGGAGATACCTTGAAGTAGGCATTGGTGTGCTGACAATTGCGAGCTCAAATGGATGACGACAGGGTGACGGTGCATGTTTGGATTGTATGCCACGCCCATAGTATATTACATGTATGCGTGTGGCATGTGCGTGCAGCAAATTTGCAAAATTATTTCAACAAAATCTTCAAAAATCACTATTTGCGAAAATTTAGCGCTATACAGTATGCATGTGATTTGTTTTTAGATGTTCAAGTGTTGAACACTCTTCCCTCCCTCACAGGTTCAATGTTCTTTTGGCTGCTTCCTTGTGTGCGTCCAAGGATACCTGACCCTGTCCCTCCCAGCAAACTGCCTTCATTTAATAGTGTTCAGAACGTCTAACTCAATTCTGCTTTTATTCCTGTCTCTGGAATTTTATACAATCATTGTAAATTGAGTGTTGGCTTTTCAGCTGGTTTCTAAGAGGGTATGCTAATTATTATTGGCATAATGTCATCAGGGTGAAATTAAAGTGTCTGTTTATGTTTTAAAGCATGCATTTAGTTGAAATGGTGACCATCATTAGCTGCCAACAATACTTCCACTAGTCTTGTACCCAGGCTCCTCCCTGTTTGTCTGCCGGGCATAAGCCAGTGACCATCTTCAATGCATACTCTTGTTCCTGGAGGCAAGAGATCAGCCTCACTTGCACGCATTAGAATAGCTTTTGTGGATGTTTTCACATCAAAACCGAGTATATACCTGTGAGGTTATAGCTTGTGTGGCAGTTGATTGGCAAGCATCAAAATCTTGGGGATTAGGACAGCACACAGCCACAGTGAGTTGGCATACTAATACAATAATAATTACCTAGCTCACTTCATTCATTCACAAGTGTTTAATTATACCCACACGTGCCCCCTTTCTGGAAATTACAGTACAAATTTAGCACGCCTGTGACACTATGAACAGAAACTATTCGCTTGTATAGCACATATCCAAAAGGATCAACTAGAGTTCCGGCCAGATTAAAACTACATAATGCATGGAAATGTATGTGCAGAATAGCATGCTACAGTGGCATTAAGTAATACTGACAGCTTTTCTCTCTTCTTCACCCTTGCTGAGAGTACTATTGTTTTCTCCAGATAAGTTGGTAGGTGTTGGGCAGGACATCTTGGGAGACTTAGAGGATGATACTGAGAGAGACTTCGATGATTTATTGCAGGAGAACTTTAAGAACAACTTCTTCCACTGCTCCCTTGCTTGTGGTGCACGGACCACATGGAATATGAAAATTAGTAGTCCCTGAGAGCTGATCAGGATGCTAAAAAGGATCTGGAAGGTGAAGGTCAGCTCCTTTATGTCTGAACTAGTTGCCAGGAGGCCAAATCCCCAGCCTAACCCAAACAGCAGTGAAAGTCCCAGAACAAGGAAGAAAATCCGTTTTAGTTCTCTCTTGTGATGCATGGAGGAGACATTCTTTCTGTTCTTCACAAGACAGACAATGATGGTGATGAACATGGCCCAGTTAAAGAGATAGACTGCAACAAATGGAAAGATGAGACCAAACCAGAAAGGGTACATGATAACCCTGCAGCTGTGGATACAGAGAAGGATATAGGCTAGCATGCTGCTTGTTTTTGTTTTGTTCACACAGAAGTGAACACTGGATAGTATGAGAAAGAGACTTGTTGGCAGTTGTTGCACACTATCACTCACTAGAATGGATTGACATAGTGGCGATAACCAGCCCCTGCTGATATTCCAACAACCACAATTGGAACCACTGCAGTACAGAATGCAGAAATGGTATTGAAGTTCATTTGGTTTTTGCATAATCTCGTGCCCAGCTGTCCACACCCACCGGGGGATATGGACGGCTAGGCACAAAACTATTCTTTGCACTGTAGGCCTACTGATTGAGCAAATATATACAATGTCATGTGAAGTTCTAACTTGCACCAGACAACAGCAGCTGCTACAGGAACAAAGTAGGTTGATATTTGACCTAGCACATTCCTGACCAATCTCTGATACAGAAATAGAGCCTCCACTGCTGTCCAGCCGAAGAAGACGAGCATGAAATATTGCAGCAGAGCTGCTACTACCCCACAGAGAGGAGGGACAGTGGTGACAAGACCTGCCACTATGAAGGTAACATATACACCAATCAGTGAGCAGCTCAAGTTGATTAGCAGCTGCCCATGGATGCCAGCTGAGCCTTGTGCAGAGGAACCGTGCTTCCTGTATAAAATATGAACATAATGGTAGCTCTCTAAAATTACATAATTTTTGGAAACAGTGCATAGATGGTTACTGTCTTAGGTACAAAATGTACCTTAGAGTATATAGTCTTGTTTCCAGGCCTTCCCACCGTCCAGTTTTTGATCGCTTACAGTATCTCCATTTTTGCATACAGCAAGTGATCAAAAACTGGACAGTGGGAAGGCCCATGCCGTAATGCTTTCTGCTGTTTTCCAACAGCGCTGTTGAAAAATTGTGTTTCTCAAGGCCTCCTAAGTCCATGAGACAAGCCTCAAAGCTAGCTTCTTGGGGCTCGTTGAGGCTTCTCCGCGCTGGCTCATTCTCGGACCTGCTATCGCAGTCGTCGACCCACTGTATTACATAGTAACCAGGGGTCTTGGCAAGCACACATCAGTGATAGCTTTGTTCCCAGGCCCAGCCCAGCTCTCCATTGCCCGCTTCATGTGTGGAGAGAGCCTGGGAAAGTGGGAATAAGGCTACATCGGTCATACATGAAAAATCAGTGACAGGGTTAGATGTTATACAAAGTCGCCCCCTGCCAATACCAGGCCTCATTGGGAATGAGGCTACCTTAGATCACATGCTAGGGAGCTACACAATATGTGTTCTGTGCACTTCCTATCTATGTAGATGCTGAACAGTTCTCATACAACATTGAAGGCATTGTGATGACATATTGTGCTTTTTCACAAGTGCATGAGTCCAGAAGCCGAACGTTTAATGCAGTGCATAGTATGAATGTTAATTGCTGATGAAAACTAATATGTAAAACAGTGTACCTAGCTAAATACTGGTGCAAACCACTCATACTGCAACTTTTATGAATAAAAGTATATAGCAGCTTCCAGTTTTCTTACTTGAAGGCAGTGTATGTAATCACAGTGACCACCAAGCACAAAACAGAGATGGCAGTGCCAATATATGTTACGACTGCAAGAAATATGCCTCCAGGTTCATACACATCTCCTGGGTCGAGGTCCTGAAGTACAAATCATTCAGTAGTTAAGTCATACGAATAAAACCATAGCTACAAGTTATGAATCAAGCCACACTGCATGCTTGATAGCCTGAACACAGCCTGCATGGTTCAGAATTGTGCACTTCACTCACAAACAGAAGACCAAAGTGCCCAAGCTGTGTACACGCACAGTGTGTTGTTGCACCATCATCAGAGACCACCCTGCAGCTGTCTGTGCTCCACCTGCCATACTGCCCTGCACACAGACCAAGTAGCAAGTCATAGTAATTTACATACAGGACCACAATAATTGCATTCCTGAATGTAAATGTTGCAAACATTTCTGCATACATATCATACACACAGCATCCAGAATTTCACCACATACATGTAGCACTTCCTGCTTGGCAATATAATCATACCTTTTCTGGCAAAGTTAGAGCACATTGCTGTGGATTGGGGTGGGATTTGGTCATCACAAGCCTGCAGCGATATGTACAAAGAGGAAATAGAGTTTCAAAAGTTTGGATTTCTAGTCAGAATGGTTACTTTAGTTGGATTTTGTAAAGTCCATACATGTAGTATGAAAACTGCACAAACAGTTCGTACACATTGTTAATAACAATCTGAGGCTTGGGTTATCATTTAGAATTTTTGATGACTGAGCAGGGGCAGATCCAGAGACTGAAGAAGGTAGGGGGGGGGGAGCATACATAGAGTGTGGGGTTGGTGCAGCACACATAGCGCACAGTGTTCTAGGGGGTCTGGGCAAATTTAGACCATATGAGAGTGCTTCTGAGGCCGTTGGAGACCACCATAACCACACAAATTTATGGCAACTGGAGTGTTACTAAGGCGATTCATCTTATTCGTTGTTTCTTGGACCTTCAGAATCAGCCTTTGTATTTTTGGCACTGCCACAGAACTGTCTCTTGGGAGCTGCAAATTTGAGTGCTTTATGTTTGCAGGACATGAAGCAGCGATTCATATAGAGATATGCACTGCATCGGAGTAGCAACGTGCACTAAGCGGGCGGTAAACCTCTGCATTTTGCGCTCGCTCAGTTCCAAAGGGGGGGGGGGTATGCATGGGCTCCCATGCCCCCCTCCTGCATCTGCCCGTGCTGAATCATATGGTTTGTTATTGTATAGACACCCTGATGGTATCTTTTTTCCACACACCATTCTGAACTGCTGAAAGGCCAGTTGTATTTCTCCAGTAGACATACTGATGTTTGTAACACTGCTGTTTACATCCACTCCAAGTATGATAGATCCAATCGCAGAGTTCTCACAGTTTGTGTCCAAGGTCAGAAAGAGTGCATTGGTAAGGAAGACATTGTAAACAATTCGTTGTCGTAGTGAGGCATAAGCTGTGTTGCCATCAAACAGTGACTGTGGTAACTCGACTGATGCTGTTGCATTAGGGAGTTGGTCCATCATAGTTACAAGAACTTCCTTAGTTATTCCACTGGAGTTTCTGATAGCTTCTTCAACAGGACCCAAGTTGACACTGAAGGATTCCCTAGAGAAGCTTTCAGGATTTACGTCTCGCAGTAGGAGGGCAAAATTGTCAAGAGGAAATGCCAGAGTGTTATTGGTAGAGTTGGCTGGTATGGGAACTGTATTGGCAAACCTCCTTAGACTCTGAAGTAACCTATATATACATTTATAAGTAGGGAAATACAAGTCAGTACGTCACAACAGAAGCCCAACTATGCTAAAACATGCATGGATGATTACAATGGAAAGCCAGAGGTATACAGTAAGGATCAATAACATACATAGTGCCAAGTTTTAAAACACCTTGTAGAAGTGTTGGCTTGGCGCTGGCTCTCAAGAATGTTATCTGGAATGGCTTCCAGGAGGTTGTTTATCAACTGCAGGTAGTTCCCTCTCACCTGTGCAGGATGAAGGACCATGTGACCTCTTTACTGGTATTTGATAGGAGTTCATCATTTGGATATATATTGAGCACTTTTACTCTTGAAAACTTTTATCACATTGAGCTGAATGGATAACCTTATCACATCATAGTAATAATCATTATACGTATTTACTCCCCCCAGAAAATATTGCCCAAATTTCTAGTATGAAAATCTATATCGCTACCTCCTATGGTCAGAAATCTTTGGGAAAGTACCACATTTCATTTTGTCACAAGTTTCACTTTGCACCCAGTCACAACAAATCTTTTGAGGAGGTGAACTGGTGGCAAACCTCAGGTTGATTAATGGCCGCTGCTGTTAGTTCCTCCATGATGCTGGTAGCTACAATGATGGCAGACACCTCAAGTTCAGAGGCATTTGCTGTGATGTTGACTATAACCACTGCAGCACTCTCAGTGTCTGAAGCTATTTGCTGAACACAGGGAGAAAATGTGGAATGTGATCACATGTACTCCACTAGTCCCTCACCCACACACATACACACACAATAGCAAATATTCTTGCCTGTGCATGACCTGTTTACCTGGCTAACTTCACAGAGGTGCAGACTAGTGACACTCAGCCCACACCCACTAAAGTCAACACTGAGCCACTCTGCTTGTGCTGAGCACCTACGCACTATCATGCCTCCTGAAACACCTGCCATTTCTTGGCATGATCTGAGTCCAGAACAGGACAGAGTTTGAAAGCTACCAGCAACTGTGTCTGTCCAGTTGTAGCTTATCCCACTTCCTGGAAAGAGGGGGTGGTGGTTTTGTGTAGGACAGCCTGTCAGAGCTGCAGGACAATGAGGTAAGGAAGTAGTGGCAGAATATGAATAGTCAGTAGCCGATCGTTCAAACACTTTCAAATAACCCAGCTATAAATCAAACCATCTCCTAACTTAGCTGTCATTAAGAGTTTCAATCTAGCTGATGAGTACAGTTTAAGTTACCAAAGATTGGAAAACCTTGTTGTGAAAATAATTTTAAAGATTAACTCTTGAATAATTAATTATATTGATAAAAAAAGTTACTCACATACACATGTACATGTGTGTGAGTAAAAGATTAACTCTCACCACAAGTACAGAACCTCAAGTCTTCCTTGTGGTATATACGTACATTTGACTCTACAATGGATTTCCTTATGGTAGCTAATTGTTTCCATGTACTTGCAGCACCATGTATGCCAGACCAGAGTTAGATAACCTCACTACACCACCTGACTGACTTGCAGTAGATCAGTTGGACACATTAAAAATGATTTACATGTGAAACACATTATTTATCCACAAAATTTTGAGTACTATTCAACTAGAATATATTGATATCACTGGCTGTGTCAAACAGTGGCGTACGTAGCCAGGATGAGCAAGTTACGTGAGTACAGTATGGGTGCACTCAGTGCGTGCATAACACGCATCTGCTTGGGGACCATGAGCATGCTCCTGCCTTGAGATCTGAGATCGCTTGTTTGTGGCCACAAATACCATTCTTTCAATCTTTCCTGTATGCTACATGAAACTTACGATCACACATGCTAATAACTGATCTTTGACCTTACATTATATTTACCTGGGCACCATGCAGCAAATTTTACGTGGGCATAGGCTCGGGTATGCCTAGGTGTAGCTACGCCACTGGTGTCAAAAGGAAAGTTGTCATTGCGTATTTGGTGTGGCATAATTCTTCTTGAGGCGGACCCATTATTCACAGCTTTAAATCACCTATAATTATCATAGGCAGCAGAACCGGGGGGGGGCAGTGGGGGCAGTTGCCCCGAGATCCCGGCGCACGAGTGTCGAGTCTCGCTACATTGTGGCCCCGCCCCAAGCTCAGTCGGCCTCAGCACTTGAAACTCAGAAGTTTGGACTCTTCAGCAACGGCCACTGCATGGCATGTGGACGTCTATACGAATTAGAGTCATACATGCGAAGATGTACAGATAACAATGATAACTGTAGTGCCGCTTTGGGCCAAAAGTGGCCTCAGAAGCAATCTCAGAGCATCTAATTTGCAAAATTTTCCTGGGGGACATACCCCCAGACCCCCCCCCCCCCCTAGCATGTGCGTGCTTACGCACGCACACAAATCGTTGGCCCCCCCAATCTCAAATGTCTTCTGCCGCCATTGATTATGCTGTCATATTACACCCAGCCAAGTCCAGTGTACCCAGTGATAGTACACATATGCAATAAGTTCATACAAGTGCTACACAGGCTCCTGATGTAAGACTGAGAATTTGCAGAGCACTGATTAGGCCCCTACAACTGTGACTTGGGCACCAAAGTCCCATTTGTCCACTCCCAGCCCACACACACACACACACACACACACACACACACACACACACGCATGCACACACGCACGCACGCACGCACGCACGCACGCACGCACGCACGCACGCACGCACGCACGCACACACACACACACACACGCATGCACGCACACAGCACGCACGCACGCACACACACACACACACACACACACACTCACACTCACACACTAGGTTCATCACTTACTCTTTATGAATACCTAAGACATAGTGTAAAGTGGGGGAGCTCTAACACCAACCATATGCAGACATCACTGTCCCTATTTTTGCTTGAATGCAGGTGGACAAATCAGCAGGGGGTTAGCTTAGTATCTAGCTAAACATAGTGTGGAAGCCTAGCTAGGTTAGGGCAAAAGTGGAACAGGGAACAGGCAATCAGAGTTAGGTGCACAATCCAACTCCTAATAATAAGCATAGCCATTGCATGTATTCTGCCAACCTGTGGCGGGTCCTAATTGGTGGTAATTGAAGCCATTTAGAGGCAAGATGATAAACAAAGCCAGCCAACTTCTATATATGGCTATAGAACAGGCCCGTCTATAATTATAATGTTGACTGACTGGGCAGAAGATGGCCAATGCTACTAGCTATTATGCATATCTATATCTGAGTTGTGTAGGAGCTAAGAACACCCTGCAAAAACCTTTTAGAGATGTCAGTCAGTGTTGTAAAGAAGTGCCCTTACCACAAATCTCCGAATCATGTGGATGGCTAAATGGGCAAAGTCAAAGTGTACACAAGATTGACGAAAACTTTGCACCCTTGAAACTGCTCCCTCTACCTGATAATGCCAAACAACTAAAATTTTAGTCTCTCAGCTAAAATGAAAATTTGCACCCTCTCGAAGGCTCCACCACCCAGTTTCGGAAAGCTCAACTCAAAACTACTCACGCTTTTCCCCGCTCACCTCTAAGCCAGGGAGCTATGGCCACAAACCTACTGCCTGTCGTTGCTCCTAGGATGGAGCAAAGTTACACACATTCCTGCTAGCATAGAATCAGATGGGGCCTTCAAGCCTGAAAAGTCAGCTTTCTACAGTACCTTTGCCAGACAACTGTGCAATGACACCTGTCTTCCAGGATAGCTCTCAGCCTTTTCAGCACATTCACAAACATTCAAGCCCACTCCAGCAAACTTTATGAAAACAAATGGCCAACCATCACATCCAATGAGCTAGAAAATCTTAAGTGTTGGAGGATTTCTTCAAAGTTCCGCCCAGCCACATGAAAGTGCCGCCAGACTACTACAAAGAGCCACAGGCCACATCAAAGGGACATGCCCCCCTTGTTGATTCTGGTTGCCGCCGTGGGAAAATGTAAACAAGCCAATGAATTTCAATAGCACCATCATGGTCACCCCAATTATCCACGGAGACTATACAGGGCCAAACATTTGCCATCACGAAATGGGACCTATGGTGACACAGGATTTTACAGTGGCCAAACTAGCTATCGGTAGGAAAACCTTGAATTGCCAATCGGCCGATTCTGATCATAATTGGGGTGACCATGATTACAGTGGATATATGTGAGCAGCGTTTGTCACTTTTAGCATCTAAACATTGATGCTGGCAGGACTGGTTCAGAGTGAAGTACTATCACATTGTCACACCTCTGGCTAGTATGAAATTCGAGTCAAATGGCCTCTTTGTACATGTATGAACAATCAACAAACCACATCTATGCATGTTTGAGATCTGGTTCAGCATTTCCAGACCTTCAATACTGGATACTGCCACATTGAACGGAGGTTGGGTGTGAACATCCACAAGGATATTTCTTCCCTCCACCCTCGGATTGTCATTTACAAAGTTCACAACAGGTTGCACTGCAGAATAATGTCAAACTTGATAATGTATACCATTTTGCTAGCAAGCTTTACAGGGATAGCAGTTGTGCTATGTTAGTGAACACACAGCCAAATCCATTCACATAATATTGTACCAGGTAAGCTGACATCTACAATAGAGCTACTATAAAAGACACCATGTACAGTAGTAGCTAAGGAACTCACTATCAGTGGGGACAGGTACTGTAGGAGTGTCAGTAATGATCTCAGTAGTAGTTGGTGAGGGGGCCTCAGTAGTGGCCTCAGTAGTAGTTGGTGACGGAGGCACAGTAGTGGCCTCAGTAGTGGTTAGTGAGGGAGGCACAGTAATGATCTCAGTAGTGGTTGGTAAGGGGGTCACAGTAGTGGCCTCGGGAATGGTTGGTGAGGGGGCCTCAGTAGTGGCCTCAGGAGTGGTTGGTGAGGGGGCCAGAGTAGTGGCCTCGGGAGTGGTTGGTGAGGGGGCCTCAGTAGTGGTCTCAGTAGTGGTTGGTGAGGGGGCCTCAGTAGTGGCCTCAGGAGTGGTTGGTGAGGGGGCCTCAGTAGTGGCCTCAGGAGTGGTTGGTGAGGGGGCCTCAGTAGTCGGTGCTTGTTGAGTACACAGATTTGCTTCACAATATGGCTTGTTGCTTGGACAGCTGCTGCAAGGTGTCCCACTTTCATAAGGCCGTTCTCCTTCAATATTTCCACTAAACAAACAAGCAAAAACAAAAAACAGCAATATAAACATTTCAACAGATGACACAATCAACAAAGATACTTTAACTTGTGAACAAGTACCAAGAATAGGATTGGAACAAAGTAATGGTGCCAGTGGACCAGTGGCGTAGCCAGGTCACAGACGACGCCCGGGCACTGCACGCGTTTGTTTTGTTTGTTTGCATGCTCCCCTAGTAATTTTTTGCATCTTAGAGGTAGCTACTCAGATTGTTCTTGAGACTATTTTTGAAATGCCGTCGGTCTTGAATCGCAAGTAGTTCTGACCATAGATAGTACAGTACGGACTGTATTATCTATGTTCTGACCCATGACTTCGGCATACGTGCGCGCAGTACAGGTCTTCACCAGTATTAAATGCCAAACATGCGAACAGTGAGGTTAAGAGAGCATAGCAAACTTCATCATTGCAAATAGTTATACAACGAAAGTACAATGTTCAACTGTTTTCCGGACGCTGACGCCCGGGCCTGGGCCCGGGTGGGCCCGGGTTTGGCTATGCCACTGCAGTGGACAAACACGACCCAACCAATAGCATTTGCAATATTCAACATCTTGTGGACTAAACTAGTTGCAGTACTTACCCTGGTCCAAAGTTGCATATGAAGAGTATTGCATCCCTAAATTGGGATCCAGCACTAATATTAACTGTGGGACATCTAACAGCACCACAACCCACATTGACCGTATTGTGCCAGACAACCTATACAATACAGAAAGAGAGTGGTAACATGTTGGAGTATATAAAACATGCATGCAGCTATATAGTATATAGCCTCATTCCCAGGATGATGACATGTTTTACTATAGTCTAGCCTCATTCCCAGGATGATGACATGTTTTACTATAGTCTAGCCTCATTCCCAGGATGATGACATGTTTACTATAGTCTAGCCTCATTCCCAGGCCTAATGTAGTCTTGTGCCCAGCCCAGCCCACGCGCGCCTCCCGGCGAGACACTTGTGAGAGGGTGGGGTCTGGGGATGAGACTACGCCCCATGCAGCCCAACTTCCTGCCACTTGCAGTGGGGATAGCCTGGTACAGAATCACATGTGCGTGACATCAAGATAGCTCTAGAAAGGATGGAACGTAGAAAAGACTAGTGTCTAGAGACAGGCATAAAATCCACTACTAAAGTTTAACCATTTGCATCACAGTTCCAAACCTACACTGCGGCACTTGTGAAGGTCTAGCTAGCCATACTCATAACACCTATCAACTGCAGTGTAGTCACAAACCCAGATCCGATGTTGTAGCCTTGAGCCATACTCCAAAATATTGTGGAAGAGGAATTACAACACCCAATAGGCAAAACATGTATTCGTTAATTATAAGTCTGCACCAGGCAACAATGAAACAGTATAGTGAAAGTCTTAACGCAAAGTCCACATGGTCGTGCGTATGTGTAACAGTTACTAATGGTTTTCTTTCTCAGGCCACTAGTGCGGGAAATCAAAGTGCGCGGGCGGACGGGGCCCAGAGCAGAGCGAAGGTAACAGGTAACTTCCCACATGTACCTAGTTGCTGTCACACGCACCAAGCGTTGAACGTGTAGTCTAGTTGCTCGAACAACGTGCAAAACGTCGTCTTTCAGTCCTTGCCACCAGACCCTCCCCACTGCATACAAGCGATGGGAAGAGTGAGATTAGCTAGTTGCTTGCGACCACAACAATGTGCACTTACTTGTGTGTAGTGGCCACACGCGCCGCCAGTTGGGAGAGGGTTACACGTGTTTGTAGCATAGTCATAGTAGGAGGATTCTGCATTAGCCCAAGAATCAACGATGAAGGATGTGTAGTTCACTGGAACCCTCTCGCCAAGAAAGATGTTTTCACCGATGAAACTGAAGGAGGGGGAGCTGACAGTAGTACTGTGCCCAAATTGACAATTCAGAGAGTATGCCTGTGCAATCCCAGCAAGCTCTTCATTGTACATCTGCAAGTGAAAAGGCGGATTGCAGGGAAATAATAATATCATAAAATCAAAAAATCAGTGAACTGTAGCTGACATCTGACATGAAAGCACCATGGTACATAGATTAAATGCAGCTATTAGTAATAACTCACGATTACTTCCATGTTTGTTGCAGTAGGCATAACTCCCCTACGAACAAAGTTGTGAGCTCGAACAATCTCATCCTTGTCTGCAGCAGATATGGTTATTGGAGTCTGTGCTGCCACTCCACAAATAAGAGCAGTGAAAAGTACAGCTGCAACGGATTCTTTCAACATTATGTTAGAGTAACATACGGTGTGTTCAAAACACATTCAACTTGCTGACACTGCATGGTGCCTCTTAAATAGTGATAAGGCCACCTGCTGGAAAAGTTGGAACAACTCATTATCAGTTATTACAGCAAGATTGTGCAGTGGTCTTTGATGTGGAGCAGTTGTAATGATTCAAATAATGTGCGGCACAATCATTCTTGGCACAACTCACTGGAACTCAAACTGTCCAACTTGGTGAACCGATGATTACACTGTGCTTTCTATGCCACTACCTAATGTAATATGGCTACCAGTATAAGAATGTAGCTGTATACACAATTTAGGAAATGGGTATGCACTTGCATTCCTGAGCAACAAATGGCTTGATTCCCAGCAGGTATGTAATCAAACTGTTTTTGGTCTAGTCCCCTTTTTAGCTATTTTTTAATGTCAAATTGGTGCAGTTACAAGCAACTCAATTAGACCAGTTTAGTCGACCTTGCAGGTTACCCAATTTGAGCCTTGCACCCTATGAAGACAAAGGATGGCAGCAATGTCAAAAGGAAAGTGATTTTGGCTAATTTCCTAGACTGTTATGTATTACCCTAGACTGAGGCCTGCAATTAACAGTGCCAGTTCTGTGTGTGACATAGGGGAAGCTGTTACTAACTTACGTATATTAAACTGTTAAGTGGCTATAGCCTATCCCCACATAGTACAATGTGCATACTTACTACAATACAATGTAAAACAAACATTGTGGTACATGTATGTACTTCTGATAGCCATGCTGTTAGGGTCATGCCTACACAGTGTATACATACTGCTACTTTCTTGATGTGGCTATTGACTGCAGTTTGGACATCTCTGTTACTGTGTTATATCTTCCTATCCCTCCCTCCTCCCTTTCCCTCTTTCCTGATGACAACTGGTGTGTGGTCTCTTCGAGTACAAGGCACTGGTAAATCCTTTACAAGGATATCAGGAGAAGTATAGCCAATCCCATCCCTCCCAGCAAATTGCCTTCATTTAATAACACCGTTCAGAATGTCTAACTCGATCTTAATCCATTCTGATTTCATAAATCAAAATGGTGGCTTTTCAATTTAAAGAGGATGCTACTAACTTTTCAGTGTAGTTGTTATCTATTGTAAACAGATTCCTTGTAGGTGAAAAATTTAATTAAACAACCACTGACACTGGTACAATAAAAGTCTGTAAAAATGTAAACTAAGTTAGAAAGAGCTTGTGTATGTGTGTATGTATGTGGGTGGATTGTGGTTGGGGGGGGGGGGGGGAGGAGGTTAGTAAATCAGTGCTCTACAGGTTTATATGCCACATTTGCTCTCAGCTCAATCCTCTGCACTGGGTCATATGCTACCTTCTCTCTCAGATTATTCTCTGTCCCACTGGTGACATAGTCATACTCTGGATCTTCCTGCTGCTGTTTGTGGGAGGATAACACAGCTTTAAGTCGTGACTGATGCTTGCTGATACAGTGGTACAGCAGAACTCCAGCCAGGCCTCCAACAACAAATGCAATGGTACTAGTCACTGCTGCTGTAATTTCCAATGTATTACCGGTAACTGTGCTGAGGGTAGTTGGTGTGATACCTAATGAAACAATAATGATGGTATTGTTGTGCACTCAGTAGCTGAGAAAAATAGCAACCACTGCTTTGCGACAGAGGCATAAGGCAGTGTTGTTTTAGTTTAATGTTTGAACTCATAGTACAGTTTTTGTTTAATTAGGCTGCAGGTTCAAACTGTTTTAGTAGTTAATTTAGTCATTTTTGGGTGATTTCAAACTAGTTTAGTTGTAGTTTTTAATTAACGCACTAAGGCAACATCAATTTTTGTTTTAATAAGGTTTTATGTAATAGTTATATCCCTCCCTTGGGGGTGGTCGTTTTACACATTTGTGTCGGGCATAGCCCAACACCAATGTGCAAGACCACACCCCAGGGAGGGATATAACTATTATATAACCTGTTACCTAGGCAACATCTCTGTTCAATAGTCTAGTTTCCAGCTATATAGCATGTTGTACATGCAGTTAGTTGTTTAAGAGTGTACAAAATTAATTCAGAAGTATGAAGTGCACCCATCCCTACATGAACTGAGGGATGATAGTGGCATACTGAATTATCATTCAACTTACGTGTAGTTGGAGTTGAAAAAGATACTGACACCACAGATACATTCAGTGGAATCGCATGAAGAGTCTTGTTCATGGTTTGTTTAAAGACAGCAACAGTGTATTCACCACTTTGTTGATGAAAACATCCCTCTCCCTCTGATCTTGGAATTTTATGACTCATAGTAGACTGCAGATCTTGAGGGGTGCGTAAGACTATAACACAACCCTTTGATACAGAACAGCTGACACAGATCTGGTCACCAGTCGTATTGATGCTTGCACTAGACCTTGAATTTTCTATGATGAAAAAATGATTATGTGTCACCTACTTGCATCCATTACATTACATTTTCACTATCAGCTGGAGCTCCAACTATCAGTTGCTCTTGGATCTTCTTAAGTACTTTTGCTGGAGAAATATGTTAGACAGAATACACATAGACTCACTGCAAAGTGCACTAAATGGAACACTATAGCGACAGTGTGGGTGTGGTATAAATGGAGCTTTGTAAGAATGTTTACACATGACCTATACAGCTGAAAGCATAGTACCAGTGTATTCTGTGGAATGGACCTCGATCGGCTCAAAGGGAGTTGTTATTATACTGCATTAATGCTTATCATGTACCTACTACTGGCTCCAAACCTCCATCTGTAACAGTGATATTCTGTGGAACTATTGCTGCTCGTTCAGACAGGAGACCATTGTATTCACCATCAAACACCAGCATAGTGTAGTTGCCTTTAGGCACTCCATATATGGTCATGTTAGCGGTAGGAGCATGTCTGTTGTCTCGGGCTGCATAGGCAAATATCTCAGTCTGTGTTGTATTCCATGGGTGAAGGACAACCAGGCATCCAAGAGCTTGAGAGTTTGTGGCAAATGTGCAAATGACATTTACTGCTCCTGGAGAGTTAGTGTTGACCCAAGCTGTTTTGATGTCAAATGTACCTTTGGAAAACAAAGAAATGATCAGTCGCATAATTGTGTCTTTAAAAGTTGCCATTACAATTTATAGATAAAAAATCTCAGTTTTTGCCCCTTCGTGACAATGCAGTCTGTATGTCCATGATACTTATATAGAAATACTCGCGAATATTGTTCCTTAGTACATGAATGCACTATGTACTACTATAAGGTCTACCAATGAATGGTAACAGAGTATCTCCGAGCATATAATCATGTCTTTATACAGGTTGTCCTACAGTTACAATTCATAGATAAAGTTTTACATCCTTTTACACCATTGCAGTCCCTGTATCCATGGTATTATATTCTTAGATAGTTAATTCCCTAGGTGTACATGAATGCATAATGGAGCTAGGGTCCACCAATGAATGGTACCATACTCAAATCTCCGAGCCTTAGGACACTCCTGTCTCCTTCCCCCACTTCCATGGTCATGATATAGTTGTGATTGAACTGAAGTGTGCAATCAGTCATGTGGACAACCATATAGGAGATGCCAGTTCCTTCAACACCACCCAAAGAAGTGCTTCCAGTCATGTTGGTAGCAAACACTCGGCCATTACAAATATCCACAGAACTCTACAAACAAGAGGTAAAAACATATATGACATGCAGGTAGCTAAGTACAAATCAATAATAGTGCTCTAAGGGAGATGTGGTTCGTTGATTGTTCATGCATAGATCCAGGCCATGCAGGAGACATACCAAGAACAACAGCTTCACTTTGATTTCTACGGTTGAAATGAATTCTACCTGCATACCAACAGCATCGGGAGCTGGTTCTATATATGTATATGTTGAGTAGACCATAATATCATACAATGATTGAAGATTGAAGATTTATCATTTGCTGGTAAACATGGGTTTGATACATTAATTGATTGATTGATTGACATTATTACATTAATGATACTTACTTGCATGAAAGGTTCCATTGACAAATGTCACACTCCCAATCCCAACTTGGTTAATTGCAAATACGGTGAACTCAAACAAGTCACATGGGCTATGGTTGGGTGCAGTGAAGTAGAACTGTAGCTCATACACACTGCAGTTGGTAGTGAGTGGAGCCCTCCTCCAGCTGATGTTGTAGACCTCCACACAGTACCAGAGATCAGGGTCTAATCTCGTGATGTCCAGGGAGAAGGGAGGGGTCCAGGTGAGGAGGATGGATGACCTCTGGGGGTGTGCTGTAAGGTTCTCTACTTCAGCTAGGAGACCTATATAGGGGGATATATAGCTTTAAAGGAATGACACTGTGAGGGGACCCTAACTAACAAAGGCAACTGGAGAAAGGATGCGTCACATGTAATAATTAAAAACTGCATGGGCTACTTTCAAAAATCTCTTGTCCTGTGTACATCAAATGGTGGCTTGTAAGAGTTACGTAATGTTATTATTATATGATGGTTACAACTGCTTTGTCAGGCATCAGTTATTTCATTGCATCCTACCTAGATTATTAAACAGGTCATCTGACTCATCATGATCAAGGGTGAGGATTGCACAAACATGTAATGTCTATTCACAATGCATAACATACCTTGAACTCTAAGAACAGCTGAGTCGCTAGATTCATTATGCGAGATAGGATCATGAATGGTCACCTCACACACCACAGCTGTGTTATTGTACTCCACGGTAGCTGGAACTTTCAAGAAGGATGTCCTTCCATTAGAGCTAACTGTTATGTATGGTGTGCTCAGCTCTGTCAATGCATGGTGACCCATTGACAAGCCAGTTAAGTGTGCCTGCAGTAACATTGCAGTTGAAGGTAGCAGTAGATCCCAGTGTGGCATTGACTGATGTTGGAATGCTAACAAATGCTGCAATATAAAAACAACAGGCATCAGTAACACAGCTGCATTTATTGAAACCCCATGATATAAATTGCCTCACAGACTCATCCGCTCTTTTATGCTTAGTCCAGATAGCTAGACTTTGGCTAGACTGTGGCCTTCCAACCATCCAGTTTTTGATCACTTGCAGTATGCAAAAACTGAAGATGCAGTAGGAAGGCCTGGGAATGAGGCTATGGAACGACCCATTATTCCACGTCTATTGATCATGGCACAGTACATTTGAACTGGTGACTGGGTAGAAAGTAGCTAAGACTCTCACAGTGCAGCTACTTGAAATAGTAATACAGCTAGATCACTCACCAGCTTGAGTGGTCATAATGCCACCCAACAGGATCATAGTGGCAATGAGAAGTTGCATCTCTCTAGGCAACCCCTGTATGCATGGAGATCTGGTGTCCATGTGGTGATGTGTATACCTTTTTGTTGTTGTTCTCTAGGCGTAAGTAATCATAAACAAACCGTCAGAACAATTGTTGAGTGCACAAAACATTATGATGTGTCCTTAATGCTGCAGTAAAACAAGTACAATTGACAGTAGGCACCTTTATCAAAACCACATCATTGTTTGGCAATGCATGTTTTGATCTCAAGGGACCTTCTTCAGCTATACAGTATGAGACACACCATAAACATGCACAGTGATTCTTTACCTAGTTAGGCTTCTTCACTGGTACAAAGTATAACTCTATGCACATAACTCTGTATATTAGATACTTCCTCCTACTTTCAGTCTAAGTTTCAAGTAGAATTTCATACATAGTCAAGTAGAATTTCATACATAGTTACCTGGGTATTGTGAGCAGCACAGCGTATTGTAATAAGATGGAACACAATAGACAATGCACAGCCTTGCATCACATTGTATCAGTAAGAAACTCACCTATCCCTCACGTTCACATGATGAATGTATGCATGAGCTTGTCCTACCCACTCTTGGTACAGTGGAGCCCCTCCATAGCGGACACCATTGGAGACCAACATTTTGTCCCTTATGGTGAGGTTTCTCTAACTTAAGGGCTTCTGGTGTATTTCCAGTATGCGTAATCGGGCTGTTGAGCACAACGTGGCTGCGTTTTCAGAGCTTTCTCTTGCTGTACGTTGACCGGGAAGGCTAAGCAGAGGCTAATATAGTACTACGAGTAACAGCACTAGTCAAGTTGTTAGCTCCAGCAGCGATGGTGGACAATCTTGCTGAAAAGGTCGACGAGTGTCCACTAAATTGGGGTTGTTAAGTATTGTTTGCGTACAGTTGGGAGTGCGAAAACTGTCTATTATACGGAGTAGTGGGGTGTCTGCTATTCAGGGGTTGCTTAAGTATTGAAGTGAATGGAGGGACAGTCAAGACTTTCGGAAGTGTACACTGTTGAGGGGTGTCCGTTAAGAAGGGTTCTACTGTATGAAGATACGTATGATGTAAAGTGCTCTATAGCGAGAGAGCAAAACTTAATTTTTGTAACTTAGCTGAAATACTTCAATGCCCACATCAACCGTGTATAATGTAAAAGACCCAATGCTTGTTATGCCAGATGCAAACATCTTGCCTCAGCTGGAAATCACTGTTATCATAGATAATAGAATGCGCACAATATTCGTAAATTACAATGTTTCCAATCCCTATACTGTTCTATTATCAGATTCTATGCTGTTATGAAGCAAAGTGCACGTGTCAGTGGCGGATCTAGAAATTTAGAAAGGGGGGTTTAGTCACTGGCGCGCTTCGCGCGCCGGAAATTTTTGGGTTGCCACGCCCACTTTCGGTCACGTGAACGCATTCATATAGCTGGAAGGCCGAACCGAGGGGTCCGTCACAAAAGAAATCTCGTACACTGTCCGACAGTGCATGTTGTTTTAGTTAACTATAACTTTAACTAAATACATTTTAGTATGGCCTTTTTAAAATTTAGTTAACCAAAACTACAACTAACTACAAATTTTTGCTAAGCTGGGAACTATAACTACAATATCCAAGAACATACAAGAAGAAACCTGTCGGCAGAAATCCAAACTGAAATCCAGAAATCCACTGTGAAATCCAGAAATCCACTCTGAAATCCGAAATCCACGTGAAATCCAGTGGATTTCGAAATCTCGTACGCCGAGGCGCGCCGTGGCGCGCCGTGGCGGACCCCTCGGGCCGAACTGAATATCTCGAAGCAACTCTAGGCCTAGTCAAACGTCTGGAGATCAGTAAGGAACTGATACGTGAGTGTGTAACTGTGCCTGGTTGTTGTTGCTGCATGCCACTGCTGCATAATCATTTGATGGACTCGTGCAGTTATGTACGCAAAATGCATTACTAGCCGCCAAAGGGGGGTGCATTTGCACCCCCCTTACCCCCCCCTAAATCCGCCACTGCGTGTAGTGAAAAAGTAAAAAATCCAGCAGTTGTCAGGAATTGAACCCAAGACACTTTGCTTGAGTCACCAGTGCTCTACCACTGAACTGCGTATGACAACCAGACAACTACAGTCACAATCCACCACAGTGCACTTTTTTTGCCGACGCAAACCCCGTTTTTGCTTTGACCCCAGAACCAACCAACCAACCATTGCATAATAATTATGTAATTATAGTATACCGAATTATACGGTACAATTATTAACGTAAACAGAGGTACACAAAACGATTTATACGTGCTACGAATGGCTGAACACACGAGTTGTGGTAGGTACACGAAACAATTTACACGTGCTATGAATGGCTGAACACACGAGTTGTGATGCTCCTCCAACAAAGCGACAGTGCAGATGTGTAGCGGATTTGTTGACTTTGAGTGAATACCATATCACTAGGCACTTGACCAGGTCCAAACACAAGTGACAGGCCACCGCCAGTGTAAAACTAAGAACCCTTGATGCCTAATTGTTTTCTGGGGACATGTACTTAGCATTGTCACACATTTTGATAGCTACAAAGTTGTTATGACAGTGAAAAGTGGCCTGAAAGAGTGGAAATTCCCTCATTGCCTTACTGAGGACTTTTTTGCCCCAAGGGGAATAACAACCAACAAACTTAAGTGGCTTTGCTATTAGATGCTTCAGCGAAGTCAGGTGTCTTGGGTTCAATTCCTGGCAACTGCTGGCTTTTCACTTTCCTCTATGTACCTCATAACAGTGAAAATATCTCAAATGCTACATGAAGATAACCCCCCACATGGGAACTCATCGTGTGTAGTCAATAGAAATCACTGTAGATGCTTGTTTTTTTCTTTCTTTCTCCAGAGCATCGCAGTGCTGTGTGATCGAAATGCGATAGAACTGCGAAGATATGGTGCTCCAGCTTGGTTTCCCAAGACTCCAAAACTCGTTCTTGTTCAGGCCTTGTGTGGAAGAGGTTAGCACTATGTGGTTGTTGTTGTTAATGTTTTTATGTTGTTGTTGTATTTCCCTTTTATTCACCTCTCAACATTATAACATTACATTCTCCCCGAGCAAGATACTACTGTATAGCGCTAAATTTTTTTTGCGAATTTTCAACCATTTGCAAAAATATTTCAACAAAAAGTTTTAACCCGCGACACACCGTTTTACGCTCTGACTGCAAGAGCGTCGATGGAACACATCCCGGGGCTAAGCTGCCGAATCTGCAAGGAACTCTCTCCAAGAAGATACCTTTGAAGTAGGCATTGGTGTGCTGACAGTTGCGAGCTCAAACGGATGACGACAGGGTGACGGTGCATGTTAGGATGTATGCCACACCCATAGTATATTACGTGTGTGGCGTGCAACAAATTTGCGAAATTATTTCAACAAAATCTTCAAAAATCACTATTTGCAAAAAATTTAGCGCTATACGGTATGCATGTGATTTGTTTTTAGATGTTCAAGTGTTGAACCCTCTCCTATCTCCCTCACAGGTTCAATGTTCTTTTGGCTACTTCCGTGTGTGCATCCAAGGATACCTGACCCTGTCCCTCCCAGCAAACTGCCTTCATTTAATAGTGTTCAGAATGTCTAACTCAATCTTAATCTATTTTGCTTCATTCCTGTCTCTGGAATTTTATACATAGTAAATTCAACTGTTGGCTTTTCAGCTGGTTTCGAAGAGGGTTCAGCTAACAATTTGTTAGAAAATACTTTTGCAAACTATGTCATTAAAATGAAATTAAAGTGATGACTATTCATGTTTTAAAATGGTGGCCATCATTAGCTGACAACAATACTTTCACTAGCCTTGTACCCAGGCTCCTCCCCATTTGTCTGCAGGGGATACAAGGAGCCTGGGTATGAGGCTAACTTTCACATGCATAAGCCAGTGACCATTTTCAATGCATAGTCTTGTTCTTAGAGTGTAAATTTTGTTCCTGGAAGCAAGAGATTGGCCTCACTTGCACCCATTAGAATGGCTTTTGTGGATGTTTTCACATCAAAACCAAGTACCTGTAAGGTTAGTTTGTGTGGCTGTGAGAGGTGGCAGTTGGTTGGCAAGCTTTTGTCACATAATTATTGTACAGTATTATATGTGACAGCATTAATGTACAGTGGGCATATATACTAATACATCTACTAGTGTTCATTTATTACCTGTGTATGCGTGCCCCCTTTCTGGAAATTACAGTACAAGTTTAGCATAGTTGCCTGCATTTGTGAAGCTATGAACAGAAACTATATTCTCATGCAGTTGAAGTTAACACTCACCACCTAATTTTTTTCACTTACATGCACATATCCAAAAATTAATGCACTCTCAGTGATCAACTAGAGTTTCAGATTAAAACTACAGTTAGCAGTAGTGCAAGTAAATGTTTGTGAATATCATGCTACAGTAGCATTAATTAATACTGACAGCTTTTTGCCCTTCTTCACCCTTGTTGAGAGTGCTATCGCTTTTTCCAGATAAGTTGATAGAAGGCATCGGGCAGGATGTTTTGGGAGACTTAGAGGATGACACCGAGAGAGACCCCGATGATTTATTGCAGGAGAGCTTGATGAACAACTTCTTCCACTGCTCCCTTGCTTGCGGTGCTCGAATCACATGGAATACAAAAATTAGTAGTCCCTGAGAGCCGATCAAGATGCTGAAAAGGATCTGGAAGGTGAAAGTCAGTTCCTTTATGTCTGAACTAGTTGCCAGGAGGCCAAATCCCCAGCCTAACCCAAACACCAATGAAAGTCCCAGAACAAGGAAGAAATGTCGTTTTAGTTCTCTCTTCTTCTTGTGATGCAAGGAGGAGACATTCTTTCTGTTCTTCACAAGACAGACAATGATGGTGATGAACATGGCCCAGTTAAAGAGGTAGACGGCAACAAATGGAAAGATGAGACCAAACCAGAAGGGGTACATGATAACCCTGCAGCTGTGGATAGATAGGAGAAAGATATAATGCCAGAGTTAAATGCTAACATGCTGCTTGTTTTGTTTTGCTTACACAGAAGTGAACACTTGATAGTATGAGAACGAGACTACAATACCACGTTGCACACTATCACTTACTAGAATGGGTTGACGTAGTGGTGATAACCAGCCCCTGCTGATATTCCAACAACCACAATTGGAACCACTGCAGTGCAGAATGCAGAAATGGTATTTAGAAGTTCATTTTTTTTTTTGCATAATCTCGTGCCCAGCTGTCCACACCCACCAAGGGGATATGGACGGCTGGGCACAAGACTATTCTTTGCACTGTAGGCCTACTGATTGAGCAAATATATACAATGTCATGTAAAGTTCTAACTTACACCAAACAACAGCAGCTGCTACAGGAACAAAGTAGGGTGATGTTTGACCCAGTACATTCCTGACCAACTTCTGATACAGAAATAGTGCCTCCACTGCTGTCCAGCCAAAGAAGACCAGCATGAAATATTGTAGCAGGGCGGCTACTACCCCACAGAGAGGAGGGACAGTGGTCACAAGACCTGCCCCTATGAAGGTAACATATACACCAATCAGTGAGCAGCTCAAGTTGATTAGCAGCTGCCCATGGATGCCAGCTGAGCTTTGTGCAGAGGAATGGTGCTTCCTGTATAAAATATGAACATAATGGTAGCTATTATGTAAGTATTTCTAAAATTACATCGTTTTTGGAAACAGTGCATAGATGGTTACTGTCTTAGGTACAAAATGTACCTTAGAGTAGTCTCATTTCCAGGCCTTCCCACCGTCCAGTTTTTGATCGCTTACAGTATCTCCATTTTTACATATCCAAAACTGGACAGTGGGAAGGCCTGGGCATGAGGCTACCTTAGATCACATGCTAGTGAGTACTGCTACACAACATGTATTCTGGGGGTTGCACTTCCTGTCTACGTAGATGCTGAACACAAACTGAAGCCAGTATTAATTCAGGTTCCCTTTTGGAACCCATTTCTCAGCATACCAGTAAAAGATGTCTCCTTCTACAACGTTGAAGGCATTGTGATGACATTTTGTGCTTTTTTCATAAGTACATGCATGGCCCCATGAGTCCAGAAGCCAAACGTTTAATGCAGTGCATGGATCAATAGTATGAATGTTAATTGCTGATGAAAACTAATATGTAACAAGCAGTGTACCTAGCTAAATACTGGTGCAAACCACTCATAGTGCAGTCCCTTGCCGCATGAATAAAAGTATAGCAGCTTCTTTTCTTACTTGAAGGCAGTGTATGTGATCACAGTGACCACCAAGCACAAAATAGAGATGGCAGTGCCAACATATGTTACAGCTGCAAGAAAGATGGCTCCAGGTTCATACACATCTCCTGGGTCGAGGTCCTGAAATACAAATCATAGCTACAAGTTATGAATTAAGCCACAGCTATAAAGGCTGCATGCTTGGTAGGCTGGGATCAGCCTGCATGGTACAGAATTGTGCACTTCACTCACAAACAGAAGACCAAAGTGTCCAAGCTGTGTACACGCACAGTGTGTTGTTACACCATCATCAGAGACCACCCTGCAGCTGTCCATGCTCCACCTGCCATACTGGCCTGCACAGAGACCAAGTAGCAAGTCATAGCAATTTACACACAGGACCACAATAATTGCATTCCTGAATGTAAATGTTGCAAACATTTGTGCATACATATCATACACACAGCATCCAGATTTTCACCACATTGCACTTTCTGCTTGGCAATATAATCATACCTTTTCTGGCAAAGTTAGAACACATTGCTGTGGTTTGGGGTGGGATTTGGTCATCACAAGCCTGCAGGGATATGTACAAAGAGGAAATAGAGTTTCAAAAGTTTGGATTTCTAGTCAGAATGGTTACTTTAGTTGGATTTTGTAAAGTACATACATGTAGTATGAAAACTGCACAAACAGTTTGTACACATTGTTAATAACAATCTGAAATATGAGGCTTGGATTATCATGTAGAACTTTTGATGACTGAGCAGGGGCGGATCCAGAGATTGAAGAAGGGGGGAGCATACAGAGTGTGGGGTTGGTGCAGCGCGCATAGTGCACAGCGTTCTAGGGGGGTCTGGGGCATGCTGCCCCACAAAAATTTGGAAATTTAGACCATATGAGAGTGCTTCTGAGGCCGTCGGAGACCACCATAACCACGCAAAGTTTATGGCAACTGGAGTGTTAGTAAGGCGATTCATCTTATTGGTTGTTTCTTGGAGCCCCTTCCCTTCAGAATCAGCCTTTGTATTTTAGGCACTGCCACAGAACTGTCTCTTGGGAGCTGCAAATTTGAGTGCTTTATGTTTGGAGGACATGAAGCAGCGATTCATATAGAGATATGTGCTGCGTCGGAGTAGCAACATGCGCTAAGCGGGCGGTAAACCTTTGCATTTTGCGCTCGCTCAGTTCCAAAGGGGGGGCATGCATGGGCTCCCATGCCCTCCTCCTGCATCCGCCCGTGCTCCTGCATCCGCCCGTGCTGAGTCATAGGGTTTGTTATTGTATAGACATCCTGATGGTACCCTTTTTTCCACACACCATTCTGAACTGCTGAAAGGCCAGTTGTATTTCTCCAGTAGACATACTGATGTTTGTAACACTGCTGTTTACATCCACTCCAAGTATGATAGATCCAATCGCAGAGTTCGCACAGTTTGTGTCCAAGGTCAGAAAGAGTGCATTGGTAAGGAAGACACTGTAAACAATTCGTTGCCATGGTGAAGCATAAGTTGAATTGCCAACAAACAGTGACTGTGGCAACTCGACTGATGCTGTTGCATTAGGGAGTGGGTCCATCATAGTTACAAGAACTTCCTTAGTTATTCCACTGGAGTTTCTGATAGCCTCTTCAACAGGACCCAAGTTGACACTGAAGGATTCCCCAGAGAAACTTTCAGGATTTATGTCTCGCAGCAGGAGGGCAAAATTGTCAAGAGGAAATGCCAGAGTGTTATTGGTAGGTATGGAAACTGTATTGGCAAACCTCCTTACACTCTGAAGTAACCTACAAGTAGGGAAATGCAAGTCAGTCACAACAGAAGTACAACTATGTACGTATGCTAAAGCATAGATGATTGCACAATGGGTGGTATGGATCAATAACATAGTGTCAAGTTTTAAAAGACCTTGTAGAAGTGTTGGCCTGGTGCTGGCTCTCAAGAATGTTATCTGGAATGGCTTCCAGGAGGTTGTCTATCAACTGCAGATAGTTCTCCCTCACCTGTCCAGGATGAAGGACGAATGTGACTTCTTTACTGGTATTTCAAAAGTTGTCATTCTTGGATATTGAGCTCAGTGAATGAACAAGCTTTTGAACACCTTATCATATCACAGTAATAATCATACTTACTCCCCTAGAAATGGGTGCAATTATTTTCCAACCGGGATACATTTGATATCCTATATATATAGCCTGTTCCCCAGGTGTTCTCCTCCTGTATAGTTTTACAGGCTACAGTTGGAGGTGGGGAAGTCCTGGGAATGAGACATATATGCAAGTGGGAAAAGGTAGTGTATATGGAACGCTACTGCACCATACAACTCCCTCACGCTCGCCCCACAATGCACTGCATTCCCCTAGTTATTCATTATTTGTTACTAGCAAACGCTATACACGCTCGGCAAATCCACCGCGCTACGGCCATTAAAAGTGGGCGCGTCATTGCCCGGAGGGCGATAATGACAGTTGAGGCGGCAGGTCTCGAAGGAAGCGGGCGCTGATGCAAAACAATAAATCCGGTTTGCCTGGCCTTATCCACGATGTTAGCTTTTTTGCCCGTCAACTTCAGCAGCAAATATGAGCGACGGGTGCGAGCTACGCTGTCTCAGAAGGCCCCAGAATGCACCTCTGAGCACCTAAAATTTCCAAAAAAATTTCTCGGGGGGGGGCATGCCCCCAGACCCTGGTGAGCTTACGCCCACCAAGTGCCCAGGTAATTGCTGAACTCTGGCTACGCCACCGGGTGCTATGCTCTGGTACCCAAGGGAGCTGAACGGTGGTTGTGTATGGAACAGAGCCATGAGTTGTTTAGCGACATAAGGGGGAGAGGTGGGGCTAGTAATGCTTGCTTCCACTTGTGAATGAGCCCCTCCCGTAGAAAAGTTGTGGATTTTTTGAAATGTGCATTCATTTCGGTGCAGTCAAAGTTGTCCATTCCAAGAGTAGTGACAAACATGAGTCTAGCCTGACTTTGAGAGTAGCTCTGAACAAAAGCTGGCATAGATTGATTTGAGATACATTGGTGGTTAGGACGCTACCTACATGTACAGTGAGATGCGTCCATCCAGTGGCAATTTTGTGTTCATGAATATATTAATGAACCGCTAAAACCCTTTTTAAAATTAGGCAAAGCAAGATTGCCCTAAAGCAAACCCTAACCCTGAAACTAGGAGTAACCCTGGTCCTGACTGTAACCCATGTTTATGTTTTCGTTAACCTCCGCCGAAAGACTTCACCGCCACCTTAAGTACTCACCGTCATTTATACACGAAACGAATGCTCATCAAAGCGCGCAGGTCCACGAACACTCAGGGTGTTGATAACTCGGACTGAAATCATACAGTCACACTAGCCTGCTGTCCGTTGCTGTGGGACACTATTTTCTGTCCATATGCATGCGCAGACATAGTCTCGTTCCCAAACCACTAACTGTTGGGAACGAGACTGGTACTCACCTTTGAACTATGCTGCAAGTATTGAGCTGGGATAAAGGTCTGGGAACGGGCTACATTGGCTAAAGCTATACAGCTGGGGACATAGACAGCAAGAAAGGCCTGATCCTTCAGACTGAGTCCTAGCTTTGCAAACCAATTGTCACTCTGGTGAGACTAGGTCTGGTCCAGACAATCTACGCTGTGGGGCAGAGTAAAAGTCTAATACCGTTTAGGGGAGGGTATATTATCTATGGTTTAGTCTTTCCCTCCAAATTCACGGGTTGTGATTACACAGGGCCATGCTTGAAAAACTAACCATCACATTGTAGCTGAGGAAGACTAGCAGTCAAAAAAGTTCAGAAACAAGACTTAAAAAACATTAAAAATGGAAAAGGATATAGGGATGGCATGCCAAAAAGTATAGAAACAAGATAGGGATGATATAAAAGTGAAGGCAAATATACAAAGCCCAGTGGCGGATCTAGAAATTTAGAAAGGGGGTTTCAGTCACCAGCGCGCTTTGCGCGGCGGAAATTTTTGGGGTTGCCACGCCCACTTTCGGTCACGTGAACGCATTCGAATAAAATATAGCTGGAAGGCCGAACCGAGGGGTCCGTCACAAAAGAAATCTCGTACACTGTCTGACAGTGTTGTTTTAGTTAACTATAACTTTAACTAAATACATTTTAGTATGGCCTTTTTAAAATTTAGTTAACCAAAACTACAACTAACTAAATTTTTTTGCTAAGCTGGGAACTATAACTAAAATATCCAAGAACATACAAGAAGAAACCTGTCGGCAGAAATCCAAACTGAAATCCAGAAATCCAAACTGAAATCCAGAAATCCAAACTGAAATCCAGAAATCCAAACTGAAATCCAGAAATCCACCGTGAAATCCAGAAATCCACTCTGAAATCCGAAATCCACGTGAATCCAGAAATCTCGTACGCCGTGGCAGACCCCTCGGGCCGAACTGAATATCTCGAAGCAACTCTAGGCCTAGTCAAACGTCTGGAGATCAGTAAGGAACTGATACGTGAGAGTGTAACTGTGCCTGGTTGTTGTTGCTGCATGCCACTGCTGCATAATCATTTGATGGACACCCCCCTTACCCCCCCCTAAATCCGCCACTGAAGCCCCATCCCTACTCTTCTTTACAGTTTCTTAGTGTAACAAAGATGTAGGGATTAATGGGGCTTTGTATATTTGCCTTCACTTTTATATCATCCCTATCTTGTTTTTATACTTTTTGGCATGCCATCCCTATATCCTTTTCCATTTTTAATGTTTTTTAAGTCTTTATATATATATATATATATATATATATATATATATATATAAAGGATAGGGTTAAATATTATATGAGAGTTACTATTAATAAGTACACAAGTAATAAATTTCGTCAATAAGTCCTCTGTTCTCTTGTGGAAATAGCCGTACATCTCGTATAAAATTTGAGCACAATTTATCAGCATCAGTGTAGGTTCTCCGGTATCGATTGTAATTAAAAGCATTAAAGCCAAAGGTGGTGTATGATAATTGAGGTGCTTCTGTGAAGATATCACGAATTAAAGGAATTCCTGTGGCTCTTGCTTTCTAACACAGCATACTTGAACGATAAATAACAATATTAAAGAGGCTTTGAAGGCTACTAATGCAATGAAGGATGCTAGTATGACAATGCCAAGGAAGCTTCCAAATTTTTCTCAACAAATTGTTGAAAGTGACTTCCAGTGAGCGCAAACTAAAAGATGACAATCTCCACAGTGCAGAGCCATAGAGAGAAAGACAGAAAGTACGAAATAAGAGGGTCTTGACGGCAGGATTAGCGGCATAAAAGGTAGATAAAAGGCAGTTAGCTCTACGGCACATATCTGTTTGAACCCTCAAAATATCAGCAGTATCAGATAGGTCCGAACGTAAGATATGACCTAGATGACAGGCTCTATCAGCCAGATTGAGAGTTTGGCCAGCAAACAGAAAAGTCGGTGATGTAGATGGGTTAGATGAGGAGCAAGGTAAGGAGAATCGAACAAGTTGTGTTTTTCCTGGATTAATTAAAAGGTTGTAATCATTGGCAAATTGACAACAAGTATTGAGCATCATTCTTAAAGCTGAGGCAGAGGGAGCCAAAAGAACAATGTCATCTGCATACCCTATAGGGTATGCAGATGACATTGTTATAGAGCTCCAACAAAATAGTGTGACCAATAGCAGCCAACAGCTTGAGATTCTAATCTGGTCAGTAATTCATCAATGAAAAGTATGGGTGATAAAACACCACCACCATTAGAAACTGAGAAATTCTCTGAAAGAGTTTTATTCCAGAGAACTGCGGATTTGTGATCCCTATACCAGGAGAAAAGCAATCTAATAATGGTTGGTGGGAGATGTTTCTCAAGTAGCTTGCTAAATTACTTGAGGTGACTGACTCGATCGAATGCCTTCGAGGCATGCATCGAGGAAGCATCCAAACACATTAGAGCCATTAAAACAGTAGCAACTGATGACATTTTTAATTAGGCCGGTGCACATGTCAGCTGACATGCCAGGTTTAAAGCCAAATTGAAGAGGCTAGGTGGAGAAAGAGTCTCCATAGATGAGTAAAATGCACCACTCTAAGACCTTGCTCAATGTTGGAGCAAGAGCAATTGGTCCGTAATTATCAGAGCAAGTCGGGTCTTTCCCTGGCTTGGGAATTAGCTGAAGAATACAATCTCTTAAGAGCTTGGGAACATAGCCATGTCTTACAGCGGAAGTGAAAAGTTGACTCAAAGGGTTGCTGAGAATATCTTTGGCAAATATAAAAGCATCAGAAAATAGACTTGAACCATCTGATTTTCCTTTCTTGAGTTGATCAAGTGCATTCAATACAACAGTAGATGAAATTTCAGAGGTTAGCAGGTCAGAGTTTGAAATGGAATCAGTGAGATCAGCAAGGAAACTATTCGTAGCTGATTGGTCAAGATCAGAGTTGAGTAACGAAGAGATCTTAGAGGAGAACATGCTGGAGATATCATCGTCAGTGGTGAGACCATCAATTACGTTACAACCAGAGAATTTGCTGTTACCACGATTCTGACAAACTAGGTTCCAAAAATCATTGGTACGTGAATTGCACCAAGCCCCAGCCAGTTTCTCACTCTTGATATGATCAGCTTGTCTTTTGAGACGGCGGACTTCATACTTATAGCGGCTTTTAGTGTTTTTCCTAATTGTTGATAATACTCCAGAAGACGGACAGCCACACTCCTTCCATATTCTGTCCCACAAGATAGCCTTTTGTCTGAGAGGTTTAGCTTTGTTATTCCAACCAGGAACTCTGCGAGCTTTGCAGGGCAGGATTTTGGGAAAACAGATCGATCGCCACAAGCAATTGATTACAAAAGTGGTCAATGATATGCTTGTGTGCTGAACATTGAGGATCAATGCAGGAGTGAGCTGAGCTGGAAAGTGAGGGAAGGTTGTGCTGAAGGAGATGCCGAAAATTTCTTATGTCATCCTCAGTGATCTTGCTCCAATTGATCTTCATGGATAAGGAATCAGAAGTTGAAGGTGTCTGACAAATCAAAATAGGCCTAAGGTGTGTCGAGAGAGTAGAGCAATTCAGAGTGAAAAACACTAGAAGGTGATCAGAAAAGTTGTCAACAGAATCAATTGACATTATATTACTGATAGTGTTCAAAATAGCTGAAGAACAAATAACATGATCAACCCAGGACTGGTGATCATCACGTCTGTATGTGAATGAAATATCAGAACATATATCACCCCTAACGAGATCAAAGGCTTGCGTGAAGCACTCAAGGATAGTGCGATTAGGGCTGACTTTAGCAAAATCAACATTAAAATCGGCAGCAATGATGACATGATCATATGTCTGAGTTAATACTAATCCTTCCAATTCAGCAACAGTTTCTTGAAAAGTGGTAGTTGACTCATCTGAACCATAGTTAGTGGGTAGATAGACATTGACAATGAGGATGGAGACAATCTGTTGATTGGAGGAGTCTAACAGTTTAAGCAAGAGTGCACAGAAGCGTGTTGAGCAAGATTTAAGACGGGAAATGGAGTGGGAGAATGATTTGCGAAAGAAAATCGTACAGCCACCATATGGTCTACCAAGAATCAATTCATCACCAGACATTCCACTAACAGAAACAGAGTGAAAGTCATTACAAATATTCATTGTGGAGAACTGATCTTGAAACAGCCAATGTTCTTGAATCAAGCAGAAATCACATGATTTTAAAAGGTCATTTACGTAATCACAACCAGATTTCCAACCATGACAATTATATGTACAGAACTTCAATGATTTAGATGTGTTACTGCTCATGACGAGCTACAGGAGGGCCAGAAGTTGTACCCATAGACTCAGCATCAGAAAGATCAACATCAGAGTTGTAGGAGTTATCAGCTGCCTGTGGTTGGGAGGGTTGGTGTGAAGTCTCAATAATGCGACAATTAGCCCTTTGAGGATGATCGGCCCTGAGAAAGAGCCTCTTATAAGTAGAGAATCCTTTGAGGTTTCTACATTTGGATAAAAGCAACCTCTTATCCCAATCACTGTCTAGAGTGATGAGTATGGGTCTAGGTCTAGTAGGAGCTGAATCATTGCCAGGGGGTTTACGCCGTCCAAGACGGATTGCATTACGGACATTGACCTTCTTACCAATAAGATACTCTGATATCTCATCAATGGCTGATTTAGTCTCCATCAGGGATACTTCAGGTAAGTTAAAAGAATGATCAATTCAATAACTTGTGACCCTGGGTAGCCCCAGCCTTCTGTGTGGAAGAACTATGATGATGTCCAGCAGTGGAAGCCTCAGAGCTTGACGGTGCACTAGTTGAAGCTAATGAAGAGAGAGTTTTAATGCACTCAGAGAGGGACTCAAGTTGGATCTGAATGTTATTGGCAAGATCATCTGCAGACTTGTGTCAGCTGGTGGTAAAGAGAACTTTTCTGAAAGTTGTGAAACCACAGAAGTCAGGCAGTCAATGCTGGAAGTGTTTTCTGAAAGCTTTTTTGTAATCGGATCAGGAACGACAGGAGGAATTGAGAGAAGATCTGTGGCTTCTACAAATATATCTGGAAGCTTGCTGGCATTATCAAGAGTGTCAAAAGCAACAATAATATCACCAAGAATGGCATCAGAAACTGAACGCTTGTCAGAATCTCTTCTGTTTTTAAATGAGAGACCAAGTTCCTCCTTGCAATGCTGCCAGAGAGATTTGTGAGCATCGACTAGAAGCGAGGAGTCAACAACAGAGAGAAGAGCATTGCGCAGACCACTTACATCACCTCTCAACCTGTAAGCTTTGATAAAAGCAAGCAGAGGGTTTGTCAGTAACGATAACAGAGGGATCCTTGTCGACACTGCCTATTGCTCACTATGGCATTAAGGAGTCTTCGGAAGGCCTCTGTGAACAGCTGTGAGTTCTGTATACTCCTCCATTGTGAATAGGGGCAGGAGATTGAGATCGAGAGGATGAATGGATTGGTGACAGATCTCTAGCATTATCTGCAGAGATAGTTTCCTAATTGAGTGTTTCCATGATAAATAGAGCGTCTCCAGTTTTTGCTTTTTTCCTATATAGACTACCATAATATACCGTACGTTTCCATGTGTTTTCAGAAAGATGGTATGACTCAAGGCTGTTCAGTTGCCGCTTCATCGTTGGCGGTGACTCACTACAAGGACAACTGGTGAACTCTCTAGTGCCTGAAGCGATTTATTTACGCACGTATTTACGCGCATCCTTTCATCGCAGCGGCGTAAACCGCTTACGCATGCACGAGTTCCGCGCTGGTCCTCCATAAACAAACTCGCATAGCTGCAAGCACTGACCAGACTCGTTTGGAAAGCGGTGATTCTCAATAGCATCGAAGCTAGTGGACCACTTTCAAACGGTAGAGCACTTAAAATGTATAGTTAAGCGGTGTGTATTTTGGTGGCCAAAAGGGGGGTTCGAGCGAACCCCCTGAAACCCCCCCCCCTGCCTACGGGCCTGTACTTACTCGTGTGTAAGAGTGAGATTAGCTAGCGGGAAGAGTGAGACTAGCTAGTTACTTGCAACCACAACAATGTGCACTTACTTGTGTGTAGTGGCCACACGCGCCGCCAGTTGGTGGAGGGTTACACGTGTTTGTAGCGAAGTCATAGTAGGGGGATTCTGCATTAGCCCAAGAATCAACGATGAAGGATGTGTAGTTTACTGGAACCCTCTCGCCAAGAAAGATGTTTTCACCGATGAAACTGAAGGAGGGGGAGCTGACAGTACTACTGTGCCCAAATTGACAATTCAGAGAGTATGCCTGTGCAATCCCAGCAAGCTCTTCATTGTACATCTGCAAGTGAAAAGGCAGATTGCAGGAAAACATAAAATCAAAAATTCAGTGAAATGTAGCTTACATCTGACATAAAAGCACGATAGTACATAGATTACATGCAGCTATTAGTGACAACTCACCATTACTTCCATGTTTGTTGCAGTAGGCATAACTCCCCTACGAACAAAGTTGTGAGCTCGAACAATCTCATCTTTGTCTGCAACAGATATGGCTATCTGAGTCTGTGCTGCCACTCCGCAAATAAGAGCAGTGAAAAGTACAGCTGCAATGGATTCTTTCAACATTATGTTAAAGTAACAAGCAAATACAGTGTGTTCAAAACACATTCAACTTGCTGTTTGAACTGCAAGACACTGGTGCCTCAAATAGTGATAGCATCTTAAGGCCACCTGCTGGAAAAGTTGGAACAGCTCATTATCAGCTCCAATGTTATTACAGCAAGATTATATCAAAATAATAGCCTCAACAGATCTCATGCAGTGGTCTTTGATGTGGAGCAGTTGTAATAATGTGTGACACAATCCTCCTGGCACTGACTCACTGGAAGTCAAACTGTCCAACCTGGTGAACATTACACTGTGCCACTACCTAATGTGATATAAAAGTGTAGCTGTACACAATTTAGGAAATGGGTATGCACTTGCAGTCCTGGCTCACTGGAAGCTAGGCTTTGGAGACAAAGGGTCAACTAGACATGTAAATAGCTTGTGTGTTGAAGAGAAACAAACATGACCAATAACTTTTTCTGGAGACAATTCACACTGCTTATTTTGGTGTCAGAGTATGCAGACACAAAATTACTTCAGCAGCAAATGGCTTGATTCCCAGCAAATATGTAATCAAACCATTTTTGGTCTAGTCCCCTTTTCAACCAATTTTTAATGGCAAATTGGTGCAGTTACAAGCTACTCAATTAGACCAGTTTAGTCGACCTTATAGGTTATTCAATTTGAGCCTTTTAGACTAAAATTAATATAGCACCTTGAAATTTACAATTCTTTGGTACTATCTGATTAGTAAGTCTGAATCTTGACATCTTGACAAAGTCTCTTTGTACAGAAGGAATAGTTTAGTCAGGTAGACTAACATTGGAAGCTCACAGTCTCAGGTTCAGCTGCACAAACATGTAAATTAGGTTAAGCAGGTGGTTGAGTTTATGTAGGCCTATTTACAGTAAGGTTACACTTCTTAATTTACACAGCATTATCCTTTGTGGGTTTCTGTCTAAGTGGGAGACTGTAACCAGAGAGCAGGGCAGAGTAAAAACTACTTCCATCTTGCACCCTACAAAAGACAAACAAAAGATGGCTTGATGTCAAAAGGAAAGTGATTTTGGCAGATCTGACTATTGTTTACCAGACTGTTAATATAATACCCTAGACTGAGACTTGCAATCAATAGTGCCCATTCTGTGGGGAAACTGTTGCTGACTTACGTAGCTATATTAAACTGTCATGTGGCTATAGCTTAACCCCACATAGTACAATGTGCTATACTGCAACACAATGTAAAACAAACATTGTGGTACATATATGTACTTCTGATAGCCATGCTGCTAGGCTCATGCCTACACGGTGTATACATACTGCTACTTTCCTGACGTGGCTATTGACTGCAGTTTGGTATGTCTCTGTTACAGTATTATATCTTCCTCTCCCTCCCTCCTCCCTTTCCCTCTTTCCTGATGACAACCGGAGTGTGGTTTCTTCAAGTACAAGGCACTGGTCAATCCTTTACAAGGATATTAGGAGAAGTAGGAAGGTGAAGCTCTGCAGTCTTTATGTCTAGCCTTGTTCCCAGGCCGCATTATGACAAGAGTTGTTATCCCCACCTGTCACACTCATTACACCTATTGATAGAGCTTCTGATCGGTTCAAACTGCTTGCTGGGCTTCTGTGAATTGGAATGTGCTAAGTAGCTTTGTAAAGGCGTGATGAGTACTTGTGGGGAGGAAAAACAGTCCAGTAGTCTATTCCAAAGGAGATGGGGCCCAGAGGCTACAAGAATGCTGTGTCACCAGAGCCCTCAGTTCCTCTTTGGGTGTCTGGGTATGAAACTAATTCCACACCCATGCAGCCCCCCCCTTGTCATGTGATGTATTAACTGTCACAATAAATTAGGTGAGACCACACGTAAAGGAGCTAACACAAACAAAGAAACCACAGACTCATGCAAAAAAAAAAAAAATGAACAAGGTACCAACTTTAAAGAAATTTTTCTAAATTTCTGACATTGGGCCTTACATCCTTTTGTGGGCTCCAGGCAACATGCTAGTTGTCGTCTCAGACTGAAACCAACCTGCCTGAGCACCGATTGCTAATATTGGGTGATTGAAGCAATACTATACATAGCTACTGGATGAAAGGTCTGGAAGAGGCTATGTAGTCTCGTATGTGATCAGGCAGATATAACCAACAGAAAATCCGTCTGGTAATATTGCCATGGGGTTTCGACGGAGTTGTTTGAAAGTGCCAATCAAGTTGCCAATTACTACAGAGGTTTTCAGGTTGTTTGTCAAACTGGACCAACTGTAAGTGCAAAGTCCACTTATTTAAAATAACCACTAATCAGATTTAACACTGTTCACTAAAGCTGCTTGTGTAACAATTTAATTAGTGGTTAGTTTAAACAAGTGGACTTTGCATATGGCACTTGTGCAGTTTCACTCTGACTTGTGCCCAAGCATTTGTGTGGATGTTAATTGAAGCCATGTAGAGGCAGAAAGGCAGCTAACTTCCATACATGTTCAGTGCTGACCCGCATTCAAATCCCTGCGTGTGAATGTGTGCAAAAGCCCAAGAAAGGTACACAATGTTACCAGTGTTTAATGTTATTGTTGTGTTGTTGTTGTGTTGTTAACGTTGTTGTATTTCCCTTTAATCCCCTCTAAACATTAACACTCACCCTGTCTACCCAAGCAAGGTGCTATACATGTGATTTTTATTTTTTTTTGATGTTGAACTCCCCTCACAAGTCCAATGTTCTTTTGGCTACTTCCGTGTGTGCGTCCAAGGATACCTGACCCTGTCCCTCCCAGCAAACTGCCTTCATTTAATAACACTGTTCAGAATGTCTAACTCAATCTTAATCCATTCTGATTTCATTTTGTCATTGTAGCTAAATCAAAATGGTGGCTTTTAGGTTGATTCAATTTAAAGAGGATGCTACTAACTTTTCAGTGTAGTTGTTATCTATTGTAAACAGATTCCTTGTAGGTGAAAAATTTAATTAAACAACCACTGACACTGGTACAATAAAAGTCTGTAAAAATGTAAACTAAGTTAGAAAGAGCTTGTGTTTGTGGGTGGATTGCCGGGGGTAGGTTAGCAAATCAGTGCTCTACAGGTTCATATGCCACATTTGCTCTCAGCTCAATCCTCTGCACTGGGTCATATGCTACCTTCTCTCTCGGATTATTCTCTGTCCCATTCGTGACATAGTCATACTCTGGATCTTCCTGTTTCCGTTGGTGGGAGGATAACACAGCTTTGAGTTGTGATCGATGCCTGTTGATACAGTGGTACAGCAGAACTCCAGCCAGGCCTCCAACAACAAATGCAATGGTACTAGTCATTACTGCTGTAATTTCCAAAGTAGCATCTGTGCTGAGGGTAGCCGGTGTGACATCTGTGATAGAGGTAGGTAGTCTGATACCTAATGAAATACTAGCAATAGAGTTGCTAATTTGTTATGTCCTCAGTGGCTGAGAGAAATAGCAACTTCCGCTTTGTGACAGAGGAAATAGTCCAGTTTGTCTATACAGTATGTTCTGCAGTTAGTGGTTGTTACACCCCAAAATGTGAATTAAAGGATCCATGTAGAATTAAAGGATCCGCGTAGTATAACTAACATAATATATCATACCCCAAGATGCAAATTAAAGGATCCGCGTAATATAATATAATTACACAGGCCAGAGGAAGCGTTGAATATCCAATCTGAGTTGATATACCTACGTACCACTGAATTCTAAAGTGTTTCAGCCAAGGAAAACCTGCAGCACTAACTTCTTATGAGCATCTTGGGGTGCGGTCTATGCTCGAAGATAGAAGTACTACATGAACTGAGGGATGATAGTGGTGTACTGAAATATGTATTGAAACTATATTATCATAACATTATCATTCAACTTACATGTAGTTGGAGTTGAAAAAGATACTGACACCACAGATACATTCACTGGAATTGCATGAAGAGTCTTGTTTATGGTTTGTTTAAACACAGCGACAGTGTAGTCGCCACTTTGTTCTTGATGAAAACATCTCACTTCTGATCTTGGAATTTTATAACTCATAGTAGACTGCAGTTCTTGAGAATGACGTAGGACTATAACACATCCCCTTGACACACCATCATCAGGACAGATAACACAGATCTGGTCATCAGTCGTATTGATGCTTGCACTAGACCCTGAATTCTCTGTGATAAAAGAATGATAGTTTGTACCTACTCATATACATATGCATCATATTTCAACAAAAAGCTACAGTACAAACTATACTACAACTGGAGCTCCAGTAACCGTGAGCAGTTGCTGTTGGAGCTTCCTATTAAGTATTTTTTGCTGTAGAAAGAATTGTGTTGTTGGGTTAAATTTGAATACACATAGACTGGTAATAGCTGCTAACTGCACTAAATGGAACACTAGCGACAGTATGGGTGCGGTATAAATAGAGCTATGTTGAAATGTTTACACAAACTACAGCTGAAGCCATCATTTGTTGTTGCTTTTTTTTTCAAATGTTGTGTATTCTGTGGATTGGAGATCGACTCAAAGGAAGATGTTATATACTGCATTAATACTTATCATGTAGTGTGTTATATGTGATGATCAAGAAATTACCTCTTACTGGCTCCAAACCTCCATCAGTAACAGTGATATTGTGTGGAGCTATTGCTGCTTGTTCAGACAGGAGACCATTGTATTCACCATCAAACACAAGAATAGTGTAGTTGCCTCTGGGCACTCCATATATGGTAATGTTAGCAGTAGGAGCATGTCTGTTGTCTCTGGCTGCATAGGCAAATATCTCAGTTTGTGTTGTATTCCATGGGTGAAGGACCACCAGGCATCCAAGAGCTTGAGAGTTTACAGCAAATGTGCAAATGACATTCACTACTCCTGGAGAGTTAGTGTTGACCAGAGCTGTTTTGATGTCAAATGTACCTTTGGAAAACAAAGAAACGATCAGTCGCATAATCGTGTCTTTAAAAGTTGCCATTACAACTTAACAGATAGAACAATCCCAGTTGTTTGCCCCTTCGTGACAATGCAATATGATACTTATAGAAATACTCTTATTGTATTTTGAGTATTGTTCATTAGTTGTACATGAATACCCAATGTACTACCATAAGGTCCACCAATGAATGGTACCATACTCAAATCTCCGAGCCTTAGGACACTCCTGTCTCCTTCCCCCACTTCCATGGTTAGGGTATAGTTGTGATTGAACTGAAGTGTGCAATCAGTCACGTGGACAACCAGATTAGAGATGCCAGTTCCTTCAACACCACCCAAAGAAGTGCTTCCAGTCATGTTGGTAGCAAAGACTTGGCCATTGCAAATATCCACAGAACTCTACGTACGAACATATATTACAGGTAAGTGCAAATTAATAGCAGTGTTCTAGATGTCATGTATAGATCCAGGCCAGGAGACACTGCTTACCAAAAACAACAGCTTCACTTTGATTTCCACGGTTGAGATGAATTCTACCTGCATACCAACAGCATCAGGAGCTGGTTCTATGTATGGGTTGAGTAGACCATAACATCATATGGCCAGTTACTAAAATGATGGAAGAATGTCATTTGGTGGTAAACATGGGATTAATGATACTTACTTGGATGAAAGGTTCCATTGACAGATGTCATAGTCCCATTCCCAACTTGGTTAACTGCAAATATTCGGAACTGAAACAAGTCACATGGGCTACGGTTGGGTGCAGTGAAGTAGAACTGTGGCTCATACACACTGCAGTTAGTGGTGAGTGGAGTCCTCCCCTGGCTGATGTTGTAGACCTCCACACAGTACCAGAGGTCAGGGTCCACTCCAGTGATGTCCAGGGAGAAGGGAGGGATCCAGGTAATGAGGATGGATGACCACTGGGAGTGTGCTGTAAGGTTTCCCACTACAGCTAGAAGACCTATATAGGGGGATAGCTTTAAAGGAATGGTTATACCTTATGTGGATCCTAACTAACAAAGGCAACTGCAGAAGGGATGTGTCTCATGTAATAATTATATGTTGTCCATGTGGTATCTGAAAACTGCATAGGCTACTTTTAAAAATCTCGCGTCCTGTGTACATCAAATGGTGGCTTGTAAGAGGTAATTTTATTATTATGTGACGGTTACAACTGCTTTGTCAGGCATCAGTTATTTCATTGCATCCTACCTAGATTATTAAACAGGTCATCTGACTCATGATGATCAAGGGTGAGGATTGCACAAACATGTAATGTCTATTCACAATGCATAACATACCTTGAACTCTAAGAACAGCTGAGTCACTAGATTCATTATGAGGGATAGGATCATGAATGGTCACTTCACACACCACAACTGTGTTATTGTACTCCACTGAAGCTGGAACTTTCAAGAAGGATGTCCTTCCATTAGAGCTAACTGTTATGTATGGTGTGCTCAGCTCTCTCAACGGTGACCCATTAACTCTCCAGTCAATTGCGCCTGCAGTAACATTGCAGTTGAAGGTAGCAGTAGATCCTAGTGTGGCATTGACTGATGAGGGAGTGCTAACAAATGCTGCAATATAAAAACAACATCAGTAACACAGCTGCATTTATTGAAACCCCATGATAGTAATTGCCATCTTCAGACTGATCTCTTTTATGCTTAGTTCAGATAGCTAGAGTTTGGCTATCTAGACTGTCATAAACTATAGCCTTCCACCACTTGCAGTATGCAAAAACTGGACATGCAGTGGGAAGGCCTGGGAATGAGGCTATGGATGGACCCATATTGATCATGGCACAGTACATTTGAACAGCTACTTGAAATAGTAATGCAGCTCACTCACCAGCTTGAGTGGTCATAATGCCACCCAACAGGATCATAGTGGCAATGAGAAGTTCCATCTCTCTAGGCAACCCCTGTATGCATGGAGATCTGGTGTACATGTGGTGATGTGTACACCTTTTTGTTGTTGTTCTCTAAGTAATCATAACAAACTGTCAGAACAATCTTAGAGTGAACAAAACATTATGATGTGTCCTTAACGCTACAGTAAAACAAGTACAATTGACAGTAGGAACCTTTATCAAAACCACATCATTGTTTGGCAATGCATGTTTTGATCTTAAGGGACCTTCTTCAGCTATACAGTATGAGAAACACCATAAACGTACACAGTGATTCTTTATCTACAGACCTGGGGTTAAAAGCCTTGTGTAAGTTTTCAGTGTATACATACGCCATAGTACATAGCTGAACGACTGCTGCCTCAGCTAGATACTATTAATACTAATGATGACAAGAACATTTTAGTGACTTTTTTTAACAGTTGCCAGTGGCTATAATGATCACGGCACAGAACTCAATTTCCGTATCAGTATAAGAAGCGGCCTCGTAGACACAGAACAGTATAAGCTAAGAAAATGCGCTGAATCACTGTAACATTTAGTGATCTTCATAAAATTTGCTGGGATACTCACCCGACTTGCAACTGCAGTTACGAGGCGGAAGAAAATTTGTGCGCATGCAGGAGGAGAGGGGGAGGGGTTTACTCCCTCGGCACGTAAAAGCTGGACTCTGGACTGGATTCGTGGACTGGACTATGGGTTTTGGACTGAGGCGCTTGATGTAAGTGGCTAAAACTGTTGTTTAAAGTGCCCTGGGCCTTGGCGAAGGCATCTTAGGGGACAGTTCCAAACTGTTTTTAAAAACGCAGTGGCTAGAGAGTAGGCCTCCGCACATTATTCGGGAATTTCTTTGGGAATAATAGGTGCTCTTATAAAAGAAGAATAATTCGGGAATAATGGGGTTAAATTTGCCCAATCAAGGTTCAAAGTTCGAACTAACGGCCACATGCAGGCTGAGCTGAGCATGCATGGTGAGCAATGGAAGGGCACAAATCGCACGATAGCATGGAGTGATGGTTCAATATAACAAACGTGGACTTCAATATTTGCATACTACGTGTAGTATTAATTGTATTCTTGTATGAGAAAGTTTCAGAAAGAAAAGAATAATTACAAGAATAATAGGGGATTATTTTGGGAATTAGAGAATAGAATAATGGGAAGAAAAAAAGGAATAATGTGCTGAGGCCTACTAGAGAGCCGGTGTCATGTGAGATTAGGGACCCCCATTTTTAGGCACCCCGGGTGACTAATCTCACGGGGAAATGTAAAATTTTGGGAACCCTGGGTTACTGATTTACATGGGAAAATTGGGACCCCGTCATAAGAATGGTCACGGCCCCCTGCCAAATTTCTGCATGTTTTTAAAACCCCATGAGAATGGTCACCCCATGCAAAATCCTAGTACATGTACAAGTTTTGGACCCCCTCAGTAATAAGAATGGTCACCAAACATGCAAAAATTGACAAAATTACTTTGCTGGCAAAAACAGAACTTTTTTTTACTTTGGTGGCAAAAAACAATACTTTAAAAAACAGAGTGCACAATCTCATAAATTACAATAATGCTTATTTACAGTTAGAACAAAACCAGTCATCATCAGGGGGCTTTACGACTTTCGCACATGTATAGTGAAACCAGACACCACACTGGTCACACTGGATCATGTTCTGGAATGAGTCAGGTTTCTTGCATGGGCAGTACACAACAATAACAAAGTTTTGTGAAGCTGGTCTAGTAACACAAAGTCTTTTACTCTATGGAAATCTTGTTAATTTCTTCTGCTCAAAGCACTTGATGAGGTGTGCTCTCAGACGACTCTCATTAAATGTCAGTAAGCCAATGTCACTTCTGACAGCTGCGTGGTATGCTGCTGCAATACTACTCTTGGTCCGGCATCGTTATGGATTGGGAGTCTCATTTCCTGCTGGAAAAGCATGAAGTAGGGAGAGAACTTTGTCGTGATGCCCTGTAGCCTAACAGAACTGTGTCTATCTTCATATCCCAGTCTGATTGAAATTAAATTCTAGCTAGGGTCAATAACTTCTGATAGCAAACTCCAATTTTAATGAAACTAGTATCAGTAGATAGAGCTTTAAGGTGGCAGAGACTCCTGTACTTTCAAGGTCGACAAACCTGGAATCCAAGCTGATGGAATTCTTTGTCTTCTTAAAATTTTAGCAAACAGTCAGTTTTGGGAGTCTTCAACCGTTCACTGTCTGTGGGATTTTCCCCATTTCCTGTCGGCATTGGCATCCAATAATCAGTTTATAATTAAGTTAGTTAAGATGTGGCCTGGTGGAACCCCTCATGTGGTGGTCGGAACTTTGAAGATAAGCTTAGATCGACTTAAAAACACAACAAAACAAAAAAAATGAAACACAAAAAAAGGAGTTTAGTAGTGTCAGTTGCTGTGAGTAGTGTGTAATGCCTCCTCCCAAGGAGCTGAAGAGTGGTTGTGTGTGGAACAGAGCCGTGAGTTGTTTAGCGACATAAGGGGGAGAGGTGGTGCTAGTAATGCTTGCTTCCACTCGTGAATGAGCCCCTCCCGTAGACAAGCTGTGAATTTTTTGAAATGTGCATTCATTTTGGTGCAGTCAAAGTTGTCCATTCCAAGAGTAGTGACAAACATGAGTCTAGCCTGACTTTGAGAGTAGCTCTGAACAAACGTTGGCATAGATTGATTTGAGATACATTGGCGGTTAGGACACTACCTACAGTGAGCATGTAGATGCGTCCATCGAGTGGCAATTTTGTGTTCATGAATATATTAATAAGCCACTAAAACCCTTTTTAAAATTAGGCAAAGCAAGATTGCCCTAAAGCAAACCCTAACCCTGAAACTAGAAGTAACCCTGGTCCTGACTGTAACCCAAGTTTGTTTTCGTTAACCTCTGCGGAAAGACTTCACTGCCACCTTAAAAGAGCTACAAAATGCTACCCTTTTTTCCAGCAAGCTGTTTAGTACAGGTGCTGTAAAATTCACTTCGCGTAATCTTAATTTCCACACATTTTTTAGCCCATACTTTAATTGTTGCTTGATGTGCTACAGCAGGAGAAATGCTAGAGTGCAGTGATGTACCTGAACATCACTTGTTACTATAGATACAAAGGGTGAATAAATGCAAACAAGATAGTCTCCACTCTACCTTTTTTTCCTACATTTCTGTAGTGACAGGTGGATATTTTTTTCCATATACGGACAGGAAGTTGTGAAATGTACACTGTAAACTACCTTATAGCCATGTAGATGCAAGATGATAAACAAAGGCAACCAACTTGCTGGGCAGAAGATGGCCATGCTACTATTGTGTATCTGTATCTGAGTTGTGTAAGAGCTAAGAACACCACGCAAAGCCTATTGAGAAACGTCGGTTGGTATTGTAAAGAAGCCCCATTGCCATCAAAAGTGCTGTGGAGGCATGGGATGTGCTGTAGTGCAGCAGGCCAGTAGCTAAGTGTGCACTTTACTAAAGTGTCAAGGTGACTTGTAGCTCAGTGAGGCTGTACTGTATGGGTAGTCTGTTGGCAGAAAGTTGTAGCTAATAGTTCTAGCTCATTAAGAATGTACCTACCCTAGCCTTTATGCAAGGCTCCAGAGCTGCAAGTCAGGATGAAGTTTGTGTGGTCACTGAAGTGTCGGCATTTTTGAACATAACTCAGGTTAGCAGTGGTTTTGAAAAAATCGTAATCTTCTCATCTTTAGCAAATCTATATACGTAAATACCTTCATGCTAAGATAGCTAGTTTGGCCACTGTAAAATCCTGTGTCACCATAGGTCCCATTTCGTGTTGGCAAATGTTTGGCCCTATATAGTCTCCATGGATTACCTCTCAGGCTTAGTACTTTAAGTGAAGATACTCAATAATAACTGTATCCAGCTGTGGTGTCAAATTTCAGTAAGTCCTCTCAGGCTTGGAAAGAAAGGCTAAAACGTTGGTCCAGGACATACACTTGCACTTTTGTAGCTTTTCACTCATTACTATAATATATCTTTCCACTTGGGGTGTAATTTTTATCAAGTTTGTTGCAAGAGGCAGGCAGGTACAACTAAGATAGCAAAGTTGGTAGTATAATAATATACAAAATAATACTAATAATAAATGTACAGAGCACAACTGCATGGGCTGACTTCAGCCTGTCTATGTGTAAATGCACTGGCAATTATTTACAATTATTGCTATAGAATTAACTGACACAGAAAAAAAACTACTTATGAGTACAAAGACAAGGTAGACAACCAAATTCTGTGGGTTACAAACCTTCTACAAGCTGGACAGTGATCAACACGTTGAGCACAATCCCAACAAAACCGATGTCCACACAGGAAAGCGGTATTCCTTGGTTCCGTTAAGCATATTGAACAAAGTGGTACATCTCCTTTTTGTGCAGTTGGTACCGTAAATTGTTGAGCTATATATTGGGACAAGCACCAAAGTCAGAAAATACTCTACGACAACAATATCCAGCTGTACAAAACAAAAAGACTCACGCAGTCCTTCCTTGTGTTCAATAGGACTTTGGCACTCAAAACACACCTTAAGTCTCATAGCACATCCTGCAGAAAAAGGATACTTACCATAACCTGACCAAGGTCAAAAACATTGCGTAACTTTTAGCTGTGTATATCATATAAACATGCATGGGCAAGGTATAAACAGAAGTGGGGTATTGATAATGTGACTTGTAAGCAACATGTTGAAATCAATCACATTATAGATGTGGCATTCATCTGCATATCATATCCCATTCATGTTTGAAAATAAATTTGGTTCTTCAGTTCTCTAAAAACATTTGTAGAACAGCAAATGTTTTGAAGTCAGGTTTATTTTTCAGGTTTCGCAGATTAAAGATTTTTCCTCCAAAAGTTTGTCAGTTGTCAATGATGAAAGTGTGCATATCGTGCAACCAAATACATATATACCTTGCTCTGTGCCACTACTTTCATGAGTTGGGCTGTACCATTCAAGAGTAAGTGCTTGAATGGGAGGCCTACCAACATGAAATATGCCACTATCCATTGTTACTTGTGAAAATGTGGTGATATGCATGCAAAACAGGAATGAGCATGAAATATTGTGGAAACTGGTTTGTGAAGATATTCTGCCAAGAACGTCAGCCAGCAAAAAAATTTGTTATAAAAAATACAGTAGAAAGCATGGCAGCTATTGCTTCCAGTCAAGGCAGACCTCCAATCAAAGCAACCTAGGAGGGGGGGAGAGGATTCTGTGCATGAAAAGTGTTAGAGTAGGCACAACAAAACCATCCTCTGTAAACATTGTTGCACATGCAGTGCCTGTGAAACCAGACATGGATTTGGACAGGAGATCTGCCTTGCCTGTGAAGTTGTTACTGTTTGCTAGTCCAAAAAGGTATATAGAGTCTGTCATTGGAACCACTAATCACCTTTCAGTTTGAAAACATATAGGTGCAACGATTCTATTGCAGATTTTGAATCAAATGCACGAAAATGACGGGTACTTCATTCGTCAAACAGCTTGTGAATCCATATAGTGTTACATACTAGCTAGGGAAAAACTATATAACAATGCTACATACTACTAGCAAGCCAATACGTATACACACCACTAGAGCTAGCTAGCCAGTAACATGCTACAAGCAACTATAGTTATGGCTCGCTCATCCAGAAAACTACAGCATAGTTGACCAGAAAACAAAAGGTGAACTATGATTTTTGCTCCATTAAAGTTATCACTGCTTGTTTCCACTGTTTTATCAGCCAGATTTGTGTCACTGATGGACACTGCAAATAGATTCAATGCCAAGTGGTTGCTTCTCTCCACTTGATAGGGGTGATGTTGGGCTGACAATTACATTAGCAATGTGATGCTATATAGCCATTCTACTATGCAGAGACTGACAAGGCTAGCTAATGTGTCTTAGTCTAGGCACTTAGCTACTCCAACTGAGTATAGTTTAGAGATACACCATACTGCCACTTTGTTATCAGTAACTATGACCATTATGGTGACAGTCACATGACTATTTCTGTAAGATATGTATGAGCCAGCATGATTGTCTCTACACATTATCATTTAACAGCACAGTTTGCCATATATTAACCCTTTAACTACGAATGATGACTATAGTCATTGAAATTCGGCTACATGTTATCAGTTGGTGCAATCCATTTTCAAGATAGGTCCTGCGCTAGCAGAAAGAGTGGGACGAGGGGAGGTGGGTGGGTGTCACCCGGAGGGTGACAGTGCATGGCGGCTGTTGCAGCTGGCTGTAGAAAAGCCCTGGTCATTAATGTCAGGGGGGCCATTGTTCTGCTTTCTTGCACAAACAGGCCTAGAAAACACTCCTTTCGCCTTGCCTTGTAGGGGCTCCATTTCTGACATTTCAGGCAGCTTTCAGTCCAGAGGAGCGCTCTCTGGTCGGAGGGCACTGACTATCGAATGCTCGCTAATGAGTGGGTGTGGTCAAGGCCATGAACTTGTAAAGGAGATGTGGAAGAAGCTGTGGCTCAAGTCTCCAGGGCTAACTCACAGCAGAAGACTTAGTGGAAATACAGGTGGAAAAAGGTGTGAATAGTCTAAACAAGACCTCTAGAAAATAATATTCAGTACTTTAAGTTAAGGGCTAAAAGATAGCTGGAGTCGACTGAGGCCTCTAGCTTGGCTGTTATAAGCAGACTTGCTTCCAATCCTCTGCTGTGGGTCCAGTGGCTCAGTGGTAAGAGTGTCTGACTAGTAATCAGAAGGTCCTAGGTTCGATTCCCAGGTGGATTTTTTTTCTTTCCAAAGCTTAAATCAAGTTTGTTCCTTCCATACACAGAACTTCCTGTAGTACATTTTCAACATTTTTAAGTGGAAGCTGTAACGAGTATGTTAATCAGTTGTGTATATAATCACCTGTCATTCTGTCATCACGTGACCCTCCTCGTGTACTCCCGGTCCTCTCTGATTGTACCCACTGATCGTTGTTGAACTCTTGTCCCTGTGACGAACGTCAGGCGCATAGATAGCAAGCCACAACACGTTACATGGTGTCAGAGGTGGGATACCGCGTCCTCTGAGCGGTGATACAAGTCGATCACGATAACGATGGCGACGGGAAACTTCGCACTCCCGCCCCCAGTACCGCTCGATAGCCACAGCGACCAGGCCGGGGAGAAGTGGAAACGCTTCAAACGGGCCTGGGATAGCTACGTCCTCGCTACAGGACTGAACGAAAAGGACGAAGGCGTACAAGTCGCGACATTGTTGACGGTGATCGGAGAAGAGGCGCGGGAGGTGTACTCTACCTTTACGGGTTGGGCGGCACCTGGCGACGACAAGAAAATAGATCCAGTGTTAGAGAAGTTCGGACAGTACTGTGAGCCTCCAAAGAACATTCCGTTTGAGCGATACAGATTCAACCGTCGCTGCCAGGAGGCAGGAGAGAACTACGACCACTACCGCACAGCTCTCAGGAAACTCGCCGGAAACTGCGATTTTGGAACGATTACACCGGACGAAATCCTGCGTGACCGCCTCGTGTTCGGTATTCGCGACGGGAAGACCAGAGAGCGTTTGTTGAGAGAACCGGCGCTGACGCTGAAGCGAACAGACGAGATATGCCGTTCTGCGGAAAGTGCAGTCACGCAACTAAGACTCGTGGATGATGGTCAGGGAACAGCTGTTAACGCCTTGAACACACCCCCTAAGTTGGCGCAGGGCTGCACCAACTGCGGCAGACGGCACGACACTCAGCGGCGAGAGCTGTGCCCGGCCTTTGGCAAGATATGCCGCGGAAGTGCAAGAAACGAAACCACTTTGCAGCGAAGTGTCGGAGCAGGAACCAGAGAGCCCTCGTCCTGGACGAGACCGAGACACGGGATCCACCTGACGATGACGAGACATTGACACTCTCACTACCAGTCCATTGCCTGGATGACTCGCAATTCATTACACTCCGTGTCAGGTCAGGCAGCTACATCAGATTTCAGGTGGATACGGGGGCGCAATGTAATGTCCTACCAGTAGACACATACAAGAAGGCCACGGGCGACAAGACCCTCCGCAATGTCACTCACACCAATACTCGAGTCACAGCCTATGGGGGAACCACACTGCCGGTTGTTGGACGTGTGGTTTGGAGGGAAGCATCAGAGTACCGTCTGGACTGTCGGCTCGTAGACTCTCAAAAGATCCGTCCACTGCTCGGGCGCAAGGCATGCCTGGGCATGGAAGTCATCAAATACCTCGACAACGATGCCATCCACAAGCCAAAGACTGGTAACGCCCCTGTCCATAGTCTCGAACCAGCTGGACCTGTATTCATCGAACAGTTGCAAAGAGAGCACCCTGAAGTCTTTGGGGCAGGAGTGGGTCGACTGGAGGGAAAGTACAGGATCGTACTAGATAACAGCATTCAACCAGTGCAGCACCCTCCACGCCGAGTTCCAGTCCCCTTGCGTGATGCTCTAAAGTGTACACTAGACGACCTTGTGCAGCAGGATATTATAGCACCTGTCCAGCAGCGATGGGTTAGCTCCATGGTGGTCGTGCCGAAGAAGGATGGCAAGCTGCGTATATGCCTCGACCCACGTGACTTAAACAAGGCCATCCGCGGGAACACTACCCACTCCCCACCATAGAGGACATTGCGACACGCCTCCACGGTGCCAAAGTCTTCACGGTCCTCGACGTCCGCAAGGGTTTCTGGCACGTAGAGTTGGAAGAGGACTCCTCCTTCCTGACCACTTTCAACACCCCTTTTGGGCGGTACAGGTGGAAGAGAATGCCCTTCGGCATCTGCTCTGCGCCTGAAGTGTTCCAGCGGAGGATCCACCAACTCATCGAAGGTTTACAGGGAGTGGAGGTCGTGGTGGATGACTTTGTTGTGGTTGGGTTTGGGGACACGCTGGAAGATGCTGTAAGAGACCACGACCATAACCTGGAGGCGTTCCTTCAGAGATGTGCAGCCAGAGGTATCAGACTGAACAGCAACAAAGTGCAGCTGAGAAGGCAGGAGGTGCCATTCATTGGGCATGTAGCAATGGACAAAGGCCTCCAGGCAGACCCCACCAAAGTGGATGCAATCACACGAATGCCACCGCCCACAGATGTCGCTGGGGTCCAACGACTCCTGGGAATGGCCCAGTACTTGGCAAAGTTTCTTCCCCACCTCGCAGACATAACAAAACCACTGAGAGAGCTCACTCACAAGGACGTCGAATGGGTCTGGGACAAACCACAAGAGGATGCGTTTCAGAAGCTACAGAAAGCCATTACAAACACCCCTGTCCTGAGGTATTACAACCTCGAGGAAGAAGCCACAATACAATGCGATGCATCACGATTGGGACTAGGGGCCGCTTTGATGCAGAATGGACAACCTGTGGCTTATGCGTCCAGCGCCATGACGGAGGCAGAAATCCAGATAGAAAAAGAACTCCTTGCTATTGTGTTTGCATGTAACAGATTTGATATTTACATTTATGGCAGGGACAGGGTGAAAGTGGAGTCGGACCACCAGCCATTAGAAGCAATCATGAAGAAGCCGCTCAACGACGCCCCAAAACGTCTCCAACGTATGCTCCTGCAACTGCAAAAATACTCACTCGACGTCACCTACAAGAAGGGCAAGCTCATGTATCTGACCGACACTCTAAGCCGTGCATACTTACCTGACGAGGTCACTGTAGCGGAAGTAAAGTAGCTGGAATCGATCGACCACACTGAGTCATTGGCTGTGGCCCCAGAAGACCTAGAGCGCCTCAAGCTGGCGGCATCACAAGATGTGGCAATGCAGGAACTACGGCGCATCATTCAAGAAGGCTGGCCAACACACAAAGCCGAAGTGCCAGATGCTGTTCGTCCGTACTTCGAGTTCCGAGACCAGATGACCACACAAGGCAGGCTAGTGTTCAAGGGCCAAGTCGTGGTAATTCCAGCAGCACTGAGAGCGGAGATGATGGCCAAGTGCCATGCCACGCACATTGGGATCGAAGGATGTGTCAGGCGTGCTCGTGAGTCAATGTATTGGCCACGCATGTCATCCGATCTCAAAGATTACATATCCAGATGTGATGTGTGCCTAGCTTATCAAAGTGCACCACATAAGGAAACCCTCATGCAGCATGAAATCATGGCCCGACCATGGGCAAAAGTGTGTGCTGATCTATGCGACTTTAGGGGACGGACGCTCTTGGTCGTCTGCGACTATTTCAGTGGCTTCATTGAGGTGGAGCGTTTACACACAACAACCGCTACAGCAGTTAGCAGGGCTCTGAAGGCCCTTTTTGCCAGATATGGTGTCTCCGACGTGCTAGTGACCGACAATGGGCCACAATTTGCCTCAGCTGAGTTTGTGTCTTTTGCCAAGAGATGGGGTTTCCAGCATGTTACATCGTCTCCTCACTACCCACAATCTAATGGTAGGGCGGAAAATGCAGTAAAAACAGTCAAACGACTACTCACTAAATGCCAGGAGACAAGACAGTCGGAGTTCCAGGCTCCACTAGACTGGAACAACACACCGACGGAGGGGGTGGGGTCAAGTCCGGCACGACGATTCCTCGGCAGGAGATGTCGAACACTACTCCCCATGACAGAATCGATGTTGAAGCCAGCATACGATACTACAACAGATGCCCAGGCATTGAAGGGCAAACGAGCCAAACAACCCTACTACTACGATCGCCAAGCTCGTGATCTTCCATAGCAGTGGGAGAGACTGTGAGACTGCGACTACCTGGGAAAAAGCAGTGGACGTCAGGGATATGTACTGGCACAGAGGGCCCACGAAGTTACACAGTTCAAGCGGGATGTACCGTGTATCGGCGGAACAGACGACATCTAATCAAGGGTGGAGAACAAACACACCAGGAAGAACCCTCAGAGCCAAGTCAGCTAGATGATCCTGATTTGCCGCCATCACCACCTGCACCCGACCCGGCACCACCAAACTTGCCAGAACCACAGCCACCATCGGCCCCCCCACAGGACAAAACTCCGCAACTATGTCGATCAACGAGACAGAGAACGACACCCGACTGGATTACAACATATGTGCCATCGTAAGAGACTCACACCAGGAACAGCAAGTTACTCTACTAATGCATTTATCATTGGTACCTTGGTGTGTGTGTGTGTGTTCATCTTTATATATCCTCATAGTGCGCATGTTTTACAAAAGGGGAGATGTAACGAGTATGTTAATCAGTTGTGTATATAATCGCCTGTCATTCCGTCATCACATGACCCTCCTCGTGTACTCCCGGTCCTTTCTGATTGTACCCACTGATCGTTGTTGAACTCTTGTCCCTGTGACGAACGTCAGGCGCATAGACAGCAAGCCACAACACGTTACAGAAGCAATATTATGTAGGGTATTCCATACAAGATTCTAATTATTAATGTTGGAAGTAACAATACCTGGGCAGTATTTGTGGTCACATGGCCTCAGGGTAACTGAGCTTGCCTCCTCTTTACACAATGTACACATCTCTACCAGCTTTGAAATGGTTTTAACTGGGTTCTGAAATACAATCATTAGCAGAATTTCATAATCATGAATGCACATCACACTCCATGAAAAATATCATCAAGTCAAATTGCTGGGCCACAGTATAAGTAATGGACAGTGTCATGATATACCTAGCCATGGGAATGAAGGCTTTGTTTACCAATAAGCCTTCCTTCACAATCTACACCATCCTTACTGTTCATAGTGATTCCCTGCTTGCATGATGTCACATACACCATACGCCAGTATAAATGAAATTTGTTTTAAATGCTGGGCAACACGTGTGTGTGTGAGAGTACTCTTGATGGCAGTCTTATGTCAATTGACACTATGTAAGAATCGGGTTTTGTCTAAATCCCGGAGGGTCATAGTTTTTTTGACATGGAATGACCATTCTAATAATTCATACATCCCTGGGCACGGGAAACATATACTGTAGAGAATGTATCAGATTCATGACGAAATTTATAACCACCCACATTTTGTAAAAACTTGACAGCATTATTGTAATTAAATACCCTGCAGATTGGACACCTCTTGGCTCTTTGTGCACACTTGTTACACATGGCAGCATGGCCACAAGGTTCAATTTGGACATCAACAGAATTGTCACATAGATAGCATACATCAGGATCAGAGTCTGTAGTGTGATAAAAATCGTTTTTCAGTGAGTAGCAAACTGGCAGCCTATGAAGTGAGCACATAGTCTAATTAGCTAGTGTACTTTTTAGAGATATCTGCCAAGAGAAGCTTAAACAGTGATGGATGGCATGAGAATGGGGTTGTCTCCTTAGCTGACATGTTAACTATGAGACAGCTATCAGGGGAAAGTGCTTGTGAGAGTATGCTGAGATAATTGAACCCCGCAAGACTTTCTGTCAACTTTTTTAACTGCAGAGTTGTACCATGCCATTGGCAATGATGAGAAATGCCAGTAGTTGGTCTTGCTGACAGAAAATTTAGGTAGCTAGCTATATCTGTAATAACCACTGAATTCTATTCTCTAGAAGTCTTTTGTAAGCTATAGGAACTCCCTTTTTGACCATACTTTGACTTTTGCTAGGAATTAGCACTGGAAACTAGACCCAAAGGTACTTCCAGGCATATTCTACAGGTTCATGACCTTGACCACACCCACCATTAGCAAACTTTCAATTGTCGGGAAAAGCTGCCTACAGTGCAAGAAATGGAGCCTCTACAAAGTGAGAAGAGCACTTTCTATGCCGATTTGTGTACCAAGGAAGAGAAATGACCCACCCAGTGTTGACCAAAGCCTTTCTATAACCACCACCCACTAACACTTGGTCAAACAAAGTACTCACTCACCTTGTATACATAATTACCAGAATGCTGTTAGGGGAGTTCTTTTTTTCCCCAATGTTTAATTACACAAATACAAGCCTCAGGTACTAGCTATGTAACTAAGTAGCTAGCTATTCAAATTAGTATTGGAATGACAATGACAATATTTGGAGGGGTAGCACTTGCCTGTAGCAGATGAAGTAGTTGGGGTAGGTGATGCAGACTGTTTAAAAGACTTAGAGCTCGTTTTGAAAGGCAAGCCCTTACCACCATCTTGTATCTAAGCATGAAGGGAAAAGAATGCAATACATACATGAAGAGGTAAGTATGGATCGCTCAGGTGTACCATGGTGCACAATCTTACTTACATGCACAAGTCCAATGCTGAATTCAAAGTCAATAGCGCAAAACATCTCCAAAACACATTGTGCCATGTGACATCATGAAGCGTCACTAGCAAGTAGAATCTTTAGCTATTCAAACACACACAACCACTCAAAGCCATATGTACATAAGGCAAACAGGCAAAGCATATTGCTGAACCCATGCACTGTAGTCATGCTTTTCTATGGCCTGAGCCACAACTAGGTTTCACACTATTTTGCTGAGATGTTACAACAGCATATAGAGTAGTTTGGTTCAGAGACTCCACACTATTAAAAATTACAACTTGTGACTGAGCTGACAATAATATTACACTCAAATTTGTATTATGGTAGCATACCCTTAATGTATGTAGCTCTCTCTGCAGCCTGCTGATAGCAGCATCCTTCTCTTGAACTTGGCCCAGTTTAGCTTCCACCTCTGCTTGTAGCCTTTCCCTGTTACCCTAACAATAAACCACAAGTCAAATCTCCGTTAATTCATGCATGCATATATCTTCCTCCAGTTTCTTACCCTCATTGTTTGTAGCTCTTTCTGTTGCTTGTTGATTTTAACATCCTTCTCTTGGAGTTGGCCCATTCTAGTCTCCATCTCTGCCTGCAGCCTTCCTTTGTCCACCTAACAACCAACAAACATAATTAATTCATGATTGTGTATACATACTAGTTTCTTACTCGCAGTGTTTGCAACTCTCTCTGTTGTTGAAGAGCCCTCTCACGGAGTTCTGTACTTTGTCGCTGGAGTTGGGTATCCTTCTGTTGGAGTTGGTCATTCATCAGCTGTGCATAGGAGAATACCACAATATAGCTAATGAGTGTTAGCTTCATTCCCAGGCTCTCCCTAGTGTATTGTGTATAGTCTTCCTATTTATCATTATACACATACATATTATGCACCCTACACATGTTCCCTACCTGCAGTTGTTGCACTTGTTGCTGCAGACGTCCAATCTCTGTGTCCTTTTCCCTGAGTACTCTCACCTTCTCCATATCCAAGTTAACCTTAACAATCTGGCCGTATGGCCCCTCAATCTGAGCCCTCACCGCCTTCAATTGTTGCAGTAGTTCTTCAGTAGAGGGTCGTTGAGCTGGAGTGTTGTGGAGACACTGGTGTACGAGCTGGGCAAGAGGGTGGTCCTCTCCCAGCTGGCCACGGAGCTGCTGGATGTAGCCCCTCCGACGCTCCACCTCAGACCGGCCCAAGAGGTGATCTGGATTCTGAGGGTCTGGATATGTGTGGGGGAGAAGGGAGCCTGGGAACACCTGGGAGAGGGAAAGGTACTATAACAATACGCCTAACAATAAATTTTATCACATGCCCTATCACTGCAATCTCAAGTATGTAAGAGTACAACAAAAGGTAGTACTACAATTCCTTATAAGGTAATACACCAAATCCCTTTGGTCAACCAGTTACATACCTGGGTTAACAGATTGAGAGTATGTGTACCTAACTATACTACTGCGTTCGTGCATGAACACACTACTATATATAGTTATCACTACCTGTAGTTAATCCACTTTCTGACCTGTGTGAGTGTGAAGAGAGTGAGGTGACCAAATGAGAAGATGTCCAGGCGGGGACCATACCTTGAACCCTCCTCAAATGCCTCAGGGGGCATATAGACCATGGTACCAGGTAGATGGGTGAGGGTCCTGGCCAACTGGCCTGGTCGCAGGTTCACAATGCGAGCATTACCCAGGTCACTGATCTTGGCCACCAGTGATGATGTAAGGAGTACATTCCGAGCAGACAAATCTCTGTGCACAACAGGAGGGTTGCGTGTGTGCAGATAGAGCAGCCCCTGTGCCACATCTACTAGCAGTGATTGTTTGAGGACAAGGGGGAGGCCAGGTGCACCCTCCAGCAGCTCGTCCAGGCTGCTATCCAGTCGTTCCATCACCAACACTGGCAGTGCTGACCCTTCTAGGAAACACAGCCCCAGAAACTGCACGATGTGTGGGTGCCGCAACTCCGCCATCACCTGCAGGAGGCCGTCATGCCAGTGAGGAAAGATATGTGCTGTAGCCTAGCTAGCTTAATGAAACAAAACTGAAAAATATGAATCTCCTTTCTAGGTACTAGATGGGTATTACCCGACACTCTTCGAGGTATTTGCGCTCGATGTTGGCCACGCCGGCGTTGTCCCTCTCTAGGAGCGCATCGTGTAGCCGCTTGCCCGCGCACACCAGCCCGTTCACATCCAGCTCCTCCACGCTGCCGTAAGAGCCCACCCCCAGCTGCTTGCCCATGGGGCGAACATCGGGAAGTACGAACCGCTGCAGCTCGAGGTTGTATTGGAAAGCTTGTCTTCTGCCAGCCATCGATCGCCTTTGTATGTTAGTCTCGCGGAGCCAGACTCTCACACGAAAAGCGGGAGAGAGTCTGGTGACACTTGCATGATGTTTAAGGTAATTAAACAAGGTTAATCAACATTGAATACACACGTGCGCATCGCCACACCTACTGTTCCATTTATAGCCCATATTACGCAATTGCAGCACGTTTTTCCGCCCCGAGCTGCCTGCTGCTCTGTTGCAAGTTTCAAAGCTGCTCTGCCCGATCTATTAAGGAAGCAACTGTTTCAAAATCCCTCTTACAATGGCAACTACTGACTACTCCCGATCACAACGAACGATCCGCCCACCGTGACCGATCACTCAGGTGATCCTATGGCGTGTTATTAGTGTCAAAATTCGAACGCTTATACAAAATTTTGATGAGGTCGGTCACTTACTCTATGAGGTCGGTCAATTACTCTATGAGGTCGGTCACTCACTTTATGAGGTCGGTCAATTACTCTATGAGGTCGGTCACTCACTTTATGAGGTCGGTCAATTACTCTATGAGGTCGGTCAGTTAATGAGGTGGACCATACGTCGCTAAACAAACTGAGGTAGCTAAAAATTTCACAATCGATGGTCTGGGACCGGAACGAGACAACCCAGTATTGCTGGTCGTCATGGCCATGTGGGCATGTGTCTCATCACGTGGTCAGACCTCCCCCCGCCCCAGGCACACCTCCCGTATCGAGTCGCAGAGATGGCATCTTCAGTGAGCTCAGAGTTGTTAGAAGCAATCGTCAGAGTGTGTCAAAGGGTGCAGCGTCTAGTAGCTTCTTATGAGGAAGGCAGAGAACCAGATAAACTGCTTTGAGCCCTGTTGAGTTCTTCAAGCAAAGTCAAACTCATACCAACTGATTCCAGAACGTTGTTGCTGCAAGCATTGATGGCCAGCAAAATACGATGCAGTCTGTCGACGTGATAAACAAGACAGTCCAGTTTATCTGGTTCTCTGCCTTCCTCATAAGAAGCTACTAGACGCTGCACCCTTTGACACACTCTGACGATTGCTTCTAACAACTCTGAGCTCACTGAAGATGCCATCTCTGCGACTCGGTACGGGAGGTGTGCCTGAATCTCGTTATGTACAGACTTGCTCATGAGAAAAAAAATTACGGGTTTACCCCAAATTTAGATTTTAACCCTCTTCCTACGAGATTTAACTTAACCGAATTTCTGCCTACTAACATGCATTCAGAGAGTATGCAGCACATCAAGGGAGAAGAGAACAAGTAAGCATGGTATCAGTATAGTACTAAAACTAGTCAGTATTGAATGTCAGAAATGGGATGCATTTCTGGCAGCTGTGTACATGTAGCTAGGGGGAAACAGACTGATATTTCAGAACAGCCTCCAGCAGCACTGAAAAAAGCTTTTCTATTTCTATCCATGAGCCTTGACTGGTCAACACTCTTGCGTTTGGTGCACAATTAGTAAACCTGCTGTGCAATGCTATGGTGTGCATTTGTGCACTAGGTTGCTGTACACTGCAATCTAACTATGCACCAAGGGTCAAACATTGTTGAAATTGTCGACGCTGTGTGTTGAAATCGTCGACGCTGTGTGTTGAAATCAGACTTAAAAACGAAGTATTTTATGTCTGTTCAATGTGTTAATGTTCCTATGCTAGAGGCAAAAATTTATTCTCAGACTGATTTTCAACTCAGACTTCAAAGGTCTAAGCATGGTAGCAACTGTGGCAGATCATCAGAGCAACAAGTCATGCTGGGGCTGGGATAGTTTTCGACACCCAAAGCTATTGTAGTACGCGGGGAAAATCACGTCCGAAAATACATTGTAAAACAACGCGTAACTTCTTTGCCGCCTCTTCCGAAAAGGAAAGACTAAAATACTTACGCCTTCCACTGGCCTTGCCTATGAACCCTTACCATGCTGCAGCAGTTGCCATATTTGGCTAGCAATGTGATAAAATACAATCAATTTTTTTTCAATCAATTTTATTATTTAAGTGACACGCATTGAAAATGCCCAGCCATGTTTTATGACTTATGAGTCACTGTGATTGTAAATGTGTGGTGAAAAAAAAAAAAATGACAAAAGGTGAGGTTAAGTGTGATATAAAAAACTACAACGTAATTTATACATTTTATAAATAAACTTAGCAATTATACAAGTATTAATTTCAGAGTTAAGAATATATAAAAACTTGTCAGTTATATTGAGGTGCATAAAAGTATGGTCTCGTTCGGTTATAATAAAGAACAGCTCATTTCGCAAGTTTTGTAGTTTACTACATTCCATCACAAAATGAAATTCAGTCTCAACTTTATCATTATTGCATAACTTACACACCCTTTCCCCTAGTGGCACCTTAGGAATCCGATATCTACCAGTCTCCACTGCCAGCGGAAGGCACCCAGCACGCAGCGAAGCCATCGCCCATCTCTGGCCAGGGCCGAGTGGGGCCAACACAAAACCGGCAGTATCAGCACAGCTTTTAATTAGTTTGTAGTTATACAGTTTACCTCCACTTTCTGAGTTTCTAACTGGTCTATGCAGATCGTCTAACCAAACTCTTTCTGCTAGATGAATGAGTTTATTTTTTATGAAAGATAGAGTTGTGGTTACAGAAAACCCATTTGGTATGTCTACTGAGAAAAGTGTAGGAACTTCAATAGTATTAACTAGTAGTTGTTTAACTTGCCAGCACCAATTCTTACATCCTGATTCAGCCATAGTCATAGACCATTGGAAAACTGCATTTGCAATTCTATTAGAATTATAAGATCTTAGTCTAAACCACCATCTTATCACAGTAAAAGCATGTGTTATCCAAACAGGGATCCATCCCATGTCCCCATAAAGGGCAGCAATGGGGAAGTTCTTCCCAACTCCTAGAAAATATCGCATAGCATTTCCTTGCATGGATTCTAAGGGACTGTGTTTCTCATAGCCCCATACACAGCAGCTGTAGTCTATTACAGGCGTGACTAGTGTTGAGTAAAGGTATGAGTATGTTTGCGCTGAGAATCCACCATTTTCCTTTGACTTGGCTATAAGACTTCCTAATGACCTCCTAGCTGCTAATGCAACCTTATCTACTACTGTTTTATGATCAAGATGCTCATTAATCCAATAACCTAGGTATTTATACTCACTGCAGTAATCCAATACTTGGTCATTATAATAAAAGTGGTACAAATGCTGTTTACGTCTTTTATGCCTGAAGTGCATTATTTTTGTCTTTTCAGCATTAATGAGTACATCATTCTCCGAGCACCATGCAGTAGTTTTGTCGATTAGTTTTTGTAAGTGCTTGGGATCTGAAGCCAGAAGTACAATATCGTCTGCATAGGCCAGAGCAGGTACTGAAAAATCATCACATCTAACTCCAAGTTCACAAGCTTCATAGTCCTTAAGTAAGTCATTTACAAATAAACTAAACAATGTTGGGGATAGTAAGCAACCTTGCTTCACTCCAGAATTTACATTAAACCATGGGGTATATTCCTTATGAACTTCCACTGAGCATTCAAAGTCTTGGTACATGCTCTTAAGAGTGTCTAGAAATAGTCCTCTTATTCCATATAATGAAAGTTTTCTCCACAATAGATCCCTATTTATAGAGTCAAAGGCTTTTTTAAAGTCCACAAAACAAGCGTATGTGTCATTGCCCTTCAGTTTACGATTAAGTACAATGTTGTGAAGAGTAAGAATGTGGTCTTGGCATGTTCTATGTGGCCTAAAGCCATTTTGAAGATCTGAAATAACCTCATGGGTCTCTAGTAGGAACATTAGGCGTCTATTTAGGATGGAGGTATAAAGCTTTAATACAGCACTTTGTAAGCTGATACCTCTGTAGCTGCCTGGGATGTGTTTATTACTCATGCCTGACTTGGGTATTGGGAAAATAACAGCTTTCTTCCATGCTGAGGGACATACACCATTCTCAAAACAATAGTTAAACAGGTAAACAAGGAAATTAATAACTGATTCATGCTGTAAGTAACTTGGATCAATGCTATCAATTCCTACAGCTTTGTTGGTTGGTGCCGTTTTGAGTGCTTGGATGACTTCGTCCCTAGTGATAGGTTCATTGAGTTGTTCAGAGTCAGGTATGACATCTATCCTAGCTTCAGGACTGGGGTGAAAGCTCGATTTACTGGTATCTCTATTAAGTAATGTATTAAAGCACTCCATCCATTTGCTCAGTACAACATCCCTTTCAGAGGACATGTTACCATCTTCTAATTGTACCTGAAGTGGGATTTGAGAGTCCTTTCTATTTTCAGAGATGCCTAATTTTTTTATATCCCTCCAAAATTGCTTTACATTTTTCTTTTGTTTTAGTAGCAATTGTAATTTGTTCCATTTGATGTATCTCCGCTTCTTACTTCTTACGGCTCTATCAAAACTGTGTTGTGCCCTTACAAACTCTTGTTTTAAGACTAGATTGGATTTGTTTCTTAACCAGGCTTTACAGGCCTTTCTTACTTTTGATCGTAAAACAGATAATTCTTTGTCCCACCACTTTTTTCTAGTTCTATTTCTATTTGTATGTTTCCTTTTGATGGGAAGTTCTTTAAGTATGATATTACTGAAAGATTGATATACCTGATCAATATTTTCTATTCCATTCTGGAAGTGCAAACTAAGAGCTTCTATACTAGCAGGATTGCTGAGAAAATCATCTGGTACTTGAACTTTTGGTAATCGTGTAGTTATAGCAGTATTGGTCTGTAAACCATTTACACTCTTATTTGTATTGGGGGTTGTGTTATGTGATGTATGCAGGCAGAAGCTTCCACTCAAAACTGAATGGTCAGATGGAAATTTTTCTACATCTATTTGATTCTGTGAAATTAGATCTGAAACAATCAATATTAAAGTTCTCAAACATCTTAAAGTGTTTGGTAGAGACAAAGACATAGTCCACTACTGATGCACCTTTAGATGAAACACAAGTATATTTGTTTGAATTTTCACCAAATCTCCCATTTAGCATGCAAAGATCACAATCTATCAGAAGCTCTAAAATTGTCCTACCATGACTGTTGACAGGAGAATGGTCAATGGATAGCCTTGGGGGTATGACAGTGTCACAATGATCTAACATTTGGGTGTCTGGTTTGTCTGAACATCTAGCATTAAAGTCACCACAAATCATGAAGTTATCAAACGAATGGAGCTTTAGGACTAACATTCGCATTATATTGACAAATTCCAGGCTTTTGTCTCCCCTTGAGGAGTTGCTAGGTGGAAGATAAGCTACACATACTCCAAATGTTTCTGCCGTTGCAGTGTGTACCAGGCTAATGCACAGTATGTCCTCAAAATCTTTGCTAAGGATATTAACTGAGAAAGATTCTAAAACATAGTTTGCTACTAAAACCCCTACTCCCCCAGAACCTCTCCAGGCCTTTTTGTGTACACTCTTTCTGTTATGTCCGAACCACATGTAACCAGGTAAGTTAATATTACCCTCATTACCACACAAATGGGTTTCTGTAAGACACAATATATCTGCTCCAGTTTTACTAATGCATTCTAGTTTGGTGTTGTTACCATAAAATCCTCCCATGTTCCAACTGGCAAATTTTATTCTAACTGTACCAATGTCTGCCGATTTGTGTGCCAGACCCCCACCCAACCCCTGCCCCAGACAGGACAATGACTCACCTATGCCCTGGGCACCCCCACAGGCAGCAGAGGCACTGGCATCTTCCTCATCCGTTGGCTGACTAGGTTCATGGATGTGTTGTGGGACTGACAGAGCTGGTTGAATGGAACTGGAAACATTTGACAATGAGGATAAGGTGGTAGAAACTGAAAGGAGCTTGGGTGGTGATTGCTGAGATTGTGAAGATGCTGAGGAGGTGGAGGCTGGGCATTTGGGTGATTGTATAAAAAAGGAGAAGGCTGTGGATTTGGGTGATTGTATAAAAAAGGAGAAGGCTGGGGATTTGGGTGATTGTATAAAAAACGTGGAGGCTGGGTATTTGGGCAATTGTATAAAAAAGACTGGGAGCCAGAGCTCGTTTGAGATGGAAAGTTGATTTTCCAAGGTAAGGTCCATGATCTTGTTATTTGTTCAATTGTTCCTTGGTTGGCTAGTAGTGCAAAGTACCACACCTGCTTTCCTTTGATTGTGGATTCTCGTCTTTCAATTCTAAAAGATACTTGGTTCACTCCTAGCTGAGCTATGGCATTTTCCACTTCTGTCTCGGTAGTTGTGAATCGGGTACCCCAGATATAACGTACAGTTGGGCACTTGAACAGAGGAACAGTTACTTGGGAGGACTCCTCCCTTTCCACATGGTCACTCTCAGTAGATGCAGGTGAATCCTCTAGACCACCATCTGCAAGGAGGTCAAATCGATTTCTGATTGGGATGGAGGCAGACACATCAGTATCACTGTTGGAGTCATCGATATTGTCATTGCTGACAACTGGTGTTGTGCTCCTCTGTTTTCCTTTTCGCTTCCTCTTTGCCGATTTCTTCTTTCTCTTGGATGAGGTGGGTTTGTCTCTTGCACTGCACAAATCAAAACATGACTCCATAATGCTAATTCTTGCCTCAAGCTTTCCTATTTGCTCTTGTAGCACTTTCTGTTCATTCATCTTTTGGGTTCTTACATCCCTTAGATCTTGCTGAAGGCTGCATACCATGTTCTCAAGAGAGGTCATCCTTGCAAGAATTTCAGACCAATCAGCTTCTTTCTTAGCACATTCGATCTTGGTGTTACTATCTGTTCTGTTGCACAAATGGCATATCCATGGTTCGCTGCTATTGCTCAGGGCTTTGTATGCATCATCACTGATATTGAAACAACGGGCATGAGCCCATTGCTGATGTTCTCCTTCGCAAAACAAAGCAGGTTCTCCTTCACATAACTCTGAGCGTTCAACTATGTCGCACCCGCAAGCAAAACAGCATTCATTTTCTTCATTCAGAGGCAACGAAGCTTCTTCATCATTGTAGGAGCAATCTTCATAAAGAGTTGTTGGATGGAGATTTACATCAGAATCCATGAGTGAAATCATCTCTGCTTTCTTACAGAAATCAGCACAAGTAGGACTTACAATGTGTGTAGGTGACACAGTATAAAAGTCAGTGAACTAAAAAAAAAAATTGTTTTGATGTTAAGAGGGTCTTTTACAATGTCTGAAAACACACACCTGGTATACACTTACAATGAGGACAGACAGTTAACAGCACACTATGCACACAAGATAAGCAGGGAGACGTAGTTAACCACTTACACACACTAGAAAAATAACAATAAAACAAAAAGATTATGCGTAGTATACCTCTTCTCAGTTTTGGATGAGGCCTTTTTAGCTATTAGTACGCAGTGGTACAGTTACAGCTGTAATGCTCGCAGTAGTGGAGCCAATACAGCAAAAGCAATACTTCGACACGGTTTGACAAAGTTCGCACCTCCAAATGTACTTCTGGTCACAACGATTAGTAGTACCTATGTCTTTTGTAATACCTAGATGTCTATGTACTAGTAAGTAGATGAGTAGATGAGCTCTGCAGATCGTGCGGCGTCCGTGGTATGGTAGTAACCGTTGATAGAGTACGCGTGGCTGGTCCAATCGAGGTGCGAAAGTTCACCAGAGCGGCTTGCTGTTGTAGAAAGTCAGCAAAACTGGTATCTTCAGGTTGCTTACAACAAATTGAGTTCAGTGATATACACTACGAGAGGATATCTGTAATGGGTTCGTCGAAACCGTCGATAGTAGATGAGAGCACCAAATTAGTAATTGCAGTCATACGTATACCGATTATCAGACTTGTTTGCTAGTAGAATCCTTTTTCCGAGGATAGGTGCTTGAACAGATGTATTTCTTTTGCTAAATCCCGGGTAGAGGACTGTTTGGAGTTACTATCCTACAGTTCTTATGTCTGCTGGACCTCTGTGCACGCAACTAGAGTGCAATGTTTCTTAAGTGTCCGAGCATTAATTAATTCCTCTATCTGTGAATTTGACGAAGTCCTTACATTTGTGTAATTACTCCATGCATGTGACAAATTTTTAGTGGCAGAATTAGCAGAAATCATGAAATTGTGCATGCTTTAGAGCTTCAAATTGAACCCTCACTATGCGTGCACATATTAAAATTATGCATACCTTCTAATTCTGCAATGTCTTAATATACTACCTAGTTCGATTGCACCGTTAATGCTGTGTTCATATCAAGCAAAATTCTCATTCCTATACTGTCGCACTTGCATACAAAACCAGTCTCATACTGCAAGCTCAGGATGTGCTGGGTAGGAGACTATGATACACTTCCCCAATTTATGCAAACAAGCTGTGCATATGAATATATTTATGTGGTAAACTTCTTTACAGGCTAAATGGGAAAATAACCACATAATTATATTCATATCACAGCTTTTTAGTTTGTATTTTGCAAACAACAGTGAATACAAACATCCTTCTCAGAGACTACATATAAGTTCTCCCCTAGCACCCTTTCAGAGCACCAGAGGACTCAGGACACACTGCGCACAGATGAACCTTCCCCTAGCATCCCTCTCTTTGAGCACTGGAAAGACAGCATAATCAAAGAGAGGCTGGGTATACATTTACACCTTTACTTCAAGTGTTAGGCATCCCATCCGTAATCCTGTGCTATCATCTCCAAGCTGGATAAAGCTTGCCTTTGACTGATATTCACTTTTTCGATAAATACATGATTGTATTGTACTTTGCCTTACCTGCCCAGAGCTTGTCGTGTGTGGCTACACTGACAGATAAACTATCCCCTCAAACTATCTTCCTGGCACTTATGAGGCAGTGTTTAACTTGCCCCTTTGGATTCTTTGTATGTTCTATCATCGAACATAGCAGCTATATAGCATGCACAGATTTGATGAGACTTAGTGTGAACAAGTAGATCAACCTCAGAGCCCTGATCCCACATGCAAAATGTCTGCATGTGCACATGCTGCCATGTAGAGTCAACTCTTATTTTGTCCACTCTGTCGCGTTTATAAACAATAGTACACTCGGACAAACACACACCACAGCATTGCACAGCAAGTTTACTAATTGTGCAGCAAATACAAGAGTGTTGACATGTCAAGGCTCATGGAAATTCAAACTTTTTCCAGTGCTGCTGCCAGAAATGCATCCCTTTTCTGATATTCAATACTGACTAGTTTTAGTACTATACTGATACCATGCTTACTTGTTCTCTTCTCCCTTGATGTGCTGCATACTCTCTGAATGCATGTTAGTAGGCAGAAATTCGGTTAAGTTAAATCTCGTAGGAAGAGGGTTAAAATCTAAATTTGGGGTAAACCCGTAATTTTTTTTCTCATGAACAAGTCTGTACATAACGAGATTCGTGTGCCTGGGGCGGGGGGAGGTCTGACCACGTGATGAGACACATGCCCACATGGCCATGACGACCAGCAATACTGGGTTGTCTCGTTCCGGTGTCAGAGGCGTGAATGACTCCCCGGCGTGAGTGACTCCCCGGTCATTGACGCCTAAGGCGGAAGTGACTCCCCCCTGGTGGGAATGACTCCCGTACGGCCGTACCGAACGTGGATGATGCGGCCGTTACAAAACAGACGGGCAGTGATGAGGTGTCATTTTCCGAGTATGGAAGAGTTTCAGACAGAGCTGAGTGTGGTGGAGGAGTACCTATTACGAGGAACTTATCCCGACGGATTCTCAAAGGCGGACAAGGCGAATCTGAGGTGAAAATGTAGAAACAATTTCAAGATAGAAGATGGCGTGCTACACTACAGGAAGAATGGTGGAAGCGAGAAGGAAGAAGATCACTGGCGCATCTGCATCAGATCAGTGGAGGAAAAGGGTCGCATTCTTGAATCATGCCATTCTGGAGTTGCAGGTATGATAAGTTGCCAGATGTATATTCGCTGTAGCTACATCATGATTGTCCACGTCATGCAAAGTATTCCTTTTGTGTTTCATCTATATCGATGTAGGTAGTCATCTAGGCAGAGACAAGACAGTGGAAAAGATCACATCACGCTTCTTCTGGCGCAACATGAACGAAGAAATCAGGCAGTTTGTGCAAAACTGTGACAAGTGTCAGCGGATGAATGCAAAGTTTGTTAAAAGCAATGCAAAGCTGCACCCAATTCCTGTCGCAGCCAAAGTCTGGCATCAAGTGAGTTAATTGTTATTTTGACTGCTGCATGTATATATCTAGCTACATTCACAAATGTGTTGATTTTATCTCTCTACATGCAGGTAGGGATAGATATGATTGGGCCACTGCCTCTGACAAAGAAAGGGAACAGGTATATTGTTACCCTTGTGGACTACTTCAGCAAGTGGCCAGAAGCAGCTCCCCTTCCTGACAAGACAGCACCTGGAGTGGCTCTATTTCTTTATGAGCTGTTTTGCAGGTTGGTTTCCAACATTAGCACATGATCTTGAGCCATGTAAAACTATGTGCTAAACTGTCCATTTCAAATTTCTACCTACAGATTTGGCTGTTGTGAGGTCATCATCTCAGACCAAGGGAGGGAGTTTGTGAACAAGGTGAAGGAGGAACTGCTGCAGTTGACAGGGACTGAACACCGTGTCACATCAGCCTACCACCCACAGAGCAATGGCCTCACGGAAAGGTTTAACCAGACCCTCCAGACTGCCCTCATAAAGGTTGTGAATGATACACAGGATGACTGGGATGAACACCTGTCTTCAGTGTTGTTCGCATATCGAACTGCCCAGCAGAAGGCAACCAAGATGTCACCCTTTGAGGTGATGTTCTGCAGGCAAGTGTTTATAACATACTATTGTTGACCAAACTGTCACTTTTTCCTTGTTATACTGTTGCAGAAAACCAATGTTGCCCATAGAGATGGAATTTCTAGCGAAGGATAGAACACTAAGGGAAGACGACATCATGGCAGAATGGGATACAGAAGACATCGACATCGCTAATAATAGGCTACGATAAAACCGAGGGGTCCAAGGGATTTAGATGCCCGTGGAAACCTATATAAACACAAAATAGGGTGTTTATGGTTTTCAAGAGGATCTGCTAATCCTGTAGGCCCTGAGGGTTTCGTCGTATAAGGTATTAATATACTATAGCCAATCAAATCGTTTCTCACAGTTGTATATGAACTAGTTGCTATATTTGTAGTGCTTCATGGTATACTGCAATTTCAGTTACAGGTGGTTTATAAGTTAAATCACAGGTGGTGTACGTGATTTATACTACCTGAAATTGACCAATCAGATTGCAGTATTTGATTTAGCTATAGTATAAGGTATATTAGCTGCTGTGTGCCACAAAACGCTGTGAGTTTTGGTGTTCTGGACACTTATAACACAATGGAGTTTGTAACGTATCCATGAAACTCAAGCCTCTATTGTTATATAGTGCTATAAAACCATGCCAGTACAATAAGTTACCACAAGAGCGCATAATAAAAAACAGAAGGAGGAAGAGCGTGTAACTACAGTGTTTTGTGAAACAGGCAGAATCTCCCGCCTGTACTAAAAATAGAATATTGATAGTAGCCGAAGCATTCAATGTTTGCTTTGCATGTCCATTAAGCCCTCTTGCTATAGAAAAAGAGCTTCCTATCAATATCAGGGGCGGCGGAGCAGGGGGGGGGGGGCAGGGGGGGCGAATACCCCCCCAAAGTACAGATTGGGGGGGCCTTGCCCCCCCATATCCGAAGATGGCTACTGCTACTTGATGTGTAATAATATACAACAGTTACTATCAAAATGCCAGTGTCAACGATGCGTCGTTTACTTACCGTACGGTATCCAGCACAAACCATCGTCGTAGTTAGTCTCGCGTAGCCGCGAGACTAGGTCGTAGTAGGTTTTCCTGTGGGTGTGACTGGATAAGTTTATTTACTTTTAATTAGACAAACACGTGCACTGCCACTGCCTGCCCCCCCTTCAAGCTGTTAGGCGTGGTGATCACTGAACTAGTTTCAGAGTGTAGTACAAAGTAGAAACTGTTCTTGTCCAGGTCGTCAATTCGTCTATAAGATGCCCACCTCATCAGGCCCGCCACGTACGGTCGACTATAGTGACTGAAACGCCTCGTGACGACTGACGTGTATCGTGGCGAACGGAGGTATTACTCTCGCCATGTACTCTAGTCGGACTAGTGGCATTTGGGTTAAGGTTATGGCCTCAGAAGCGATCTCAGAGCACCTAATTTAAAAAAAAATTCCCCCAGACCCCCCTAGCGTGTGCGTGCTTACGCACGCACCATACTCGCTGCCCCCCCAATCTCAAGTACCTTCCGCCGCCCCTGAATATTTCACACTTACTTAGCGAAGCTATATGGGCGGGCATATAACAGGAAGCTCTATTTATAGTACAGGCGGGAGATTCTGCTGTCACTACAGCAACTACTAGAGTTACACGCTCTTCCTCTCCCAATTTTTTTATTATGCGCTCTTGGTTACCAGTATTTGGCTACAAGGTCAGAGAGGGAAGCTGCATGTGTGATGTTTGTGATGAGGGTGTGATACCTATAACAAAATAACAATGCTGCAGCATAAGAGGCCAAAAGTAATGGCTCTGTCTATGTAGTCCTTATACACAATACCTATGTGTGTGTGAATGGGTGGGTGTGGGCTTAACAAATCAGTGCTGTACAGGTCCATATGCTACATTCCCTCTCAGTTCAATCCTCTGTACAGGATCATAGGCCATATTCTTCCTCAATTCAATCTCCTCCCCACTGGTGGCAGGTATTTCATACTCTGGGTCTGTCTGCTGCTGTTGGTGGGAGGATAACTCAGGTTTGAGCTGTGATCGGTGCTTCCTGATGCAGTGGTACAGCAGAACTCCAGCCAGGGCTCCAACAACAAATGCAGAGGCACCAGTCACCACTATTGCAATTTCCAAAGTAGCAGCTGTGCTGAGAATAGTCGGTGCAACTGTTGTGATAACGGTAGTCGGAGTGATACCTGATGGAATAATAATGATGGTATCATTAAAAATAAACTTATTAATAAGAGCCCCTGCTCTACATGTAATAGAGGGCATAAGAAGCTAGAATAGAGTGTTCTGTCCATATAGCTAGAATTCACAGTTGAAGAGCGTCTATATGTTGCTGCAAAGCATACCCATCTCAGAGGCATCCCTCAAAATTTGCTACACAAAATTGAGGTGTGATGGCAGTGTGTGGTGCCACTGTCGGAATCAATTAAGCTGCAATTTATTAATTAAACTTTGCAGAATGTATTGCCAATCTCATTTTATAGGTTTCTGTGTACTGCATGGGACTATACTACTGCATTGCAATTTTGAATGCACGTTTAGAGAAAATGCAAATGACCAAGCCACAAAAATTAACTCACTGTGTACAGCCAATCATGCATCATTCAACTTACGTGTACTTGGGGTTGAAGAAGATACAGACACCACAGATACATTCAGTGGAATTACATGAAGGGTCTTGTTCATGGTTTGTTTAAACACAGCAACAGTGTAGTCGCCACTTTGTTCTTGATGAAAACATCTCACTTCTGATCTTGGAATTTTATAACTCATAGTAGACTGCAGTTCTTGAGAATGACATAGGACTATAACACATCCCCTTGACACACCATCATCAAGACAGCTGACACAGATCTGGTTATCACTTGTGTTGATGCTTGCACTAAGCTCTGAATTCTCTGTGATAAAAAGAATTATTATGAACTTACAGTACAAATTCTACAGCATAACTATGCAGCTGGAGCTCCAGCCAATCAATGAACAAGCTCTTGGAGCTTCCTTGGTACTTTTGCTGGTAAGGTATGTGTTATTATGTCATAATGATGGCTGCTAATGTAGAAGTTGTGTACTGAATGGAACAACTAGCAACAGTACGGGTGTGGTATAAATGGAGCTATGTCGAAATGTTTACACAACATACAGCTTACGTTTTGTTTAAATGCTGTGTATTTTGTGGATTGACACTTACACAAACTGTTTAACAACTGCATGTGGGTTTCACCGAACTAGCTCCCAAACAATTAAGTTTCTCTGAAGATCTGCTCATAGCAAGTTGTTAAAGCATGCTAACGGCACATGCGATGCTCAAGAGAATAAAAACTGACTGCAAAAGTTGAAGAGCTATAGCTACGTCTTGTTAAAGCTATCCCAGTATTATAAAACAAATTACCTCGTAATGGCTCCAAGCCAGCTGTAACAGTGATATTCTGTGGAGCTATTGCTGCTTGTTCAGACAGGAGACCATTGTATTCACCATCAAACACCAGCATAATGTAGTTGCCTTTAGGCACTCCATATATGGTCATGTTAGCGGAAGGAGCATGTCTGTTGTCTCTGGCTGCATAGGCAAATATCTCAGTCTGTGTTGTATTCCGTGGGTGAAGGACCACCAAGCATCCAAGAGCTTGAGAGTTCATGGCAAATGTGCAAATGACATTTACTGCTCCTGGAGAGATATTGTTGACCCAAGCTCTTTTGATGTCAAATGTACCTTTGGAAAACAAAAGAATGAACAGTTGCATAATGATGTCCTTAAAAGGTTGTGGTTATAGTTCAAAGATAAGCTTATGCACTGTAAGAAAGAAAGTTTGCTTTTGACTCAGTTTGGTTACCTCAATTTGTCTGCATCATTACACATACCATCGAGTCACCGGAGCCCAGTACTGCCTGCTTTATAGATTCCAAACAGGAAGTAGACTTTCCAGAAGATTAGTGTAAGAGAATGTTGTTAATTCCAATGATGCAGAATAATGTATGAAACTGATGCGTCAAAGCTACTCCATTTAATTAGTGATTGTGACCAGTTGCACAATTGTGTCCACCAATGAATGGTAACATACTCAAATCTCTGAGCCTTACGACACTTCTGTCTCTTCCCCCTACTTCCATAGTCATGATATAGTTGTGGTTGAACTGAAGTGTGCGATCAGTCACAGTGACAACCAGATTAGAGATGCCAGTTCCTTCAACACCACCCAAAAAAATGCTTCCAGTCATGTTGGTAGCAAAGACTCCGCCATTACAAATATCCACAAAACTCTACAAACAAAAAGTAATTGAGTCTCTTGACCTGCATGGGTATCCACAATAATGTCATGCATAACATCATCTATTTTTAGGAAGATGTGGTTCGTTGATTGTTTAATAGCAGTGCTCTAGAAGTCATGCACAGACCAGGCCAGGAGACATTGCTTACCAAGAACAACAGCTTCACTTTGATTTCCACGGTTGAAAGATATTCTGCCTGAATACCAACAGCATCAGCAGCTGGTTCTAGAGGAAATCAATACTTAAAATGACAAAATGTCATGGCCAGTACGTGCAGCACTAACATGGTAGGAAAGAATTATTTGCCGGTTTGATATTTACTTGTATGAAAAGTTCCATTGACAGATACCACAATCCCATTTCCAACTGCATTCACTGCAAATACTCGGAACTCAAACAAGTCGCATGGGCTATGGTTAGGTAGAACTGTGGCTCATACACACTGCAGTTGGTAGTGAGTGGAGCCCTCCCCTGGCTGATGTTGTAGACCTCCAAACAATACCAGAGATCAGGTTCCACTCCAGTGATGTCCAGGGAGAAGGGAGGGGTCCAGGTAATGAGGATGGATGACCACTGGGAGTGTACTGTAAGATTTTTCACTGCGGATAGGAGACCTATGTAGGAAGATATTATGCATGCTGCTGTGAGTGGGCTCTAACTAATTAAACCTTCCAACAGTAACTGCAGAAGGGATACATTATTATAGGGTCATTCCATGTCAAATCAACACAAAAAAATACCTGACCCTCACGGATTTGGACAAAACTTGGTTCTTACATAGTGTCTGTTGAGACATTCACCCATAGTCAGTTTCAGCATTATATGTTGTATGGCTTCAGAGTTAGAGCCAGCCAAAAAGTCAAATTTTTGCCAAATTTTCGCTTACCCCTTTGTACTTAATCAACCATAACTTTAAGCATGATCAACTTTATGACCTACAATTTGCACCACTTGTAGCTCATAAAATTCCCTTTCATTTGGTATAATTATCAAGTATATCACATAAGGCTCGGGTCAAAGGTCACCACTAGTGTACTTTGACCTTTGCTCTCTCAAAAAAGGTTGTTTTGATTTGAATCAATTTTTTACTAAATGTTCTTTGGGGCCTTCTCTTTAAGTGCAGTAAAATTGGTTTTGGGACTGCCATGGGATTCGGAGATACTTGACAGAATGTAATGGCAGTTAAGGGAGATGTGCAAGTAATCGACCGTATACTTACCCGATAGGGGTGCATTTTGATCAGTATGACCCTCGTAAACATGACATGACAAGTAGACATAATTATGTGGCCAATGGATGATGACCAAGTGGTAGTTGCCATGGTTACAAGGTAATTTATTGCGATTTCCCTCTAGTATGCAGCTCAATGCTACAGGTAGGAGGTAAACCTAATACCAAGTGACATTCCTGCAGCATATTTACACACTACAATGGTGGATGTGTGACCACATCAACAAGTGAATTCCTTTAGTATTTGTTATTACAACTCCATGAGCATAGGTAGTGCTTCCTAGGCCTTTGCTGCCTTCAGTTTCTAGGTTCTTACACACTATGCAAAACATGAAGTGTGGTCATACGTACGCTGTAACATCAGGTGGGCAGAGGATATACACACACTTAGGGTGGTACCCATCTATAATAACATTTTTTGTATATATCAATCCCTAACAAAGCAGTATTTTCGTTGTGAATGCTCTTGCGTCCAACCCCTGGATGGATGCTAGAAGGAAGGACCTTGAGATCCTTCATCAGGCACCACCTCCCATGTGTCTAGTTATCTTCTGTGTGCCTGATGTGCCATTCATCTGACTAGATTTTCCAGGCCATTTGTGTTCTATTTGCATACTGCATGCAATCAAAGAAGATGGTGAAGGCAATGGGAACATGTGCACTTACCTCATAAGAGCACTCATTGTATGCAATGAAGTCCCACCTCTAAATAAAGAGCTTGAGCAAAAAATAGTGGGCAAGCAACCATTTTTCTAGAAATCTTAACTCTTGTTCACATCGAACAGGTTAGTATGCCCTGGGTACAAGGCTAACAGTTAGTACATGCACCTGTCATGCAGTTGCCATCTTTCCCATTCTGCCCTCAGATGAACTCATTGTCCATGCAATTAATTTTGTTAAGTGCCTTACCCATGAAACAGCTTTCTATCACTAGTATGGATCTTCCTACTGCAGTCTTGATACAACATTATGTAGGTTTATGACATGATCACACACTGAACATATAAATTGATCTACCAACTTAATTTTAGAATATTGCAGCTGTGTACCAAGGAGCTAATTTTAGTACAGTAAAATTTTCCTGCCCTAGGTAAAGTAGTCATTGTGGGAAGAACCTAAGTGAACTGTAACATGAAAAAGTGCTGTCACTTCTGCATGTTGAACGGCATTCAGTTGTTTGATAGAGATTAACTACAATAAATTACCTTGTAACCATGGCAACTACCACTTGGTCATCATCCATTGGCCACATAATTATGTCTACTTGTCATGTCATGTTTACGAGGGTCATACTGATCAAAATGCACCCCTATCGGGTAAGTATACGGTCGATTACTTGCACATCTCCCTTAACTGCCATTACATTCTGTCAAGTATCTCCGAATCCCATGGCAGTCCCAAAACCAATTTTACTGCACTTAAAGAGAAGGCCCCAAAGAACATTTAGTAAAAAATTGATTCAAATCAAAACAACCTTTTTTGAGAGAGCAAAGGTCAAAGTACACTAGTGGTGACCTTTGACCCGAGCTTTATGTGATATACTTGATAATTATACCAAATGAAAGGGAATTTTATGAGCTACAAGTGGTGCAAATTGTAGGTCATAAAGTTGATCATGCTTAAAGTTATGGTTGATTAAGTACAAAGGGGTAAGCGAAAATTTGGCGAAAATTTGACTTTTTGGCTGGCTCTAACTCTGAAGCCATACAACATATAATGCTGAAACTGACTATGGGTGAATGTCTCAACAGACACTATGTAAGAACCAAGTTTCGTCCAAATCCGTGAGGGTCAGGTATTTTTTTGTGTAGCCTCGTCCCCAGGCCCGTTCGAAAAATCGGAGAAGAGGGCCTGGTATCCACTGTTTGCGCATGCGCTTAATTTCCCAACATTCCGGGAATTCCGGATAATACCGTGTTACCTCCGCGTGCCGTGACGTCAGGTACGTGTATTTTGCCGTATATTTAATCGTACACTGCTGACAATGGCTATTTCTGTGCAAGGCCTTGATTCTGCCGTGTTGTATGCCTTCCTGCGACTTCGAGGCGAAGCGACGGCGCTAAAACACGACAAGAAAGCATCTATGAAGCATTTATGCTTGTATCTTATGGGTTTTGGCAAGTTATAATTCGTGTTTAATACGAAGTTATAGCTTACATTTGTAGTGTGAAGATGGTACTGCGTCGACAGCGCAGTTCAAGCGATAAGCGCTGGGGTCAGAAGGCCTGGGCAAAGGGCTAGGAGAGCAGCGCTCGCCTCTTTGGCGTTATATTATAAAAGCTCATATGCCATATATGAACGTCATAGTTCATAACCACATGATGTTGGCCGTCATTTGACACATCCTTGCACAATTTCACGTGAGCTGTACGCACTAATTAAGCGCATGCGCGAACAGTGGATACCAGGCCCTCTTCTCCGATTTTTCGAACGGGCCTGGGGACGAGGCTATTTTTTGTGTTGATTTGACATGGAATGACCCTATAATTACTTGGTAGCCTCAAACCCAGGCTTACTGTTCCAGATTTTGTCTTGCAGCTTTGGAGCCTGGGTTCAAGGCTAATTATGGTTGCCCATAGAGGTTCAGAAATTGGTTACTTTTCTCATGTCCTGCATGCCTACATCATATGGTGACTTGTGAAATATATTACATGATTGTATTATTATTATTGCCATGCAAAAGTTAAACATACCTTGAACTCTTAAAACAGCTGGATCACTTAACTCAGTCGACCAGACAGAATCACGAATGGTAAGTTCACACACCACAGATGTGTTGTTGTACTCCTCTCTAGCTGGGATGTGCAGGAAAGTAGTTCTTCCATGTTGTTGGGCTGTTATACCACTGTTCAGCTCTGTCAACTCTGACCCATTAACAAGCCAGACAACTGTGACTCTAGTAGCATTACTACTGCAATTGAAGGTAGCAGTAGATCCCAGTGTGGCATTGTCTGACATGGGGCTGCTGACAAATGCTGCAATATAAACAATGTCAGTAATACACTGGCTGCATGCCTTTACTGAACTGTGTAGTATTGCCTCACAGATTATGGCTAAGGTTCACTAAAGAGTGTGACAGTCGTGAATGGATAAACACATAAATACGATTATATAAGGCACTGTAAATTTGAACTGGTGGTTGGGTAAAACTAAAAGTAGTTAAGACTCTCACAATGCAGCTACTTGAAAATAGTAATGCAGATCACTCACCAGCTTCAGTGGTCGTAATGCCACCCAGTAGGATCATAGTGGCAATGAGAAGTTGCATCTCCCTAGGCAATTCCTGCATGTGTGGAGATTGTCAGTTGCAGGAAAAGTCCTACATGCAACCAGCTGTATAGTCTTCTTGATGTAAGACATTATATACAAACACAGACTTGGCGTTCACTTCAGCACTTCTCACTTTAAGAACTACTTGCGAAGAAACCTCTGCAGAAGAGCCAAATGAGTCAATTCCCTGCTGGACAAGGTCCAGCCTTTTATGAGGGGAGGTGAATAAAAATTGGCTATACTTGAAAGTACTGCATAGGATTTCATTGCTCATGGTATGAGCTTACAGTGGGGTTGTTCCCTGTCACGACAATGCAAGTTGTTTTGATTTGATGTCTGTTGGCTTAGTATCAACACAAGTGCCGCTGATTTCCCGTAGCACATGTTCAGTGAAGCTGCATTCTTCCGACAGTTGTCATGACTCTCGTGACTGTCGATATTGCATATTGCAAGGAACCAGGGGGGCATATGCTCAAAACTAATTAAACAAATGAGGTCCCCTCTCCCCCTTTTGCTTCAACATATACGGTCCAGAAAGGGGGGCATATTTTTGGGAGTTACGGGTATTTCCAAACCTGATTGGTTCTTCTTGTTATTACAAGGTAGTTTACACTGTAAGCAATGTAGCTTAAAGAAAACATCATTTTACAACTTCCTGTGGTGTATAAAACAGAATCTACAACTTCCTATCTGTACCTGTATATATATTGAAGTTATATCCTGTTACTATAGAAACAAGAGTGAAGTGGATAATATCAGCAAAATATACTCCACTAGATTGTCTACCCTCAGTTGCACCTCATGTAAACCATCTAGTGGAGCATAGTGTTTATTGTAGGTGGGTATATCCAATACTTATACCTAGAGATCTCAACACATCTCATGCTGTAGTTTTAAGCCAAGTTAGTTGCTGGAAATCAAGAACACACTGAATATTTAGCAGCTCAGCCATAACTGGCTATGTGCTTGTACTATAAGGTATGTAACTATAGATAGTGTGTAATTTTCAACAGGAAATGTCACATCGACAATTCTTCACTAATCGATCATAATGGAGTTAGAGTGGGTATCGTTAAATCGGGGGTAATAGACACCCATAGAAGATAAGCACCATGAATAAAGGCACCCATTTTGATTACAGTAACCACATCATGTTTATAAGCACCCATACAAAAATAGGGACCCCACATGAAAGGCACCTGTTACTGCGCAAACATAAGTGAATTTCCTGATTCAGCTTTTTCGGACATAGTGGCTAATCTTCACTAGTGTCTATCTCCGATTGTAAGCAAGCTATTGACATGGGATACAAACCAAAATTTAGGCAAGGCCTCTTGATAAAATCAATCCAGGAATTAGCAAAAACCTCTAATGGATTGTTAGTTCCATGCGCTTTACGTTGGTGGGTGGGGGTTGGCAACAATCGATCGATTGCTGACTGGATCTCTGGTTCTAAACATTGGAGAGAAATTAGCAGAAAAAACCTCTAAGCTTAAATATATCACAGCTAATCCATTCCCACACAAGTTTATTAGCACCCCATGAAAATAAGCACCCCTCGAAAATAAGCACCATTCTGGCTGCTAATTTCAAAAATACACTGCAAAAACAAGTTGGTTGTTTTAACCAGAGTGGTTACCCTGGTTGCAGACAAGCTGGAGAGACAGTGGTTATGAGAGGTTTGCTTTGATATGGAAGTCTAATTGCATAAGGCAACCCAAGATGCAGCTGCCCAGTTCCTCATACAACCACAATACACTAACAACCTTCAGAACATCTGTGAATGAGTCACAACAAATGCACTTCAAAGTTGTAGCAAGGACCTTTCATGCTCCTAATGCAAGCAGGTGATTCCCTCACAGATGTTCTGAGGGTTGTCAGTGAATTGTGGTTGTATGCTAAATTGGGCTGCTGCATCTTGGGTTGCCTTATGCAATTAGACTTCCATATCAAAGCAAACCTCTCATAACCACTGTCTCTCCAGCTTGTCTGCAACCATGGTAACCACTCTGTGGTTAAAACAACCAAATTGTTTTTGCAGTGTAGGCACTGGTGCTTAATATCCCGATTTTACGGTAGGCCAGAAATTTAGGGGGGCAGCCTATGACACTTCCCCCTAACTACACAAACTGAATTGAAAGTTGTTCAAAGTTGAAAGCAAATATGAGGTAAGTTTATACTTGCATCTTGGAGAATACAATCAGTACAGAGATTGTACTGTAGGTTACTGTAAACAGCCAGGGATGAATCATAGTGACTTCATGCTTTTGAGCCCATTACTTCATCATTCATTAGAAATGTGGCTTCACAGATCGCTCTGCAGGTCTCAAGGTCGCCAGCAGGTCACAGACCAGCCTCGTTCCCAGGCCCCGCCCAGCTTTCCATCGCTTCCAGTACGCAACGGAAAGCTGCATGGGCGGGGCCTAAGAATGAGGCTATTCACAGAGTGAGTTGAATGGGAAGGGGATTTCCCCGGAAGGTCAGAGAGTGCATTCTATTGTTGACCGACAAGCAAATGCAAGATGAAGGAAGCAGAAGGCGCTGGTTTGGTTGAAAACGATCAGTTTGATCTCTCTAATAACCTAAGTGGGAACTTTTGCCTTCAATGGAGCAAGGAAGAGCTGGAATCTTTGGAAATTGTAAATGTTTGCTTTTCTGCTGCTGGTATTCTGGCCTCCGTTGTGGCTATCATCTTCATCCTGGTCTCCAAAGGATATAAAAAGTTTGTTCATCGCCTCACTCTCTATCTGATAGTTGCAGTCCAGTTTCATGGAGTTGTGTCAATACTTCAGGTAGTTCCGGTGTACCATAATGGCTCTGTTGTGGCTACAAGGGAGGAACTCGAGGGACTTTGTGCTGCTGCTGGGTTTTTAATCAATGTTGTTGATTGGATGATACTGTTAATCATTTCTTGGACAGTTCTTTATCTTGTGATGGTGTTAGTGTTTAAATACAGTGCTAATGCTATCAGAAGGAAGCACGAAATATGTGGTCTTGTTGTGGTACTGATACTACCTTTCTTATTCAACTGGATTCCTTTTCTGAAGAACATGTACGGCTTATCAGGAGGACAGTGCTGTATGAAACCGTCTGTGAGAAGTTACTGTAAGTACGATAATGTGGGACTGGCATTCATCTTCTTGCTTGCATACGGTCCTGAGATCTTAGTCGGCATTATTACGTTTGTCTCATTTGGCACCATAGTAATTGTAATGTGCAGGAGAGCTTTGCAACTAGAGCAAGGGTCATGTCAATCATCAGTTCATTGGCAAGGTATAAAGGAGGTACTACCATTGCTTCTCTGCCCTCTAATTTACTTTCTACTTTGCATTGGACTAGTAGCAACTCGAATTTATGATGCCACGCAAGGCAGAAATTTCCAATACTCAGTGATGCTGATACACAACATAATTTCAGGTGTCATCATTCTTTTGCTATCTTCCACTGTCTTGCTGCATTCAAGCATCAACTGTTACAAAAAACAACGAAAAAGGACGCATACACTGAATACCACAACATCATACCTCGTTCCCAATGAAAGCAGTGATCAAGACGAACCACTCATCATAAAAGGACAGGGTACTAAAGTACCTTGCAAGGATTACAAAAGTGTATTTGAAGGGAGTGTCCAGTGGTGATGAGCTATTACCATGCAGACCTACATTGTTTCATTTTGCTGTTTTCTAGCTATATCATAATAAGCATGATGTGATTGTGCTGTACGTACAGTAGTTATTCAGTGCTGGAAGCTTTCTATGTTATCTGACGTTTTGCCATTATATAAAGGGTATAATATAATATGCCTTTCCATAGAAAATCAAAAAATTAAAAGACATGTTCAGAAGTGTCAGTACATTTAATAGCCACATACAAAATTAAATATTATGGAATCAAAAGAACAGGTACAAGAAGTTAACCATGAATCACCTCACCGCCTCTATCTAATTCCAGTTCAGGGCCGGAGGAGACGCTACGGGCGTTTTTTTTTGGACGCACTTTCGACTTAGTCTCTGGACGGCAATGCATATGCGCATGCGCAGTGCCACACCCTCTGTGTACTTGGACCACATGATCGAGCAAAACTACTGCCAAGAAGACTGCAGTTAGAAAGAGAGCTACTCTTCAGGTGATTTTTAGCTACAAAGAACTTCAGCCCATAACTGCAATGTACTTCCAGTGAACTGTGAGCAAGACTGGAAAGCATCTGGCCACTGTTCCATTTCTGTTGCCAAGGACAATCATGATAGTGCGTCATATAGTATATATGAATTGAAGAGTGTAAAAATAAATGCCTGTGTACTTGAACTCTACTACTGGATTGTAAAGTTGAGCATGCATCTGAATGAAGTTATGAGATGGCCACAAAGTGTACTCAATGTACTGCTGCATGTATAGCAACTTATTTGTAGTTGGGGCTGAAAAAGATACTGCATGACACCACAGATACATTCAGTGGAATTGCATGAAAAGTCTTGTTCATAGTTTGTTTAAACACAGTAACAGTGTAGTTACCATGAAAACACCCCCTCTTCGGACCTTGGAATTTCATAACTCATAGTCAACTAGCTGCAGCAGTTTTTGAGGAAAGCGTAAGACTACAACACAACCCTTTGACACACCACTGTAAGGACAGCTAACACAGATCTGGTCATCAGTTGTGTTGACACTTACACTTGGCCCTGAATGTGCTGTACACAAAATTGATATTAATCTCTGTAATGGAAAACATAAAGAACGATTATGCCTACCTACCTGCATCCACCAACAGCATCAGAGCTGGATTTGTGTGAGATAGAGTGGATCAATGCTTATTAATAATGATAAAATATCATGTCCAGTACATGCGCTATAGCGCTAAAAGTATTATTGATATTTCTGCCATGAAAGGTTTCAATGACAGATGCTACACTCTCATTTCCAACTGCATTCACTGCAGTATATGGTGAACTCAAACAAGTAACATCGGCTACGGTTGGGTGCATTGAAGTTGAAGTGTGCCTCACTGCAGTTGGTAGTGAGTGGAGCCCTCCCTCAGCTAATGTTGTAGACCTCCAGACAGTAAAATAGGTATGGTATACTTCAGTGATGTCCAAGGAGAAGGGAGGGGTCCAGCTAAGTAGGATGAATGACACTGTAGCTAGGGGACCTATGTAAGAAGATAATTATTATGCATGCTTTGAAGGAATTATACTGTGAGCTAATAGAAATAGTAACTGCAGAAGGGATACATTATTATAATAATTATTTGGTAGTCTCAAACCCAGGCTTTGTGTTCCAGATTTTATCTCACAGCTTTGGAGCCTGGGTTCAAGGCTAATTATGTGGTTCATGCCTGTTCAGAAACTGGTTACCTTTCCCATGTCCTGCCTCATATGGTGACTTGTGAAACATTGTATTATTGTATTATTATTATGACAGTTGTAACTATTTTGTCAGGCGGCATCAGTTATTGCACTGCATCCATCACATTTTTCAACACCTTGGAGCAACTGAATTTTTAAACAGATCATCTGACTCATCATGATCAAAGGTGAGGATTGCAAAAGTTAAACATAACTTGAACCCTTAAAACAGCTGGATCACTTAATACAAATGACCGGACAGAATCACGAATGGTAAGTTCACACACCACAGATGTGTTGTTGTACTCCTCTCTAGCTGGGATGTGCAGGAAAGTAGTTCTTTCAACTTGTTGGGCTGTTATACCACCATTCAGAGCTGTCAACACTGACCCATTAACAAACCAGAAATATGTGACTCTGGTAGCATTACTACTGCAATTGAAGGTAGCAGTAGATCCCACTGTGGCATTGACAGATGTGGGGGTGCTGACAAATGCTGCAATATAAACAATGTCAGTAACACTGACTGCATGTATTTACTGAACTGTGTAGAATTGCCTCACAGATTCATTAATGCTTATGGCTAAGGTTCACTAAAGAGTGTGACAGTCGTGAATGAATAAACACATAAATATGATCATATAAGGCTCAGGAAATAAGTTGTGCTATCTTGATGGCTTGTTAGACCACCATTCAGCTCGGCCAACATGCAGTGACCATTAACAAGCCAGACATATGAGACTCTAGTAGCACTAGTGTTGTGTTATCGGGGCTTACGGCATTTGCACGCGGGTACTTGAGCACTTACACTGACAAGAATCAGGCAGTAACTAACTTCAATGTACAACACGCAAGTCATATACACACATACACATGCACAGCACGTGATACAACCACAGTTACACATGATTACATAACACAATATCAAATACACCACAATTAGCACTGCAGTGTCACCTCACACACCACAACTGTGTCATTGTACTCCACTGAAGCTGGAACTTTCAAGAAGGATGTCCTTCCATTAGAGCTAACTGTTATGTACGGTGTGCTCAGCTCTGTCAATGGTGACCCATTAACTCTCCAGTCAATTGCGCCTGCAGTAACATTGCAGTTGAAGGTAGCTGTAGATCCCAGTGTGGCATTGACAGATGTGGGGGTGCTGACAAATGCTGCAATATAAACAATGTCAGTAACGCACTGGCTGCATGTATTTACTGAACTCGGTAATTTCCTCACAGATTCATTAATGCTTATGGCTGAGGTTTGTTAAAGACTGTGACAGTCGTGAATGGATAAACACATAAATGTGATCATATATAAGGAACTGTACATTTGAACTGGTGGTTGGGTAAAAAGTAGTTAAAGCTCTCACAATCCAGCTACTTGAAATAGTAATACAGATCACTCACCAGCTTTAGTGGTCGTAATGCCACCCAACAGGATCACAGTGGCAATGAGAAGTTCCAGGTATGGAGATTGCCAGTTGCGGAATAGTTAATTGAGAAGACCTACATGCAACAGGCTGTACAATCTTCCGGATATAACCATTAACAAACATTACAAACACAGATTTCAGTTCTAATATTCACTTCAGCGTTTGTCACTTTGAGAACTGCTTGCGAAGAAACCTCTGCAGAAGAGCCAAATCAGCCAAATCCCTGCTAGACAAGGTCTAGACAACCACTGCCTTTTGTGAAGCAAAACTGAAGTACTTGAAGGTAATGCATAGATTTTCATTGCACATGGTATGCACTTACTGGGGGTTGTTCCCTGTCACCATGTACTGTTACAAGTTGTTTTGATGCCTATATAGTGTCAACACAAGTGCCACTGATTTCCCATAGTACACATTCAGTGAAGCTGCATTCTTCTGACAGTTGTCGTGACTGTCAATATTGCATGCATATTGTGAGAAACCGCATATGCTCAAGACTAATTGTAATGTCCCACCCCCCTCGACTTTTGCCTCAAAGTGTAGTGTACAAAAAGGGGGGCATATTTTGGGGAGCTTATGGGTATTTTCCAACCTGTGGTTCTTGTTGTTAGTAAGCATACAAGGCAGTTTATACTATAAGCAAGGTAGCTTAAAGAATTATGACTTCCTGTCAGTATTTTGAAAGTTTATATATACAGCTATATAGTGTGCAATTTTCAACAGGAAATGTCTCATCAACAATTGCTCACTAATCTACCATAATGGAGTTAGAATGGCAAAGATCATAGGCCAGAAATTTAAGGAGGCAGCCGATGACACTTTCCCCTAGTTGCACAAACTGAATTGAAAGTTGTTCAAAGGTGAAACCAAACATCAGGTCAGTTACTTGTACTAGTCTTGGAGAATAATAAGTATAGAGGTATAAAGATTGTACTGTAAGTTACTGTAAAGAGCCAGGGGTGAATTATAGCATTTTCTTAGTGACTTGAAGTCTTCGTGCTTTCGAGCTTATTACTGTATATCTCCAACAGAAATGTGGCTTCTAAGCTTCAAGCTTGGAATAAATTTTCAGCAATACATGTAACTTGGTATGCAGTGGAAATCAGCTCCTACACAACCACTTGTGGCTCAATATAGGGGGAAGCAGGATTTTTAAGATGCTGCAATAACTGGTTTTCATGGTTATCATGGTTATCAAGCAAACCTGAAATCTCACAGAAATCTCTACTACCAGAGATGGTAGAGATGGTTAGTGGTTCTTATGGTTATCGTGGTTAACTACCAGAGAGATGGTAGAGATGGTTAGTGGTTTTCATGGTTATCATGGTTATCAAGCAAAACTGAAATCTCACTGAAATCTCTACTACCAGAGATGGTAGAGATGGTTAGTGGTTCTTATGGTTATCGTGGTTATTGTGGTTATCAGTGGTTTTCTATGGTTGTGCATGGTTTTCTGATATTGGTTGTCAGTGGTTGTGCATGATCATGGTTATTGTGGTTATCAGTGGTTATCGGTGGTTGTGCATGGTTATCTATGGTTATGCATGGTTATCTGTGGTTCTTATGGTTATTGTGGTTATCGGTGGTTATGCATGGTTATCAGTGGTTATGCATGGTTATCAGTGGTTATGCATGGTTATCGGTGGTTATATGCATGGTTATCAGTGGTTATGCATGGTTGTCAGTGGTTATCGGTGGTTGTGCATGATTAGTAGTTTTTAAGGTTGGTGTATCAAGCTTTATCAGATGTTTTCTATTAACAGTATGCATGATGCATGGTTACATAATAATGTACACCTAATAAAGTCATCAGTTACTAGTAAATTGTAGGATATAATATGTCATTACAACTAATCCTTTTCTACATGACGAAGTTTCGGTTGAACTGGTCGCCTCCCTTCTGCATAGCACTTCGAAATATGCATGTTTCTTCTTTGTACCATGCGATGCAAGTAAAAGTGGTGGTGTGTCTTGGGCATGGCACTCAGGATTTTTTTAAACCTGGACAGCCATGCAAAAGTCTGTTCGCAGGACATAGTGTTCATGTCCTCAGACAGGACCTCCTTCGGGTTATATTTCTCAATGCACCTCTTATCAGCGTGGTTCTTTATGTGTAATTCATCAATTATCTTGGTCACGTCCAGCCATAAGTACTGCAGGTCTCCTGGGAGTGGAAGTGGCTTCTTTGCTGCCTTCAAATTGTTTAAGTGGCACATATTGTCGTAGCTGACAATAATTCTCTTCCTCTCTTCCCTACTTTTGTGCCCAAACGCTGCCATCAACCACACCAGTACAAGCAGAAACACCTGTGCGGGACCTTCAGACCTACATCAGAAAACAAACCATGAAGGTAGCATTATATGCACCAAAAGCATTAAGGTGGTTCTTTCATCGAGCACATAAATAGCTAATGCGGCTATTGTCAACTGGGCTGCTGGTACCACCATTCCGCTAGGGATCGACGACATTCGTAGTGCAAAAAAGGCCGAGAGTATAGCAGTTCAATTTTTCAATGGATTCTCTCACAACACATGCAGCAGTGGAGAGCTGAAACCTCACACCTCCGTCATCATAACCTCCAACAGTACTTTTTGCAGCAGTGAAAGGTATGATTACTACTGTTGACAGTGAAAAAGTCTATTGTTTTCACTAATCACTACTTACTCATCACACCTTCAATCTTTCTCTGTACCTATGTAGGAACTCACAGAGAATCCTACATGTTCCATTCTTTTTACCAACAAAACCAGCCTCACCATCAGACCTTCGCACACAGGAAATGTTGCTAAAGCAGGCACGAGTCAAAGCCTCAGCATCTATTGGAGTGATGATTGCACTTGGGTACCGTCTGCTGTCTCCAGAGGTTCAGAAATACTTGGATCAGGTGGTACTACCAGTGGTGACTGAGCATCTATCAACTGTGCACTTTAGGGTGCAAAAGTGCTACGCCCTACTTCTGACTAGTGCACAACAGGTATATGAGTATCTCAAATTTTGCATTACTTTCGATTTCACAGCATCTGTTCAACCTTTATCATTAGCTCTGCCAACTACTGCCAACTGACTTGATCCACGAGGAAGACGTTCTGACCTTCTTCAAATGTACATGGAGTCCTCTAGTGGTGCAGCTACATTCTCCTGGTGGTAGCATCTTGTCCCAGTTTCTTCGCAAACTGAGTGGCGTTCTTGAACCAATGAAGATGTATGAGGTAATGCACTTGGTTTTGCATGTGTTTCATGTACTAGACTTCACTATATACGATGACTCTTATAGGTTCTCCAGATGGTTAGACCTTCTGTGCCACGAAAAGAAGGACCTTCCATCGGACTGTACATGCCCATGGTCCGAGAATATTGCAATCTAACATCCGATGAAGAGAAAGAGCTAAAAGATGCCATCAGAAAAGTGGGAGGTAGTGTTAACCAGTCAGGTGTCTTCCTTGCCACAACCTCAACTAGAACAGTTGTGTCAAAAGCGACAGGCATCAACCGACGTTCAGTGGCATATATACCTCGCAGCAAAATGACCTTGGACATTTTACAGGCACTAGATGCAGGTATTCATGCATGCATAGCACATAAGACATATGCATGCATCACTCTAACTTCATGCATTGGTCACCAACAAGTGTCCTTTTCTCTGCACAGCATGTAGTGATCACTGTCCAGATGATCAAGACGACTCCATTGGATCACAGCATTCCACTCACTGCTCCTATCTTTCTTCCACTGCTTCGGATATTGGTGAATTACCTGGATCAGAGCATTCCACTCACAACTCTGCACTTTCCCCACATCACTCCAATTTGTCATCCACCATTTCATCTATTGATGAATTGGCAAGTGACCACTTCTCCTTGGGTGGGCATGAGACTGATCCCACTATCTGTGACAATATACCTGAGCTACCATCACATCAGAGTAAGTAATACTGCAATATCTGATGTCAACAGCGTTTAGTTTGATCCGTGATATAGCAGTGCCATGGCTTCATACCCATTCAATTTTCTTTCTGCATGCACCTCTAGGTTGTGTTATGCCAGGACCAAGTGCTTCAGCGCTGGCGAATGGTGTCAGTACCATCAAGCTGGTGCCATACGATTCGTCTGACGATGACGATGAGCCAATGGAACCTTTCCAACCGCAGAGGGCCTCAACACCAGCAGCATCACAGGGCCCATTGATCTCCCTAGACAGCAACTCTAGCGCCATGTTTAAGCCGGTTCGTGCAGATACTAAAGCTGCCAAAGATGTGTGTCCTAGTGCGGTATGCAAAATGAAAAGACCAAACAGACGTACATGGTGGGTGCAATGCTCTGAAGAAAAGGGATGTGGACAATGGTACCACCAGCGGTGTGTTGGTGTGACAAAGAACCAAGCAGCAACAATAGAGTATCTTTGTACTAAGTGCAGTTTTCAGTTTTAGGGAACTAAAAGTATAACTATATCCTCTCAGTAGCTAGGTCTTTGTATTGCTGTAACGTATGTCGGACATTTTTACCACTGGTAACCATCTACAGTCTCTGGTAACCATAGAAAACCACTGATAACCACTGATAACCATGATAACCATAAAAACCACTGGTAACCATCTACAGTCTCTGATGACCATATACAGTCTCTGGTAACCATAGAAAACCACTGATAACCACTGATAACCATGATAACCATAAAAACCACTGGTAACCATCTACAGTCTCTGATGACCATATACAGTCTCTGGTAACCATAGAAAACCACTGATAACCACTGATAACCATGATAACCATAAAAACCACTGGTAACCATCTACAGTCTCTGATGACCATATACAGTCTCTGGTAACCATAGAAAACCACTGATAACCACTGATAACCATGATAACCATAAAAACCACTGGTAACCATCTACAGTCTCTGATGACCATATACAGCCTCTGGTAACCATAGAAAACCACTGATGACCACTGATAACCATGATAACCATAAAAACCACTGGTAACCATCTACAGTCTCTGGTGACCATATACACAGCCTCTGGTAACCATAGAAAACCACTGGTAACCACTGATAACCATGATAACCATAAAAACCACTGGTAACCATCTACAGTCTCTGGTAATCATGCCACTCTAGATCTCAAATCTTTAATCATGCATTATAACCATGAAAACCACAAAAAACACTGACTACCATGCATGTAAAACAACTGATACAAATCAGTAGAAATTTTGGTTTGCTTGATAACCATGATAACCATGAAAACCAGTTATTGCAGCATCTTAAAAATCCTGCTTCCCCCTATATTGAGCCAGGTCTATACACAACTGAATATCTCAAAGGCACTCTCACCAATTTGCCAGGTCGCTCTGCAAGGTCGCTAGCAGGTCACAGAAAATGATTGTTGGGGAGGGGGTTTTCCCCGGAAGGTCAGAGAGGGCATCCCGATCGTTAATTGACTGACATAGCTCAAGCAAAGATGAAGGCAGCAGATGGCGCTGGTTTGGCTGAAAATGTTCAGTTTAATCACTCTAGTAACACGAGTGGGAACTTTTGCCTTGAGTGGAGCGAAGACGAACTGGTAGCCTTGGAAATTGTCAATATCTGCATATCTGCTGCTGGTGTTCTGGCCTCCGCTGTGGCCATCATCTTCATCCTGGTCTCAAAAGGATATAAGAAGTTTGTTCATCGCCTCACTCTCTATCTGATAGTTGCAGTCCAGTTTGATGGAGTTGTGTCAATACTACAGGCAGTGCCAGTGTACTACAGTGGCACCGTTGTGGCTACAAGGGAGGGACTCGAGGGACTTTGTGCGGCGACTGGGTTCTTAAGCAATATCGCTGATTGGCTGGAGTTGTTAATCATTTCTTGGATAGTTCTTTATCTTGTGATGGTGTTAGTGTTTAAATACAGCGCTAATGCTATCAGAAGGAAGCACGAAATATGTGGTCTTGTTGTGGTACTGATACTACCTTTCTTATTCAACTGGATTCCTTTTCTGAAGAGCATGTACGGCTTATCGGGCGGAGATTGCTGGATAAAACCGTCTGTGAACAATTACTGTGACTACGATGAAGTTGGACTAATTTTCATGTTTCTACTTTCTTATGGTCCTTTCCTTTTAGTTTGCTTGATCACACTGGTCTCATTAGGCACCATAGCAATTGTTATGTGCAAGAGAGCTTTGCAACAGGAACAAGGGTCATCTCAGTCTTCAGTGCATCGACAAGGTCTGAAGGAGGTACTACCATTGCTTCTCTACCCACTCAGTTACTTTCTACTATGGATTGGAGAAGTAATGGTTCGTCTTTATGACGTTACACACCGCAAAATGCTCCATTACCCTCTGATATTGACACAAGACATAATTTCGGTCATTATAATACTTTTCGTACCTCTTGTTTTTTTGCTGCATGCAAGCATCAGGCTTTGCAAAATGAAACAAGGCAGGCTGTCCACAATGAACACTACCACATCTTTTAGCGTCTCCAACGAGTTCCCAGATGAAGAGGACAAAACTCTCATTATTAAAGGACAAGGCACTATACAAGCCAAGGAGTACAAGAGTGTGCTTGAAGGGAGTGTCCAGTGGTGAAACTGTGTTGTGACTTATGTGTGTCAGATGTGTAAGTCCACTACACTTTTAGCCAAGTTAATTAATATAGATGGTAGAGAGATTTTGTAGGATATTCGACTCCCTTGTGTAAAGAATGACCACGGTACTTTTGTTTACCCTAGCCATTATCCCAACCAGCAATCTGGCTGCCTAACAGTAATGGCTGCAGTAATGCAACAGCTACCAGGCTGTCAGTAACGCAAGTGCCGTGGTTGTTTTACTTGAGGGAATCAGATATTACACATGATTCTTGTATGCATGTAGTTGACTTGCATTAGTGATCTGAACTATGTTATATAGTATATGTTAACCTTATTTATACGTTTGATTTTTATGTGTACCTAACACCTGTTTAATACAGCTGTTGTTGTCATGATCAACTTATTTCAAATCCATTTTTGCTGAGTAGCTAAGACACGTGCCCATTTGACTGAATGTACTAGCATAGGCCCTCATGTTGTGTCCAGTAACGGAAGTGCCATGGGGTTGTTTTAGCCATAATCCAAGTAGGGTATATAGTTGACTGTTGAGTAATCTAAACTATGATAGTGTTCATTGTACATTTAGTTTTTAGATTGTATGTGGATGTGTACCTTATGTGATATGGTTGTTATCATGATCAGCCATTTTCTCCATGAGAAAGACATGTCCTTTTGGCTGAATGTACTCGGCCCTTATGTTGTGGTCTGTCACTGTGAAATCATTTGACCAACTTTGCTTATACAGTCATCACTTTCACTTTCAAGTATATCATGTACATAGCATTATCAAAACCAGGAGCTTATGAGTGCCTCGTTGGCTCTGGGTAATTTAGCGCCTCCAAAACACGCCTTATAAGTAGCTGTATGCTCACACCTACTTTGTTAAGAAGCCAAGCATGTGGCTATTAGCCTCGAACCCAGGCTTTCCGTTCCGGAATGTGTCTTGCAGCTTTGGAGAAAAACCTCGAACCCAGGCTTTCCGTTCCGGATTGTAAGCTGCGAGACACAATCCGGAACGGAAAGCCTGGGTTCGAGGCTATGTGGCTATTATAACAGCAGCGGGCTCTTGAGAATCCATAGTAGCTATCCACAGCAACAGTAGTAACCTCAATGTTCCATAACACTTGTAAGTTAAGTCCATATAAGACACATTTTAAAGTGTGATTGGACACAGGATGGATACACTAGTTTGATGCTCCTTCTGATGCGGTTCAAAAGCTCCTGTCAAAACTTAACACTGTATAGCTGTTCAGTACACCAATTGCAATTCTATGTCATGCAGGTTCATACATGACGGTGTATATTGGCCTTTACTTCCTATAATTTCAGCAACTTCAAAGGAAGTAATCTCGTGAGAGAGAGGAAAAGAAAACTGCGCTTGCCCCGTGATCTCCCGCGCCCGCGTTCCACTTGGCGGCCTTAATTTTTGCTCGTGAAGAGAGAGGTGCGTTTTCTTGAGCTCTGTCTCTAGTACCTGTTTGAATCTAGTATCTACAAGTGTTTAATTGTTTTTTTTCCTCGCTGCTAGGTTGCAAGGACCCTGTACTAAGTGTTCAAAGACTGCCGTTTGTAAATTGTATCGTGCCGCCTACCGTTTGAGAACGGAACTCGTGTTCCGCGGGAAGTTCGAAACCGACAGTTTGAAACAACCATCACCGAGTATGTCGAACTTTAGTGTGGAGAACCTCCTGAGGACACCTCACCCTGGGCCAAGAGTAGGCCAGAGTGCCCAGAACCATTGGGCGCCATTTTTACACACCGCGTGCACAATCACGTGAGTGGGCCTCCGAGTGCGCACACTGCGAGCTCGAACAGCGCTTCTGCAAGCTCAAGCGGTGGCGTAAACCCTGGCCGCATGGTCCCTGAGACCTATTTGTACAACCCAAACTTGGCCATAGCCAACTGGGTTAACCACCCGCCAACGTATACGCAGGCGGGAGGCACATCTATTGCGTGGTCCCAACCACAGACCCTGCAGAACCCACTGCAAAGCCAGGAACCCCCCCTTACCACTCAGCTTCATGCTAATGCCCCAAGTACCAGTCATCCCCCAGAATATTTGCCACTGGAAGAGAGGCCAATCCTCCAAGTTCCAGACAGGCTAAAGAGGGGAAACCCAGATGCCCAACAGGATGACAGGGCAAAGCGGGCCAGATACTATGAGTCTGAGGATTCTGAGGAAGATGAACCAGACAAGGCGTTAGCAGAAGAATTTGACCCGGAGTCATATTACCATGCAAACCGAAAACTGAAGCTCTCAGAATCAGTACAGAAGTATGTAGACACCCATTTTCGTTCCTGTTTGTCCAGGGAAGTCCGCAGGGCCATGGCTAGAGACAATCCTCTCCCAGACACTCCATCACTCCATCCACCCGAAACGGATGATGTTCTAGTGGACTACATGGGTAATGACTTCCCATCATCTTCAGAGGAGCACTACAAGCGCATTCAGACAGCAGTCATTTCAGCCGGAGCGCCAATGTTGAATCTGTGGGCACACTTGGAGGAGCAGCAACTCACAGTTGGGCAGGGCGGCCTAGTCCAGACAGAAGTAGTATTGGAAATGATTCAAAAATCATTAGTCCTTCTGGGAAATACCTCCAACTATGTCTCAGAGATCAGGCGAGACCTGATCATTGGCAAACTTAGTAAGAAAAAGAGGAGTCTCGGTAGGGTGCTGAAGAGTGCCTGCAAGAAGAATAAGCCCGAAGGGGCATTGCTGTTTGGGCCAGCAGTTTACAAGGCTATATCAGAGAGGGTGGATACCCTGGCAGCCTTCAACAAAACAGCAGGGAAGGCCCAAGGTGCGAAACCAGACGGAAAGTTTTTTCGAGGGGGCCCGGCTTTCAGAGACAGTGGGAAGTCGGGCAAGTTTCCCAAGCCGTTCCACAGTTCTGGTCAGAGAATCTATGTGCCTCCAGAACCCCAATATCGGAGGCGCCCCGAGTTTCGCCAATTCCAACCCACAAAGAAGCCCTTCAAGAAGGCATGCCTGCAGTATCCCAATCCTCAACAATACTCCAACCCCCAGCAATGAACCCTCCCCCCACTACTCCTCCCTCATCCTCTCCTCAAGCAATAGCCGTAGTAACATATCCTATTTCCCAAATACCCCCCAAGTCACCTCCCTGCGGGGGTCACCTGCAGTTCTTCATCAGGGCCTGGAGCAGGATCACACAGGACCCTTGGGTTCTACAGGTGGTGCGTGGATACCAACTGGATTTCAGCAGCCACCCTCCCCTACGCAGACCCAGACATACCCAACCGGCCCTAGCAAGGGACCACACCGTAAGAAAAAGTGGGTAGTTTTAACCCATTTTGGTTACCTCAGTTTCATGCCATTTTCCACATGATTGGACAATTTCATTAGCAAAGTATTCTCCCATGACATTTGCTAATGTTCTGGAAAGCCTAATCAAGTTCTTAATCTGTTTGGAATCTAAAGCAGGCAGTGGGACATCACTGTGTTTAACAATGCATACAAGTAAGAGGAAACTGAGATGACCAAATTGAGTCAAAACAACCTTTCCTTTTTTACAGTGTGCAAACACAGGCTATGGAGGCGGAAATCCAGTCACTGCTGGAGAAACAGGCAATAGTTCGCCTGACACCCCCCCTTTTCTTCAGGGTTTTACAGCAGTGTGTTTGTGGTACCGAAGAAGGACGGGGGCTGGAGGCCCATAATCAATTTGAGGGAGCTGAACAGGTATGTCATCTCTCCCCACTTCAAGATGGAGAATATCTCCAACTTGAAAGATGTCATCTTGCCAGGGGACTGGATGTGCAAAATAGATTTAAAAGATGCTTACCTGTCTGTCCCAATGCACAGATCCGATTGGAGATTTCTCCGCTTCAGCTGGAAGGAGGAGTTCTACCAGTTCAAAACCCTCCCTTTCGGCCTCACTTCAGCCCCATATGTGTTTACCAAACTCCTCTGTCCAGTTGCTGCACTGTTCAGACAGGAGGGTCTGAGAATTCTCGTTTACCTGGACGACTGGCTACTAATGGCATCAGGTCCGGATTTACTGAAAGACCAATCCGAGTACGTCTCATCAACCTTGCAGTCACTGGGATTTCTACTGAATGGCAAGAAATGCATCATGGAGCCGAGCCAGTCTATAGAGTTTCTGGGCTTCATAATAGACTCCAGGAGGATGACCCTGTCCTTGCCTGCAGTCAAGGTCGACAAGATATGCAAGGAGTGCCGACACATTTTGAACCTTTCAGAGGTAACGGGTCGCCAGTTATCCCACATAATTGGCCTCATGACATCAGTCCTACCTGCCATCCACCCAGCCCCGTTACATTACAGAGCCCTTCAGCGCCTAAGACTGGAAGCTCTGGGACAGAAGGGGTCCCCAGACTACGACACCTCTGTGAAGCTTTCATCAGAAGCAGTAGAAGATCTACAGTGGTGGATCCACTCGCTCCGTCATCACAATGGAAGGCCAATTTATTCGGCAGAACCGACACTGGTTCTCGAGTCGGACGCCTCCAAGAAAGGCTGGGGAGCTCATTGCAGAGAGAACGGCATCTCGACAGGGGGACCTTGGACTCGCGAAGAGTCACAAGCACACATCAACTGGCTGGAACTAAAAGCGGCCTTCCTAGCCACTCAGACATTTGTGAAACATTCATGCCATGTTCAAAATTTTCTCGACAACCAGGTGGCGGTTGCGTACATAAATCAGATGGGGGGGACACACTCTCTGCAGCTGTGCAAGCTGGCGGTGGAGTTCTGGGACTGGTGCATGAAACACCAGATCACAATACATGCGGAGCACCTGCCAGGCAAGTTGAATGTGCTTGCAGATTACGAGTCCCGCCACTTATCCGATTGCAGCGATTGGAAACTGAATCCAGAGACCTTTTTACAGCTGAATGCCCAGTTCAGCCCTTTTTCAATCGACCTGTTTGCCTCACACTGGAACACGCAAGTGAACCGATTTTTCAGTTGGAGGCCAGATCCGCTGGCATTGGCGGTGGATGCTCTGGCTCACCCATGGAGTCAAGAGCACCCATATGCATTTCCCCCCTTCGCCCTAATTGGTCGTTGCCTGCAGAAAATACGCAGAGAGAAGACGAGATCACTACTGCTGATAGCTCCAGTCTGGCCAGCCCAAATCTGGTACCCTCTCCTGCTGTCAATGCTGAGCAACAATCCAGTGATCCTTCCGTCATCTCTGGACTTACTCCTGAATCCACAGCAGGAGCAACACCCACTGATCCTGAACGGCCATCTTGCTCTAGCCGCGTGGCCCATATCCGGAACATGCTCTCTAACCAGGGAATTTCGCAGGAGAGTGCAGACATCATCTGCAAGTCCTGGAGGAAGGGAACAGCAAAATCCTATGAATCAGCTTGGAAACGTTGGGTCAGCTGGTGTGACCAACGGAACACAAATCCCCTTTCTGCATCTCTGGCAGATATCCTCCAATTTCTAACAGATTTATATAAGGAAGGCAAGGAATATAGCACTGTCAATACACACCGCTCAGCTATCTCAATGTCTCATATGAGCATTGATGGAGTCGTGGTGGGGAAACATCCCACTGTTTGCAGGCTAATGCAGGGAATTTTCAACTCCCGACCACCCAGACCTAAGTACCGGTCAGTTTGGAACGTAGATACGGTGGTTGTACATATTCAATCCATGGAACCATCAGACAAGCTCTCATTGAAAGACCTGTCTTGGAAGTTGGTAACCTTGATGGCTCTCACAAATGCCGATAGAGCCTCTGATCTACACGCTCTTGACCTTAGATATAGGAATTTCTCACCAGAAGGGGTCACTTTTGAGATCCTGGGGCTAACTAAGACCCGCAGATCTGGACCCCCACGTCAGGCTTTCTACCCGTCCTTTCCGGAGAAGAGCGTGTGCCCTGTTGAAACTCTGCGACACTATGAGAGTAGAACAATCATCCACCGCCCTACTGGAAGTGTAGCAAACCCGCTGTTTATTTCATATAGTAAGCCACACAAGCCTGTGCAATCGGCTACAATTTCAAGATGGATCAGAAACATGTTGATGAAGGCTGGAGTGGATTCGAGTTTTAAGGCACACTCTACCCGAGCTGCATCCACATCAGCAGCCAAGAACCGTGGCGTGACCACAAAGGATATCATGTGTGCAGCCGATTGGTCAAGGGAGTCCACTTTCCAGCGTTTCTACTATAAACCTATTGATCACTCATTTGGCAAGGCTGTCCTACAGGCTGCATCCACTGGTAAGAAAGTTGGGCTTTGAACATACACTGTCATGTATGAACCTGCATGACATAGAATTGTAGGTCTCGCAAGGGTCCGTAGGACCTGATGTGAGACCAGAATTCTATTAATAGCAGGTGAATACATGACAGTGTATATTTTCCCACCCTTCAATATTGTCTACCCCCCCCCCCCCCCCTTTATACTGGTGTTCACTTTTCCTCTGTAACAGATCCGGTTCTGACAAGGGATTAGATTACATCCCTGACTTTGAAGTGGGGTTTTCACTAGCAGTCATGACAAGACTTGCACTTAGTTTACTTATGCTCTGTCATTATGATCAATGAGTGTATTTATCTACATCAGAATTCAGTTGCATTTGATTGGCTTGTGGTTGACTGGGTCACAAACTTGTATTCTCTGAGAAGGAATTTTTTCACAGAGAAATTGTGTTAACTACCTGATCCTTGCAAAATCAAGGCCGCCAAGTGGAACGCGGGCGCGGGAGATCACAGGGCATGCGCAGTTTTCTTTTCCTCTCTCTCACGAGATTACTTCCTTTGAAGTTGCTGAAATTATAGGAAGTAAAGGCCAATATACACTGTCATGTATTCACCTGCTATTAATAGAATTCTGGTCTCACGTCAGGTCCTACGGACCCTTGCGAGACCTACAATTTGTTTGCAACACCACACTTTGACGAGCTGCACACGTTAGTTTGCACAAGAGCGCATAAGAACGGTTGGCTAGAGTACTCAAGCCACCCGTTCTTATGCGCTCTTGCTTGTAATACATTTAATCAAGCATAACAGATTTGCATTACATCATCATGCACTGCCCATCACTTCAATCAAGAGCGCATGATGACGTCATTCTTATTTGGGAGGGAGGAGGAAGAGCGTGTAACTGGCAAAAATTCGAAACAGGCAGATCTCCCGCGTGTACTAAAAATAGAACACATCTTCGCACAAGTTCGCAGTTCCATGATCTACGACCTCACAACGCGGTGTTACCCTCGTAGTTAACAAGATGTGAACGCTCCAAGCTTACCTACCAAGTTTTACCTACACAGGAACGGTTATCGGCCCTTCCTGACGCGAGGAACTTTGTGTTACGATGCTATCCACGCCTGACAGTCGTAGAGGGCCGCTAGCCTTTCAGTCAAACTCTTGAGCTTCTCTTTGGGTAACGCCCGGTCCTTATCCAACCGATAAGCCTCAAACTCGATTGCTTTGCAGCTACTTTTACTCACGCTTCACCCGCACACTAGCTACAACTCGACCGGATGTGCTATTTATAGTACACGCGGAAGATTCTGCTTTCACCACCATGTACCACGGCCAGAACAGGAAGTTACACGCTCTTCCTCCTCCCTCCCAAATAAAAATGACGTCATCATGCGCTCTTGCTTCGATTCATCTCTGTCTAAGCCATATAATAGCATATATGTATAAAGCTGCATGCAGTGTGTGTTGTAGGTGTGTGGTTCTGTACACACTACTTAAATATGTTATCTGTTACCAACTTCAGCTCGGAAAATAACTTGCAGATGTTACGACTGAATGCTCCAGTCATCATGGCAATAGTGAAGAAGTGCAAACAAACACTGCTATTTATAGCCATGCACTACTTTCATTGGAGGTCAAAGGTCGGTGAGATGACACCCTCAGAGGAGAGTTTCAACTGAGGTGGAGGAATGCAAGTCCCTGGTTGCTGGACTGCTGTGATAAGGAGGCAGGGAGGGAGGAGCAATCCTCACCGACCTTTGACCTCCAATGACGTGTATCCTCAGTAGTGCATGGCTATTAATAGCGTTTGTTTGCACTTCTTCACTTTCTCCCTGATGACAAGTGTTGCATTCAGTTAAAACGTCGGCAGGTTATTTTCCGAGCTCAAATTGGTAACATTCATTTATGCATAAGCCAACTGAGAAGTCATTGAAAGTTAAATATGTAGTGTAAACAAGTGTCAAAGCACAGATTTAGGTCAAGCAAGGCTATATGCTCACCATTTGATGTAGAATAAGAATATTAAATTATCATGGCAAAAATGGACCCCCCAAATTTGCCCCCCCCCCCCCTGAACTAATTTTTTGATAAATACGGACCCCCTGGAACTTATTTTACTGCAAAATATGGACTCCCTCTGACAAGTTTGGACCACCTCCCAGCGATGAAATAATGTAGACCCTGGAACATATTTCACTTGCAAAATATCTGGACCTGTGGCGTATGTAGGGGAGTTTCTGAGGTTTCTAGAAACTATTCAGGCCCATCAGTTCAGCAGCACACAGTGTACTGTAGTCTCATTCCCAGCCGCACGCATGCAACACTCAGTTTCCGCGTACACTGTGCAAAGTTTGCAACGAACGCACGTTTAGAACGCTGCATACTCATGAAAAACAGTCATTCAATTTTCTAGATATGCAACTGTGAACTCTACTAATGTCCTTAGCAGTCACTGATTTTCTTTCGTATGGCTGGCCTATAGTGGGAACAAATTTTTCAGAGTGGGTCAGAAAAATTCGTTCCCGGGGGAACCAATTTTAAGGGGGTCCAAATTAAACGTGACCTGTTATGCTCATGTGGTTAGTCAAGTTTGCAACAAAACATGGCCCCCCAAAACTCACTTACAGGACCTATAATTTGTTTATAACTAAAACAAGCTTCATCAAGGGAGAAGCCAGACATGACACTTCTATCATGAACAGAAAGGAGGCAGGCATGCCTCTACATTCACATGCATAGCTTGCTGTAGTCTGGTCCCCAGTTTTGCGTGCACCCTGCGGCCTCGTCGAGGGTCTAAGACACTTTAACTGGGGCCTAATGAGATTGTTCACCTGGGGGGGTTGGAAATTGCAGGAGGAGGCCGGGTATAAGCCTAAGATGGCTGGACAGTTCATGCAGTTGGCCAAAGACACGTCACTCCTTCACATTAGTCGATAGTTTGGCGTGGTCGCCCCTTGGCGTCTATGTAGTAGGTATGCCAGACGAAGGTAAAAGATGGCCTTACTTAGTTTATACCAGGGAAGGTTTTACGTGAGGTTAAAGTTCACAGGTAAACCTTTGCTGGATGAGAACAGGGGTGGATCTCTCTATCAGGAAAGGTTTTATGTGAGGTCAAAGTTCAGATGTAAAAGTGTTTCTCAGTTGTGAATAGGGATATTCATGGGGAATTTTTACACCACTTGCATCCGGATAGTGGAGATGGCGTAAAATCTTGCCATACAGTTAATGGCAAGCTTTTACACGAGTGAACTCCTCAATTAAGGTGGAATACACAAGTGGTGTAAAATGTCCCCATATTAGTGCAGCTACAGTGTTCTGCACTGAGGTGTTTTACGTAAAGTGCAGTGGTGTAAAACGTCCCCTTGAGAGACTCTAGGTTTTTCTAGTGTACAATCGTCCTATGAGAGACTCTAGGTATATAACTCATGTAAAATCTTCCCTAGAGTAACTCTAGGAACAATACCTCATTTTACACTTATATCTGCACCACCATGAGATTTGGGGCCTAAAAATTGCATCAGAAGTGATCTCTTAGCATCTAAAATTAACAAAATTTTCCTGGGGGAGCATACCCCCAGACCCCCTAGATACTACATGCGGATGTACACTTGGGCCACACCACCTTGAAATAGCTTGCTATGGCCCTGCCTTGCAATCCTCCAAATTCACTCTGATACATTTGTAGACCTGGACAAGGTATAGTGGGTTGCTGTGCTCAGTTTTGTCCTTGTAGACTTGAACTGGAATCCATTCTGCACTGAGTTTCAGCTTTGCTTGATGAAGTTCGTGTTGCAGTGGCGGATTTAGGGGGTGCAAATGTACCCCCCTTTGGCGGCTAGTAATGTATTTTGCGTACATAACTGCACGAGTCCATCAAATGATTATGCAGCAGTGGCATGCAGCAACAACAACCAGGCACAGTTACACACTCACGTATCAGTTCCTTACTGATCTCCAGACGTTTGACTAGGCCTAGAGTTGCTTCAAGATATTCAGTTCGGCCTTCCAGCTATTTTATTGTACTAGAAAATGTAGAACATTGTGGGGGCGAGCCTGAGCAAGCTGATACAGAAATGTTATGTTACTGATCAGTGATGTAATAGTCTCATTCCCAGCCCTGCCCAGCTTTCTGTTGATGGAAAGCTGGGCAGGGCTGGGAATGAGGCTACAATGTAACATATCAAGTCAATCATCTTCCTACATGCACACCCATTTAACATTCACGGGGATTTAAAAGTGTTTTTGCTTTGCTTTAAGTGTCAAATGTGTGAAAATGAAAGACGTGCTATATGCATGCATATATACACAACCATAATGCAGTGCCAGGAGCCAAGATAAAGGTTTGATTTAGATTCATGCTGGCTGTTCCATGAGCATGGTAAGCAAAACTTCATGTAGCCAAGCAGTATAGTTGTCACCATATATACGTAGATGGTCATACATGCTGACAGATTCATTCAGTCTCCAGTCAAGGAAGCTACTACGGCTACACACAAACTTGGACTAAATTCACAAACTGAATCTCTGGCGCTTAGCTAATTATGAGTGGCGATTATGTATGGGCCTTACCTCAAGTGACCTCAACTATACTGTGCGCAAGTTGTACCACGGTCTGTGACGAGGGGTCCGTCACGAAAGAAATCTCGTACACCGTCGGCAGAAATCCAAACTGAAATCCAGAAATCCAAACTAAAATCCAGAAATCCACTGTGAAATCCAGAAATCCAGAAACCCACTGTGAAATCCAGAAATCCAATCTGAAATCCAGAAATCCACTCTGAAATCCAGAAATCCACCCTGAAATCCAGAAATCCAATCTGAAATCCAGAAATCCACTCTGAAATCCGGAAATCCAATTCAGGATTCTATTAAAATACTCCGCAAATATCCGTATACTTTACATTAATTATACACTACAAGGACGTGCACGTGCACCGTTTTCTATGACGTAATAGAACGTCACCACACCTTTGTAACCCGGCCGATCTTCGCTGTAGGGTACAAAGGTCATTCTTCCAAGGTGATGTAATTGCAATTGTCAGATGTATTATGTATGACGAACATGCAGTACGGTATGAATATGTATGTGACGAACACGCAGTATGAATATGTATGACAATCAACAAACACGCAGTATGCGTATGTATATGCATGACAATCAACAAACACGCTGCCTATGCGCTATGTAGCGGTGAACTGCCTGTGACATTGTATTCTGTTCAGTGGCAGATTTAGGGGGGGTAAGGGGGGTGCAAATGCACCCCCCCTTTGGCGGCTAGTAATGTATTTTGCGTACATAACTGCACGAGTCCATCAAATGATTATGCAGCAGTGGCATGCAGCAACAACAACCAGGCACAGTTACACACACACGTATCAGTTCCTTACTGATCTCCAGACGTTTGACTAGGCCTAGAGTTGCTTCGAGAAATTCAGTTTGGCCCGAGGGGTCCGCCACGGCGCGCCTCGGCGTACGAGATTTCGAAATCAGCCACTGGATTTCACGTGGATTTCGGATTTCAGAGTGGATTTCTGGACTTCACAGTGGATTTCTGGATTTCAGTTTGGATTTCTGGATTTCAGTTTGGATTTCTGCCGACAGGTTTCTTCTTGTATGTTCTTGGTTATAGTTCTCAGCTTAGCAAAAAATTTTAGTTAGTTGTAATTTTGGTTAACTAAATTTTAAAAAGGCCATACTAAAATGTATTTAGTTAAAGTTATAGTTAACTAAAACAACACTGTCGGACAGTGTACGACATTTCTTTTGTGACGGACCCCTCGGTTCGGCCTTCCAGCTAAATGCGTTCACGTGACCGAAAGTGGGCGTGGCAACCCCAAAAATTTTCCGGCGCGCTTCGCGCCCCTGTGACTGAACCCCCCTTTCTAAATTTCTAGATCCGCCACTGCTGTTAGCATATAGGCTGAGAAGAATGTGGTTCATGATTGTTCATGAGTATATTTTAGCTGTATCTTCAGAAATAGCAAAATCCAGAAATCCGCTTTGAAATCCAGAAATCCGCTTTGAAATCCAGAAATCCGCTTGAAATCCAGAAATCCACTTTGAAATCCAGAAATCCACTTTGAAATCCAGAAATCCACTTTGAAATCCAGAAATCCACTTTGAAATCCAGAAATCCACTTTGAAATCCAGAAATCCACTTTGAAATCCAGAAATCCACTTTGAAATCCAGAAATCCACTTTGAAATCCAGAAATCCACTTTGAAATCCAGAAATCCATTCTGAAATCCGAAATCCACGTGAAATCCAGTGGATTTCGAAATCTCGTACGCCGAGGCGCGCCGTGGCGGACCCCTCGGTCTGTGAGCTACTTAGCCTGCCCATATCTGTCACGGTCCGCAGTTACCATGCGTGCGTTAACTTGAGTTGTCTTCGCTCTGAGTTTCTTTCACGCCGACGCTACGTTCCGGCAGTAGTCCTTCGCCGACAGCACGCTGGGCACGAGACTATCCGGCCGAGAATCTAGCAATAGGACAGTCTTCGTGAAATATTTAAATGCGCTCATTTAAAATTTACGGTATAAATGAATGAATGAATGAAATTTTATTGTCACGCCACAAGGCAACAGGCCAATTCTGGCCTATGAGACAGAGTACAAAAACACGCAATACTTGTTAAACAAAATTTCTGTGGAATGAGTATTTCAGTACTTGTATATAAGAGGTAAAGCAGGAGGAGAGTGAAAGATAGGGAGTGAAAAGACCCTTTTTTTTTATTTTAATTTTTTTATTTTTATTTATTTATTTATTTTTTTGTTTTTTTTTAGCTGCAGCAAGTACAAGAGCCTAGGTATCAGAGCACAAAAGACATATATACTACAACAAAACCAAAAAATCGGGGACTAAGCAGAAAAGGGAAAGTGTAGTGTTTCTGGAAGGCAGAATTGTGCATTGTAGCAAATCGCATAGCAACAGGTCAAAGTAAAGAGGTTGGTGATTGCCGATAGATGGAAAGACTGGGGTTGTGGGATGTAGCATACAGCATAGTGTAGAGAGTGAGTGTAGCTTGGTATAGCAGAAAATGGGTAAAATTGTAGAAGGAAGGTTTGCGGTTGCCAAGTTGAAAAGTGTAGCATAATTATAGACAAGTATAGTAGAAGTTAGAAGCATAGTAGAAAGTGAGCGAAGAATGGTGTAGCGGAAGGTGGGCAAATGTATAGAAAGGTTGTTTTGTGGCTGCAAAGTAAAGAAGTGTAGCAGACAGCAAAAGGTGGTGGAAATTCAGAAGGATGGGGGACGTAGAGTTGCGGAGGGGTGTGTAGCGATGCAGCACAAGCTGTAAGCATGTAGAGCGAAAACAAAGTGTGGGTATATATAAAGAAAAGAACAAACAGACAAACTGGTAATGGGGTACAAAAATGTTGAAGTTTGGTTGGGGGGGGGGGGGGAGCTAAGGAGGGGATGAAGAGATGAGAAAGCAGAACAAAAGGTGTGGGTCCTAGGGTAGTACAGGCTGAGCTGGCCTTTTGGCTCTTTTATGTAGTGTATATATTTCTTTCTTTCTTTCTTTTTTTTTTTTTTAGAATTGAGGGTCAAAGATAGGTAGGGGGGAAGGAAGGGTAGGGGCAGAAAGGTTGCATTGTCTTCAAAGTACATACTGGATATGGATGTGAACGTTATTTTTATAGAAAGGGAAGTACATAAAAGTTCTTTGTGGCTGGACAAGGGTGCTGTCATTTTGGAGCATATCTAATAGAGCATGTGTAGTGTGGATGTGGATGGGGGGAGGGGAGAAAGCACTTGCAAGGACAAAGTACAATGTGAAGTATGAATGGGGATAGAAATGTGAATAGACAGAAAGTAGCATAGAACTATGGTAAGATAGACACAGTTTAGGGAATGAGGTTGGAAAAGAGAATATGGCCACAAGCAAGCAAGCAAGCGAGATTGCTTCCGCAAGAATATGGCCGCAAGCAAGCAAGCAAGCAAGCAAGCAAGCAAGCAAGCAAGCAAGCAAGCAAGCAAGCAAGCATACACACGCACTTCCGCAATGCAGTCACGCTAGTGTGGGGCTCGCTCAGGCTCGCCCCAATGAATGCGTTCACGTGACCGAAAGTGGGCGTGGCAACCCCAAAATTTTCGAACGCGCTTCGCGCGCCAGTGGCCCCTTTCTAAATTTCTAGATCCGCCACTGTGTTGCAGGGCCGGCGGAGCCGGTCACGTTGCTCAGGCCATGGCCGGACCAATTTTTGAGACTTTCCAAGATTTTTCGAGCGGCCACATGCTCGTGCAGGCTGGAAATATGCGTCCTTGTCTGCAGCATTCGTCGCTTGCCACGGCTGCGCGAATAGCATAGTTCGGCCCTGGCTGTATCGTTCATCATTTGCGCGGCTGCGCGAATTTTGTGCTGCCCGGGGTCTGGGAACGAGGCTAAAACTACATGTAGCCACATGGTTGCGTAGCAGACTAATCATGGCGTTGTCGAAGCCTTTAGCTCCTCTAAACCTACCAGACCTTCCAGATGAGCCTAATCACCCCCCTTCAACCTTTTTATTTCCGAAGCCGGCGTGAGTTTGGAAATACAATACTAATACTAATTTCGTGTTAGTGCAGAAATATACGCGATGTTCGAACCAGTAGGCTACCAGATTTTTCGAGCATATATATTCGACGCATGTAGACGTGCCAAATTGAATCAGAAACCAGCCTGCCAAGAGCTACAGATAAGGCTGAAGAAGGGCCCAAAATGGCCTCGGAAGCAATCTCAGATCATCAAATTTTCCTTGGGGGGGTGAGGGGGGATGCCCCCGAAGGACCCCCGTACTTACGCACGCAGTCACGTATTCGGCCGGACCAATTCAATTTTGCTTCCGCCGGGCCTGTGTTGTGTATGCTGTTGATTAGTATCAATCAGCTTTAAAAGTATATAAACTCCCGCTCCATTATGGTCCATCTACTGGGAACAAGAACCCCCTCATTCCAATTTCAGCGTACTTGGGCTAGCCCTCAATTTTACGACAGTTTGTTACTTAATAATTACCGATCTCGCAATCTCATTGGTCCTTACCACTTTTGACCTCATTCACCGTTTTTCGCTCCTTGGAGGTAATTACTTACAAGTTACATGCATTCCAGAAGCCATGCTGCGTCTCTAAACATGGCTACGTCAGAAGTGAGGATCGATGACTACAGCAGGTTTGATGCTCCATCTTATCTTCGTACGCGATACTCGAACCCTGAGGAAAAAAGAAACCAGTTCTATCTCCATTGCTTTCACGATTTCTACCAGCAATACCACACGGAATGGGACCCCACTGCAGCGCGACTGTTAGAGTTTGGTGGTGGGCCAGTCATTCTACCTCTGATTAGCGCTGTTCCTTTTGTTTCGGAAATCGTGTTTTGCGAATACTCGGAAAGTGGCAGGAAAGAAGTGCAACGGTGGAAAGACGACGATCCCAATGCCTACAATTGGATGCCTTATTTTAAACATGTTGTCAACAAACTGGAAGGAAATGTTGATCCCCAGGCAGCGACAGTTCGTGAGTGTACCCTCCGGAGTCAAATTCAGCGCATTGTTTCGTGCGATATCCATGCTGATGAAAACATCTTGGGATACGAAGCCGCACAAGAACCTTTTGACATAATCAGCGTGAATGCTTGTCTAGAAGTTGCAGTCCACTCGCGGAGTGAGTATCAGGAGAGTCTAACGAAACTGAAGACACTTTTGAAGGCAGGAGGACTGATGATAGGAGTACAGTTTCTTGGAAGTACCTGGTGGGAGGTTAAAGGTGAAAAGTACAATAGCTTCCCACTGACAGAGGAGATCATCATCACACTGATGCAGCAGACAGGATTTACAATACTGGAAAAGAAAGCTGCAACAATTTCTATGAGTGAGATTGGTGCATCCAGTATGGTATTTATTGTAGCAAGGGCTTACTGAGCGATTAGCTATCCAGAGTAGATTGGTATTATATGAAGAAGCACCTCAACTGATTTTCATTACTTGGATGTGTTTAGTGATGCAACTGAGACGATCCCCCAAGTATGGGTGTAGTGTTTTACATAATAGAGGTCTACAGTAAAGACCAGAAACTGCTATGCAGAAGGAGCGTTGAACTGTAGTGTCCAATTACACTTTAAAACACACCTTATATGGATTTTACAGCAGATTACAAAAGTCAAAAGTCAGAAAGGGTGTGGCTTGCAAGACCATACTCAGCCTCAAGCTCAATTAACTTTCTCCCAACGCTTTGTCTGGGCCTTAAACGCTGACATCTATGCCGAAAAAATGCATAGGAATCTGTAAAACCTTTGACAAAAGCTGGAAGCAATCAAATACTGGATGGCGGGAAGGTCTGGAAATGCGAATTGTTTGTAGATTTCGCTGTCCAGTCCAAAATCAGGTCCATAATCCAGTCCATAGTCCAAGGTTTTTACCTACCCTCTTAGAAGGATGTTGAAATAACGGAACAGCGGAATAAATGGTAGACTGCACATGTGCAGAGTATCTCCTGCGCACATCAAGCCACACCCCTTCACCGAACTTCAGTCCACGATTGGCAGTTGGCACAAGTATGAACTTCCTATCTGCTTGCCTTGGAGGGTTCACAGAGAGAAGCTATACTCACGCCAACTAGTACACATGGTTCTGAAAGCCTGACTAATCCAATGCTGTTGTGAGCTAAGGATTTTTGTGACTCTCATGTGAAAAAGATGCAGGGAGGTGGCTTTGTATTTACTTTTGTATCATACCTACCTTGTTTGCATACTTTTTGGTGTGCCATCCCTCCATCTTTGTACTTTCTTATTTCTTGCATTACAACAAGTTAGTTAACCATGGAGTATGTAGTTATTCCGGTTGCAGGACACTGTGGATTATTGTGGCACTAGAGTCTAATTGCATAGGAGTAGCTGGCCCAGACCATCTTAACTCACAACCATGTTGCTGCAGGTAAGATAATCACAAAACATCTGACAATCTGCAGGTAGTAGCTAATCACTGAACAATCTGCACATAGTAACCACTGAACATCTCACCATCTGCTCTTAGTAACCACTGAACAGCTGACAATCTGCAGGTATTCAGAGGCTTCAACAGTAGGCACTAATGAATACTAACATTTTTGCTGAGGGAGTGAGAAGTTAAGTAAATCCACAGAAAAAAATTTGGGGAGCAGCTTGTATTCAAATTCAAGACCTGAATACTAGTCAAGATGCTCTTACACTAAGCCACTTGGATGCCTGGTAGAGGAGCAGCTAAGACAAGCTAGCTACATGAGCAGTATTGCCTAGACGCCTCAGACTAATTACCGATTCTCACTCTCTCAGAGCCAGACTAACTGGCAAAACTTTGCAGTCATGACACACTGGTGTCCTCCTAGTAGCAGTCCTAGTTGCCATATAACCAAGCCTGGCCGGTGGTGAAAAGTCAGAGGCTTGACACTATTTAGTGTTGACAACACTATGTGCTCATGAGGTGCAAGTGGTGCAGTACATGGTATATAGTAGCATCTGACTAGCACTCAGACTAGCATTCAGTGGCTTAGTGGAATTTAAAGAGTGCATGGCTGCTAGTATTCAGAGGGTAATGGGTTCAAGTTCCAGCTGGATCCCATAGATTTTTTTTGTGGATTTCTCTCTCAGCAAAAACATTAAGTATTCAATCAGCAGGAATAGACTTATATCCAAGTATATGAAAAGTGTTTAGTTGTAGTAACCCCTCACAGATGTTCTGAGGGTTGTTTGTATTATTCATCATCATCACGGGCTGGGCCAGCTGCCTCTCAGGTTGCTTAGCTACTCTTTAGTACCAAAATAAACTCACATTGTCTGCAATTTTGAAAAAAAAAAGGCAGGCAGTCGAATCACCAGGACCACCTGCATGACCCATCCTGGGCCAAACAGTGTGGCATCACTCTAGTAAAACTAGTCCCGGAAATTAGCTGAGCACTAACTGGTACATACTTCATATGTCTTCAAGTCTTGAGAGTCTCGTAGCTTGAAATAGTAAATTTTTAAATTTTTTTGATCCAGTTGTGCCTCAAAAGTGTCACACCAGAAAAGTAAGGTTGGAGGCTGCCTGATAGTCACTACGCACAAGCCTATAGGACTTTTCAGTTTGGATGAGAGCTAGCCCCATCAAGATATCAGTGCCTACTTGCCACTATAGTGTAATACGTTTATTGCGTATGTGCAAATTTAGGATGTCACCTACACCTTAATTAGCTTCTAGGTTATGGCTCTTTAACGTACCTACCATTTGCAGTACAGATGCACATCCAGTATCAGCTGTACCTATAAGAGTGTACACAAAAACACATCCCAGACAATTTGTTTTTGCGAGAAAATTTATGTCATTACATACATTGATCTAAATTGTAGGTTATTCACAAGCAGCAAGATGAAAAGGGAAGAGGACATAGCAAATCAGTGCCGTACTGGTAAATATGCCACATTGTCTCTCAGTTCAAATTTCTCCCCCCCACCGATGGCAGACACCGTATACTCGGAATCTTCCTGCTGCTGTTGGTGGGAGGATAACTCAGGTTTGAGCTGTGATCGGTGCTTGCTAATGCAGTGGTATAGCAGAACAAGCAGGGCTCCAACAAGAAATGCAATGGTACCAGTCCCTACTGCAATCCCCACAGCTACGTCTATGGTAATAGTCTGTATAGTACCTGATGAAGGGGAAATGACAGACCCTGGGTTTCACACAAGTCACTCAAATTAAGGACAGGGCATATCAAGTGCATTGGTTTAGACTGCTGAAAACCTAAACTGTTAATCAGCATGCAAGCAGTGGGTGTGGTAAAAAGCAATAAATAATTGTATTGAGAGGCTAGTCAAAATACAAACTACTAAGTATATACACAGTAGTTATATATCCATTATCCATACTCTTCACCTGCTCCAAGTTTAGTGTAGTGTGTAACACTGTAAGTTTGACTAACTCGTACTGGTAGCACTAGCCTCATTCCCAGGTTTGAAGAATGGGAACAAAGGTGTAGTAGTATACTAAGAGAAACATGCAGTACTGTTGATTTGCTGACTCTAGACACACATCATCCATGGACTTACTAGGTTGTGGATTGTCTGTTGCATTTATTGTAATGAAGTCAGAATTTCCAGAGAATTCTGAAAACCCAAACTGGTTTCGTGCCTGTGCACTGAACACATACTGCTCTCCCTCCATCAAACCATCTATGGTGAACTGACGATCCTGCCCATCCACGTAGTCAGAGGCTTCTAGTGTGCGGGAACCTTCCATACCATTGGATGTCTGTGTGAAGTTGACAATGAATAGAAACAGCTGAGATAGCATTCTACCAGATTCTGGCGTGTGGAGGATGAGAGTAACACTACCAGGAGAGGTTGATATACCATAGGGGCTCTCAGGGACTTGGGGAACACCTGGAGAAATGACAGGTGTTCACAATAGGAGAACTACATGCACTGACAACCACAAACAGACAGACTCATACCAATCAGATGCATCACAGGGTCACACTGTACAGTGTGACTGCCAAGTTGATTGTAGGCAGTGACTTGAAAGGTGTACTGGAACCCTGCTGTGAAGGTGGCTACGTCCAGGGACATTTGAGAGAGGTCCTTCAGGTTTCCATTGGGCACATCCAGTTGTATGTTGGCAAGTATGCCCATGTAGGCAGTCACAACCACCTGTGTAAGCTCCAGACCCCCAGTATGCATGTAGCTCCAGCGGACGGTGATCACACCACCAGAGGAAATGGGTGGAGTAGGGCACACAGGAGCAGGGACTGAGAACAGAGAGGAATTCACTAGGATGTTACAAACCAATCTGCCATCTCACCACCTACTGTAATACAACTTGGTATAATTCTCCAGGAGTCAATCGTTATGCCATAGAAAATGCTACGTATAGGAACACAAACACACATACGCAATATGATATTTACTTGTAACAATTGTAATAGGAGTAGAAATTCCAGAAAACTCTGAAGAACCAAACTGATTTCGTCCCTGTGCACTGAACAAATAACTCTCTCCCCCCATCAGACCATTTATTGTAAACTGGTGTCTCTCTCCATCCACATAGTCCGAGGCAAATAGTACACGGGAACCTTCTGTAATGTTGGATGTCTGTGTGAAGTTGACAGTGAATGAAAACATCTGTGGGTGTATTCTACCAGACACTGCTGTGCGGAGGATGAGTACAACACTGTCAGGAGCATTTGACACACCAATGGGTGTATCAGGAACTTGGGGGATACCTGCAGTGATATGCATTCATAGTGGGAGTGAAGTTATACCCACACATACTACCAGCACAACAAACCTACAGATTCAATAGTCTAACTGATATATTAATCAACCATATTTCAGTTATCTCAGTTGCATGTGTATGGTGTACACATCATGAAGTTCAGGGAATGCTTCTAAACAAGTCTTCTGAAGACCTTGAAATCAAAATGTTGAGAAGCTTCTCTTTTAATTAAACCCAGTCTTCTTTTCAGAACATCCATCAATTCTGGAAAAGGTTTGGTTACATACTTATGGTAGAAATGCCAGTAATGTAGCCAAATAGGACTTCTAAGAGAAGAAACTAATTTAACTAAAGAAGAAGCTCTTGGATGGAATTTCAAGAAACCTTTTATAGAAGCATTCCTGAGACTTCGGATAATGATGCCACTCTGGTGCAACTGAGATAACCTACAAATATGGTTAAAGTAACATAATTTACCTATTTGATGTGTGACAGGGTTACACTGTACAGTGCTGCTACCTAGCTCATTATATGCAGTCACAGTGAAGGTGTACTCAAACCCTGCAATGAAGGTGCTTATGTTGAGGTATGTCTGAGAGAGGTCAGTCAAGTTTCCATTCGGAACATCCAGTTCAGTCGCAAGATCGCCCTTGGTTGCAGTTATGATGACTTGTGTGAGGTCCAGGCCCCCGGTATGTGTATAGCTCCAGTGGACTGTGATCACACCATCAGAAGATGTTGGTACACTAGGACACACAGGAGCAGGAACTGAGAACAGGAAGGGAATCAGCTAGGCAGTTGAACAATCTTCCAAGTAATTTGATTGACATTTACTGATCATAAAAGAGCTAGGATTCAGTTACTATATATTTATGAGCAATCTTCCACTGAGAGAATAAGCTCAGGGACAGACATTGAAACACATCAGTTTTTTGATTAGCATATGTGCTCTGCTCTGGGTGCTACACTGCAAAGATGAGGCCAATTAATGCTGTTTCACTAGTGTGCATCAAGGTATCTGAGCGAGAAGGGAAGTAATTTATCACGTTCTTGACATTCATAGCAATGGAGTTAGCTTTTCTTCATCTACAGGTATATTACTAACTAGTATATATATTACCCAGTGGGTGTTAGCCACACCCACCTTAATTGGCACGTGCTTCTATGAATATCTTACTTGAACCACTTACATATACGTAATAGATAAACCTCAGTAGACAGGGATTTATGATCCATAAACCACCAGAGCCCAAGGGCGCAGCCCGAGGGCGAGGGTTGTTTATGGACCATAAATCCCTGTCTACTGTGGTTTATCTGTTATATTCTCCACTCTGATTGGTCCTTGTTGTTATTAGTAAATACACATGGTAGTTTTCACTGTAAACAAGGTATGTTATTAGTAAATATGTAAAGTAATTTACACTCTAAACAAGGTAGCTTATAGGAAACATAATTTTACAACTTCTGGGGTATATGGAACAGAATCTACAGAATCTACAACTTCCTGTCAGTATATGGAAAATAATACCCACTTGTTGCCACAGAAACAAGGGTGAAGTGGAGTATATATGTATCTATAACACTCTGTAAATCAATAATACCAATAAACGTCAGTGCTATACACACATACCAGTAGCTGTTGTATCAGCAAATCCTGGATCACTTGGAAGACTGTGGCCAACAATCATTTCATATTCAGAAATGGCAGCCACACGGAACTCATACGTGGTTCCTGGAGCCAGCCCAGTCACATTGAAATCTCTAGTGGCATCAGTAGTGAAGAAAGTGAGAGGCGGTGCTGTTGCATTAGCTTGAGTGACTGTGATGACATAGCGGGAGACCGCAGGGATTCCTCTGAATGAAGGAGCCTGCCAGTGGATTCTTACAAATGTGGGACCAACATTCACACCAGGAATGCTTATAGGCTGGGAGGGTGGAACTGCAGAGACAGAGAAGGGGGAGTCAAACAGATTTGCTATCATGCAGATGTCTGTTGACCCACCAGTCATCACTAACAATTAGGCATCTGCTGCACTATATATGTATAGGTACAGTGATTTTTAATTTCTCCAACTTGCTTGATCTCTTACACTATTAGTTAGCCTCGTCCCGGTGTGTGACGAATCGGAGGAGTACCTAGTACACACTGTATCCTTGATCTCGCCACAATTTGGAGCATCTATGGCTTCAGATTAGCATCGAAAGGTTGATCTTTATCCACTCGTAAGCTCTTCTTGAGGGTAAACTAGTTGCAAGGAAGCCACCAGCTACCTTCTTGAACTGTGTGAGGGCAACAATTGACATCTCTAAGCCTGAACATAAAGGCAGGCTAATCAAACAAAGCTACTCTGTGCATGATGGCTGTAAATGTCTAGTCTCGTGCCAGGTACTAGACTACAAATGTATACTATGAGGCTTGGCTGGTGGAACTGTAGCAGATAGCAACACATAAAGAAATAGTACACAAGTAAATATGTGCCATTTCAAGTTGCCTAACTGCCTTCTGTCCAGGCAGATAGTCAGATATGATATCAATTAAAGTTGTCCAAATGGATCATATGGTTGGCTTACTAAACATTACTCCTGATATACAAACAGGGATCTATTCAAGTGTGGCATTGTTATCCCCATGTGTGTGACTGCACAGGGTTAGTTGTGTCCATCTGTCTGTGAAAATCACCCAAACATAAATTATTAACTCTTGGGCCTATAATGAGGGCAGACAAGGAAATACACTAGCCAAAAAAGGTAGTTGCTGATTACATTCCAACTGTGTTTGGTACACCACAGTTTAGATCCATAATTGAGTTTCCAAATGAAATATATCCCTTGGTCTTGTCATCTGATTATTTTGAGTACATAACTTCTAGTTGGTCCATGAGATGCAACCAAATTGCACATTCATCAGATTTTTCCATCCAGGTACGTACAAAAATATCTAGAGACTCCTGATAAGAAAAAAAGAGTTGAAATTTACTAAAAGAGAATGTAGCCATGTTTTGATAAACCATGGTGAAGTGAATAACAATACTATAGTGAGGTTTACCAAAGTGAAGCATGAGCAGTGTCTTGGGAGCATGATAAATGTTTTCATTGAAAGGGACTGATTTGCATGTGTGACATGCTGAGTGTGCATGGTCAGATGTTGTGTCCAAGCATGGTTTCTTGCAGTTTAGAAGCAATAATTCTATCCTTCCCTGGGGCAGTAGTCATTTTACACATTGGTATTGGGCCTAGCATCAATTTGCAAGACCACCTCCAGGAAAGGATGAACTCTTATGTAACTTGATACTTAGGCAACACTACTGTATGTAGAGGAGCAATATGAGCAATATGTGTTACCCAAGTGACAAGTTGTATTGTTTGAACACACTCTGCTTTGGAAGTGCAATTGTAACTTTACTACGTACAGCTTTTGAAAACATGGGTGAGTCTGCTAGCACTACGTACTTAGTATGTAAGCTAATGCACATTTTACGTATGGCGTGCAATAATGAATTTCTCAGGAACATTAAGGTGGCAGGGAACCCTGTGTTTTCAAGGTCAACAAACCTGGAATCCAAGCTGATAGAATTCTTTGTCTTTGTAAACTTTAAGTGCACAGTCCGTTTTGGGAGTCTTCATCCGCTCACGGTCCGTAAAATTGGGGATTTTCCCCATTTCCTGTCGGCATTGGCATCCAATAATCAGTTTATAATTAAGTTAGTTAAGATGTGGCCTGGCGGTACCCTTCATGTGGTGGTCGGAACTTTGAAGATAAGCTTAGATCGACTTAAAAAAAAAAAAAAAAAAAAAAAAAAAAAAGAAGGAGTTTAGTAGAGTGCTGTAGTGTCAGTAGCTGAGTAGTATGTAGTGCCTGCTTGTGAAAGCAAGCTTGCGTCTAGAAGCAGCAGAAAGGCCACAGTGGCCAAGACTGTACTCATTGGGCAGGCCCAGGTCTTGCGATCGTATGCCTAGCCTAGTTGGTGACCGTGGCCAGGTGCTTCGAGTGCTGGGCTGGGCTTTAACTAGAATACGCAATTTATCGTTGGTGCTACACTCTGGTACCCAAGGGAGCTGAACGGTGGTTGTGTGTGGAACAGAGCCGTGAGTTGTTTAGCGACATAAGGGGGAGAGGTGGGGCTAGTAATGCTTGCTTGCACTCGTGAATGAGCCCCTCCCGTAGACAAGCTGTGAATTTTTTGAAACGTGCATTCATTTTGGTGCAGTCAAAGTTGTCCATTCCAAGAGTAGTGACAAACATGAGTCTAGCCTGACTTTGGGAGTAGCTCTGAACAAAAGCTGGCACAGACTGATTTGAGATACATTGGTGGTTAGGACGCTACCTACAGTGAGCGTGTAGATGCGTCCATCGAGTGGCAATTTTGGTTCATGAATATATTAATGAGCTACTAAAACCCTTTTTTAAAATTAGGGAAAGCAAGATTGCCCTAAACCAAACCCTAACCCTGAAACTAGGAGTAACACTGGTCCTGACTGTAACCCAGGTTTATGTTTTCGTTAACCTCCGCCGAGTGACTTCCCCGCCACCTTAAGGCTTGACTCCAGTCATTCTAAGGATTCACATTTACCCTAGCGCAAACGATATTATAATGCTTCAGTTTACATAGCATGCATTAGTGTTGGCCACGCGGCTGCTTCTGCTTTGTATAGTACACTAACTAACCGCTGGAATGTGCGCTAAGTAAACCATGATGTAATATTTGCTGACGTGGCCGCATAATGGCCGCTCGAAACGAAGGTCCTGAGTACTTTGCGTTAGGCGGCCGTTTAGACTATCTCTGTTCCTCATGATTGTCACTAAAAGCGAACCACCAAAGGTTTGTCTTACTTTTGGCCTCTTGGTATTTTGCATGGTATGCATGAAACGGGAGCTTTAGGCCGAGTTGTGCTGCCTAGAAGGCATTTTAAGCTGGAAAATATACTTCTGCAAGCCATAACTTTAGAATGTGGAGTACTCTGGGTTTTGCCAAGAGCTTTTTGTAATGATCCCTGTCACATCTAGTACCTGTGAAACGCAGGACCAGTTTGGGTAAGTAGAAGTCGGCCACCTCGACGAAAGTTTGTTGAAAGAGTGCGCGAGTTTGCCGGGAAATTTGTTTACCATAGTGACGTCATTGGTGGGTGTGGTTGAAAACACAAATGAAGCAATGTCCATACTATCACTGTTGAAAGTTTGAAGTAAAAAGCTTGAATGAATATGACCAAGAATATAACACTTAAAATTCAGCTAAAATTTTGTGGCACTTCCGGGAGTCAGGCCTTTTTTAATACACCTGAGTTTGTTTGATAAGTATATCAATATCCCATAATTGTTTTTACAACTACAAGATAAACTCTGTACAAGCTAGCTGGTGTGGTTATTGAATTAGAGGCAAATCGGTGGAGGGTGCTTGGTAATGTATTACAGAGGTTTTCAGGTTGGTTGAGGGAATGCTGCAGAGTAGCAAATCACTCATGCGTGCCTAATTAAATAATGACAAGAGCTACATCAAACTCAACACTTGCCATTATTTAATTAGGCACGCATGAGTGATTTGCTACTCTGCAGCCATTCCCTCAACCAACCTGAAAACCTCCGTATTTGTAAGCACCAGGCAGTCTGTGTGGTTTATGTAGTATGTCTTCTATTTGGTATTTGTAAGTATTCCCTGTACTCTGTACTGTATACTACATCTTTCATTCACTGAAGCCTGGTATTGTCCCAAATGTGTCCAGCAGAGTGGGTGATTTTGCATAACATCTAGGACTGCTTTTGTTCAGGGAGATGTGGTTTATTGATTGTTCATACCAGTTTGTATCCATCTGAGGCAATCCCATAAACATGGCAAGACTCACAGCAGGCATAACTGGATTGTACCCACTATCACTTGCCTAGCTGCTTCTTCAGCAATAGAAAACATACATAAGTAGCACAAACAGAAACCACTTAATTTGCAATGATATAAATACCCAAAGTGGTTAACAGACATCTTCTAGGGAATTTAGCACTCACACACACATGTACTTACCAAGAACAGTCAGATTGATATGACGCTGTACACTGTGTGGTGTACCACCAGGTGAGTTCTGCACAGTGCACGTCCAGTTGCCAGCTTGGTAATGTGTGACACCAGTGATGGTCAGACTGAGGGTGGTTGACCCAGAGATGCCAGTTCCATCAGAGACAGTGCTTCCATTGTTATCTATCCATGAGATTGTGGGTGCGGGGTTGCTATTAACACCACTTCCACACACAAGAGTGATGTTACCTCCTTCGAGAACTGCATATTGAGTGTCACCCTCAGGCCCCACCAACAGTGGTGAATCTGAGATGAATCACTTCAACAATTACCACACAGAGTAATTCACACTCTCACAATGTAGCAGCACATACTGTATAGGCAGTCTGACTTACTTTGTCCTCCAAAACCAAACTTACACTGCACATCCAGTGTGAAGGATCCATTATCTGTCCCCACTACCACACTGTTGTTGTCCAGATGATAGTTGGTGGCAGCCAGTGTGTAGGTACCTGCATCTCCTCGAATAAAGGGCTGGAAGGTGACACTAGGGTAGCCAAAGGTTACTCTTGAGTTGTTGTTGGCAGGTGATCCATTCACAGTCCAACTGAACTGCTGGGGGAAGGGGAACACATCTGGAGCCTGGCTGAGACTGACTGTGTCGGTACTCCCCTCAACAGCTACCACTCGTAGATTGTCTATTAAGTTGGGTGGCCCTAAACAAAGGAAACGCAGACATGAGCTTCAGCTTCAACCATCAAATACCATTTTTTGAACAGAGTCATACTCAAGGTATATATATACTTACGGTAGATTCTCAGGGTGAAGTTAGCATCAAGGGTGGGAGGAGTTCCTCCTTGTCCACAGAAGATGACTGCTCTGTCCAGGTCAAAGGTTAGACTCTGTATGGTAAGGTTTGTTTGGTAAGTTTGTCTAGCAAACCCGGGTAATGACTCTCCAGTTGTCTCAAAATTTGTCCCTGGATTGCCAACAATTGTCTGAGGACTACCAGCATCTCTTCTCCAAAGAAACCATTCTGTGGCCACCTGCGTCCCATTAGCTTCATTCAACACTCTGCAGTAGAAGGTGATGCTCTCCCCCTCACCTCCAATCACTGTGCTCCCACTGTTGGGGATGGATTCTTGCACGAAGCATACACCTAAGAAATTAAAGTAATCCTATTCATGATTGACATATTTCTTAGATACTTGTAACAGACTTACATAACAAGTTTATAACAGTCCTGTTATATTGAACCTAACTATACCAACAAGAGTTTATGATGTATTCATGCACTGATAAACTACAAAGGCTTGCTCTGTTTCACTTTGTGGATAAGATAAGAGTGCCAGGTACACGTATTTATATGCCTATCACAGACATCTACTATTCTATGGTCCTGCTACAGATTACTTAGGCACAATGGTGGAAAATTAGTGTGTTAATTAAATAATGACATAAGATCAGCTTATCTTGTTAACATTAGCTAGCATGCTTTTGAAGGTTCAAGTGCAAATAGTGTAATGATTTGCAAGGAAGAGGTGAAGTTACTAATAGTTTTCCTCACTACGACGAAGTTATTTCTACCTGTCTGGATCCTGACACAAGCCACCAAGAGCGCTACTAACACGACTACCGTCTGAGTCTTCATGTTGAACGATATACTTCGATGTACAGCGCTCATCAACGGCAGGCTCCAAGGACCAGACTTAGCCTCGGGCAAGGGCGGCGGAACCGCGGGCTACGGGAGCTACGGGGGTTATAGCACCCATAAAGAGGGGGTAAGCCCCCCTTTTGCGCGCGCTGGGTATTTTATGTGATTACACATTAGACATTCAGTTAAAATTCGTATCTTTTTACAAATCACTCTCGTCCTGATCCGTTGTTTTGAACGCCGGCGCTACTTCGCTCGCACGGCCTGAGTGACCACGGGAGAGGCAATGGATGACTCTTTGTACACACGTTGCGTGATCTACCCTACCGGTGTCATGAAAATATACTCACCCCGTAAATATGGGCATCCCGGGGTTCCCATGATTTTAGGCATCCCGTCGTGATTATAGGAACCCCCTTTAGCACGCAAACGGCGGGAAGGTTATGATGACGCGTACAGCACTGGCGGTACGGTCAGTTATCAGAACATGCCAGGCGCAGAATGGCCAAGTATAAAGTGGCAAATTCAGGTAGCATACAGCATATACCCGGAGAGATAGAAGAGAAATGGGAGACCAAGAGATCAGTGAAGACCTTCACTCTGATGAGCAAAGCGCCGATGGGAGATTCTCATTCACAGCCATTTACAACTACCTGCGCTATCAGCAGTACCCTGAAGGAGCATCGAAGCTGGAGAAAAACTCGCTGCGAAGGAGATCCAAGTATTTCATGCTGCAAAATGAGGATCTGCACTACATGGGTGGAGGTGAGCTAAAATAATTCAACCTCTGTAAAAGTATCATGCACATACGAATACATTTGCTATAGCTACAAAAGCGCCTTATACATGAAGTGAATACCAAAGTTCAATATGTTGTTCTACAGGCAAAGCAGCTTCATCCACTGCAAGATTAGTAGTGGAGGATACAGAGCAAAGGAAGAGGATCATTGCAAGTATCCACAATGCAAGCCACAGAACTAATGACATGGTGGCCAGCAAGTATTATTGGCCTGGACTGTTTGTGGATGTTCGCACTTATGTAAGTTTATGAACGGCCTGGGTACAAGGCTAGTCTGCTTTCTCTGTTTGCACTATTTCAGGTGCTATATAATTTACTGAATGCATCCCTTAATTGTAGGTGGAATCCTGTGATCGTTGCCAGTGTGGCAACAAGAAGCTCAACAAAGCTGTGGGGGGGGGGGGGCTGCATCCAATCCCTGTAAAACCCAGTCTTTTCTGTCAGCTTGGATGATAGGCCCACTGCCTGAGACGCCACGAGGCAACAAGTATGTAGTCACGCTGACTGACTACTTTTCCAAGTGGGCAGAAGCAGCACCACTCCCATCAAAGCATGCTGAAGGTGTTGCCAGATTCATCTATTCTGTAAGTATTCACATGTCTGAAGAAGTAAACACTGACAACTATAACAATAACATTTTGTGCTTTCTGCAGGTGATCTGCAGATTCGGAAGCCCTGAGACTCTGATAACAGATCAAGGAAGAGAGTTTGTAAATGAGCTTTCTGCAGAGTTGTATACCATCACCAACACTGACCACAGGATCACAAGCGCATATCATCCACAGGTAATATACCCCCGGTATTAACAATACAGTGTATAGTATAGTGCCAAAGAGACCTATTTAACAATCTTTTTTTTTTTTGCAGACAAACGGACTTACAGAGTGCTTTAATCAGACACTGTCACAGTGCTTGGCAAAAGTGTGTAACGAAGACCAAACAAACTGGGATGAGAAGCTAGACACAGTGCTGATGGGCTATCGAGGCTCCTTGGAATTGGACAACAGAAGTCTTCAATGTCCCCAACAGGACTCCCTGACAGCTGCTGGTTTCAGACTCAAAGTTTGCAAAACAAAGCTGCATCTGTGCTCCTACAACGGTTGCATGCACAACATTGGTTACCTTAATTCTCCAATTTTTTCATGACTCAATTAGTAAACATGTCATCTTTCCTTAAGAAGACAGTAGATGTTTGGTACTCGCATTTTGACCTCTAGAAAGGCTGTGTGAGGATAGTCCTTGCAGCACATGCAGTTATACAATGGTTATATCGAGGATGGTGAATTCAAGTTTGCCAGGTGATCTCAACTCAAATGTGACACAACAGCAAATAGTTTTTGATCACTATTTTGCATTAGGCACATTTCATTCTATACATGCACATGAAAATCTGTAGGAATCAGCAAAACCTACAAATCATACTCACCAAATACTCATGGTATTTCCCCCATTTTTGCATTTGAGTGTTTCATTCATGCATGGTGATAAAAGCATTAATGCATGCAACTCAGGGGTAGTTTCATTCCCAAATTGCATAATGAACCTGCACATTATTTCACCTATTTGGTATCTCATTTATGCTCAAGTGCACTGAAATGCTGGTACATGAGTTGTTTATTGCATGACATCATAATTCTGTGCAACGTTCTGCAGGGATTTAGTTTGAATTACATGGAAATGTTGATTAATCCTCACTGCTTCTAACCTTGCACTTATTTCATGAGGAAAGTGTGATTACTTGCAAAATAAAGAAAGTTGGTACATAGCAAATCAGTGCTGTGCAGGTTCATATGCCATATTTCCCTCCAATTCAATCTCCTTCCCACTGGTGGCAGGTACTTCATTCTCTGGGTCTGTCTGTTGCAGTTCGTGGGAGGATGACTCATGTTTGAGCTGTGATCGGTGCTTGCCGATGCAGCAGTACAGCAGAACTCCAACCAGGGCTCCAACAAGAAGTATAATGGTGCCAGTAACCCCTACTGCAATCCCCACCGTAGAACCTATGCTGAGGCTAGTCGGTGTGACACCTGTGCTGAGGGTAGTCGGTGTGACACCTGTGCTGAGGGTAGTCGGTGTGACACCTGTGCTGAGGGTAGTCGGTGTGACACCTGTGCTGAGGCTAGTCGGTGTGACACCTGTGCTGAGGCTAGTCGGTGTGACACCTGTGCTGAGGGTAGTCGGTGTGACACCTGTGCTGAGGGTAGTCGGTGTGACACCTGTGCTGAGGGTAGTCGGTGTGACACCTGTGCTGAGGCTAGTCGGTGTGACACCTGTACAATAATGTAAATAAATCAGTTTAATAAATTCTGGATGCCACAGCCATAGCATTGACAACACTATTATATAGTCATTTCACTTTCAGCTCATCATTAACAGAAAGTATATACAAACCCTTTCATGATGATGTTTTACCAGTTAACTTTAAACGTAGTACGGTAAATGTACTGGCTAGCTACAACAAACAGAGGGCCCTTTGATATTTGATACATGCTGTGGCAGGCATATGTGTACAATGTGGTCCAAATTGGTTTGTGGTATGGAGTACCAGTAAATCCAAAAACTGCTCTAGCTAGTAGAGCTGCTTAGAACTAAGCTGGACTGTCAGTACATGAGTACATGGTTCAAATGTATAATAAATCATGAAATTACAGTACTGAGTACTTGGTTGCTGAAAAAACTGCAATCACATGGCATGCAAACCACCATGTGCTGCTGTGGAGGGGACATGATCAACAACATCCAGTAACTGTATAGAATTAATCATTTAAATAAAAGCTCTCTCTTTCGCTAAGGCTTACAGCTTTCTTAAAAGCACACACACTCTATAGCTAACTCATCAATGCAGCCATGAATAAAAAATCCATATGGCTTTAATTTGTCATTTCCGTCCATGTGCCATAGGTAGTTTGGAGAAACAGTGTTTGTGTTGTGTCTCAACTCCCATTCTACTCAGCAAGATGTTACAAATGTTGCTATTTATAGACTCACTAGGCTGTCGAGTTTCTGTTGTTTCTGTAGTCGAGTTAATGAAGTCAGAATTCTCAGAGAAGTCTGAAGAACCAAACTGGTTTCGTGCCTGTGCACTGAACACATAATACTCTCCCTTTATCAAACCACCAACTGTGAACTGGCGATTCTCTCCATCCATGTAGTCAGAGGCATTTATTGTGTGGGAACCTTCTATACCATTGGATGTCTGAGTAAAGTTGACAATAAATAGAAACATCTGAGACGGCATTCTACCGGATGCTGGTGTGCGGAGGGTGAGTAAAACACTACCAGGAGAAGTTGATATGCCAGTGGGGATGTCAGGGACTTGGGGGATACCTGGCAGAAAGTGACAAGTGTTCACAAATGAAGACTCACACGCACTAACAATCACAAGCAGACCAGCACATACCAATCTGATGTCTAACAGGGTTGCATCGCACAGATCTGCTGCCTAGCTCATTGTATGCAGTCACTTGGAAAGTGTACGAAAACCCTGCAATGAAGGTGCTTATGTTGAGGTATGTCTGAGAGAGGTCAGTCAGGTTTCCATTTGGAACATCCATTTCAGTTGTAAGTACATCCACATAGGCAGTCACGATGACCTGTGTGAGGTCAAGACCCCCAGTGTGAGTGTAGCTCCAGCAGACTGTGATCACACTGCCAGAGGAAGTGGGCGGAGTAGGACATACAGGAGCAGGGACTGAGAACAGTGGGATGGACTCAGTTACTAGATTTAATTTGAGTTCAATGCATTATGGACAATTTACAGATGTCTACATACTTTCTATCGCATGTGCAGCTCAAAATATCTGCTAAAATTAGTTATTTAGAGTAAAATAAAATTATATAATGAGTGAAATTAATGCATGAAAAAATATGTACCAGTGAATGTCGTATTGGCAAATCCTGAATTGCTTTGTGGACTTTTCCCAACAATCCCCACAGATTCTGAAATGGCCGCCACACGGAACTCATATCTGGTTCCTGGAGCCAGCCCGGTCACATTGAAGTCTCGACTGGTAACATTATGGTAGAAAGTGAGAGAGTCTGTCCCATCATCAACTGGGGCCACTGTGATCACATAGCGGGAGACTCCAGGGATGCCTCTAAATGAAGGAGGCTGCCAGCAAACTTGTGCAAATGTGGGACCAACATCCATTCTCCCAATGGAAATGTTTGTAGGCTGGGAGGGTGGAACTGTAGCAGAGAATGCAAGCCGTCTATATATTTAGTTAGCCTAAATGTACTTGAGTGTTCCCTAACCCCATACCCACATACCCTCATACCTACAAGCTACATGTACGTGGAAGAGAAAATTGTTATGTATCCACTGGTTGCTCATGCACAGCTACTCCCATCAGTTATATAAAACATTTGAGGTTTGTCTGCACAAATTATATCTGGACAGAGAGGTGTACCAGGTTGGTTGGCCTGCTTGCAAACTGCATGTACTCCTGATTGTATGCATACCATCATACAGAATGTGAAGATCACTCAGGTCTTTTTTTTACATACCACCCCCTTTCCACAGTGAAGCTCAAGCACATCTATATCTTTGGCAAAGCTACAGCAATTAAGTTACCATTCATTATTTTTCTAGAGCTGAAGGCATACCATCATGATGAAGGCACTCAAATTAATATATACAAGCTAAAGTATTTAGACAACAGCTATTTAAGTGGATTTAATTCATGTCTGCCTCTCTTTGGTCTTTTTTTTTGAAGTATGACAGCAGTGAATTTGAACAGAGATGTAGTCATCTTCACAATGGTAGCTGCAGCATTACTAAATGTACGTAAAAGTTTGGCAAAGTACTGCTTCAATGGAAGTAAGACCTTTGTAGGAAGCTGAGAAGAAAGTAATTGTTATACGCTCACATAAAGATGCATTTTGCAGCATGTACGTTTCGTAAAATCAAGTCTTATACATATGCACAATTCATACTTCAAGAAATGAATACTGTGAGAATACGATGCAAATTTGGTAAACTCTATGGAAATTTTACTACATATAACATAGATTTCAGTCAGATAAGACATCTTATTATTCTAAGTTCTAACTTATGAAAGTTCCTATGTATAAAGATTATAAAGGGAATTTTCAGATCATAACATGTTACTATACACATCCGCTTCTAGTGGGTTGTGAAGTCATAACATGTGGTCTATAGTTATGGTATTTGTAAGTACTCACAGTGGTCTGCAGTACATTCAACAACGTGTACCTGTCATCCACCCACATAAACACAGCAAACTGTATGTCTACAGCCTAACATCTATGTAAACAATGTGTGTTGAAAAACACATGGGTGGGCGCATTTGAGATGTGATTGCACAAACAGCTAGCAAAGTAATATAGCAAGTGTAACTGTAGGCATTGGTTGCTGAAGTAAACATCTAATCTTTAAGTTCATTAAGTGCAGGACTTATCAAGTCTAAACTGGGCCCAAAAAATGCTCCCAACGAGTTGAGAGCTTACGTATCATAGTTCTGCTGCACTCTCAAATTCATGACACATGTTAATCACTCATGTGCCATCAATGAATCATGTATGTATTGAGCAAAGTTATACAAGAGTGTGTCACGTTACATAAGTGGGACAGTCTCTTTCTGGAGTCACTGCATGTGAGGAGGAGGGTGGTTCAGCTGTTGTGAAGGGAGGCATGTTGCATAGTGAACACAATAATAATAGTAAGTTAGTAGCTGTATCATAGTTTGCTAGCCACAGCCGTTGTATTAATTGCATCATATTTAATTACAGGAATCTTGTTCCTTGCATCTGGATTTGTAATGAGGGTATCCCTGTCGTGAGTGCAAATATTTTATGATGTGACTGGCTCTTGACCAGCTATACTTCCAGCCTTTTAAGTTGTAGCAAATAACGACAACTGTGACACAGCATGTAAACTACAGCAGCCATTTTCTGTTGCTAGAAAAGGTGGTGTCTGTAACAAAAAATCATGAATGACATTTTGTAATACTAGGGACCTTCACTCACTATAGGGAAGTTAGCACATGCATACTTACCAACAACAGTCAGAATAATTTGACGTGTTGTACTGCCATGTGAGTTCTCTGCAGTGCAGGTCCAGTTGCCAGCTTGATAGCGTGTGACACTGGAGATGGTCAGACTGAGAGTGGTTGACCCAGAGATGCCAGTTCCATCAGAGACACTACTTCCATTGTTATCCAACCATGAGATGGTGGGTGTGGGGTTGCCAAACACACTGTTGGCACACATGAGAGTGATGTCACCTCCTTTGAGAATTGCACGTCGATTATCACCCTCAGTCCTCCTAATAATTAACTGTGGTGGACTACCTGAGATAAAAAAGGTCCAGTTGTAACATTACCTATACAGAGGAGAAGTTCAGTAGCGTTTACACCATTAAAATTAATGTGGTGTATACAGCGAAATGAATGGTAGCTATAGCACTATATACTTGATGAAGATCTTAACTGCATGCATGACACATTTAAAATTTCATTATCAAAGGTAACATAGCTACTAAGTCAACATGCTGAAAGTGCCAACATTTATTACAGTCACTGTCATACTGTCCACAAAGTAATCTTTCAATTTGTCAGTCATAACACGAGGACACATGGATCAATACCAATGAAATGCACTTCATTGGTTCAGTCCTTAGAACAGCAAAATGATGGCTTCTAGATTTCCGAGTTGGGCTATAGAAACTGGTTTCCTGTGCATATATATTTAATCATTGTTTCACATCATGGCACTGTGTTTCGGCCTCATCAGCTGCGCTGGGGTGACCGCGGGAGATGGGGACTGCTATCTCATACACAAAATGCAGTCAGGTTGGTGGCCTTATCCAAAAGGTCGGTAGAAGCTCTTCAAAAGCACTGTTTCTTCGTGCAGCTGTCCTTCGTGCAGTTGTCTTTTGTTCGAAGATCACGCAAAAGTACGTCCACGCGTGCTGCACACATATACATACGTGAGCACACGTGATATTATAACTAGACGAATGCAGGGCATTGTGGGGCGAGCCCGAGCAAGCAGTATGCCAATGACTACAATTGCGCATGCGCAGTTCGTACACACGCGCGCGTACCCTTTCGCACTTGTCGAGGTGTCGAAGTTGGCGTGGTGTTTAGTAAGAAGTAAAGTTGCTGTTTGCTTACTGTGCCTCATCCAAGTGTAGAAATGACAAAGGCAGCGTTGTACATTATTCACACAGGAATGACCTCGTAATTGAAAGTCTTCAATTCTTGGCCAACCCACATCTAGTTTTCTGCCTAGGGGTGAGAAACAATGAATTGGTTTGGAAGAGGCTAACGTGCAATTTTTTGTGTACACAATCACCGTTATGGTTTATCAATTTTTGTTGTAAACAACATGACATTACACTAATAATGATATAAAAGTGATGACATAATATTTCCTGTTTGCATGAGAGCTTACATTGGAGTTTCTATCGACCAAATGAGCTTCAAATGGTAGTTTTTTACACATTGCCAGTGAGTTAGTGGATGTTGGTTGGTTCAGTTTTTCCATTAGGGCTGTGTCATTGCTATCTCAACACCATTGTTGGTAGCCACAAAAGTTTTCCATTTTTTCTATGACATTTTCTCTGAGAGTTTCTACTCCAGGTTGCTGAACGTCGTGCTGGCTAGAAGAGTCTATATTTTGCATCATCATTGTCTCTGGCAGATTGTGTAGTGGAGACAATTGTGGCAAATGCTTCCCATTCTTGCTTACCTGGGTAGCCTCGTTCCCAGGCTCTCCCCACTAAGAAGGGCCCTCCCCCCTCTTAGTTGGGAGAGCCTGGGAACGAGGCTACACCTGGGTACAGTTCACTGAAATCACACAGCTATTGCTTGAATTCTTTGTTGTTAAAGATCACCTGACGGATGGTGTCCTTTTCCTCCTTGACGTCGGCTTCTTCTCTTGCGGTCACGGAAGCCATGTACGCTAATGCGCCATTGGAAGCCCTACATACTTCATGCGACCAAGCGCGGCGCGCGGGTGATTCTCTTGCGGTCACGGAAGCCATGTACGCGAATGCGAAGCCCTACATACTTCGTGCGACCAAGCGCGGCGCGCGGGTGACGGTCGTACGATAATGATAATAATAATAATAATAATGATAATACATATATGAAATCTCCCAGCTGTACCGTCTATGTGGGGCTCGCTCAGGCTCGCCCCAATTATTACGCATGCTCTTGTACACTTACCAGTGAACCTCATGCATGCATCTTGTATCCCTTAGTAACACCTTACCAGTGAACCTCATGCAGCTCATGCAGTCTTGTATCCCTTAGTAACACCTTACCAGTGAACCTCATGCAGCTCATGCAGTCTTGACTCCCAACACCCACATATCCTCCTCCTCCTAGGCCCCTTCCAAATTGACCACAGCAGTCTTCAGCACTGTTCACCATCCCCAACAGGTTTCCCTGACAGGTGCTGGTTTCAGAGTCAAACCTTCCAAAACAAAACTGCTGTGCTCCTACAAGGATTGCACCACAATTGTTATCTTCAAATAGTAAGCATGTCACCTTTCCGTTAGCAAATATACCGGGCTTTTTGATAACTTGGGCTACATGCACATGAAAATCAGCCAAGGATCACTAAAACAAAGCTCAGCAAATACTCGAGTCCATACTTCCACGTGAATTTGATGGTATATTTCCCCCATTTAGTGTTTCATTCCGGAAAATTAAACATGAAAATCAGTCAAGGATCACTAAAACAAAGCTCAGCAAATACTTCCACGTGAATTTGATGGTATATTTCCCCCATTTAGTGTTTCATTCCGGATTAATGGTGTTGAAAGCACTAATCACTGCAACTCAACCCCTTGCAGGGGTAGTTTCATTCCCAAATTACATTAAACCAGAAGAGATAATCTGCATTTGCACCATTTCACCTGAATGACATGGAAGTATTGATTAATCCTTCTAGAAGACTAGGTTATTTCATGTAGAGCAACATTAGCTGTAAAGAAATAATTGTAGCAGTGTGCCGCTTAATACCACTGAACTGTTAGCTTATAGCTACTATAGTGTTCTCTAGAAACCCATCCTCAAACTTTGCAGTAATGTGCATGCAACAAATTGGCCCCTTAATACAATGGTATACATTGTACTTGAACCATCTAGCCAGGCTCTAGCTCTGTTACATGGAAGAGGTATCCAGTGAATACTTTTGCTACGAAATTGCTATTTGCAGCTAGAAGTTATTTTACATACCTGTCTGGAACTTGGTATAAGCCATCAACAGCGCCACCAACACGACAGTCTGAATCCTCATCATGTTATGCTCATGTAACCACGAACAGATAGCTACTGACTAAAATGTTCTAGACTTTAGTCTCTTTTCTAGACCACACAATGGTCAATTGTCTGGGAGCAAGACTATACTATATACTAGTGCGTACACTATGATATGTGTAGTAATTCGATAGCATTTCCTTGCATGCCCTAAATGGTCAGACATAATAACATTTATTCAGGCACTTCTCAACAGTTCCAACTCAGTCACTTCACCCCCCAAGTTTTCAGTCTGTGCCACGCCCACTCTATATGTCCTGTACTACGAATTAATTTTATGTGCCTCCCTCCCCCCCAATCTAAAAGTCTTTCCTACACCTCTGCAGAGGGCCCTAAAAGAATTGAGATTTGGGGCCTTAACATTTTGGTGAATAAAATGAAAATCTGCACCCTGTCCAAGGCTGTACTTAGCCAGGGCCCATCAAGCACTTGTTATGGAGCCTAGCCTCATTCACAAGCCCTGCCCAGCTTCCTGTTGCTTGCAATAGTGCAGTAAGCAGGGCCTGTACTGCAAGTGTTGGAAAACTGGGTGGGGCCCATGCTGCAAACAACATGAAGCTAGCTGGGCAGGCCTTTAAATTCCACCTCAAGTACCACTTCTATGTCAAAGTAACACCCCCCTAATTGAATTCACTGTATGTCATGAGAAGTTATATAATAACACCATCATGATCATGCAATCATTAATTGTCTTGAGTTACAACTGAATCTATTATTGATTTTATAGAATGATTATACTATAGCTTGTTTTGAATTATAGCTTCCACCACTGTCACAGCTCATGTATAAATCAGACTTTGATAAACAGCTGATAACTAGGCAGATGTTTTGGTAATGTGGAGTGAGCCAGAGAAAGCAGTGTCTGCAGCTGCCATATAAAATCACCCAATAAACGTACTGTCAGGTATGGAGAGTATTTCAACTTTGAAGAAAGGGTGTTGTCACAGTTGAGAATCTTTGCTGACAAAATAATGACCATTTGTAAATCAACAACACTAAGTTGACTAGCCTTCTTCCCAGTCTTCTTCCCAGCGTTTTGGCAGTGACATGCAACTGAAAAGTTAGAGAGGTGCTTGGGAATGAGGCTAAAAATGACCATACTATTTTCTAAATGCAGCAATATGATTCCACTAAGAGAATTTTGTGCCCATACAGGCTCTTGAAGTTCAGAAGAGCCTAAAAATGAAACTTGCATTCTCTGCACATGTTCCATTCTATATTTGCTGAGAGTGATATTCAATCAACACAGAAGTGGTCTTCATCCCATGCAGTGTCGTGCCCATCTTTCTATCAATTACAGTACAAAACAAAGTATAGTATCAGCTGTACCTATATGAGTGCACACAAAACTGCTGTTATCCTATACCGTAAATAATGTACACTTGTGATTTTTTTTGCACATGTATGTACGTATGGATATATATTTTGTATTTACTTGACAAATATATTATGTTTTCACGAGAAAAACAAACATCAGGCCATCATGTCATTATTGTGTTGAAACAATGGATGGAAATACTTAAGTGAAAATTATTCATTAACAGCAAGGTGAGAAGGAAGGTAGCAAATCAGTGCTGTACAGGTCCATATGCTCTCAGCTCAATCCTTTGCACAGGCCCATATGCCACACTCTCCGTCAGTTCAATCTCTGCTCCACTCATACTCTGGATCTGCTTGCACTTCTCCATACTGTGGTTCTGTCTGCTGCTGTTGGTAAGATGATGACTCGGGTTTAAGTTGTGATATGTTGATGCAATGGCACACCAGAACTCCAGCCAGAGCCCCAGCAAGAACTACAATCCCCCCAGTAAAGTGGGTGGTCAAAACATAGGACTGCATCTTACTAATAAACAGCCAGCCAGTGAAGCTAAAGGCATGTGATATTGTGCAAGTATGATGGCAATGCCTCAGATTATGCCCTTATTACGCATATATAAGAGTACAAACTTTGTGACAAGTTCAAAACAAACCCATCCTGAGCAGTCTGGCAGCTCTTAAGGTCTTGTTCTTGCTGTACAGCTAAAAGTGAAGCAGTGTAGTGTTATTCTAGGTCCGTAATTTTGGTAGTTATTACTCTCAGCATGTGATACCAATGAGACTGTATCTAGACTATATGCTAGACAACACAGGGACTGTATCTCAGATCAAGAGCTCAGAATGGTTATGGCATAGCAGTGCACGGTTGTATTATAGTCTAATAGACATATGAAATACGTACAAAAGATAATAAATAAAAGAGAAAGAGAGAGAGAAAATGCAACATTCCACTCGCTTGTGTGGGGCTCGCTCAGGTTTGCCCCAATTATATGCATCTTGTATCCCTGGTAACACCTTACCAGTGAACCTCATGCAGCTCATGCAGTCTTCACTCCCAAAGGCCACATATGCTCCTCCTCCTAAGCCCCTTGGAATTGGACGACAGCGGTCTTCAGCAGTGTTCACCGTCCCCAACAGGTTTCCCTGACAGGTGCTGGTTTTAGAGTCAAAGTCTACAAAACAAAACTGCATCTGTGCTCCTACAAGGGTGCACCACATTTGTTATTTTCCATCAGTGACCATGAAATAAAAGCATGTCACCATTCCATCAGCAAATTGGGCACATTTGTATTCTATATGCACATCTGCTTGAAAAGCTTTGCACAGAAGTGTAATCACCATGAGTAATGTATCAGCATCTCGGCATACTTGAGAATTAATGTTAAAGTGACATAGAAATATTGATCAATCTTTACTGTTTCAGTTATTTCAAAGAGAGCAAGAGTAACTAGGCTGTGTAGGAATTTGCTGGTGAGAGTTTAAATGTGAGCATTAAAATTGCAAATAATTGCAGCAATGTGCAGTTTGAATAACACTAAACTGATAGCTTATAGTTACTAGAGAAATCTAGTGAATGGTTTTGCAATCAAAATCACTACTTTCAGCAAAATATGGTGACACTAGAAGTTATTTTACGTACCTGTCTGGATCTTGGTATAAGCCATCAAGAGCGCCACCAACAGAACAGTCTGAATCCTCATCATGTTATGCTCAGCTACGCACACTCAATATCATGCAAAGATACTGACCAAAATGTTCCATACTTTAGTCTTATGTCCAGACCACACAATGGAGCGAAGACTAGTTATAGTAATGAGTACACTATATATGATATGTGCAGTAATTGGATAACATTTCCTTGCTTGGTCTAAATGGTCAGACATAATAACATGCTCAACATTTATTTAGGCACTTCTCAACAGCCCCAATACATTCAGTTCACCTAGCTGGATCATGAGTCCCTGAAGCAAGTTGATGGCTTAAATAGTAGGGTTGAAGTCATTGGCCGATATGCGATTCGCACTATAGGATCACGTGATTACTGCCACGCCCCTCTGGGGTCGGCTCCTTCTCGTTTTCCGTACAAAATGTATGGGAAATGACTACCGTGGTCTATAAAACAGCTTGCCGCTCGTGTACAGCGTGTCCTCCAGCCATCGTTTTGAGATTATCTATTCCAGATACGATAAGCTCTGCTACCGTATATAGCCAATACGTTAAACCTCTTCGTACGCGGCAAATTCTACTGCCATGATTGCGAAACAGCGGCTAGACCAAATAAAAACCGACTTACATGACTTGTACTTCGACAGCTAGCGAACATGATGTTCCCAAGGTTTAACTGCACAGCAGGATCTACACAGTCGCTAAGTTGAAAGTACTGTCGTGGAACCATGACCATCATAGTCCCACCCTCAAATTTTAATAACTCACACATCCCCACACAAACTACAAGCACATACACAACCAGAGTCAAGCTGTGCAGAGAGGCTACATGGCTAGACAAGTATCAAAGTGCCTGAAAACAGTACATACAAGTATTAATGCTAGCAATACGCCAAGTGGTCCACAGAAGCTGGAATGTCCAATCGTAACTCAGGTCCGGTGTGTGGTCTTCGTCAACCCCATTCGTGGATGGTTAGCTGCCCCACTCTCCACTCTGGTGATAAGCATGCTTCATCAGGAAATCAGTGTACCTACATAGACACAATGACGTCTATAAAGTAGCATGCAGTGGGGAATCATATTTCTTGCAGATGACTCCGCACAGAAACTCTTATGCCAACAGTAACTAGCTAGATATGAAGAGCTGTTTGTACAGCAGCTGAAACTGGCTTCATCTCTCTGCACCCACCCATTAAAAGTGTACAGAAAGGCTAACAGCCAGGCTTTCACGGCTTTTGGCTCACCTGAGTCGGCTGGTATCCCAAGATTGATTCACATAATGTTCACAGTCAAGGCAATCCACCCTAGAACAGCCACATAAAGTATTTTTTCCATCTATCGTCTCGATCACGCACGGCAGCTGACTTTATGCTGCGCTGTCAGCTCACCATACGTTTTCAATGGCGATTCCGGGGACGGATCCTGGCCTGACCCCCAGTTGTATCACGTGATCCTATAGTGCAAATCGGCCATTCGTTTGGGGCCCACTGCTAATAAAATGATGCACCATCTCCAATTAAGGTTCTACTTAGCCTCGTTTCCTGGATGGGCCCTGGAAACACTTGGGGAAGGAGCCATGTAGTCTCATTCACAAGCCCTGCATGCCCACCTTCCTGTTGCTTGCAGTAGTGCAAGCAACGGGAAACTGAGCTTGTACTGCAAGCGATGGAAAACTGGGTGGGCTAGTACTGCAAGTAACAGGAAGCTGGGCGGGCATTTACATTCCACTCCACGTGTCACATTTACATCAAGTGACACCCCCCTCATTGAATTGAGTTGATGGAAGTTATGAAACAAGTATATAACATCATCAAGATTATGCGATCCTTGAGTCACAATTGAGTTGATTAGTGATTCAATTGAGTCATTATACCTTAACCACTAGCTTCTTTGAATTAGCTTTCCACCACCATCACAGCTTATGTACAAATCAGAGATTTTGATAGCTAAACAGCTGATAACCAGGCAGGTGTTTTGATATGGTGGAGTGAGCAAGCAGTATCTGCAGCACCTGCTATCACCTATACTGTTGGGTTAGCAGGTATACTTTGACATCGAAGAAAGGGTGTTGTCACAGTTACGACTGTTTGCTGCTAATTGTAGTTACATGGATTTGTAAATCAACAACACTAATTTGACTAGCCTTCTTCTCAATTTTCTTCCCAGTGTTTTGGCAGTGACATGCAACTGAAAAGCTAGGGTGGTGCTTGGGAATGAGGCTAAAGTTGACCATACTATTTTCCACTAAGAGAAATTTGTGCCCACACATATTCTTGAAGTTCAGAGAATGAAGTTTGCATTCTCTGCACATTCCATTATATTTGCTGAGTCAATCAACACAGATCAAGAAGTGGTCTTCATCCCATGCAGTGTCGTGCCCATTTTTCTATCAATTACGGTAGAAAACAAAGTATAGTATCAGCTGTATCTAAAAGTAGAAAAACTGTTGTTATCCTGAACTGTCTATAATTTACACTTGTGAATTTTTACTTGACAACTAGATTATTTTATGAGAAAAACATCATGTCATATTTCATTGCGTTACAAAAAAGGATGGAAATACTGAAATGAAAATTATTCACGAATAGCAAGCAGATATAGGAGTACTACAACATTAGTTCTGTAATTTCCTTTTGGCCATTATTGCTGTGATCAAATTTGCTCAAATAATATTAACCTCATGCTATGCATACATCATTACTGCAGTTTTACATGTAACCACCCAGCATACTTTAAACCCAGCTAAAAAGATGTCTTTTTCCTACGACATTAATTGAAGTGGTTTGTGATGACATTTTTAAATCATTTTTTGAGATTCCATGACAAGATCACCCAGCCAGGTAGCTAACATAATTAGAGTGTTAACTTGACTATGTCAGGTGATAAATAATTCTTCAGACTCTGACAATGACATAGATCATGCTAGTTGAATTTTGGTCTCTTCAAACCGTACATTTGTACTGATGTCATTATATTTGCATACACACTAATTAGAACAGTGTGTCTGGCTCTGGCAATACTGGAATCTACGGAACACATACTCCTCCACCATGATGTTGATTACAGTGAGCCTACTAATTGCTATGTTTGAGTGAGCTACGTACTTTCAAATACAAGTCTCAACTAGAAGCTTGAGTGGCCTCTAACCACATTAAATACTGGCTGCTTACAGACAGGGGAGGGTGGTCTCAGTGGGGCCTGCTACATTTCTGCTTTGAGTGTGCGGCTTATTAGCCATAGTAGCTTTTCAGGAAGGGCTGTAGCTCCATGTTCTGCCTGAGTACATATGAACTTAGTTTTCTCTGGCTTGCCCCCACAATACCCTGTATTCCAGCTAGTTATATACATATATAGCCTTGTTCCAGGCCCCATGCACCCACCTTTCCATTGCTTGCAGTTTTTGCAAGCAACAGAAAGGTGGGTGGGGCTTGGGAATGAAGCTACTAGTTACATTTGCTTTGTTATTTAATGGACGGAAGTACTAAATTAAAATTCATGAACAGCAAGATGGGAACTTTGGCAAGACAGGAAACAAAGTAGTAAATCAATGCTATACATGATCATATGATATATTCTATCTCAGTTCAAATTTGAGTCTCTTTTCCAATGGTGGCAGGTGCTTTCTCACTCTCTGCGTCTGTCTGGTCCTCAGGTTTGAACTGTGATCGGTGCTTGCTAATGCTGATACAGTGGTACACCAGAACTCCAGCCAGGACTCCAACAATAAATGCAATAGTGCCAGTGACCACTACAGCAATCCCCACAGCGACATTTATTGTAACCCCTGTGTGATGTACACAGACACATACAGACACACACAATTATATATTAGTGTCAATACATTTACTCCCATAGAAAAGTGTATAATTATTTTTGTAATTGTAGAAAAGCTTCTGATTAGACAAAAAGTACAAAAGCTACAAAATCGTGAAAGGTGTAATACATAGCTAACTGATTGGCCAGTGCTTAAGATAACAACAATTTGTTGTAAACTATATTAACATAATGCACACTTGTAACTTGTGACAACAATTTGCTGTAAGCTATACAATATACTGTAAACTTGTATACTATAAACCACCACATCACATACACTGACAGAGTTTACTTTGATGATCACTGTAAGAACTGTGCCCAATAACAGTACTTAGATTATTATCATTGTTTTATTATTATTATTATTATTATTATTATTATTATTATTATTATTATTATTATTATTATTATTATTATTATTATTATTATTATTATTATTATTATTATTATTATTACTATTACTATTACTATTACTATTATTATTTTTTATTTTTTTATTTTTTTAAATTTTTTTATTTTTATTTTTATTTTTCCAGTATTATTATTATATATGACACACACCAATAAATAGGTGCAGTACATTAAATTAGAGGAATACTGATAAATCTCTGAACTGATACATCCTAGTTGAGTCTGACCCAGACACTTTTACTTCAGCCTTAGCAGTTGCATAATGAAGTAACAGCAGTCAAAAGAAAGAAAGTTTTGAAACATGTGTCCTCTCAACAACAGCATGAACAAATTTATCCATTATTTTAATTTTGACTCTACATCTTGGCTTCATGAGCTCTGACCACCGTTGCTGCATTAACTCCTTTGCTGCATTGGCTGTATCTAAATCGTCTGTCATCGTAGCACGCCGTAGTGGGTATGGCCAGAAAAGATTTGGTCAATCTATTGAGAAGTCCACCAGAAGAAACTGACATTGTCCAAGTCACTAGTGAACAAGCAAATCTACAGTACTCCATGCTACTATACTAGTAGTTAGGCAACTACACAGTGGTACACACGAAAAGCCAAATCAGACCATTTGTGTGGTAATGGTGCCATTTTATATGGGGTGCCTATTTTTTGTATGGGTGCTTATAAACACGATGTGGTGGTTGTAATCAAAATAGGTGGCTATATTCAGTATTCTGTTGTGTATTTCAATTGTGTTACCACATTCTAAGCTCTTTGAATGTGTAAAATGGTTGAAATATGCAACTGAATAATGTTTGAGTTCTACACAGGACTGCCACATGTGTTTTGTGGTTTTTCTCCATTTGCCCCAAATTTGATGCATATTGGTCAAATGTAGCAGCTAAGTTTTGCCAGTATCTATCTCTGATTGTAAGCAATCAACTTATCAACGCTAATTAAAAAAGAATAATTAAAGACACAAACATGGATAGCAGGAAGAGAAACTCTAGGCCTATTATATATCTCAGCTAGTTTGTTCCCCTACGACTGTATCTTACGACAATATTAAACGTGTTTAGTAGCACTCACGATTATAAGCACCCCACAATTATAAGCACCCATTTGGTCTGCTAATTTCAAAAAAGAAGCACTGGTACTTAATTATTCCAATTTTATGGTATGCTGGTTAATGCTGGAAACTTGAGCCAAATCTTCTTTGTCACATTCTTTAGGGGTTCATGACCTTAACCATGCCCACTCATAAATGAGGTTTCAAAGGTCAGGGCTCTCCGACCAGTGAACACTCCTTCTGACTAAAAATGCCTACAGTTGCACTCAGGGGAGGTAAGGACTGAGTCCACATGAAAACAGCAAAAATGATGCAGGATTTCAACTGCTTTTGTAACTTAGATGTGAATCACAAACTTTTGCTTCTATTCATAATTAAAGTTGTTTACCTTTGTACATTAACAAAATAATTAGGCCCGCCCACTTTGTTGTTTACATGTTGTGGCGGCCAACGCCCACCTGCTTCAGCAATATAACTTTCCCGCGGATGAATGCTTCTCATTGTCGTGGTAAGGTACTTCGTTGGTACTCTTAGTACACCAGTTGGCAAACGAGTTGGACTTGTGCAACGGTCGTAAAGCCCTAACTTCCTGTTAAAAACAGCTACATCTGGTCGCTATTAGCGACAATATCTTGTGATGTTAGGTGGGTGACTCTTGCCAACTCTAATACAAGTACAAGTCAACAAGGCAAGTATCTCACCCTTGACAAGGCCTACATCCGACAGGTGGAAAAATTCCAGCTGGGCTTGCTTCCGGTTTTGTCTTCTTCCAGCCTAGTCTGGCGAAACCAGACCCAAGCTGGCAAAGCCAGACTACTTTCAGCTGGCCACTATATAGCACTTCACTGAGAAAGGCATAATTACATTCTTGTCACATGATTCGCGCTGGGCAGTGGAGCCAGGTATATTAGAAGTCACCCATGAGAAGTGAGTTGGTACTTTGGCTTGCTGATGATCTAGCTAGCTTGGATGCACAACTAGGCAGTAAGATGTCAGCCAGACCCTCGATTGTGGGCATGCATGACTGCTGATTGTGATCTCGAAGGGTAGTAGTCGCGCATACTCACGGCTAAGAGTCTCACACAGCTAAGTGTCTAGCTACTCAAGATTACGAAGGGCCGGCTGGGATTAGCTCAGGCTATACAGTTAGTGTTAGTCAGACTGACACTGTAGCCTGACGGAGTCTAGTATCATAAAAGTGAATTGCGTAAGCAAAGCAACTCATGAGCTTTATAGCTGTTAGACTTCGTCGGGATTTTCAGCATCAACTGTTAAACAGTGATTATTCTAAGCTTGGAGCCTTTGTGTAGTAGATTGTGCAGTAGCTGAAGTTTGTCATATTATGTTATATAAATCACAACAAGTCAAGCTGTCATATGGTGCCCTTGTTACTGTCTGGAATAGGTGTTGAAGTTGCATTCAGTCTCACTGGTGTTGAAAGAGCCCCAGAGTGATGCTGTAGAACTGAAACCCCGGATGACAATTTCTGACCTTTAGTAGATTAACTGTCAAGTTTATACATATTCAATCAATGACTAATCCTTCAACATCTTCACGACTTACTATTATGCTGTTTGCCAGTTTGAATGCTTATACCATGGCTAATGGAGGCCTAGCTACAATCTAAAACCCCAAAAGAAGTGCCATTCCTTACTCTTGACTATCATAATCAATGCTAACATAACCACAACTGTGAATAATTGCAACTGTGAATAATCTCATGACAGTTTTGATAAGTGGCATGCACGTAGCCTCGTACCCAGGCCCCGGAACGGGGCTAGCATGCATGACAAAAAATTGTTCCCAGTCCTTAACTGCCCTCAGCAGAAATGGTGTCCCTACAAGGGGAGAGTAGTGGTTTCTACGTCCATTTCTGCTAACAAGGTGAGCTAGTGCTGACCACCAAGGTTGTTCTACAGCCAGCCAAGGCAGCTGTCATGCGGACAGCACCCAGCCAAGGTAGCTACCGTGTGTACAGCACCCTGTGCTGAAAAAAAAATCTGGAGGTTGATGGGGTCATCTCAGTTGTAGGATCTTGGCCCATACCACCTCCCACTTTTACAGCAGTGTAGGGTTTAGCCTCGTTCCCAGGCTCTCGTGCGTGAGCGCCTGGGAACAAGGTTATGTAGGGTTACAACATCTGTGTACTCAGTTCCTGAATCCTTGTGTAAAGGTACATGAATATTGCCCAGAGGTAACCCAATGTGCATGAATATTTTCAAAGTTCATCCAATATATCCAGAGTTCCACCCCTTTTTTGGGCACAAACATGCAATTACAAAATGAAATTCACTTACAACCTACTTTATGTTCTGCTGCAACTTTGACAAGACAAGGATGTAACCCTAAAACCCTGGCAAAGGAGGTGGGCCACCATCTGGACCTGGAGGAATCCAGACTGCAACTCAGATGACATTCCTTGGGTTAAGTCAACCTCCAGTTTTTAACAATAGGTAGTGGGTTGGCTTAATGAATTCTTTATGGCAGGACAAGCTGATTTGTCCACCTCCATTCAAGCCACCTGCATTCAAGCAGCTGCATTCAAGTCACTGTTTACTTGAGATGTGGTTGGCCTCAAAAAAATGTAATAAAAATTCATCATTTTCGTGACCTCCAATGACACTTATATGATTGTAGAGAGCTACATGAATGATGGTGATTGATTTCAACTAGGCAGTTTTAGCATGTTCAAAAATATCTCCAAACCCCAAGTGAATTGAGCAGGGTAGAAGCTTCTGATGCCCAGAAATCACACAAATGGAGTGGAATTCGCAATTAACTCGGTAATCAGCTGAACTTGCCCTGTAAGGCTACCTATACCAATATGTTATGTGACTCTCTTTATCTAATTACATGCCTATCCTCTTGTTCACATCCACTTTATCAACCAAACACAGCTGGTAACTTAAATGCTTTGTGCTTGGGTGCTACAAAACGTCTGTACAATGACTTTGCATAGGCGTAGGAAGCAAATTTGAAGTGTAGAGGCCATGCTGTGCCGCATGAAGTGCTACAAATAAAATGGGAAATAATTTCGCCGCGCATAGCGCGGTGGCGAATTTTTTCAAAGTGTGCACCTTTAGACTGCAAAATAAAGCCTTTTTCAACGATGTATAATATTCTAGCCTCGTTCTCAGACCGCTTACCAACCCTCCGGTACAATATTCAATTTATGTGGAAAACAGATTATACTGACTTTGTTGTCATTCCCAGGAAACCGCCCGGCTAGCTTTCGTCGCTTGTAGTAGTCTCTTTATAAATCTGCATTAGCTTCGTACTTGGGGTAACTTAAAGCATGCATGCAGGTTAGGAATATTAATTTGCGGCCTACTGAAAAGTGTAGCGGCCAAAGCCGCTACGGCTGCTACGGTTCCTATGCCACTGCTTTGCATTATATGGCAGAGCTTGTTACAAAATTGTAGTTTTGGAAAATATGTACTATATAGCTAGTACAAATTTGCTGTAATGTTAGTCCAAAGTTGTGGTTTTGCATAAGGTGCAGTCTGCTACCGAGCTGAGTTGTTAATACAATGGTTTTGTGACATTCTTTGTCATAATCCAACTGAAGGTTGAATGAACACTAGCCTCATTCCCAGTTCTCCCCATGCATGAGCGAAATATGTTTTTCCTTACTGCAATCGACGAAAGCTGGCTGGGGCCTGGGAACGAGGCTAGAGGAACACCTGTCCAGCTAAACACAACCAAGTATACCGGAAAATATCACAAATCAGGTATTTTACTATCACTATGCTGGCACACTCACCAATGGCAATGCACAATGCTATACCTAATCATGGTATTGCACATGCATGCAACTATGTATATACCTGCTGATGGTGGTATTGCCGGTGGTGAAGTTGTCGGTGGTGGAGTTGTCGGTGGTGGAGTTGTCAGTGGTGGTATTGTTGATGGTGGAGTTGCCGGTGGTGGTATTGTTGGTGGTAGAGTTGTCGGTAGTGGAGTTGTCGGTGGTGTTGTCGGTGGTGGAGTTGTCGGTGGTGGCATTGCTGATGGTGGTGTTGTTGCTGTGAGGGGAGAAAAAGAAAGAGAGAGTAATAATGCGGGCTGGTTCACGTCAATCATGTCAAGCTCCTTGCATAGAAAGGAAGAAATTTGACTAAAGGGAAAGCCAAATCTAAAATGCATCCCAGCTGCTCCACTATTTATACAGAGGGGAATACTAGCTGTATCATTGAGCTCTCAGATCACTGGAAGCAAATGGTTCAGTAATGTTCGGACTTGAAACCGTCCATGGAAGCCATGATGGATACCATGCAACAATCATGACTGTACTGAAATGCTGTGTACAAGTGCTGTGATGATGGTATACAATGATAAATAACATTGCATATGTAGCTACCTCCCCTACTAGCTCAATTCCTAGATAATCTTACCATCAGGTATCTGAGGCAAGGTACTGTAGTAGGCCTGAAGGCGTAGAATGTTAACACAGGTGCCAGTGTCTCTGAATCCAAGGTAGACTCCATTAGTGTTGCCCGAGGGGGTAAAGCAAAAGGATGCTGCATACAGTCGTTGACTAAAATTACTTGGTTGCTCAATGCGTTGTACAAGCTGATAGTTGGCAGTGTTTCTTGCTGCAGTGGCATCCACTCCATTCCTCTCATAGCGGTACATGTCAAGATAGAGTTGGGTACAACTGGGATTAAGTCTACATTCCTGGAAATTGGCAGTGATGTTCACAAACACCTCTGTGGCATTAATGTAGTGAATGTACTGTGTGAAGAACCAGTTGTCTTGTGGTGTACCCTCTCTGAAATCACATGACCTCGGCTGAGCTGCACATAAACCACCAAATGAACTTCTCCACTGCATGCAGAAGAGAAACAGATTAGCAAACAGGTGCTATAGCAACACAGTTTCTTCCTTAAGTGAATAAATAGTATAATAGTGTCTATTGCACACCTACCCACCCCTGTGCCAGTTCCATCCACGTCCAGTGCCTGCCAGACTGCACCAGAACCAGTGATAAGCTGATCATAGTTTCGGGAGTCCATCAGCATGCTTATGTTTGGAGGGTAGGGTCCACGTTGACTCACACAGGTGCTATCTTCATCACCAGGAGCCTGGGCTGATGCTTGCCATACAGCCACCAGCAACACCAGACACACTGAGAACTTCATCTAGAGACAGACAGAACAGCAATTAGCGGATGATTAGTTTGATAATATGGTGAGTGGTATACTGTTCGAGTCAGTGAAACAATTTGCACTGCATGCAAAGGCAGCCTATCTATCACTGTAAAACAGGAAAGGTTGTTTTGGTTACCCCAGTTTCCTCTTACTTGTCTGCATCGTTAAACACAGTGAAGTCCCACTGCCTGCGTTAGATTCCAAACAGATAAGAATTTATTTGGCTTTACAGAACATTAGGTAATGTCATTGAAGGTTAACGAAATTGTCCAATCATGAAACTGGGGTAACCAAAATGGGTTAAAACTACCCACTTTTTCTTACAGTGATATATAGGTCTGAACATAAGTGTGGCAGTCCATCACATTACTGTGAGTGATATAGTGCTGAACTTCTGTTAAGGGCAAGACTCATACATGCTTCATAGACACATCAATCTCTGAACCTCACCCTTAACAGAACCTTAGCGCTACAGCACTTCAAACACAGTAAGTGAAAATGAAATACACAACTGATTAACGTTCGATTTCTACTTAGCTAGGACTGCCACAACTGGTAAATTATCTGGTACCAGGTATCACACACAGTCTAACTTACATCATTGCATACTCTAACTAGTATACATGCTTATTGCAATGGAGACAACTTTTGATAAGAGCACATTCATGCACACGCAATGCTGAATAAAAGTCTCATGATTTATCTCACTGACAAGTTAGTGCAATCCTGAGGAAGTACTAGCTATATTGCCTGTATTGTGCCCATCTTCAGTTAACTAGTGTTTATATTGCTACCTATAAGACTAGCTACCTACATAGTTACAGACAAGGTAGCTATAATTTTGCCAGATAGCTACTCCAGCATACCGTTATCTCTCGAAAATACGCTCATGGGCAATGAACTTAAGTGGCTCCTCATGCAAAGAGGGGGGTGGACGTATCTTCGAGAGTTGTGATATTTCTCTCGAAAATTCGCCCACCTCACACGCAGTTAGTTGTTTACATGCTGTGATTCTGTAATCACCCTTTGCAACAACTTCATTTAAAAAACGGTGGGCTTATTTTTGAGGGTGGGCTTATTTTCGGGAGATTACGGTACTTGCTATACATACCTTAAAAGCAGATACACACATGGATAAGAGCTACACGTAGTGAGACACTGCACCTGTAGCTAGCGGCCATGTCCAATCGTGCTTTTGTAGACTCCGGAAGTCCCACTATGACCTGTGTAAACAGCTTAAATACATTCATGCAAGATCTGTATATTCATGGTGTGGGGGCAGCAGCTGAAGATATAACTTAGAACGTAGCGTATGTAGGTCCTACACCTCCAGCTCAGCTTAAGACTCTATCATAGGCTTAGGAAGTAAATTTGAAGTGTGGAGGCCATGCTGTGCCGTGCTAAGCGCTGCTAACAAAAAAATGGAAAGTAAATTTCGCTGCGCTATGCGCGGCGGCAAACTTTTTCAAAGTGTACACCTTTAGACTGCAAAATAAAGCCTTTTTTCAATGGTGTAGAATATTCTAGCCTCATTCTCAGACCTTACCAACCCTCTAGTACAATATTCAATTTATGTGGAAAACAGATTATTGGGGCGAGCCTGAGCGAGCCCCACACCAACAGTTGAACGGTGGCATCATTATTTAATATAAAAGACTTAAAAAACATTAAAATGTAAAAAGATGTAGGGATGGCATGCCAAAAAGTATGCAAACAAGGTAAGGATGATATAATAGTGAAGGTAAATTTACAAAGCCTCATCCCTGCATCGTTTTCACACTAGTTTGCAACTGTACAGTTCATCCCTCAGGTCATATATATAGAGCGTTTTCAGCACGTGAACACAATTCCGTATACTAGAAATAAACCGCCATCTTGGTGTACGACTTGTACAGTATGTTATTAGCAGTATATGCGATATCGATTAAAACACCCACAGGTAAGCGTTTATATAGCTGTTTTAACTTATGTAGCAATGGTATTTTGTCCGATTCAACACATATTAGAAGCATTATAAGTATATCACTCATTTCGTGAAGATCGCCATAGAAGCTCCTATCTCGTTGTGCACCAAAATGGCGGCTGTTTTCTGATTTCCTTCGTAATCTCGAACGTAATGACGTCACGTGCAATCGCTCTATACAGGACAAACATGGACTTCATCCTCGATACAGTTGCGTAAGACTCATGTGACTTTCGGTTAGCCAAAGAATGCTGCTCTGCTTTGGTGCTGTGCTTTGCTTGCTCAGGCTCGCCCCACAATGTTCTACGTTTACACTAGTACTGACTTTGTCGTTCCCAGGAGACCGCGTGCCCCCCAGCTAGTTTCGTCACTTGTAGTACAGTAAAACCACTAGGGATGAGGCTATTATGCTCAAAAATTCACCCTTTATGCTATGCTAGAATGCTTAAAACTATGTCCGATTATGCTCTTGGTGTGTCCCTATTATGCTCATGCAGCAAGTTAATCAATTAATAGAATTTAGTTAAAACTGCGCCCCCAAGATGCTCACACCAACAAAATTAGCGCTGTTGATCCACCCTTTAGAGTGTAGTGCTACTTAGCTGCTTTTATCATGATCTTTGTCAAAACAAGCTTCACCACAAAGGAGGAGTCAGACATGAAACATCCTTATGAATAGAAAGGCACACCTCTAACAGTTTCATACCCATGCGCGCGCAGCGGAAGCACCTTACGCGCGCTCAATGTTGCCTTCCGATTATTCCCGATTATGCTCGCTCCGCAGAGCTACCGATTATTCCGGAAACTATGCCCGCATATTAGCCGCATCCCTAAAAACCACTAATAACGGACCCTCCGAAAAGCGGACAACCTCTGTACAGCGGACAGATCACTTGCCCCCGATTGATTTCACCACAGAACTACTACATTTCGAACCTCCGAGAAGCGAACACCTCTCAACTCCGAACAACGGACACTGATGAGCCCCAGACGTACCTTATCCAATACAAAATTACCTCCGAAAACGGACCGTGAAACTACACCCACCAATAGTTTTGTACATAATGCGAACGCTTGTCGACGGCTTTCGTAAGATTGTGCGCCACCATCGCTGGATTCCAAGACCGGGGGATTATATTAGCACTGCTGCTTATCGTACTAGCCTTTCTCGCCATGGTACAGCAACGGAGAGGTCCGAAAATACGACCTCATTGTGTTCACGGCCCGAGCACTCATTACCACGCCTACCGGAAGTATACCGAATGCCATAACGGATACCTCCGTATATTCCAGATACGCAACAGTCGTCCTTTCAACTGTACTCGCAAATGAGCGGTTACGCGTACAAATAACAATCCAGTGTTTATTTTGTTACTGTTGTCATAATTGCAATCTTTCTACTTTTTTTATGCAAGTAGTATTGTTCTTGCCATCTTGTGATTGAAAAACCATCAAAATTAAAATATATGGACAGAACACATCATTTTATTTGTCTTTTAGGACTTTCCAATAGGTTTAAGACAAAACCTCCGAGAAGAGACAACCTCTCTACAAGGGACAAATGGCCCGTCCGCAATGTGTCCTTTGTTCGGAGGTTTTACTGTACTCTCTTTGAAAATCTGCATTAGTTAGTTTGTACCGAGCCATCTCACTGCCAAGATTTCGATCACCTTATAGTGTACTTTAATCGGAAATGTACGCATGTAACTGCACATGAGACTGATGCAACGAAGAGGCTGCTTGACCTTAGCCTCGATCCCAGAGAACGAGGCTAGCTTGAGCTAACTTATAGCATGCAGGTTATGAATATTAATCTACGGTCCAAAATGTGTAATGGCCAAAGCCGCTACGGCCGCTATGGCTCCTATGCAGGCTGGATGCAGTTTGTACCTCCATTGTGATGCTGCATGTTCAACATCTGTCAAGTAATTTATTCTGGTGACTAAGGCAGGGCTGTTATGCAGTCTAGGAGATTTTGTATTGCAAAGTGCTTGTGCAATAGTAGCTTTGTTCTGAGTGCCTGGGAATGAGTCTAGTGCAATAGAGATGTATTGCTGTATATTAACTCTTTACCTGACAGGACAATTTGTTTATCCTCTAAGATAAACATAATTGTTTATATGTAGGCTTGAGTTGGATTATACTGAGCATAAAAGTGGAGCAAGAAGGCATTTGAACATTTTGCCAGTGTAATAGCAATCGTACAGTAGCATCCGTGAATAGTACAGCACCAGTATTGTAGTGAAGTGATACTGACTGTTGTTGCCAGTCAGTGCCTTACCATATTATTTATTACCAAGTGAAGAGAACAGTAAAGACACTTTGAAAACCAGCAACAGTTTTCTCTTGAAGACTATAATTAGTATAGGTAATAGCACAGTTTACTGTGGTATTTGGGATTAATAATACCATGAGGCAAAGCTAAATGCTATTTGGGGCATCACAAGTTATAGTTATAGCACAGTGCCAGGGAATTATGGCAATACAAAGACTGTGTCTGAGGGAGTAGCCCAATGACGAGGTTTGTTTACTAACAGCCATAAAAATCTGGCCACCTGTGTTACACATGTTTAACTATTATGTTTCCCACCTGATTTGTCCTTTGTTGTTATTACTATAAACACATCTGTGCATGTGCAAGTTTACACACAACTGTATATAAAAACTGTACTACAGTATGGCATTTGGTGTAGTGTAGTGTATAGTGTAAACAAAAACGTATGGAGAGGGAATTATGAGCCATGTTTTCCCTTGTAGCTACCCCTCAGGGAGGGAAATTGTCACACCCACAAGGCAATTAATTAATTAATTAATTAAATTATAATCCCACTTTACAGTACTGTAAGCGATGGGAAGCTGGGTGAGGCTAAGTCCTAGAGGCATTTTACCTCAACTTTTCTTTGTGGCCTGCACAGGTGCTCTCGAAGTGCAAAGTTCAAAGTAAGCAGAGGACAAGTACACATGTACACTACAAGCCGTTAACGACAGAACGTTAGCATCCGTATGCTATACGGTATTTATACCAGCCCTAACCCAACCCTAACCCCACCCTAACCATATAAATCACTGTATAGCTTACGGATGCTAACGTTCTGCTATTAATGGAAATCTGTACACTTACTAAGTGAGGGGGCGACCAAGGGCCATGGTGTTCGCTTGACTTGTCGGTCAATGGACTTTCATTCCTCAAATATCAGAACGATAGCCCGCTTAACAGTGCTCAAACAGATTGATGATTTTACTATTGCAGTTTGTATGTGAAGGGGGAGGGCAGCTCTAGTATCACGTGATGCTGTCGTCTCTCCTCTGATTGACGCCGAACGGCGTCATGAGTACTTACCTGCCTTCGCGAGTTTCCTCCCGAAGATAGCAGTTTAGTACGCACTCCCTATATATGCGTGTAACAGTATTCATTAGAGCCACGGAAGCTAATCGTCGTTGAGGCGAAAGTACTAGCGTCGCGTGTCGCGCTATCGCAATCGACCAGGCCGTGTTTGTCGCGACTGATCTCGTGAAGTATACAAGCTACGAAGATGCAATCAAAAGCAACATATAGCTAAATGAAAGTTCTAACTTCGCTACAGATTTCAAAGGAAGCAGAACTGTAACGTCCAAGGTGCAGGTACCAGAACATAAAGACTTACCGAAGGTAGCAACTTCCAGTATAAAAACGTTGGGTTTATCTCCAAGGTTGTTCTTTAGTGGTATGCTTAGACACTACAGCGAAGCTAGGCAAAGCCTAAGGCTCCCCACTGCTTTTTACCAGAAGTCTGTTTTGCAGCTGGAGCTATAACACGGACATGTGTGGTCATTCACGTAATATTGCAATAATTCGCTGCGTCGGTGAAGAGTTATTGCTTGTGACGTCATACCGAAAGTTTGCCTATTTAAATGACTACTACTCAGTAGATACCATCTCTTGGGTTGCTTCAGATGCCTATTACAAAAGTGATAGGTGTAGTGGAAATAGGCAGTTTATACTGGGACTAAACTATTATAAAAGCAATAAAATTGTTGGCATGTACAATCACAAAGAGGGGGTTTGTGTCAGCAAAGAGGTATGCTGTGGGTCCATGAATACTTGTAGCGACCAGCATCTCTATAGTGGGATTCCCCCACTTATATAGAACATTCTTGGTATATTTCTTTCACATACCACGCCATGATGTTGTGTTGCGTGGATATTGAATTTGCTTCATGTTTAAATTCCTTATGTTGTCCTTTCAGTGGAGTAGGAACCGGGGGGGGGGGGGGGGGGGGGCGGGGGGGCCATTGGGCCCCCCCCCCCCAATAATCCAACAGGGGGGGGGCCTGGCCCCCCCAATAATCAGGCTCCATGTTATAGTATATATTATACTATATCATACTGATGGTGATCATTATATAATGTTGTTTTGGTCCGCCCCTCCCAATACACCTTGGCCCCCCCCCAATCCAAAATTGGTTCCTACTCCACTGCCTTTTCATGTCAAGCCAAACTAAAGCAAACTTAAATGTACACATATACGATTTCATAGCATGATCAAGGGAGTTCACAATCATACAAAGTATTTGGTAAGTGAAAATCACACTCAGGTAACTGGTATGCCTAAGATGGATATGCATGCAGCAGCAGGTAGTGTGGGTTTGTACTATAAAAGAAGAAACCTGGTAGCTAGGTAGAATTGTAACAATTATTAAGTACACTTTGCAAAGTACATGATTATATGGAAATTTATAGTACCAACATTCATTACTCTAAAACAGCCATTGTAGATACTGCTTGCTTAGGCTCACCCCATAATTCTGAAACAACTCATTCTTTCATTGTGTAGCACAAAGGAAAACTGATGAATGAGGACATAAGTCGGAAGAACAGCAGCCAGCAAGTACTTTTACCCAGCTTGGAGCTGTCAATTTCCTACAAGAAATCAGTATACCTAGCGTGATGTCTCAACCACAAGAGACAGAACACATACCTGCCCAACAGCTATTTACACTGCCACCTGAACACCTCCAAATGTCTCGTCCATCTGGTATTCATTACACATTGAAAGTCGATCCATCCAAACCAATCAGACAGTACCAGATGGAGCTAGCTGAGCCTGGCATCAATGGTGAAAACTACATAGTCTGTGCACCGACTGGCACAGGCAAAACACTGGTTGCTGGCCTCATCATTTCACATCACCTTCAAAAGAGGCAAAACCTAGCAAAGAAAGTTGTTTTCATTGTCCCAACAAGACCACTCGCTAAGCAGCAGGCGAAAGAGCTTCAAAACCTCATACCTGGAGCTCAAGTTGAGCCAATTATTGGGGATGAGAGTGGTTTGAGAATCAAAGATATTCTCCCACACAGCGAAATCATTGTATGCACAGCTGGCAAGCTAGTGGATGAGATAGAAGGGAGCTTGGTTGCTTTTAGGAGTCTTGAGTTGATGGTGCTTGATGAATGCCACCATGCTCGCAAAAATTCTCCATATGCCAAGATGATGGAAAGGTATCTTGATGAAAAGAAGAAAAGTGGAGCCAAGAGTGTCCCCCAAGTGGTTGGCTTGACGGCATCTCCTGGAGCAGGGGAGAACCCAAACTTGGAGATGCAAAAAACAATTGACCATTTGATCTCACTCTGTGCACTCATGGATGCTACAAGTGGGATAAAAGTTGTTAAAAAGAATGTATCCGAGCTGGACCAGTATACCATTAAGCCAACATTCACACTCAATATTCTTAATTGTCGTGATCCAAATGAAGAATTAATTCGACTCATCACAGATGAAATGACAAAGCTTGAGAATGTAGTTGACCTAAAATCTTCCTTCAAGAAGTGGTCACTGGCATATGAAGCTTGCGTTCAACAGAAGAAGTTGCCTTTGGAAATGAGTCTTAATCCTGAGCTCAGAATCAGCATCCGCATTTGTGATCTCTTGCAATGCTACTCACAAGCACTGAATGTCTACATGGACTTGCGTAAAAATGATGCTATTAGTGTTCTGAGTGGGTTTACTGGTCTGCCAGCTGATCAGCAAGCTAATGATGTTGAGAAGCAGCTGAAACAAAGCCTTGACAAGCTTATCCATAAGCTAACCCTGCTACCACCTGTTAGGAACCCCTTTCTGCAGCAAGCTGAAGCAATCTTGCAGGACCAGTTCACAAAAAATCCAGATTCAAAAGGAATACTCTTTGTGCGTACAAAGAAGCATGCTTCATCTATGTGTGATTGGTTATTGGCACTTTCAGTAGGAACTGGATTGCTAATTCAACCTCGAATGATCACTGGCCACACACGACAAACAGGATATGGCATGACACAAACTGAGCAAGAAGAGGTGATTGAAAGCTTCCGCAAAGGTGAATGCAATGTTCTCGTGGCTACTTCAGTGGCTGAAGAGGGTCTAGATGTTCCAGCTTGTAATCTGGTCATTCGATTTCAGCATGTCTCTAATGAAATTGCCAGAACACAAACACATGGCCGGGCCAGAGCAGCAGAAAGTGAAGGCTTCACTATCCTCTCTAGTGATTCCAAGAAGCCATATCAAGAAATGAAGAATTCTGAACTGCAATCTCTAGTAGATAAAGTGCTGCTGGATTACTTCCCAGCTGATTCTAATTTTCAGGAACAACTATTACAGAAGCAACAGCAGATTATCCAAAAAAATGAACTTATAAGATCTTTGAAGCAACAACGCCAGAAAGCAAATGCCAGAGAAAACATCCTGCTGAGGTGCAAAAAGTGCAAAACAATTGCCTGCTCTGGTTCAGATGTTTATTCTACAGAGAATTCTACTCACCATGTTGTGCCAGATAAAGACTTCAAAGTGCTTAAAATAGTTACAAAGCCCCACCACTCCCCAAAGCGAATAACACATAATATGAAAATAACACAAAAGATCCACTGTGTTAATTGTGATGCTGATTGGGGTGTAATGTGCATCTGGCCAAATGAAGGCCATGAATTTCCAGTTCTGAAATGCAAGAGTTTTATTTTCCAGATCCATGGAGTTCCACACAGCATAAACAAGTGGTCAGATGTGACATTTGAAATCCTTCCCCTCTCTGCTTATTATGTGGACAATGACTCTGAATCTGACCAACCTTTGAACGAACAACAGCAGAAAACAAATGGGGGAGGAGACATTTGGCTAAGATGTAAGAAGTGAAAGATAGTAATTCCTACTCTGGTTGAGATGGGTTTTTTTTTATGCTACCCACCACGCTAAGTTAGATAAAGAGTTCAAACATAACCCTCTTTTCTTGAATTGATGTTTTCCTTGAATAGTAGTCACACAATTGGAAGTAAACATTAAGCTCAAATATTGACTGGGGCTGCTATACAAAGCTTTGTCTAAGTATATATATACTATCTATACATGAACACTTGTATGTGTATAGCAGATCTATGAACAATTGTGGAACCAAATAAATGCAAGATGTTCTTAGTGATTTAGTGATTGTAGAACCAGGCTAGCAATAAGGCAGTTTTCAACAATTTGTTGCCATCACTGACAGTAAGCTATGCCTACTACTGCCAGCCCCTATCAATGAAAGCTAGCTGTCAAGTATCTGCCTCATGGCAAGGTTCCATAGTGATAAGCCAAGCTGTATTGTAGGTATTGGGCTACCTTGCCGGTATCTGAACACCTTCAAAAAGATGTTGGCTTTAAGTAGTAGCCACATTTAGATATACAGCAAAGGTTTAGCCATGACGTCTGTTTAGGAAATACAATGGATTCACATGTGTATTTGTGAATATTCAGCTTTTTCTGAGCATCCTCCTAGGAGTGTATAATTTGATTGTCTTACCACAGGGTATGGTGACATAATTATTCTGAATTTTTTTTCCTACCACAGCTCTGGAAAACCAGCCACATTATGAAGCCTATCAACAGGCACTAAAGGAAGGAGTTGCAATATCGCTGAAGTATCTAAAAGTCCTCTTTTTTGGTCCTCCACGAACAGGGAAGACATCCATGAGACGTCGCTTGGTTGGAGAGATTCAGAACCTTGCAAAGGAACCTATTCAAATGAGGACTGGCACAGTGGAAGTTCATGATGTCATTGTCAAGCTAGTTGAGGACAAGATTACCTCTTCAACAACAATCATAACAAAGTCTGTGTGGTCAAATATAAAAGCCTTGTTTGGCCAAGGAACCAATGAGACAGATTTGGATGAAGAATTGAGGCTCCTCTATCAAATGATTTATGAATTTTATACAATTAAAATGAAATCTCATGTTCCTGATTTGGTAAATGATGAAGGGCAAATTTCAATTACGTTGAAAACAGATACTGTTCCAAGTCCCATTCCACTTGAATCTCTGAAAGAAGTCCAGATTAATCCAAACACCTCTACCCTTCAGGAAGTCTCATTAGTGAAATTGGCAGGAAAGGAACTGAGTGCCAAAGAAGTAGACGAAATTGAAAGAGCTTTTGTAGCTTATAGAAAGGTGTTGCATACACCTGGACAGGCAGAACTTAAAGCTCTGCTGGATGAAACTATTCTGATGAACATGGTTGACACAGGTGGTCAACCAGCATTCCTTGAGATGGTCCCAGCCTTGACAATTGGTCCAGCACTGTATCTCATCTTTTTTAGGCTCAACCAAGAGCTAAATAAGGTGTACCAGATACACTATATCAGTGAAGATAGTGAAGATGTCCATTTCGGCGATTCTATATACACTGTTAAAGAAGTAATTTTTCAAGCCCTATCAAGCATAGCATGTTTCAACTCTATTGTATCCAAGAAAGCTAACAACTATAATGTATTTTATGCAGCTATGCTTGTAGGCACACACAAGGATCTGCTTGGAAGTGATCCAGAAGGTGAAATTAAAGCTAAAGATGGTGCACTCCAAGAACATCTGAGAGAGATTTTGAAAACTGACATTTTTGATGAAAATTTCCTGCATTATGCTTCTGATGATCAGCTTATGTTTGCAATTGATAACATGAAAGGAGATGAAGAAGAATTGACAAAAGTTCGGCAACGCCTTGAGGATGTAATCAAGCAAGAGTTTGATGACTTTCCAATTCCAGCCTCTTGGCTCATGTTCAACATCTTCCTTCGTAAGATGGGTAACCGCACCTTGAGCTTGTTGCAATGTCATGAGATTGGAGATAGATTGGAGGTGAAAGATACAGATGAAGCACTATGGTTCCTGCATCACTGTGTTGGAACCTTGATGCACTTTCCTGATGTAGAAGAGATCAAAGATGTTGTAATCTGTGATCCTCAAGTTGTCTTTGACAGTGTTACAGATCTAATCTTGAACAGCTTTAATCTTAAAAAGGTAAGCAAGTCAGCCTGTGACCAGTTCAAAGAAACTGGTCAGTTCAGCTTTAAAGACATTCAGAAGATTGCAAAAAACTCAAAAAGTGACAGCCTTCCTCTACCACAACTTGTGAAGCTCCTTGAATACCTTAACATCATTGCACGTATAAAACCTGAATGCCCTTCATGTTCTGTTGTATCATCTAGCAGTAGTGTTCCACCAAGTACTGGACTTACCACGCAATCAGATACATACCAAGAGGAGAAGCTAGTGTACTTCATGCCTGCTGTACTCAGACATGCAAAAGAAGAAGAGCTATATGTGAAGCAAAGTCCCACAGATCCAGTCCCTCTCATGATTCGCTTCAGGTGTGGCTTTGTACCTGTTGGTGTGTTCTGTGCCAAGATAGCTAGCCTTGTTGCTCAAAAGCACACTCTTAGGTGGTATCTTCAGGAACCACACAAACATTCTTCTAAGGAAGGTAGTCATATTCTGTGCAAGAATAAAGTGACATTTCGAGTCAATGGTGCCTACGATGTCTCCTTAATTTCAAAGCCTAAGCGGTATGAAATTCACATTGCTTGCATTTCAACTACAGATATGACATTGGAAAATATCTGCCACCATGTTCGAAAAACTGTCTGTGACACTCTTGACCAAGTGATCTCCAAGATGAAGTACAAACAGTATCTGGCATCCTCCCTGTCTGATCAACCACTGTATGAGCTAGGTTTCAAATGCCCAGAACATCCAAATGATGATCACTTGGTCATTAACAGACCGAAGAGTGGAGTAGAAGCTTCATCACACTCAGCAAATCTTGTCTGGTTAAACTGCCTTGAAGGAAAGTCAACAATGGTTTGCCTGGAAGAAGAGAGGTCCATTGATTTTTCTGAATCTCAGTCTTTCACTCAACGGAGTCTTGTCTGGTTTGGAAAAGTAAGTCAGTTGTGTTGTAGTTAACCAGACCTACATACTTAACAATAGTTCTATGTTTTACTCTTTTCTTGTAGGCTATGAAAAGCTCCCAAAGATTATCTGACCCTATACTTGGTAAGGACACTTTACTGATATGTGTATATATATATATGGTTTATTTAGTTGAAAAGCTATCCTATTTTGTGTCAGCAAAGCTTATGTGTTCTACTTTATCTGTTTGCAGATGATCCTAAGTTGCCAAGATTGACAATTTCTCACCTACAACTTATTAGATATGGTAATCATGCAAATGAGCAAGATTTAAGGCTACTTCAGTGTCTTGCCATGAAGTGGAAGAGAGTGGGAGAGATTCTGGGCCTTCATAGGGCTGTAATTCAAAATATTGACAAACCTGGATCAGGAAGCTGCCTTGAGGATTGCATTCGTCAAGTCTTTGTAAAGTGGCTTGACAATGCGTCCCAATTGCCCAATTGCAGCCAGTACCCCTTGACCTGGAGGGGACTTTACAACCTTCTATTAACTTCAGAACATGGTGACGCAGCCAGTGAGCTAATAGTTGCTCTTTCAAGTCAGTTCAATACTGTGGTAGCAGCTGCAAGTGAGTTTTGATACTATATATGGTAGATACAAACTGATGAATTGTATTTTTACGTCTTGTCCCTAGGACAGCATGCCAATTCCAATACAGAAAACAGTATCAGAAAAAGTAGAGGGTGGACATATTAATACCCTAATGAGTCCAATGATATATAAAGTGTTGGCCATTTATGTGTATTAGTGCTTGTGTTTGTCAACAAATAATATTACTGAGCATACAAATCAATTTTAGGCATTTGACTCTCTGAAATATTGTAGGCTACAGAAACAACACTGCATAATGTTATCAACTTTCCAACTGTCAAATTATTGGTCTGTTATTTATTGTTACTATACACATAGCTACTCGGCCACTACAACAACCTCATTCTGCTACTATTGCTGGAGTGGATACTACTGAAACACCATCTGTAGTGGAGACTTCTCCAAAAAGTGTGTGTAATATGCATATTTTGTATGTTGTTAGTCTATACTCTATAGAAGGTACACTGTAGTTCATATGTGTTGATGTGAGTGCTTAACCTGTGATCCTACACTGTTATACTCAAACAGTTATTCACCCACCTGAACTTTCTAAACAACCTAACTCGGCTGCCTGTACCTTTGCGAAAGGAAGTGCTCCAGAACAGTCAGTACCACCTGAGCCAAAAGCAATGAAGCACAAAGGTAGGTGTGTAAACTACCAACATAGCATTATTTCGCTCGAACCCCGGCCCCTTTGACCTCATGGAGGACCAGCGCGGAATCTACAGCAACTATAGCTTCAAATACAAGCTACTTACTGTAGAAGCTAGATACTAGAAACTTTTTGCACTAAAAAGGTAATTCATGTGCAAGTGTTCTGTAATATAATACTAATGGTGTGTGGTATTACTCCTTTTTATTGCACCAACAAAAATATACTAATGATGACAAATTCCCAGTTTAGGAACTTCATGATTTCTTGTACTCAGCGTAACTCTACCAGACACATCCACTAATGTAGCTGGACTGGGTTCCAAATTACATGAAGAAAACTAATCAGCCTTGCCCTACAAGTATTGCCAACTCTGGCAACCGGTTAATATAATTATGTTGTAGGTTGTATGCAGAATAGCAGTAGTCTAAGAATGTTTGCTTATTTTTTGTAAAAATTTCGCTTCTGTAGGTGGAGATCCTTGCCCTGAATTTTGTGAGTCCATGTCATTTGACAAATTTATTGACTTACTGAAACAAAGAGGAGTTATGGAAAAAGACATTGAATTGTTGACGAGTAAGTGCTATAAATATATAGTAACTGCCCACTATCAAAGAGTCGGTAGACTCTCTATGTAGGGATGGCGATATATGCAGTACTTAAGCAAAAGCCGTATAACTTCACCACAAACACGCTAAAAGCTTATTTAAGCGCCCAGGCTTCCTCTTTGAGTGCCTTTGTGATCAGCAAGACTCATATAGTTGCCCAAAAGCCACGCGGAAGACAGCTAAACGCAAAAGTGTGCGGTAGCAAAAGTGCCATTTTTCGTATTCTTCTTTCTTTGTTCAGACCACTTGTCAAACGACAATAACTCAAAAACGGCCTCACCTTGATTTAGCATGAAATTGATGCTCGTCAAAGCGTGCAGATTCACAACCCCTCAGCGTCTTCATAGCTTCAAGTTCACCCTGGTCAACAAAAACCATTCACAGCACTCTGAGGCTGTTGTCCGTTGCTTAGGACGCCATTTTCTAATTTTGTACGCATGCGCACACGAAGTCTCATTCCCAGACCAAAGACCACGGTCATTGGTCTGGAAGCGAGACTAGTACACAAGCGAAATTGCAGTACACATGGCTGGCACGGTCCTTTCGCCCCACGGCATTGGGCAAGGCTTGTGAACACCACATAGGTAAGGGGCTGCATTCAGCTGCCTACTTGTAGCTACACTAAAAATAGCTACTCACAGCTTTAGTGAACTGTAAAGCTAGGATGGTCAGTTGTCTGTATGACACTTTTCTGAGCTGCAGCTGGTCAGTCAGGCGTCATGTGCCTTTGACAACTGAATCATGAAACTGGTTTCACAAAGTTTGGTAGGGAGAGTGGTTGGCCCTTCATCAGGTTCTAGCTGGCAATATTATACATAATTATTAAATGCCTGGAACCACTACTAAACTGTCAACGCCGTTTCAAGTTCTGGTGTTGTGGTTACACTTGAAATATTCTTCTTAGGCTTAGGTCTAACTGTAACTGAGATAAAAAGTACAGAAACAAGACTTTAAAAACATTAAACATGTAAAAAGATGTAGGGATGGCATGCCAAAAGTATGCAAACAAGGTAGGGATAATGCATGAAAGCAAAGGTCAACATATTGGCAAAGCCCCATCCCTACATCTTTTTCACACTGCAGTTAGACAGTGCATGGGGATCTTCCTAAAACATACCACAAGTTCACTCCAACCTTTACTGGCAGTTCATGGCTGTAGCCTCGTTCTCAGGCCACTTCCTAGCTCATCCCACATGGCCTGGGAATGAGGCTGGTATGATCCACGCCTAGCTACCAGGTAGTTTATATAGTGGTACACTTGGTAGCATTGTGTTATACGAAACCTATTAAACAACTTATGCAGTGACTTGGAGTAGACTGCATAAGTGTTGTAAAAGTACATGGTGCATGGCATGGTTTTAGCCTCATCCTGAGGCCACTTTCCTCCTCCCACGTGGCCTAGGAACGAGCCTAGCATCAGCTGTATAGATATGTGTGTCTTGTAGGTAGCTACCAAGGTTAGTAGTTTTGTTGCCGTGACAGTGGCCCCCTTGTTATATGCCTCTGGCATAACCTAGACACTGAGCTCGAGTGGGCTGCAGACTGATCATTATAATCAGTGTGTAAAACTCAAGTACTCATGCACAGCATTAATAACTGCATGGATGGCTGCAGATTCAGCTCTCAACTCAAGCATGCTGTCTACCTGCAGTGTGAAAAAGATGTAGGGATGGGGCTTTGCCAATATGTTGACCTTTGCTTTCATGCATTATCCCTACCTTGTTTGCATACTTTTTGGCATGCCATCCCTACATCTTTTTACATTTTTAATGTTTTTAAAGTCTTGTATATAATGGATTAGCATGTAAGCTTGCATGTGTGTTTATATCCCTCCACATGTAAGCTATAGGCTCAATACTTGGCTTATGTCTGAATGCTGTTTCTTTGATGCAGAGGAGTCGATCAATGCTCAAGTGTTTGTGATGTTGAAAAAGGAAGAACTTAAGGAACTTGGTATGTCCTTCGGAGGAAGGAAGGTTCTTGAAAAGTTAATGGAAGAGATAAGATTGCAATGACACTGTAATATGTGTTGTGTGTATTCGCTTGTAGGAGTAGCTAGCTACATGTCAGAACACCATAGAGTTGAGTTTTTGTTCATCCTCTTACAATTGTCAAGTCATCTGTAACTAATTTGTAATTTGAAAGTACACATAGTTTTGTAATTTGACACCACAACACCCTCTCACTTTTGTCACTTTTCAATTATAAAATTACCGGTAAGTGACTTACTGCATGTTGCTGGCTCTCAATAGAGAGGAAAAACCTATAATTGTAGTTAAAATGCAGCTGTATAAAATTCACAACTTACATGCACTTTACTGTATTATTAGTAAATCTCTTTTCGACTTTAGTTTCCTTTGTGTAACCATTGCTGCATGCAGCATATTTGCTGAATATTTTGTTGAAGTGATTATAGTCAAATCAAGAGAAGTTGACTGTAATTCTTGGAAAGGAATCCTAATCTGATAGTGTCTTCTTGTTAGGAAACCCAAATTCACAGCCTGCTTGTGTAGTTCAAGTATGACCACATCAAACCAATATCATTCCTTCCAAATCACAAAACTAAGGGCTGTATATAGAGTTAAGGTTCAGATGGGTCTACTTATTCAACAATCATTGCTTTAATAAAATCGACATATTTGTATCCATCAGGCTAGTTGCACCTAGCTGGAGCTCATATCAGGCTAGTTGCACCTACCTAGGTCTGGAACTTCAGCGATGCTCTCCAGCAAAGTTACCATCTGTTGCAGTTATAGCTACACACACTGGGGGCTTTGACCTCACACAGGTGGTTGTAACTGCCTTTGTGGGTGTACGTACTTACAACTGATTCTGAACTGGATGTACCCAATGGAAATTGGCTGACCCAAATCAGACGTACCTCAACATAGACACCTTCATTGCAGGGTTTATGTACATCTTCAATATGGCTGCATACAATGATCAAGCTTGGCAGCAATGTGAACCTGTTACACATCACATATTGGTATGTGCAGGTCTGTTAGTGCATGTGAGTCTCCATTTGTTTACACTTGTCATTTTCTGCCAGGTATCTCCCATTCCCCCAAGTCCTAACATCCCCACTGGCATATCAAATATTGGCACATCAAATCCTCCTGGTATAGTGTTGTACTCACCCTCTGCACAGCAGTGTCTGGTAGAGTATGTCTCAGATGTTTTCATTCATTGTTAACATCGTACGGACATCTAGCATTACAGAAGGTTCCCGTACACTAGACGTGTCTGACTATGTAGATGGACAGGATCGCAAGTTCACAATAGATGGTCTGATGAATTAAGGGAGAGTATTACATGTTTAGTGCACAGGCACAAACGACTTTTGTTCTTCACACTTCTCTGAGAATTCTGACTTCATTTAACTCAACTACAGAAAAATCAGAAACTCGACAGCCTAGTGAGTCTATAAATAGCATGTAACATTTGTATATAATGGGAGTTGAGACACAACATGCACAGACATTGTTAATTCCTCCAGTCCAACCAAGGAGCGAGCTTCTACTAAAGTGGTCCTTCAATTATGCATAGTTATTACAGAATGTTGTTGTCTCCTCCAGTAATACTGAATAGGGCGGATTGCAGTTTTTGATCAGCAATGTTAACAGTACTGTGTAGCTACATGGAAGGACTTCACAAGTAATTTGGTGGAATTGTGAGAGCTGGTAGCTCTGCATGGATGATATATACAGGTTGTATTTGTCTTGCATCTTTCTGTTCCAACTCTGTGGCCATAACAACAGGAATATATATATATATATATCACTCTAAAAACAGACTGGTTGTTTCAACTGCAGAGTGGTTACCCTGGTTTCATGGTTTACTTGTTACTACACCCTAATTGTATTAGACAACCAGTTTCCTTGTTGTTTCCTCCTCTTTTCCTCATTCTGGAATAAGGAAAAGAGGAAACAACAAGGAAACTACCTCTCCAGTTGTTTTATACAATTAGCCTCTGATACAAAAAGAACCCATGCAACCAGGGTAACCACTCTGTGGTTAACCGATCTGTTTTCACAGTATGACAAATATCCCGTGGTTGTGTTATTATAGACCTTATGCAGGGGGTGTGGCTTCAAGGTTAGCAACCGCTATTTATGTTGCCATGGTAACACCAATTTTATATGACAGTTCTTATAGTCCAAATGGCTCAAATCTCAAATATGAAAGTGATCGGCCTTATGGTTGATTTTTTAAAAATCGTCAAACTTTGGCATTTAAGTATTGAGTTCTATGGTGAGTGGCCACTCACCATAGAACTCAATACTTAAAATGCCAAAGTTTGGCAAATTGCTAAATACAGCTACACTCCTGACACAGCAGTATCGGTAGTTGAGTGAGTGCATATAGCAGCACAGTTGATTTGCTTCAGATTGGCAAATATCACAACTGCAGGACAGAGCTAACCTTGAAGCCACACCCCCTGCATAAGGTCTATACCAAGTACTCAGTAGTGTCACTTCCCAATTTATTATACATTTGAACCATAATTATAGTCATGCTTTGACAGTCCAACTTGGTGAAAACAATCCTAAGCATGTCTACTAGATAGACCAGATTTGGGATTCACTGGTACTCTATAGAGTTATAGCATGTACTGTAACGCTCTTAATAATAGACCACTCCATAGTCCATACATACCTGACTCGCAAAATTGATTTAGACCACATTGGAGGGCCAGAGCCAGGTATATTTTTGACTGGTACGGCCATAGTGACGATGAATAAAGCTAAGGGGGGTCTGGGGGCATGCCCCCCCAGGAACATTTTTCAAAAACTAGGTATTCTGAGATAGTTTCTGAGGCTGTGTTTGGCCAAAATGATACTAGAATCTCCTACTTGTAGCTACTTACTGCAGCCAGTGAAGCCACTTGAAACTCAAGCTGCCAGAAATGACGGTCTCACATAAGTACTTCTCAACGCGGTAAAAGATGATCCGCGTTGCCTGGAAGGCTTGATCTAATTTTTATTCGTAACATTTGCCATCATTTGCTGGTATGCATCATCTTGCACACATTAGCCCCGCCATTCTGCACGCTCTCGCGCTTGGATGTCGTATGGAAAATCGACAATCCAGTCGTCGTCACTCTGAACGCTCGACGCCTCAAGAAAGTCCGTAGAAGACTTCGTCATACTTTAGACACAACGAAACGTCGGTAGAGGTCAAAGGTCAAAGGTTCATCGATATCGCCCAACATGGAGCACGATTGCGTACATATACAAGTCAAACACAACAACACACGCAGGGAAAATAACATACAAACATGACACATAGTAGAAGTGTTCAGCACAGAGTACACTGTTCAGAGAATGGTAGCTGTCGGCAACACACACAAAACGGGCTACCCATCTGACCATGACGTTACGCCAAGCGCACGCGCGTAAGTTAAAATCCAAGCGACGCCATTTTTTTTCTCTCAAAAACTGGTACGGCCAAAGCCGTACCGGCTCGTGCCGGCCTTGCACATTGTACACGAATAGTCGCCGCCCCTGAATAGTAGCCACATAATCGGAAGCTCTGAGCCGGATAAACGCCGCCGTCAAATACCGTAACTCCTAACGGGAAATTTTCGCTGGGCGCAAATTTTTGCGATTTTAGCGGACAGACCTGCTTCCGCGAAAATAACGACCGCGAAGAAGATGAAGCACCTGACATTGGTGGTTAGGACGCTACCTACAGTGAGCATGTAGATGCGTCCATCGAGTGGCAATTTTGGGTTATGTGTATATTAATGTGCTTTACATGCCTTTAATGAGATTCATTGACCCAAATTGGGACATAACGTTATTCATAAGTATCTAGTTGCAATCTATAGGCTACGTGTTGCAGCCGGACAACACGTCAAAGTCTTTGGGTTCGTGGCAGCTAACGAAGGAACGACCACTGAGTGAACCAAAATTGCCGTAAATAGCGCAAATCTGTAAGGATGCAGCGTTGCCTTGGGTAGCTTTTCGGAAATGACACGTCTTGTAGCTACTATCTTCGACTGTACGTAATTACATGCAAAACCCAGGTTGCATGAACCAGCGCTTCTCTAGCTCAGACCGGAAGTGCACACCTCCAGACGTCCACCTGACGTCACTTTACAATACACTAGTCTACTTTGTTTGACCACTGGTGTCTCATAAAGTTTTACCATTGAAGATGTCTCTCTGTTATTGCGAGCTAATACGTGCCTTTCTCCCACTGCTGTTGTTATACGGACTGAACGCGCACGGTGAGTAAACATACACATAAACTCTAGTTTGTAACATATACAGTTTTGCCAGTGCATTAAACTTGTAGTGAAGCCGTAACGCGCATCCAGCCACCTCCTTAGAGTTCGGCAAGGTGGCGCGGTCCATATTTTATATTGCATGCCAATGACAGCGAACGATGCCGAAATTTTTTGGTGTTGCATTTGGACGTTCTCTCAGACTGAATAGCTTTTTCAGAAGCAATATTTATTCGGAGCTTCCGAGCTTCGCGCGTGATGACCGAAATCTCTTCGACGTTCGAACACCAGCTGTGGATTCCAGCAACTCGTTCACGTTCGACTCGGTACCATTCTTCGGTGCTTTTACTTGTGTCCAAACTTAGAAACAGATTTACCAAAGCGTTACTTAATGTCACAGCGAATCCGCGGTAGGACCGAATATCTCGTCGACGTTTGAGTACAGGCTAATGACTTTCATGCGTGCTTTGAGGACTCGCATGGGCACGTAAAATTTATATCCGTCGCTAATGGTTATCAGCACTGGCATAGTGAAGCCTGGCACTGCTCTGCATTGCTACATAAAAGCAGGCTGAGACTGACATAGCCAACAGGGGCTGATCGATAAATAAATGGATAGATCGATAGATAGATAGATAGATAGATAGAAAGATGGATAACGAATATGCTGAAAAAATATGCTGTATATCTACACAGTGGAAGGTTTCATGCAGGTCTAATGGGGGAGGGTGTAGCCTTGGATCATACACCATACACTAGTAGCAGAAAAGGAAATGTATGTTTTTCTCTATTACTTTATAGGTCAGACTGTGCAGATTGTCTCCCCTCGTCCTCCAATCAGCTTCCCAGTAGGGACTAATGTCACCTTCCAGTGTGAGGCAACAGGGTCTAGGCTTGCACTGTGGGAAGTAAATATGACTCAGCTGGCTGGCCCAAACACTCGAGGAGCTTTTGCAGCACGAGGGATAATAACAGAGCCAGGGCCCACGCTTCCAGCAATTGGGGACATCTCATACCCACTGTATGCCCTTGCTTCCTTTCAGAACAACAGAACAGTGATTAAGTGCCAGGCATCCATGAGTGTGCCACCTTCTTATGTTTCTAGTAACGTTGTGACTCTCCTAGTGTTTGGTGAGTGCTTCTAATGTGCAATCAAACCTTACCAACCACACAATTGTTGCAAGTGTGACCAGGCCCTTTTCCCAATTTTTTTTGGTGGGGCCTGGGGACGAGGCTAGCCCCCACCTGCTGTCTTCCAGAAGTGAGTACCTAGTGTACTATGCCATTGCCCATGACAACTATATCTACAGGACCTTGTATATATATAATTATATATACAGTAAAACCTCCCATCTCCAGCCCTCTAACTAATGGGAACCTCCTTCTACCAGGCACTATCTTTGGCCACAAAACATTTATTGTCTGTCCCTAGTCATGATCAGCTGCGGGTGCACATGCTGGTCAGGGGTGCGTGTGACTTGTGTGAACTCAGTATTCAGCATGCAACCACAGTGTTCACACAGTCTGCACCCAGTTGTGTCTACTTCTTGCTAGTACAACCAGGTTTGGGACACCATTTTTTTTTTTTACACTTGGGTTGCCTGGTCATTTGTAATCATTTCTAATACCAGAAACAGGAAATTGAGTGGCCTCACTCTATGATATTTTAATGGAATATGTTGGGTACAGGACTATACACAACATACAGGCATTTTCTAAGTTATGGGCACCCCCCTGGTCCCATGCATGCTGCCCGGAAAAGAGAGGTTTTACTATATATAGTGCATGGGCAGATCAAAGGCAGCACATGGGGTCATATATGGCATTTACACCCCTGACTCGGCAATATACTCCATGCAGTTGTGACCACAGGGAGTATATTGCTGAGTCAGGGGTGTAGCAATTTGGCAAATTGCTAAATACAGCTACACTCCTGACACAGCAGTATCAGTGGTTGAGTGAGTGCATATAGCAGCACAGTTGATTTGCTTCAGATTGGCAAATATCACAACTGTAGGACAGAGAAATAAATTTTTGCAATGAAAGGGCCAATTCTCCCCGGTACTCAGTAGGAGAGCTACTGTACTTAGTAGTAGCACATTAGCCAAAGCATCATATATACCTATTTTTGAGTTTATTCAGCGACACAGTGCTTACTTAGCATGTAAAACTATGCATGGTTGAACATATGTTACTGCTTCCCAGCAGCTAGCCACTACCCTGATGGATGCTGACGATTTCTTACACCAAACAGTTGATCCAGGAATAGTGCTAAGCCTAAGATCAGTTTGTATTGTCGTTGCCACCACTGCCAGTGGAACTGGGAGGGTGGGCATTCTACTGCCAGCTTGAATCATTGTAATATGATTGCCAGCTTTCGAGAGCTGCTAGGCAGCAAGCTAGCTGCCCATCGGCATCATGGGCGAGCACCAGCAGCATCTTGGTTTCAAGTCCACGTGAGCGAAAGGCCCTTCGTCATGGGTCCAACTCTGCCTCGATTGCAGAGATGTTTCAGGGATGCTTTAGTGGCCTAAGTGTATACTCAAACTCATTCATTTCCAGTCAAAAAGCAGCAGCAATGCACAATAACACTAGACATGTCAATTCAAAATTCAAAAATGAATGTGCAAGTATAAAGCAGGTGAAGGCATGCCTTGCTATTTACGATTGATAAATTGATGTCTGACTCTGAGCTTGAGGTATATATAAGAAGCCTTTATGAAATCTAAGCACAAAACTCTGAACTCTAAGGCCTCTTACTTCAGGTAAATTTGCAGCAAACACTTTGAACTCTAATGCCTTCTTTTGCAGCACAGAACTCTAGTAAAGCCCAGTAGCAGTGAACTTTGTTTTACTAAAACCTAATTACAAAGCCTTTACCTACATATTAATGAACTCTAAAGTGTTTGAGCCAAGGTAAACCTGCAGCAGTAACCTCATAAGAATCTTGGGGGTTGTGGGAGGTGAGCGGAAGATTCATGGTCTTTAAATGCATAAATTGAAGGTGGGTGGTATGTAAATTGAAGATCCACTGGTTTTTGAAAACGTTTTCAAACTTGTTTACTGTTGTTTTTCTCATTGTTTGTGAGGGGATTCGAAGTGCTGTGTTTTTGTTTGACTCACTCTATTACGGGAGGACTCCTGGGAAGCTGCCCTTCATTTGTCAGGATCTTCTGGGTATGGGAGGACTCCCTGCTGCCATTGCAAGCTACACGTGCTCAGTTGTGTGGAGTCCTCACACTCATTTTCATATACAGCAGCCCTAGCAATACATAATCTTATAATAATTTTCCTGAAAGCATGCACAAGTCATATTCCCTTTCTATGTTTTGTGTTAACCACGGGAACTAGGCTGTTGCAGTCTTCACGTAATAATTTGTGGTATCTGCTGCCTTAGCTTCTTATCATAGTAAGCTATCTAAACACATGCTTAGTACAGCTTCTGGGGGTGCAGGCATACTTGCAATGAACAATATACAAAATGCAGTGAGCATCAACATATATGGGAGCGCTAGTGATACCCAGTGATTTATGCTGTTGTTTCACATTTAAATCCTTGTAATAACCGTAGCCATTATTGTGCTAGCCAGGTTTCAGTAAGTCAGTCAATCAATCAGTCAGTCGGTTGGTCAGAAGATAGACAATTTGCCCATTTCATAGCTATTTGCTTGTCTGGTACTTAAGTGATGCTTTCCAGCAAAGTTAACAGCCCTTTTGTTCTGATAGGGCTCATAGGCCTTTCACTAATCTAAGTATGCCATGACAATAGGGACATTTCTACCTGATAATTGTAGGTATACATGTATGTTAGCTACCAAGTGCATACTCCACCAGCCTATGCTATTGGACATTTCTACAATGTTAGCTATGTATAATAAAGTATACAGTGTATGTATACTGCAAATTTTCCTTATTTGGATACAAGTTTAGTACAAAAATCAAAGTATAGACAGAAAGCTCTGTATATGTATACTAAGGACTTACTGGCAATCTATCAATGGGTAATTAAAGCTAACTTGGGGTGAAGTAATCATTTTGCCTGCAGATTGAAGGAGGTTCTTCAAGATCACTACTTAGTGCAATATCTGCAAATTATCCACAGATATCAAACTACACAGGGGCTACTGTTGTGCTATATTTATACCATATTACATCACTTTGTAAGCATTTCATTGGATGAATAGAAGAGCAGAATAAGTCACATGTAGAAACTGTAAGATAAGAGTTTACACAAGCTTTGCTTGCTACACACAATAGCTTACATCGAACTGAGTATTTGTTTATTGTCTCAGTGTAGTATAAGTTAACTGCCTCAGGTAAACCATCTAGCAAAGCCTCAGTATATGTGTGTGTACATTGTGTGTATGGATGGCAAACTGTATCTAATACTTGTACTATACAGTGTTCAAGATATGAATTTCTCATAGCTTCACCCCCACCACTCCATGCACATATGCATGCACTAGACTTCCAACTCCTTCGCAAACTTTACTCCCTCTCTTTCTTCCCTAGGCCTTCCCAATCCTCCCACAGGACTTAGTTCCTCTCCACAAGCTGCCGATACCCTCCGACTCCAATGGGAAGCTCCCTTCTCCCTGCCAGGAGAGAACATCAGCTATAATCTTCACATTAGGAACTTGAGAACTGATACTACAATGAGTGGAGTGACAGTTACTGGGACATCGACCACATTCAAAAGGCCACAGGGGGATCAGGCCTGTGATAGATACAAGTTTACTGTCTGCTCAAACAATGCTGTCGGTCCCAGTGAGAACTGTACTACTGTTGAAGCAAGCACTCCAAGTGGTAAGCAGAGCTTTTAAAACACTAAAGGTAGTTTTCAAATGGACGGAGCCAACCATTTCCAGAGGCAGCTGCGTGATCAAGAGGCAGCATTAAAGCTGACCTTTCACCGATCCTTTGCCTTGATAGAAGCTGCTTTTTGTATCTCTTGCTTTTCGCTAATACTAGTCTTTTTGCCTACATTTTCCAGGCAGCTATACTGCATGCAGACTACACATGTTGTTTTTTAGAAGTAAATGATTGTATACTAAACATAAAAACTATCTATATACCAACGTCACTTCCATAAACCTCTTAAGAGATCCTAGCAGAAGGGGGAACTGTTCCAGGTTTCGCAATCTTTCTGACTACATTTTTTCACTTCACATCAAAAAACTTAGTGAGAACTTACTTGCCATCAAACTAAATCTAATGACATCATTGTTGACCGCACCCTCATCCTTTTAAGAACATTGTATGAATCCAGTGTGATTAATACTGCCTCAAAATTTAAGTAAGTATAGTTATTCCTTAATACACCTGATTGTACCAGTCATTTCAACTAGTTGTGTTCCCAAACATTACTGTTTGCCTTTTTGGGACTGATTCCTGCCTGGTTTACAAAATGTAGCCCACAAGTTGTTGACACACGCAAAGTCTCTTGGGACAACTGTGCGATAGCTAGGTTTTCACTATGTTCAATTCACTTCAAAATACAATCACTTATGTGTATCTAATTATGCATTCTGCAATTTGATTCAAGCTCTAAATCAGAGAGCAACCCCGCTCCATGTGACTAGAAAAGTGACTCAAACAACAAAGCTTCTTTTCCAAAGAGGGTCTGGACATACTATGTCCAATTATGCTCTTGGTGTATCCCTATTATGCTCATGCAGTAAGTTAGCTAATTGCCTTGCAGTAGGACGCCAATAGTTTGCAAACTCATTCTCAAGAAAAATTGACTGCTGTCTACATGGGGCATAAGTACAGCGGAGCAGTTTGCGAACTCATTCTCACCAGCGCAAAAAGTAATTCATTTCCACTCAGAATACACAAGGTCTCAACAGGACCTAAAGCTCACTCTGTTAGACCTTATGCAATACCTCACATTTTTACCATTCAAAATGGCAGTGTAGTATCCGGGGTTTTTTTTGTCTACTGTTAGTTTCACATTGAGTTACGTGAGGTATTGCATAAGATCAAGGAAAAGGAAGCCTAAAGAAAATCTGGTCATGTTTGGTTACATAAGAAAAAATAGACATAGCTATGGAGGTGATGTACAACCATATTTCATCCTGCATCACCCCCTGTGTATCTATACCCTTTGTCTACCTGATGTCAGCCAATAGCCATGCATGAAACAGCTGGATCTCCCGGGCCTTCCCAGTCAGTATTTGCATACTGCTATTGATCAAAGACTAGGGTCGATGAAGGCCTTGGAACGAAGCTAAACCTTTAATGTGTGCACATGTTTGCAACAACATGCATACCAAATCGTATTGAGCAGCTGAAGGCAGTGGGAGCTGGCATAATGAAATTTAATTGTGCTTTATGTTTGATATCATAACCAGACATATACTAGCTCTGTGCATGTTTATACTTCATGAACTGACCAATCACATTGCAGCTCCACAGAGGCTGGAGGGGTTGAATGTCTCCCTGACGATGGACAGAGATCTTGCTATCACACTGTCATTCAATGTAAGTTGAGAATAAAGTTCAGTTACCTTGTGCATAATCATGCAGGCTAAGAATTCTGCTTGGGAGGAGAAATATTTTAATCATTGGTCTCAGATTCACTTGGCCTAGCTGAATTAGAAACGTCACAATTCCTAAACATTGTTTTGGAACATTGTTTTACTGAATTACATTTTAGACGGTGAAATTAGGAGTACATGTAATTTCACAAAGAAGATGTCTAGGTAATGGACCCTGTGTCTATGTATGATCAAAAAATTACTGTATAAATGGTTAAGGGAAAAAATTCACCTCCACATTCAATTGTAACAAGCGTGAATAATAGTACTACATTATTGTGCCTCATGATAACGAGGCTACAGTCATGTAGTAAGACTACATCAGTTCACTAAGGCCAACTCTAGATTTCGTTGTCAGTATTCCCTATTCCATAAATAATTGTGCCCTAGCTTTGAAAAATTCCCACTATTTAGAAAGAAAAGATGTTTATCTGTATGTACTGCAACATGTAACAACCTGGCAAGGCTGTGTACCCAGGCCACATGGGAGGCACTTTTCCTCTCCCATATGGTGTCTGGGTAGGAGGCTAGACTACACTAGTTCACTCACACCCTCTCATTCATGGCAATGTCATCATTTTTTTGGAAGCTATGCTCATCTTAGTGAAATCTGCCAACTTCAAGTAAAGCCTTTAGTAGTTAAAAGGTTTTAATGTAAAGGTGGTATTAACAAGACGGTACCAGCTAACTCGCGCCCATTGGTACATTCACAGGCTCTGAACTGCCCAGATTATCCAGTGACCAACTACAGTGCCGTACTAACTCTCCCAGAGAGTATCCATCAAAGGATGGGACTATTTCTACCCTCTGGTAATAACCCTGAAACAATCACCATCACTGGTGTAGATGGACTGTTGGAGAACAGGATGTATACTGCCTCAGTTGAGGCTAGGAACCAGTTTGGCACGACCTCTTCTGAAGCTAGAACAATTTGTAAGTGAAAAGTAGTCTCACTCCCAGCCTCTTGTGTTATAATAAATGTATTTGGAAAATTCTTTGTGAATTCCACAAATACCCATATCACACACTGTGCATGACAGGGAGATATGGGGTATTTGTAAGAGATATGTAGGGGGAAGGCACGCAGGTTTGTACCCAAGGTAGGAGGGCTGTCACACCGTGGATGGTACCCTCCTCATAAAAACGGTCCCTCTGGTCACACTCCGAACTTTCATTGCCCCCTTTTTAGACTTTGTGGGTGTGAGAGGCTGGGAATGAGGCTAATTGAGAAGAGAAATGAAGGAAAAGGGTGTTCCAGGTTTAACCTCCAAACAGGTGGGGAAGAAGAGAAACACTTTACCTGTAGATAGACAGAGGTGTTGGAAGCGTTTTAAAAGTGGTGAGGCCATTGCAGTTTATAAGTAAGTATGCAGCAGCTAGGGGGTCTGGGGGCATCCCACCCAAGAACATTTTATCAAAAAAAAAATGCTCTGAGGTTGCTTTTGAGGCCACTTAAAATATTGGGACATAAAAAAATCTTTTTTTTTTTTTTAGTCTCAAAAGTCAAATACCGCCTTGATGCATGCAAACTTTAGTGGTCCTCATCCAAACACGACTCATGGCACAACGGCAGTTGAGACTATCCAAAATCATGCTTTGAAAAACTGAAATCTCATAGCTTGTGAGGCTTTTATAGTGCTACCTGGTTTCTGCAATATGTGCTTACATCTTGAAAATGGTAGTGAGACAGTAAAACATAAAACGTCTCTGAGTTTGGGTTATTAGCCCAGCTCCTGCTTGAGAAGATTGATCATGACAGATTGACGGCCAGACAAAATGCTTTTCAATTTACCTAGTATGCTATGCTCTGATTGCTGCATTACCAGGTATGCATTATGCTTAACAGTCCTACCAATAAGTGTGAATAATTTACAAATGTACACACTTGGAAGAGGGAGCAAGTGAGTAAGTGATTATTGAACCACACATGCCCGACTTAAATGTAAATCCAAAGAGGAGTGGTGCTTTAATCAATCTAGTAGAGATACAACAGCATGCACTGCCTGTGCATGGCTGATTCACTTTCATTTCACTGTCCTCTGGAGTGAGCTACAGTCACAACTAAAAGCTCCTTCAGCCACCTCAGCCTAGTCTTGTTCCAAAACCCTGTATGAGCATTCTGCCACTCACATGACACAGCAAGGATATCATGCTACAAAAATTAACTTGGCATTACATTTTGTCACACAGCATACCTAATATACTTAAAGAACATAATATTTATGTCCCCACTGCAACGACCTTTGAACTTTATTAACTCAATTTACTCTACTACCTGCTGCAGACACAACTGATGTACAATCAGCATCATTGGAAGTGGAGGGAGATAATGTCACCATCACCTGCACCTTTCTCTCTGGAAGCAATGCACAAGGATGCCATGTTGTGATTACAGTATCTTCAAATCCAACCCCACTATGGACGGGGAACATTTCGCGGGAAAATAACTCCAACACAGTAGAACGTATAGAGACAATAGAGTTACCAGCTGAAAACAACTACCGTGTATATGTACGTGACATAGAAGCTGGTGGGAGTGTTGGCCAAACTGCTCTGTCAGCAACAATAAATGTCATTCCAACCATCACCACTACTTCACAAAGTACAACTTAGTGAAGTGATTTGTGTGCTACAGTAGTCAATCATGCAGCAAGTATTGTGCGGTAGATATCTGAAGACATGTGTTACTATTTATGCAAGAGAAAATTGTATTATTTGCATTAATAGCTAGTGATCCCTGACACAAAAAACCACAGAAACTTTATGTTCAGTCTAAATACAAGACTTAGAAATACTTTACTGAACATGCAGTCCTATTAGGCCCTCAATTTACTGTTTCTCATTTCCCTTTCTTTCCACCCACATCAATTTTTCAACATCCAAAATTTATGTTCAGTATTTAGCACATGCACAAAATGGCTTCTAAATTGACCTTTGAGGCCTAAAGGGGGACCTACACGTCCACAATTTTTTCTGCTATGATCCGAGTATACAAAGAAAAGATCACAAAGTAGTGTTTTCTTTACTGTGCCTCAAACCTCAACTGAGTGTATAAATAAAGAAGTATTTTTGTATATACAATATGTGATGTGCACTGACAGTGTGGTATTCACAACAGGAAATGATGTCATAGTGATTAGTCTTCATTTCCAAATCTGCCCACCCCCAATGAATTCATTTGGAGGGGTCTTATTTCTATATGCAGTGATAGATAGATGGTGACTTATACTAGTTAGTCTAGTAGCTACCAACAGAAGGCAGGATATGATGTCATATTGTAGTGACAATTTGTGTGCTCTGACTACATTCCAAGGGCAGGAATCATGAATACAAGCTGCAAAATCAGCTCTATGAACTAAATCATGAGGAGTGCATAGGATGTTCGAAAAAGCTAAGGTTGGTTATTATGACTTGCTTCACTTTAACTTGTAAGTTGCCGGTTCAACACTAGGTGAGTCACGAGAGGCCATTTTGACCACCATCCATTCTCTGCTTTGTAGAAAACCATAATACCATCACAACTTGGTCTATACAGCCGTTCCTGTAGCTTGTATCCACAACTCTTGACGTTGGAATGTCAGTTTTATAATTGTCACTGTCACGTGACCGCATTCTCCCTCCTTCGCTTAACATCTTTGGTATTACTCTGCTGGTTGTTGCTGATCTTGATTCTAGCATCAGTTTCTGTGTGATGTGTGATATTGTCGCCATTTGCAGGCACACCTACAACCCAAATCACTTCACCACCATCAAGAGCAACCACGGATTCTGGTTTCAATGTGACACTGTCAACAGCATCCCCAAACCTAGACATTTCCAGTAAGTGTGATGCACAAGCAAACTAACATTGTTATATACATGTTGTAGATTTAGTAGGGAAAATGTAAGAACTAAAATCTGGAACGACTTGATCTTACAATATGGTTGGTACGTAGTTTATACAATGGATTAATTTGAGTGTGTTTTTTTGCAAGTAGAAAGCAATTCACAAAAATTTAAACTGCGAAATCTTTTGTTGCTCACGACGAGTGAATCACGTTTCAATCCAGTTCTATTTCAAACCATCTAGCTATCTTGACTCCAATAGAAGCTTGTCAGTAAGTGTGAATTTGATAGTCATAGCTCAATCCACTCAGGAAATTGAAGTGCTAGAGCAAGTGCAGAGGCAGCCAAATAAAGCTGGACTGTGCATGGTGCCAGTTCGAGCATGCAAGTGATTACTCTTTACTTAGTCTGGTAGTGTCACTTCAACTCAGACACAATCAGCTGAGATTGTTTTCTCTTTCTGTAAGAAAATACGTGTAACACGTTCTGACTTCTCGCTTTGGTTGTGCTGTCATACACGAATGGACTTGACTGAATACTATACGTAGCTCATCTCAGAGAAGAGGGTGGTCACTTATAGAAGGTTAGACTGGTAAGTACTTGTTACAAAAACAGGTAAGGGTCGTCACAGAACAGGTAAGGGCTGTTTACAAGAACAGGTACAAGAACAGGTACAGGGACAGACAGTCTGACATCAAGTATTTAATACATGTGCTAAAATACCTAGCATACAGTACTATGTTGACAAATTGTGTAAGTTAGCTACAGCCACCAAAAATGTCTAAATGGATGAAAAATTGTGTACATACATGTACACTGAAATAGATTGTTGTACACTTGCTGAATTAATGCTTTGAACATCCTACAACCTGAGGAGTGGTTGCTAGATGTGTGACTCAGGCATTCAGTACCACCCATATTGTAGGAGCTGATGGTTGTCTGGTTGTCATATTTGGATAGAGCAGTGTTGATTCAAGCTAAGAGCCCTAGGTTCAATTCCCAGCAACTGCTGGCTTTTAAGTTTCACTATTTTTGCCTCAAAACATCAAATATGCTAAATTCCGTCTTCAGCTTACATGAACCACCTTCAGTTCTGTGCAACATATTCATACCTCATGTGCAGTAGAACCCCTCATGAAGAACTGCATCTAGGATTTTCTACACATGCTCTCTAATACCCCTCTCACATCTTAGTAAAAGAGCTGTTACTATGGCAATGACCACTACAGGACATGAAAATCATTACAAATAAACTTGAGCAGAAATACTTTACTACTTTTATTTCCATACCACACGCACCATATCTGGTGTAGTGTCATCCCCTGGTCCCATCCTCTTACACATTGGGATCATCAGTCTAAGAACGAAACTACATGAGGTGGTAGGTGTGGGTACAAGACTAAGGTCATTGTTACATGCGTACCGCCAGCACAGCTGTTGAGGTCTGGTATAGGCTAAAACACATCCTGCGCAGTGGGTGACTTTGCATAACATCTTCCTTGGCGTGTGTGTACAGAATATTGCATAGATTGTGTGTGTGTGTGTGTGTGTGTGTGCATGTGCATTTTTTCATCCAGTAGGAGCAGGTTCATCAGTTATAGAATTATCCTGATCCTGTTTCTCAGTCGTACTAACAAGTTTTTGCACTAGTACTCTTCAACCAAGTTGAACCACCTCTGCTGATTCTAGACCACTCTGGCTTTTAACCCCTGAGTGCATGACAGAGTTGCCATTCTTTAGTATCTACCAGTTATCACACAGGCTACCCTCTGCATTACACCAACCATATATCATTCATACAGATATTACCCTAAGCACAAACGTTGCACCAACCATTCTCAGCACAAACACTGCACCAACTATTCTCAGCACAGATGTTACCCTCAGCATGGGTGCTATTGTGGCAATTGCAGTGGTAACTATTGGCACTATTGTACTTGTTGTTGGAGTCCTGGTTGGAGTTCTGCTGTACTATTGCATCAACAAGCACTCATCACTACTCAAAAAGCCCCAAAGCACCAAATCTGAGTCCTCTTCTCACCAACAGCAACAAGCAGGTCCGGAGTATGAGGAGGTGCAGGAAAGTCCAGGATATGAGGAGGTGCAAGCAGTTCAAGAGTATGAGGTATCTGCCACCATTGGTGGAGAGGAGATTGAACTGAGGGAGAATGCATATGAGCCTGTACAGCACTGATGTGTTTCCCATTCTCTTCCAACTTAGCTCTTCCATGCAACACATACACTGTAATGACACAAATGATTTCAGTTGGTACAGTAAAATCTTTATATATACCAGTTTTTTTTGTGTGTTTTTTGTTGTTGTTGTTGTTGTTGTTGTTGTTGTTGTTGTTGTTGTTGCTGTTGCTTATTATTTAAGAGTGTTTTACGTGTAGTTATTGCTTACTGCATGAAAACTACATAACTATTCCCATGTTAATAGTGGTACACAAAATTAAACCTTACTCATCAATCTTAGACTATAGTGAAATTTTGGCACCATAATGAACTAAAACTAGTAAGTAGCCATATATATTTTTTCCATGTACACCAGGTTCTACTACATGTCAGAATTATCAGATGGGTAGTCCACATCAGATTATCACTGTGATCAACCTCCAACTTTCTAAAGCCAGGGATAGCTGTAGGTTGTTGTTTGGAAGTCAGAATTATTATCTCTTGTAATATAAACAGACGGGTGCCAATTAGAAATGGCCATTACAAATTTATACATAACTGCACGACGAAGCTCTGACTACCTGTGTCTAATTGCTTACCTACTCATTGCAAATCAGATTATTATAAAGTTGATAAGACTTAGAAATAATGAATTAAATCATTGTGTATTATGCAAGAATGCTGGACTACCCACACCATTGGTGCAATGTTTGCAGTGGGTAATGTGATGGGTCATGGCAGGATTATCATAATATTTATATGCCTATACTTATGTCATAATTATGTCTGGCTGTTACACCACACCTATTCAATGTCTACCATAGTTTAAAGGAGACCATATCCATCAGGCTAATTGATTGGATAATTGAGGTCATGTCTAGTAGAAACATTAATTGCACTATTTGCATGAAAAGCTTAGAAAATTTTTTTGCAGCCAAAAGGTCCACATTTATAAGGGTTTTTGTCTGTCAACACAGCATGTAGTGCTCTTGGTGGCTTGTGTCAAGATCCAGACAGGTAAAATAACTTATACAGTGTCATTCGCAGCAAGGGACGTCAAAAATATTGCAGAAGAACCACAACCTTCCAGTTCTAGCAGAGGTCTGGCTAGATCAGTGCACTTGTAAGGGGCTATTCACAGCAGGGTTTTGTGAAACTCTATATAGTGTTCAAGTAGCAGTCTTGTGAGGTGTAGCTAAGTTGTTACATTGCTCTTTTTTTGCAGTGAAACAGATCTAGTTACGAAATCTCATAGAAGAGGTCTAGCATATTATATGCACTTATGAGTGGAATGCACAGCTAGCCATGAGTAGCTAGACCCATTGCTGCTGGCCAAGAAAACACTTATCTTTGTACCCTATGCATATTTTTTTGTTATGCTCACATGCAGTGTTTCTAACGTTCAGTATCTACACTGCAGATAAGTAGCAAGCTGACAAGTAACAAACTATTGTTACTAGCTAGGGCAGATTGCATAATACGCAGTTGTGATTCACCAGTTTGGATTCATCCATTTTGAATGTATACACATTTTAGTACCTGATGGTAGGTTCAATCAAGTCAACAATATTTGATAATGAATAAATGTGCAACTTGGTTTTTTGGGAAGTAATATTATTGTTGATACCACACGGTATATTATTTTGAAAAGCACCCCCATAGATACAGTGAACAACACTAGAAGTAACTAACACTCGACTTCGCCTCTGCTTCTAATAGAACAATAAAGATGCTTAAGTTCATAATATTGCAAACAAGCCTATAAGTGAGGAACTGTTTAAGCAGAACATTTTACAGCCTGAGTTCTGAGTAGCACTATTAGTAAGAGCAAATGCATGTGATTATCACCAGAGGTAGGTAATACCACACATACATTTAGACAACACAACACTTTGTTTTGCTGGGGCAGCTTCTATATATGGCTGAAGTGCTTCACTCTCATTCATGATCAAAGCTAGCACCATGCAGGGGAATCTCTCCTGTCTATGAGCAGCCTAACACCATTAGATCCTTTGACCTAATCCTAGTTGTTAAGCTACATGGTATATATACCATGTAGCTTAACAACTGCATGCTAGATCATAGCAAAAAGACCATGTATATGTAGCAGCAAAATTCTCAACTGTCACTCTAAATACTATCTGCAAGTAAATCCAACCTGCCTCATGCATATGAATCCATATACTTACTATGAAATCATGTGGAGGGGGCAGAACAACAATTACCCAAAATGAAGATTTTTCTGCAGTGTAGGTCTGGGAATGAGACTAGCACGCTATAGCTCATTCCCAGACCCAGAATACCACCCAGAGAGAAAGAGGAAAGTGACGACTCATCGCTGTCGATTCTAAGGTGTCTAAACTCATGCCTTAGGCTTAGTTCATGATATTGATGCTTTCTGTGTTCAGTGTCCTTTGTCTTATTTGTGCTTTCGGGTAACTTGAGAGGTTCTGCTCGTACTGCATTAAAACTGTCCTGATCAAGTCATCCTATGGTTGGTGGCATCAAGTTAGAGTCAGCAGTGTTGTCTACGGAATTTTGTTGGTGTAGATGTGTCTTCATCTGGACTAATACCCGAGTTTAGTTTGGTGCTGTTTGTCCTGTCTAGGAAGCAGAATCCAGCTAGCGGTGATACTGAACTTTCATGCTCTGTCCACTACTCCTACCTGTTGTTGGACCTACATGTGCACTTTTGTGGCTTTTCATAAATTAATTCATTCATTAATGTTTTTCTTTCCACTTGGGGTGTAAGTTGTATTAATTTATGCCAAAAGACAATTAAGGGATACCTAAATAACAGCAATGCTCTGAGTATGTACCCAGGAGTAAGGAACAAGTAGCACACTGAACACAACAGTTAAGGCTAGAACAGAGTAAGGTAATGAGTTCCAGGTACGTAAGGCAATAAGCATTTGTGTGGGAGGATGGTATATGTAGAGAAACATTATGGTTAGAACGTGTGTAATAAGAGTGAGAGGAAGAAGTGGTAATAGGAGTTAGAAAAAAATGGACCATGAACCAGTTTGTACAGGTGACAGTGCTTGAGGTAACTTCTTCTCATATGGAGAGTGTACTGTGTTTATCATACATACATGTAAGCATATATATATCAGTGCTAGGAGAAGCCATGCCCTGGCAGGCAAGGCTAGTAAGTAATGGCAAAGTTACGTTGAGCTGACAAACGTGACATAACCATTACCAAGAGTGCCAGTATGAAGTCAATGGTGGCTTGATATGCCCTTAAATACTAGCCTTGCCTGCCAGAGCATGGCTTCTCCTAGCACTGATATATATATATGCTTTAATACATGCAGATTTGTCGTATCTGAAACTGCTTTTGCTTCTACACACACAACACCGTAGCACTCAAAAGTCTATCAGGCAGGAGTACTCCCATGCAAGACAAATCTAACCTCATCACCAGAATTTGATGGTCGTGCAGGAGAGCCTGGGGACAAGGCTAGTTGATTAGTTGAGGACTGAGCTATCAAAGACGGGCCATAGTCTACTTGGAACTCGTGGCACACAACCAACACTTCCAAATGGACCAACATCCACTACAACAGTAATGTATGTAGATTCTGTACCTCCACAGAGAGAAAGAGCTTGCCTCGACCTCCTTTGGATATATGAGAGCGTTCAGTAGAACACTTAGGAAGTCACTAAGTTGACCAACTCCATGTGGTGACGTCAGAGGTTCAAAGGTTCACAACTGCATGCGCTCAACTGCATGCTGCAGAAAGCGGTACTTACACTGCAAAAACCACTTGGTTAAAATGACCATGAGTGAAGGTTACTGCAGTTTCAGGGTTCATTGAACAGAATCAAAAACACAATATTATCATCAATCAACCCCCTCACAACCCCCTCACAATCCATCAAAGTTCAAATAGCTAGCAGAGACACTTGTCTGCTAGCCAATATATACCAGTTCATATGCATCCATCTGCTGGCTATTATCCGGTTCAGAACCAGATAATAGCCAGCAGGTGGATGCATATCAACTGTCTGTGCTAGCTCTTTGAAGCTAGATGGAGTTATGAGGGGGATGATTGTTTTGGAATTCCTTTAATCATGCTACCCACCTGTTCAATGAACCTTGAAACTGCAGTAACCATGCACTTGTGGTCATTTTAACCAAGTATTTTTTGCAGTGTAGTGCGCTGGTTGTCTGTTGTGGCTTGTTGGCTAAATGGTTAAGGGCTAGGGTTAGGGTTAGGGCTGGGGCCAGGGAATGCAATAGGCGTACTTTTTTATTTTCCTCTGGTTTATAAGTGTGGTGAACACCTCTGTCTTCGTTGGCTCGGTATACAGTCTCCGTAACAGGTTACTTAGGGATATTCAATAGATGACGTAACCTCATGGAGTTGGCGACTCCCAGAACACTTAGCCGTCAGCGCTGTCAGGTTGTTGCAAGTATACAAGGATCTACGGGGTTAAAATAGCGGCTTATGAATAATTTATTAGCGACATTCTGTCTGAGAATGCCTCGGAGGAGGAGAATTAGGAAGTCGGTGTGGGCGGTGGATGAGAAACAGGATATTTCCTTGCGGCTGACCTAACCTTCCCCAATGGGGTTATTCCAATGAACCTTGAACCTTGGACCCGTTATCCGGTCCTGGAGCCGCCGTTGATAAGCGCTGTACAAAGTGAAGTATATCGTCTGTCCGTTCACCATGAAGACTCTGACTACAGTCGTGTTGGTAGCGCTCTTGGTGGCTTGTGTCACAATCCAGACAGGTAGAAATAGTACTTCGTCATAGTGAGGGAAGTATACTTTGTCAGCAAGCTGTTTAGTGCAGGCGCCGTACTAACTTAGTAAAATTCACTTCGCATAATCTAAAGTACCGGTACCGGTACTGTAAGCGTTTGTATTTGTATTTACGACAATATAAGGCACAGCCTAACGAAATGGATATCATTTTGTAGCTCTTTTAAAGCTCTATCTACTGATACTAGTTTCATTAAAATTGGAGTTTGCTATCAGAAGTTATCGTCCCTAGAATTTAATTTCCACTACCGGTACGTATATACTCTAGCCACAGCCTATTTAATAATTTTGTAACAGTAATTTTCTTTGCCAATCATACTATTTTTGCAACTTCTCAAACCCTGATCTTATGTCACAGATTTACAACACACTAATTTTTCCACCACTGTGCCTAAGTAATCTGTAGCAAGACCATAGATAGATATCTGTTGAAGGTGTATAAAAGCCAGTGAGTTTAATTATATTATAGTACCAATGCACACTTATCCATGAAGTGAAAACAGAGCAAGGCTTTATAGTTTATCAGTGAATACATCATAAACTCTCATTGGTATAGTTAGGTTCAATGTAATGGTACTACTTAAAAGTCTGTTACTAAGTCTGTTACTAAGTCTGTATCTAAGACACAGGTCAATATTACTTTTCTTAGGTGTATATGCTTTGTGCAAGAAACCATCCCAGAAAGTGGGAGCACTGTGATTGGAGGTGAAGGGGAGAGTGTCAGCTTCTACTGCAGAGTGCTGAATGAAGCTAATGGGACGCAGGTGGTCACAGAATGGTTTATTCAGAGAAGAGATGCTAATACTCCTCAGACGATTGTTCCAACTCAAACTTTAAACATAACTGGAGAGCCAGTACCCAATTCTGTGATCTTTGGACAAACTTACCAGACAAACCTCACCATACAGAGTCTAACCTCTGACCTGGACAGAGCAACTCTCAGCTGTGGACAAGCAGGAACTCCTTCCACCATTGATGCTAATTTCACCCTGAGAATCTATCGTAAGTGTGTACCTTCAGCTTGTTTCTTTAAACATGAAGCGTTTGCTCATTTAATAAATGATGTTTGAAGTCTGAAACTGTTCACTGTTTCTTTCCCTTACTCAGGGCGACCCAATTTGATAGACAACTTACCAGTGGTAGCTGTTGAGGGGAGTACCGACACAGTCAGTCTCAACCAGACTCCAGATGCATTCCCCTTCCCCCAGCAGTTCAGTTGGACTGTGAGTGGATCGCCTGCCAGCAACAACTCAAGGGTAACCTTTGGCTACCCTAGTGTCACCTTCCAACGGTTTGAACGAGGAGATGCTGGTATCTACACCCTGACTGCCACCAACTATCGTCTGGACAATGTGGTAGTGGGGATGGATACTGGATCCTTCACACTGGATGTACAGTGTAAGTTAATATGATGTGGTTTAGCCTCGTCTCAGGCCCCTCGCTGGAGATGAAACAGAAGAAGGCCTGGTGTCTTTCCTCATGTGAGATGGTGTAATCAGAAAATGGCAAAAATTTTCAGAACAAATAGACAGTATTTCTCCTATTGTTAGATTAACTACATGTATACACTCAACATGCATGCACTTTGTGTGTGTGGAAACATAGCTAGTATGTCTCTAATAGTGTTTCAGGAAGTCTGCTAACACGATGCATACTTGATTTTAGAAGTGAGTAATTTGATAATCACACAAATCATGAATTGAATTCACTGCTTTTGTGTGAGTTGACAAAATTTGACCCATTTGGAGAGGAGGGGATTTCAAGCTAAGGATTGCTAGAAGTGCTCAGTAGAGCACTTACCCCACATGCTTTCCTAAAAAGCACAAAGAAGGTAGCAGTCTACCCATGTGGTCCTCATATATAGCTGGGACTCACAATCTTGTACTCAGGGAGAAATTTTTGGAGTGTAATGTTGCTGGCTACACAATGGGGTTGGTGCAAAATTAGGCTATGATAATAGGCTATGATAATGATAATATGTTTACATAGTATGATATGTTATGTTTACAAAATTAGGCTATGATAATATGTTTACAAAATTAGGCTATGATAGTATGTTTACAAAATTAGGCTATGATAGTATGTTTACAAAATTAGGCTATAATAAAATTAGGCTATGATAAATATATATATACAACCCCCGCCCACCAACGTAAAGCGCTTCGGAACCAACGAATCCGTGAGAAGTTTTTGCTAATTCCTGGATATATTTTACCAAGAGGCCTTGTCTAAATTTTGGTTTTTACCCTGTGTCGATAGCTTGCTTACAATCGGAGATAGACACCGGCGAAAAGTAGCCACTACGTTCGAAAAAGCCGAATCAGCAAATTCACTTCTGTTTGCACGGAACGGGTGCCTTTTCATGTGGGGTGCCTATTTTTGTATGAGTGCTTATAAACACGATGTGGTTGTTGTAATCAAAATGGGTGCCTATATTCATCGGGTGCTTATTTTGTGTGGGTACTTATTATCCCGATTTTACGCTTCTATACACAGACCAATATAAGTACATGTAGCAACTCGGGAATAATGACAATGACAGGCATTGCTTGTGAATATTGCTGCTTATATTCACACCACTATAATGGTTTGTAATATTTGTGCTGTCCTAATGACAGTGTAAACAAAAGCAGTCCTAACTTACCAATGAGATGAATCAATCAGATGTACAGCATGTGCTGAAAAAGGTGCATAACACAATATTCACGAGCTTTGTGAGCACAGGTCATGAATGTCGCTGCGACTCTGCTTCCTAGAGCTTCAAAAAAGTGGTATGAAGTGTGCATACTCACCAAGGTTGCATAGTTCCCAGGAATATCCACATTCGTATACTTCATTTTAGTGAAACTCTACAGTCACGACATTCATGACCTGTTGTGATCTGTTGTGACTGTGCTCACAAACGTCATGAGTATCGCGTTAACTTACCTTTTTTGGGAGGCATGCTATATGCATGTGTGTATACAGCTCCAACTTCTCTGCTCTGTCTGCTGCTCTCAAAACATTGCTGTGATCAATTAATTTTTGTTTCATCACAGACCCTCCAGAGTTCATTGGACCTGAGGTTGATGCTTCAGTTCTTGTAGGAGGTAACATCACTCTTGTGTGTGCTAGTCGTGTTAATGGCAACTCCACACCCACCATTTCATGGATGGATAACAATGGAAGTACCATCCCTGATGGAACTAGCATCTCTGGATCAACCACTCTCAGTCTGACCGTCTCCAGTGTCACACATTACCAGGCTGGCAACTGGACCTGCACTGCAGAGAACTCACCTGGTGGTACACCACGCACTGCAGAGCGTCAAATCAGTCTGACTGTCGTTGGTGAGTGTGTGTGTGTGTGTGCTAACTTCTCTATACCGTATAGCGGGTATTTTTTGCGGGGCAAGATTTTCGCAGAACCATGATCTATTGTATTACAGAAAAATTTCGCAGGTTAAATTTTTGGGGAAGTGAATTTTCAAAATTCATTTATTGACATTCACCAAGCGTGCGTGAAGTAAGCTAGCTATAGTTTATACCAGAGATGCTCGCAACGGAGATCTTTGTCAAGTTGTGCAGTATTATGGACGCACTCGTTAGCGGCGTGCAGACTAGTATCGCTAGCGGAAGTGGGCTGGCTGGCTCGCGCGAAACTAGGCACACTGACAACAGCAGGCTAAACCAAGAAAGAGAGTGGGCCCTTGGAATTTGGTAACTGTCTTCGTGGGATGGCTATTGTACCAGTGACGTGTTTCATGGAGAGAACTGTCTGTAGAACTACACGCATGAGTTATAAATTTTCATGCTCATTTTTCGCGGATCCCACTCGACCGCGAAAAACGCGAAAATTACACCCCCGCAAAAAATACCCGCTATACGGTAAGCTCCAGATGGCAAAGGCATGCAGTGGTTAAAACATCTTTTGTGCAATAGCTATTTCCCCCAAGGGAAGTTTATGTAATGCTATACAAAGTAAAAAGGCATTGTTACTCAAAGAGTAAGGTCATGCCAACTGTAAAGTAACTGTGGTCATATAGTTCCCAGCACTTATACTAAATTCAAAGGTTGCAGTACTCTAGTCTCCAGAGGGCCGGGTATTAATAAAAGTTTTCTGTCATGACCATAAGGTATATGTAGCTAGGTATAGTGGACCAATGACTGTACTGAAACTGAAGTAACCACTCAATAGATTATTTTAACTGAGTAATCACTGCAGTGGGGGGGCATGTGCATGTATGTATTAGCAAAACTACTTAATACAAGCTCTGTATGATTACTCCAGTAGCAAATAGTACATGTACAGTAAACACAAAATTTGAAAATTGTACAATGTGTTTCTAAATCCAATTTACCACAGTACTTGTAGCACTGACTTATAAGCTGGTTTCACTCTTTACTGTGTTTGAGTAAAAGCTTCATGTCTGACAACCTCGGCTAAACTTGTGATCACCCATGAACAAGTACCGCCCCTTCCTGCCTTTCCAGAGTGATGATATCAGCCAACCTTATAATATAAAGGAGCCTATCTCATTAAGCTCCTTATAGCTTTGTGGGAAATGGGGCCACATAAGTGGCCTTCTGCGTGGGCTATGTGGCAATTATTGGGCCACATATATGCTCCATGCATATGTTTGTATTTGTCCATAGCTGGCTTTCACAAGGGATCTAAACAAAGGATCCATTGCCTTTGTCATCTGGAGCTTGGAGCAGGTACAAGAACTAGGGATGGTACATACTGTAGGCCATATGTCTGGTTTAGCTTCATAACATATCTTGGCCATGTGCACAGACCTATTGTAGCAACTTAGATCAACTGTTATCAACTTGTATTCCCTGCTGCTTGCATTTTATCACCATCCATACTCTCAACAAATTGTGAATGAAAGCTATTTCTGACTTTCAGTCTTAGTGCTTCCATCATGGTAAAGCAGGGTGGGGTTGTGTCTTCTTTGGACACCACTTTGTTGCATTTGTATTCCACCCTTGTAGCTATGTTTTTCAAAAGTAAACATAGTGGATTCCGCATCATTGATGTTCTGTTAAGTCTAATTAAGTTGTTTGCTGTTTGGAATCTAAAGCATGCAATTGCACTGCAATGTTACGGCTAATTGCTTTGCTAATGAAATTGTCCATGATACAGAAAGCTCACAACTATACTAATTTTTCATGTATGTACCCACGTCAAACAATCTTGAACATTCAAATCTGAGGAATGAAGTGTATTGTCATTAAAACCAATCTAGCCAAAGAAATTTTTACTTATCTACTTATGCAAAAGGCTGCCACACTAATTATTTTTAAGTGAATCGAATTTAGCGGAATAGTAGGTACCTTGTTCCCAGACTAGCAGGGAGAGCATGGGAATGAGGCTAGGTACCAACCACACAACAGCTAAGTCACTGGCAGTTTGGTGCTTCAGTAAGAGTTCTTATCAAACGATACTTGTGAAGTCACTGGCAAATGTGTTGTAGTGAACCCAGAATGTCCTTACTAAAACAAGGGACAAAAGTGACTGACAGACCTAGAGACAATGGGATGGTCAAATGAAAGTTCCCTGCACCTGCACACTTCTGGGAAAGCTTACTATTGCAAGCAACTGAAACCACAGAAGTGAAAAGGCCCATGTGTAGCTAGGTCCGTTTCTTGAAGAATATGCAACAATGGATCTAATATAGTGAAAGAAAACTTTCATTTTTGGTGAATCTAATCTAGCAGATGCCCAACCTGAAATTATTCATTTTCTACCATCCTACCTGTACTTCCAAAGACAAGAACAATCTTGCTGCAACTTACCAAACAGAATGGGCTTCACTGTGGGAAGATAATAGCTAACAAAAACAATCACACACCCCAGTAAAAATGCTGGCATCCAGCTTGCTTACTTGACACTTCATAATCTGTCCATATGTATGGATATGAATGACATAGACTAGCCACATACTCGTTCAAATCTGCTTAAGTGCCTGGAAGATCCGAGAAAGCCATTTTCACTACGACCGTGGAAGTCCTGTGAAGCTAATACTGGCCTGTTCAAGTGCCGGAAAGGTCCAACAAAGCCTTTTTAACCAGTCTTGGGGTCTTGTGAAGCTCATATAGGCATGTAACTCAGTATTTTTAACCTCTGATATGAGTGGTTGTGCAATCAGTGCATATATACAAGGCATCTGCTGCCCAGGCATGAACAAAACAGTCAAATTGGCTCTTTTGCGTCAAATATCTGCTTACGAGATTCGTTACTTTCACAACGCCTGGTGCCCCCCCCCACGTGATCTAACCACATTCATCAATCCATTCAGACTTTCAATAAAACAGTATTATTTCGTAAGTTTTGCAAACTTGACGGAGAGTTCTGTTATCATATTGTTCTGTTATCACGAGGCTTTGAGGCTCAAAAAAAGAGTCTTCACAAAATTAGAGGACAACACAGAGAACATGCAGAGCCAGGAAAAACACTGAAGCAGGCTAGAAATACTGGGCCAGAAAGTAACTCTCACAAGCTAGGCCCAGTACAAAATGCTTGCTTTAGGCCTTTGGAGAATTATGTCAGCAATGCAGCATAAATCTGATCATAATTCATGCAGTGTAGAAACATGTATAAATACGCTCCTATGCTGCATGTGCATAACACACTGTTTTCAACAACTATCACTTTGTGATATCCACATGCAGGCCCGTAGCCAGGATTATCAGAAGGGGGGTTACATGCCAATACGTGGGTGCCTAGTGTGTATGTATGCATGCAAAACTAGGGGGTCTGGGGGCGTGCTCCCCCAGGAAATTTTTAGAAATTAGATGCTCTGAGATTGCTTCTGAGGCCATTTTGGGACAGAAGCAGAGCCGCGTAGGTACATGGCTTGCAGAGTATTGCATCCAATATTTGCTGTCCATGTAGACCACCACGTACGTTTCCATGCATTTTCATGTATGACTCCAGGCCATTCCGCTTGATTGTTGGCGGTGGCTCACTAGAAGGACAACTGGTGAACTTTCGAGTGCCTGAAATAGCGATTTATTTATGCATGTGTTTACTCAGTACGCGCGTCCTTCCATCTCAGCAGCGTACATCGCTTACACGCGTTCCGCATTCATCCGCTGGTCCTCAATAAACAAACGGGGTGTGTAGTTGCAACCAAATTCGTTTGGACAGCGGCGATTCTCAATGGTAGGGCACTTAAAATGTATAGCTATAGGCGGTGTATATATCTTTTGGAGACCGAAAGGGGTGTTCGAGTGAACCCCCTCAAACCCTCCACTGCCTACGGGGCTGACATGCATCACAAACTTGATGTAACAATATTACAGCAGACATGCATGTACACAACTTAATAACTACTTCCAATCCAGCTAGTTCCACCGATCATATTTGTAGTAAACTCAGTCCTTTGGGTAATTACCACTATCATTACACAGAAATTTGGACTTGCATAATCAAAGAACATTTTTGGTCAAAGCACAAGTACCTGTCAATGAATAGGAGAGAGAGAATAAAGAAACAACAAAGCACAGATACAAAAGCTTGGGTATAGAGTATATACGACAACGGGGCAACAGTTTCATAATAATATATTATGTTGATGAAACCGTACATTTATCATCAAGGCGTGAGAGAATCCCTAGACTGTTCTGGAGGTACAAGGTCAGAGCACAGTCTGCTCAGTGGATTAACATTCATTTCCCATTAGTGATAAGTACAGCCAGTACAGTACAGTACAAGGAACACATGCAGCAGTTACCGGTTTCCTTCAAGGTAGAGTAAGTTAGCAATCATCGGACGACAGGTATATTCGGACACTCAAACGCGGAGGGAAAACTGCGTAAACATTCGGCGATACCACAAGACTGTAGCTGAGGTACGTGGTACCTGGTGTACCAAAAATGACGCCCGCACATTGTTTCCTGTTGGCGCTAGAAGCGATAAAATGGCCGTCCGAAAAACATCAATATTCGGAAAAGTGTATGTATTTTCAGACACTGTTGTTTGTGCCTTCTCTGAAGCTGCTTTTGGAGAGATTTTAGCATCGATACGATGCCCCAAGACCTCCCCAATTCACAATATATTTTGGTAGCGGTAGCTGCTTTGAACACTCAGGGGCGTAGCTGAACATGGACCAGTCCGATCGATCAATAATCGGACGGTGAAATTTGTCATTTCTTGCTGTGTTGTCTCCAAACAAGTTGAAGTCTCCACCATATTAGTATCAGTAGAATCTACAGGCTCTTGGCTACATGCTGGTACTTGTCCGGTGTTTGTGCGTTGAGTAGTTCTCGAGATATAAATATATTTCATGTTTCTTTCCATAAAGTACGCTGGTTGATTTATGTGCAGCATAAATAGGTGAGTTCAAACGATATCGTGCAATATCTCGAGAACTACTCAACGCACAAACACCGGACAAGTACCAGCATGTAGCCAAGAGCCTGTAGATTCTACTGATGCTAATATGGTGGAGACTTCAACTTGTTTGGAGACAACACAGCAAGAAATGACAAATTTCACCGTCCGATTATTGATCGATCGGACTGGTCCATGTTCAGCTACGCCCCTGAGTGTTCAAAGCAGCTACCGCTACCAAAGTATATTGCGAATTGGGGAGGTCTTGGGGCATCGTATCGATGCTAAAATCTCTCCAAAAGCAGCTTCAGAGAAGGCACAAACAACAGTGTCTGAAAATACATACACTTTTCCGAATATTGATGTTTTTCGGACGGCCATTTTATCGCTTCTAGCGCCAACAGGAAACAATGTGCGGGCGTCATTTTTGGTACACCAGGTACCACGTACCTCAGCTACAGTCTTGTGGTATCACCGAATGTTTACGCAGTTTTCCCTCCGCATTTGAGTGTCCGAATATACCTGTCGTCCGATGATTGCTAACTTACTCTACATGGAAAATACAGTATATAGTTCTAATTCTGTATAGTTCATGTGTGGCAGAAGGACTGAAAATGAGAATCACCCTGTTAGGATATAGCCTCATTCCCAGGCTCTCCCCTTGCCCCGACGAAAAATAAAAATGGAGGGTGAGAGCCTGGTATCAATTTGCCTGGGAATGAGGCTACTGTTAGGATAATGTTTGGTGCTCATTCTTTTTCCAGCTGCTTTATATGGAGAGTCTGTAGGCTACTTCTGACAGTTCAAGATCAGAATTCTTAATTTGTGTGACTTAGCAATAGAACACCAGAATAGTTCTGTTGATTATGCTCCCTTGTGAATTTTATTCTAGCAGAAAAAGTCCCATCAACATAGGTGCTCCTGTGTGTACGCACATGTGTGTGTGCATGTGTGTGGGAGGGGGAGGTCTTCCACATCACTCATTGCCTTGTATGTGAACTTGAATGGTGTTGCACTTGTCAGAATCACCTGAGCCTCAACTTGTATCATTTCTAGTGTTAGCTATGTATGCCTCCCTTAGCAGTATATATATAGCCCACTTGCAGATAGCTCCAGACAGTGCATTCATAAAGCATACCAGGCTGATGTCAGCATGGACTTTCATCCAAGACTATAACAGCCTCCCAAGGTGAAATTTTATGCCAGAGTCAGCTCCGGAGTCCCCCTTTCTCTACCTAAAAAATAAAAATCCGAATCTAGCCTTTCTAAGTGGTAGACTGACCTCATCCTGTGACGAGAGGCCCTTTCAGCAACATTGCACCCATCGTGACTTTGTCAATGGAGTCGTTTATTTACCGCACTTCTTGGCCTTGGAATGTCAGTTAATCACATGATCATGTCCTATCCTCTGCGCTGTAACATTCAGAATGTCTCTGGTTTGAATACCAGCGCAATTTCACAATGATTTATCTGTCACTTTCTTGGTTAATTTCAATGATCTAGAGAATGCTAGAGAAAATTCATGACCTCAATAATCCTTCACTCTCCTTCCCTCCCTACCCATCTCCCAGCTCTGATTCATCATCTTCTCTCGATCCTCCTCCTTCACCATCCCTTGCCACCTGCATTTTCACTTTTCTTCATCTCTTATGCAGTTATGCAACTAAACGGCTTGAATTTGCATTATCAGTTGTGCTTTCTCTGCTACAGTCCCACCCTCCCAGCCTACAAATGTCTCCATTCAGAGCATGGATATTGGACCGACATTTGCAAGAGTCTGCTGGCAGCTTCCTATATCCAAAGGCATCCCTACCGTCTCCCACCATGTGATCACAATCACTCAAGTTAATGGATTGGCAGACCCTCTCACTTTCACCACTACTGATGCTACTAGAGACTTCAATGTGACCGGGCTGGCTCCAGGTACCACTTATGAGTTCCGTGTGGCGGCCATTTCTGAATCTGGGATGCTTGTTGGGCAAAGTCTACAGAGTGATCCATTATCAGTCACTACAAATTTCACTGGTACTATGGAGTTGTGTGTGTGTGTGTCTGTGTGTCTGTGTGGGTAACTGCACAAATAATGAGTTATTGATCTGCAAAGTGCCAAAGGTAACTGTGAATGGTCACAGTGTGTACCTGACGAATCTAGTGTAACTGAGTCTCTCCTGTCCTCAGTTCCTGCTCCTGTGTGCCCCGCTCCACCAACTTCCTCCAATGGTGTGATCACAGTCCATTGGAACTACACACACACAGGGGGTCTGAAGCTCACACAGGTCATCGTAACTGCAACCAACGGCATATTTCTAACTGAACTAGATGTTCCAAATGGAAACCTGACAGACCCCTCTCGGACGTACCTCAACATAAGCAACTTCATTGCAGGGTTTACGTACACCTTCACTGTGACTGCATACAATCAGCTTGGCAGCAGCACTACACAGTGTAATCCTGTTATGCATCGAATAGGTACATGTCAGAATGTATTTTCACCTACAGATCTCATTATTCGGTTGTGAGTTTCAATTGCATCACTTCATTCAATGTGCTATAGTAGCACCTAGCTGTACGTGCTGTGTAGATGCGTCAGGTATTCATGCGTCTATGAAATGCATATATGCCCTGAGGGGGGTGGGGGTAGAGTGTTACCAATGCTTGGCGTTCAAGTGTGCCAGCTGTGTTTGGTTCTAATTTACAAACAAGTTACATTTCCCAGACGGAACAGCATTTGCTCTTTGGGTACATGCTGCTCCTTCTGGAAAATGTAACTATTATTTTTGTTTCTAACCTCCATATAAGGAACAAAAATAATAGTTACATTTTCCAGGAAATGTAACTTGTTTGTTGGATTCTTGCGGCTGATGTTCCAAATGGAAACCTGACCAACCCCTCTCATATATACCTCAACATAGACACCTTCATTGGAGGGTTTTCGTACACCTTCAGTGTGAATCAGCTTGGCAGTAGTGTAATCCTGTTAGACATCAAGCATATTATGTCTTCACTTTCTATGGATTGTTATTTTAATTGTGTCAGCAAAAACGGTACAATGCACTTTGGTCAACCAGTTTGTTTTGAACACTTGTACAATCATGTATTTTGGTGTTCTCTCCAAAAGGAGGGAGGGACATAGGTATATGGTCATTTGATGATGTTGCTCTTTTGTCAAGCAATAAACACATCCCTTCTACAGGTATCCCCCAAGTCCCTGAGACTCCCTATGGCAGACCAAATGGTGCTGGCCATGTCTTACTTACCCTTCGCACACCAGCTTCTGGTAGAATGCCTTCTGGGATGTTTTATTTCATTGTCAGCTTCACGCAAGCATCCAACAGTATGGAGGGTTCCCGTGCACTAGATGCCTCTGACTACATGGATGGACAGGATCGTCACTTCACGATAGATGGTCTGATGGAGGGAGAGCGATATCTGTTCAGTGCACAGGCACAAAATCAGTTTGGTTCCTCACCATTCTCAGGAAATTCTGACTTACTTGAAGCTGGTATAAGTTGTATGTGTGTGTGTGTGACCAACTGGACGGTTTGATGGAGGGATAACAGTATATACCTGTTCATTGCACAAGCACAAAATCAGTTTGGTTCTTCGCCATTCTTCTGAAATCCTGGTTTAATTGTTGCTGGTATACAGGTAGCTATGATGTGTGTTGCACTTTGAGTCGGGTATTTGATTTGCTTTCTTCTTTGGAGGCACTTGTTTGTGCGTGATGTAGTTTTCAAGCACCTTAATGTGAGGCTGCTAATCTTGCACTGTCTGTTCTTGGTGGTGTGGCTTACATAGTTACACACGAATGTTTGTCACACTTAGAAATGCAAACATCTGTCATGCTTAGGAATGCAATTGTCCCCAGTGAAGCAGCAGTGCTATAGCAGCCTTATTGCTTCATACCAAGGTTAGCAGAGTGCAGCCAGTACATGCTAGCACCAAAAAAGCAAGGCAAAGAGCTAGATAGAGTGGACCAAAAACTGAAGGAAGTGGAGTCCAAGGGGCCAGCAGAGCACAGTTAATGCCTTGCAACAACGGCAAGAGGCAAGCAGACTAAATTGAAAAGACAGCGTAATGAAGTTACTATACCAGACCATTGCACTAGGCGAAAACTGCAACACCTTGCTAATGTCTGCAAACTTCATAAGAAACCACATGCACGTGAATTATGCTGTCCTAGTGGTATATGGCCCTTTGTAGTTGCCTGACATCACTTATTTGTGGCCAGGTGAATCCTCCAACACTTAAAAGGAAACACTAAGAACCCTTTTTAGCTCATTGTGATGCTTGGCTATTTGTGTGTGCAAAGCTAGCTGGAGTGAGTTTGAATGTTTGTGAGTATGCTGGAAAGGCTGAGAGCCATCCTGGAAAAATGAGTTTCATCACACAGTTTATGAATTTTCATCAGCCATGTTGGCTCTGCCTGTAAATATGATAAGCTCTGAAAATGCTGCAGTACAAAACGAGAGCTTTTTCTAATGTACACTTGCACCTAAAATGGCTTCATGTTGAGTATAGCTATCTACTATCAACTGCTGATTGTCTACAACATACTGTCCAGATGGTGGGTGTAGAAACTATATGGGAGTTGCACACTCTTATTGTAATGAACTTTTGATCTGAGATACAATCCCTGTGATGTCTAGCATAAGTCTAGACACAGTCTCTTTGACATCTGGCACTACCGACAGTCAACACTGAATGAACCATTGGCTTACGAAATGCTCAAAATCAAGGGCGTAAACTGAGACATTGCTCTTATCCTTCCACAATATAGATATAGTGGATTAAGGAAGCATTTATTTTTGTTTTAGTTTTAATTACTAAAATGAAGAATGTATTACTAAAATGCATTTTAGTTTTAGGTTTAGTTAACTATGAAACAACACTTCTATAGAAACCTTCAACTGGGTCATTGCTCAAGATGATCTTTTCGTCTTTTTCATCAGGTGTCATGACACAGACTACTCCCAACACAGATATAACACCAACTACCCTAAGTACAGATGTCACACCAACTACCCTCAGAACAGATGTCACACCGACAACCTTCACAGCTTGTCTACGGGAGGAGCTCATTCACGAGTGGAAGCAAGCGTTACTAAAACTAAACAACTCACGGCTCTGTTCCACATACAACCACTCTTCAGCTTTCTTCTCTACTGCAGTGTAGTACCAACGATCATAGATAATAGAGAAGGATATGGATTGGAAACGCAATGATTTCGCGTTCTATTCACGTTACGCATTATGTCGTTTTAGAATAGACAAGTGAAGCTACCAGAATTGACGAAAATCGCTTCTACAAGCTGTTCCTCGACCCAGGAGGTCTCACAAGACTTGAATAAAGCCGGCGTAGTGGCATTAAATTTGATCTAAATGGAACTCGACCAATTCTTTGCCTGGTATGCATTTCAGAGCGGCTTGTCAGCGTTCGAAAGCTACTATTGGAAGCTACTGCTCCGCCCCCTACTAGATCCACTGCTCCTTGCTAATGCCACGTTGCAACACAGTGAGCCCAGTACGAATTATATCTCTGATATGAAACCTTGGGAAGCTACCGTTACTGACTTGTAGTCCCACAAACACTTGTACCGTGTACCGTCTACAAAGCTGGATTTCTCCCGGCCTATCATCCGTTATTTTTTGCCAATGCCATGTTGCAATACAACAGCTCCAGTACAAATTATATCTCTGAAATGGAACTTTGAGAAGCTCTTGATAGTGACTTGTAGTCCCACAAAGGTTTGTTTTGCCATTTTACACATAAAAGGCTGGATTTCTCCCATCTTACACTGCTTATGGGGACTTGTTATTAACTTCGTACAATATAACAATGCATGACAAATTGCATGATCCTACTAGCTGGTTCTGGTATAATGGCTACAGTCCCACAAAGGTACCGCATTCCTGTGATTTTCAATGCGTAACGCATAACACGGATAAGATCAAAGGGCATGCCGCATTCAGTATGGGCGTTAATGGCAGATTGATCACGTGAGTTACGTGCGTTTCCAATCCATATCCTACTCTACTATCTATGCAACGATATATTGCGCATTCTAGTTAAAGCCCAGCCCAGCACTCGAAGCACCGGGCCACGGTCACCTACTAGGCTTGGTATACGATCGCAAGGCCTGGGCCTACCCAATGAGTACAGCCTTGGCCACTGTGGCCTTTCTGCTGCTTCTAGACACAAGCTTGCTTTCACAAGCAGGCATTACGCACTACTCACAGCTACTAACACTACAGCACTCTACTAAACTCCTTTTTTTTTTTCTTTTCTCTTTTAAGTCGATCTAAGCTTATCTTCAAAGTTCCGACCACCACATGAGGCACCCTGTATTTTTGAGGTCGACAAACCTGAAATCCAAGCTGATAGACTTCTTTGTCTTCTTAATCGGTTAGCAAATAGTCAGTTTTGGGAGTCTTCAACTGTTCTCGGTCCATATAATTGGAAATTTTCCCAGCTTCCTGTCGGCATTGGCATCCAATAATGCATTTATAATTGGCATCCAATAATTTATAGTTGGCATCCAATAATGCAATTATAATTAAGTTAATTAAGATGTGGCCTGGCAGAATCCCTGGTGTGGTGGTCGGAACTTTGAAGATAAGCTTAGATTGACTTATTTATTTTATTTATTTTATTTTTATTTTTTGTGGAAAAAAAAGCAGTGACTAGAGTGGTAACTGCATCCCAAGTGAAAAGTATCGGGTGTAGGTGGCAGGCCATTTCGTCCTACCCATAACAGACCATTGAGCAGATCCACTAGAGGCACACACTTCCATGGTGCATGGTGAGCAAGCAGCAAGGGCACAAACTTTGACTAAGAGAAACCCACTAACTACACATAGTGTGGAAGCCTGGCTAGATTAGGGCAAAAGTGGAACAGGGAACAGGGGATTGGGGTTAGGTGCACAATCCAACTTCTAACATTACATAGTCATTGGGTGTAGAGTGAAGTGAAGCTTACTTTGTATTGCCAATTAGAAGAGGGGTGCTAATAGGTGGTAATTGAAGCCATGTAGAGGCAAGATGATACAAAGGCAGCCAACTTGCTGGGCAGAAGATGGCCATGCTACTGTTGTATGCATCTATATCTAAATTGTATAGAAAATAAGAACACCACACATATGCTATACTGAAAGACATCAGTCGGTGTTGTAAAGAAGCACCATTGCCATCAAAAGCTCTGTGGAGGCATGGCATGTGCTGTAGTGAGCAAGCCTGTAGCGAAGTGCGCACTTCACTTAAGTATCAAAGTGACTCAGTGGCGTAGCCAGATTACAGTCGATGCTAGGGCACAGCGTGGGCACAGTACGTTTGTGGGAATTTCAGCGCAAAACGAAGGAACAAAGTTGGGGGGTGAGGGGGGGGGATGCTCCCCCAGAAAATTTTGGAATTTTTGAGCTTACCAGGTCAGTTCTGAGTCTATTTCAGGCCATACCATCGCCTTGAATCAGGAGCATTCCCACTATGCCGGATTTGTGCGCGGTGTAAAGTCGCTTCATTACTCACGGCAAACTCGCGTGCAGTGAGATCAGGGGAGAGTACGAGACTTCGTTATAATAACAGTAAGTCTCGTACGCTCCCCTGATCCCACTGCACGCGATTTCTGAGGATACAGATAGCTATCTGCGCTGCTAGATTAGCACCCGATCGCGGTCGACAACGGCACTTTCGGCGTCGATAATTTGCAAGCGCGCCTGCAGTTGGTGGGGCACGGCCTCCAGTTACTGGGGCACGTGCCCCAGTGTGCCCCAGCTTGGCTACGCCACTGAAGTGACTTGTAGCTCAGTGTGGCTGTGCTGTATCGGTAATCTGCTACCAGAAAGTTGTAGCTAATAGACCTAGCTTGTTAACAGTGTACCTACCTTAGTTATTATACAAGGCTCCAGAGCTGCAAGTCAGGATGAAGTTTAGTGTGGTCACTGAAGTGTCAACGTTTTTGATCATAACTCAGGTTAGCAGTGGTTTTAAAAAAATATCGCATGTTATCATTTTTGTTGACAAATGTATGGTTCTGTGGATTAGCTCTCGACCTTAGTGCTTGCACAGTAGATACTTCAATGATAACTTTTTCAAGCTGTGGTGTCAAACTTCCGTAAGTCCTCTCAGGCTTGGAAAGAAAGGCTAAAACATTGAACAGACACATGCACTTTTGTGGCTTTTCATTCATTCATTACTATTTCTTTCCACTTGGGGTGTAATTTGCAAAGAAGGAGTTTAGTAGAGTGCTGTAGTGTCAGTAGCTGTAGCTAGAAGCAGCAGAAAGGCCACAGTGGCCAAGACTGTGTTTGTTGAGTAGCCCTAGGTCTCGAGGCCATATGCCTAGCCTAGTTGGTGACCGTGGCCAGGTGCTTCAAGTGCTGGGCTGGGCTTTAACTAGAATACGCAATATATCGTTGGTACTACGCTGTATTATCTATCGCCAAAGGAGGTGCAGAGTGGTTGTGTGTGGAACACAGCCGTGAGTTGTTTAGTGACACAAGGGGGAGAGGTGGGGCTAGTAATGCTTGCTTCCACTCATGAATGAGCCCCTCCCATAGACAAGCTGAAAATATGCATTCATTGCAGTCAAAGTTGTCCATTCCAAAAGTAGTGACAAACATGAGTCCAGCCTAACTTTAAGAGTAGCTCTGAACAAAAGCTGGCATCCAGTTGTATTGATTTGAGATACATTGGTGGTTAGGATGCTACCTACAGTGAGCATGTAGATGCGTCCATCGAGTGGCAATTTTGGGTTCATGAATATATTAATGAGCCACTAAAGCCCTTTTTAAAATCAGGCAAAGTAAGATTGCCCTAAAGCAAACCCTAACCCAGAAACTAGGAGTAACCCTGGTCCTGACTGTAACCCAGGTTTAAGTTTTCATTAACCTCTGCCGAGTGACACCTTAAAAACCAAAAGAGATTTAGGGATACATGTAGTACACCAAAAAGTACACAAACAAGGGAGGGGAGTGAAGGGAAATATATAATATGATACATGTGCACATTGTCATATGATGTCACTCGTAGGCAAACATTAGTAAGAAACTCTGTCACATGCCGTCCATGTAGCTAGATACCTTCCCCCATTTCTACTCTTCTTATTTGCCTTCTCCCATCCCCCACTTCTCTTTCCGTCCCATGTCCCACCCTCTCTAACATTTTTATGATGTCACTGTCACAAGTGATTACAATACATCCCACCCGTATTAGCAAGCAAGCCAGATAATTATGCAATAGAACAGTGAGCATGATAACACAACTAGTGTGTGATAAACAATGGCATGTGCAGAATTTAACACAAAATCTTTGGTTGGTATTGTCATATTGTAGACCTTCATCAGTATAATTTCTGTGATGATGTCACATAATAATATTGTTTCACTTGTTTATCTTCTTTTCCCACATGAACTGGTTCATTCCCTCCTACTCAGCGGGTAAGTTGACTATTCGAATGATACATGTGCACATTGTCATACGATGTCACTTATAAGCAAACACGCAATAATTAGTAAGAATCTCTGTCACATCCCGTCCATGTAGGTACGTGGATACCTTTCCCCATTTCTCCTCTTCTAATATGCCTTCTCCCATCTCCCTCTTCCCTTCCCTCCCAAGTCCCACCCTCTTCCGTCTCCATTCTAACATTTTATGATCTCACTGTCACAAGATATTACAAAACCACCCACCCGTATTAGCAATCAAGCCAGATATGCAATAGAACAGTCAGCATGATAACACAACTAGTGTGTGATAAACAATGGCATGAGGAGAATTTAACACAAAAATCTTTGGTTGGTATTGTCATATTGTAGACTTTCATCAGTATAATTTCTGTGATGAGGTTACATTGTCATAGAATGTCAGCACATTGTCATAGAATGTCACTCCTAGACAAACACGCAACAATTAGTACGAGCCTCTGTCACATGCTGTCCATGTAGGTAGATACCTTTCCCCATTTTTCCTCTTCTTATTCGCCTTCTCCCATTCCCCACTCCCATCCCATCCCTCACTGTCACTACAATACCACCCATATTAGCAAACAAGCCAGATATGCAGTGAGCATGCTAATACGCAACTAGTGTGTGATAAACAATGGCATGTGCATAATTTGACACGACAGTCTTTGGCTGGTTTTATCATATAGTAGACCTTCATCAGTATAATTTCTGTGATGACGTTACATAATAATGTTGTTTCACTTGTTTATCTTATTTTCCCACATGAACTGGTTCTTTACCTCCTACTCATGCAGGAGGTAAGTTGACTATTCATATGATACGTACATGTGCACATTGTTATATGATGTTACTCGTAGGCAAACATGTAATAATTAGTACGAAACTCTGTCACATTCCGTCCATGTAGGTAGATACCTTTCTCCAATTTTCCTCTTCTTATTCGCCTTCTCCCATCCCCTACTTCTCTTTCCCTCCCATATCCAACCCTCTCTAACATTTAATGATCTCACTGTCGCAAGAGATTAGAATTACCACCTACCCGTATTAGCAAACAAGCCACATATACAATAGAACAGTGAGCATGATAACACAACTCATGTGTAGAAAGGCAATGGCATGTGCAGAATTTAGCACGAAAATCTTTGGTTGGTATTGTCATATTGTAGACTTTCATCAGTATAATTTCTGTGATGAGGTTACATAATAATATTGATTCACTTGTTTATCTTCTTTTCCCACATGAACTGGTTCATTCCCTCCTACTCAGCGGGTAAGTTGACTATTCGAATGATACATGTGCATATTGTCATACAATGTTATTCATAGTCAAACACGCAACAATTAGTACGAAATTCTCACATACCGTCCATGTAGATAGATACTTTTCCCCATTTTTCCTCTTCTTATTCACTTTCTCCCATCCCTCACTTCTCTTTCCCTCCCATATCCAACCCTCTCTAACATTTAATGACTTCACTGTCACAAGAGATTACAATTACCACCCACCCGTATTAGCAAACAAGCCAAATATACAATAGAACAGTGAGCATGATAACACAACTCGTGTTTGGAAAGGCAATGGCATGTGCAGAATTTAACACAAAAGTCTTTGGTTGGTATTGTCATATTGTAGACTTTCATCAGTATAATTTCTGTGATGAGGTTACATAATAATGCTGTTTCACTTGTTTATCTTCTTTTCCCAAATGAACTGGTCCATTCCCTCCTACTCAGCGGGTAAGTTGACTATTCGAATGATACATGTGCACATTGTCATACGATGTCACTCGTAGGCAAACACGTAATAATTAGTTAGAAACTCTGTCACATTCCGTCCATGTAGGTAGATACTTTTCCCCATTTCTTCTTATTCGGATTCTCCCATCCCCCACTTCTCTTTGTGTCCCATGTCCAGCCATTTCTAACATGACCTTACTGTCACAAGAGATTACAATTACCACCCACCCGTATTAGCAAACAAGCCAGATATGCAATAGAACTGTGATCATGATAAAACAACTAGTGTGTGGAAAAGCAATTGCATGTGCAGAATTTAACACGAAAAGTCTTTGTTTGGTATTGTCGTATTGTAGACTTTCGTTAGTATAATTTCTGATGAGGTTACATAATAATGTTGTTTCACTTGTTTATCTTCTTTTCCCACATGAACATGTTTCATTCCATCCTACTCAGCTCTATTCATATGATACATGTGCACATTGTTATACAATGTTATTCATAGTCAAACACGCAACAATTAGTACGACATTCTCACATACCGTCCATGTAGGTAGATACTTTCCCCCATTTTTCCTCTTCTTATTCGCCTTCTCCCATCCCCCAATTCTCTTTCCCTCCCATATCCAACCCTCTCTAACATTTAATGACCTCACTGTCACAAGAGATTACAATTACCACCCACCCGTATTAGCAAACAAGCCAGATATGCATAAACAGTGAGCATGATAACACAACTAGTGTGTGGAAAGGCAATGGCATGTGCAGAATTTAACACAAAAATCTTTGGTTGGTATTGTCATATTGTAGACTTTCATCAGTATAACTTCTGTGATTAGGTTACATAATAATATTATTTCACTTGTTTATCTTCTTTTCACACATGAACTGGTTCATTCCCTCCTACTCAGGAGGTAAGTTGACTATTCATATCATACATGTGCACATTATTATACGATGTTACTTGTATGCAAACACGTAATAATTAGTACGAAACTATGTCAAATGCCATCCATGTAGGTAGATAGTTTTCCCTATTCTCCTCTTCTTATTCACCTTCTCCCATCCCCTACTTCTCTTTCCCTCCCATATCCAACCCTCTCTAACATTTAATGATCTCACTGTCACAAGAGATTACAATTACCACCCACCCGTATTAGCAAACAAGCCAGATACGCAATAGAACTGTGATCATGATAACACAACTAGCGTGTGGAAAAGCAATGGCATATGACACAAAAATCTTTAGTTGGTATTGTCATATTGTAGACTCTCATCAGTATAATTTCTGTGATGCGGTTAAATAATAATGTTGTTTCACTTGTTTATCTTCTTTTCCCACATAAACTGGATCATTACCTCCTACTCAGGAGGTAAGTTGACTATTCATCTGCACTTTGTCATACGTACATGTACAATGACACTCGTAGGCAAACATGCAACAGTTAGTACAAAACTCTGTCACATGCCGTCCATGTAGGTAGGTACTTTTCCCCATTTCTCCTCTTCTTATTCGCCTTCTCCCATCCCCTACTTCTCTTTCCCTCCCATGTCCAACCGTCTATAACAATTAATGACCTCAGATTGCAACCATACTAGCACACAAGCCAGATATACAATAGAACAGTGATCATGATAACACAACTAGTGTGTGGAAAGGCAAAAATCTTTGTTTGGTGTTGTCATATTGTAGACTTTCATCAGTATAATTTCTGTGATGATGTTACATAATAATGTTGTTTCACTTGTTTATCTTATTTTCCCACATGAACTGGTTCTTTCCCTCCTACTCATGCAGGAGGTAAGTTGACTATTCATGTGCACATTGTCATACGATGACACTCATAATAGGCAAACACCCAAGAATTAGTACGAAACTCTGTCACATGCCGTCCATGTAGGTAGATACCTTTCCCCATTTTTCCTCTTCTTATTCGCCTTCTCCCATCCCCCACATGAACTGGTGGTTCATTCCCTCCTATTCAGTTGGTAAGTTGATACATGTGCACATTGTCATACAATGTCACTCATAGGTAAACATGCAAGAATTGGTAACAAACACTATCCCTGCAGGTAGATACTTATTCTATTTCTCCTCTTCTTATTTACCTTCTCCCACCCCCCACTTCTCTTTCCCTCCCATGTCCCACCCTCTCCCATGTCCAATGTAACATTTTATGATCTTACTGTCACAAGTGATTACAATACCACCCACCAGTGTTAACAAACAAGCCAAATATGCAATAGAACAGTGAGCATGATAATACACAACTAGTGTGTGATAAACAATGGCAGGTGTAGAATTTAACACAAAAGTCTTTGGTTGTTATTGTTGTATTGTAGACTTTAATCAGTATAATTTCTGTGATGATGTTACATAATAATGTTGTTTGACTTGTTTATCTTCTTTTCCCACATGAACTGGTTCATTCCCTCCTACTCAGCGGGTAAGTTACTTATTAGAATGATACATATGCACATTGTCATTCAATGCCGCTCGTAGCCGAATTAGAAAGAAATTTGGTCACATACCGTCCATGTAAGTAGATACCTTTCCCCAATTCTCCTCTTCTTATTCACCTTCTCCCACCCCCCACTTCTCTTTCCCTCCCATGTCCCACCCTCTTCCATGTCCTGTCTATCATTTATGACCTCCCTGTCACAAGATATTACAGTACCACCCACCCATATTAGCAAACAAGCCAGATATGCAATGGAACAGTGACCATGATTGGGGCAAGCCTGAGCGAGTCCCACACTAGCGTGACTGCATTGCGCACGCGTGTGTGTATCTATGCGCATATATATATATATGCTTGCTTGGACCGACCACTTACCGGAAATTTTAAATGAGCGCATTCAAATATTTCACGAAGATCGATATCGCGATATCGTAAAGCATGTGGAGGCCAGTGGAGGGCTACTGTCAGAGTGCAGCGTCATGGACCCGGAGCGAAGACGACTGAAGTTGAAGCACGCGTGGCACTGGTTTGTGCTTCTAACGACGACAGCAGGCCGCTCACAGGCGGTGCAAATTTAATATGGAAGGTTGTTGACTACTCAGAAACCAGCGGTGTAAAGCTTATTCCATGCATGTGTAGCCACGTTAGCAGCCCTGGCAGGTCGGTTTCAGGTCAGGGCCATGCATATTAAAACGGCACTCATAAACGCCATGAAATCCAGCTCATGATTTCAGTATAAAGCTTGGTCCATGCATGTGTAGCCCAGGATGGAGAAATTGCTGCAACTTGTTGGCATATGCGTCATCAGGTTTGGCTTATTACGCTCATGTAACAGTAGACAGTGACAAATCCTGCTGTGTGCCATGAAAAGTTAATACGACATTTAAAGCAAATCAAAAACCATTTTAAAGCCCCCTGTGAATGGTAAATGAATGTGCATGTAGGAGGATAATTGACTTTGTATTACATCACTCATCAGTGACATAATATCCTGTATCAGCTTGCTCAGGCTCGCCCCCACAATGTTCTACATTTTCTAGTAATACACAACTAGTGTGTGATAAACAATGGCATGTGCAGAATTTAGCACGAAAATCTTTGGTTGGTATTGTCATATTGTAGACTTTCATCAGTATAATTTCTGTGATGAGGTTACATAATAATATTGCTTCACTTGTTTATCTTCTTTTCCCACATGAACTGGTTCATTCCCTCCTACTCAGTTGGTAAGTTGACTATTCGAATGATACATGTGCACATTGTCTTACAAAGTCACTTGTAGGAAAACATGCAACAATTAGTAAGAATCTCTATCACATCCCGTCCATGTAGGTACGTGGATACCTTTCCCCATTTCTCCTCTTCTAATATGCCTTCTCCCATCTCCCTCTTCTCTTTCCCTCCCAAGTCCAACCCTCTACCGTCTCCATTCTAACATTTTATGATCTCACTGTCACAAGAGATTACAATACCACCCACCCGTACTAGCACACAAGCCAGATATGCAATAGAACAGTGAGCATGATAACACAACTAGTGTGTGATAAACAATGGCATGTGCAGAATTTAGCACGAAAGTCTTTGGCTGGTATTGTCATATTGTAGACTTTCGTTAGTATAATTTCTGAGATGAGGTTACACAATAATGTTGTTTCACTTGTTTCTCTTCTTTTCCCACATGAACTGGTTCATTCCCTCCTACTTAGGATGTAAGTTGACTATTCAAATGATACATGTGCACATTGTCATACAATGTCACTCATAATAGGCAAACACCCAAGAATTAGTACGAAATTCTCACATACCGTCCATGTAGGTAGATACGTTTCCCCATTTTTCCTCTACTTATTCACTTTCTCCTATCCCCCACTTCTCTTTCCCTCCCATATCCAACACTCTCTAACATTTAATGACCTCACTGTCACAAGAGATTAGAATTACCACCCACCCGTATTAGCAAACAAGCCAGATATGCATAAACAGTGAGCATGATAACACAACTAGTGTGTGGAAAGGCAATGGCATGTGCAGAATTTAGCACGAAAATCTTTGGTTGGTATTGTCATATTGTAGACTTTCATCAGTATAATTTCTGTGATGAGGTTACATAATAATATTGATTCACTTGTTTATCTTCTTTTCCCACATGAACATGTTTCATTCCATCCTACTCAGATCGTAAGTTGACTATTCATATGATACATGTGCATATTGTTATACAATGTTATTCATAGTCAAACACGCAACAATTAGTACGAAATTCTCACATGCCGTCCATGTAGGTAGATACCTTTCCCCATTTTTCCTCTTCTTATTCACTTTCTCCCATCCCCTACTTCTCTTTCCCTCCCATATCCAACCCTCTCTAACATTTAATGACCTCACTGTCACAAGAGATTAGAATTACCACCCACCCGTATTAGCAAACAAGCCAGATATACAATAGAACAGTGAGCATGATAACACAACTCGTGTTTGGAAAAGCAATGGCATGTGCAGAATTTAGCACGAAAATCTTTGGTTGGTATTGTCATATTGTAGACTTTCATCAGTATAATTTCTGTGATGAGGTTACATAATAATATTGCTTCACTTGTTTATCTTCTTTTCCCACATGAACTGGTTCATTCCCTCCTACTCAGTTGGTAAGTTGACTATTCGAATGATACATGTGAACATTGGTCACTTGTAGGAAAACATGCAACAATTAGTAAGAATCTCTATCACATCCCGTCCATGTAGGTACGTGGATACCTTTCCCCATTTCTCCTCTTCTAATATGCCTTCTCCCATCTCCCTCTTCTCTTTCCCTCCCAAGTCCCACCCTCTACCGTCTCCATTCTAACATTTTATGATCTCACTGTCACAAGAGATTACAATACCACCCACCCGTACTAGCACACAAGCCAGATATGCAATAGAACAGTGAGCATGATAACACAACTAGTGTGTGATAAACAATGGCATGTGCAGAATTTAGCACGAAAGTCTTTGGCTGGTATTGTCATATTGTAGACTTTCGTTAGTATAATTTCTGAGATGAGGTTACACAATAATGTTGTTTCACTTGTTTCTCTTCTTTTCCCACATGAACTGGTTCATTCCCTCCTACTTAGGATGTAAGTTGACTATTCAAATGATACATGTGCACATTGTCATACAATGTTATTCATAGTCAAACACGTAAGAATTAGTACGAAATTCTCACATACCGTCCATGTAGGTAGATACGTTTCCCCATTTTTCCTCTTCTTATTCGGATTCTCCCATCCCCTACTTCTCTTTGTGTCCCATGTCCAGCCATTTCTGACCTCACTCTCACAAGAGATTACAATTACCACCCACCCGTATTAGCAAACAAGCCACATACGCAATAGAACAGTGAGCATGATAACACAACTCGTGTGTGGAAAAGCAATGGCATGTGCAGAATTTAACACAAAAGTCTTTGTTTGGTATTGTCATATTGTAGACTTTCATCAGTATAATTTCTGTGATGAGGTTATATAATAATATTGCTTCACTTGTTTATCTTCTTTTCCCACATGAACTGGTTCATTCCCTCCTACTTAGGCGGTAAGTTGACTATTCATATGATACATGTGCACATTGTTATACAATGTTACTCATAGTCAAACACGCAACAATTAGTAAGAAACTATGTCCCATACCGTCCATGTAGATAGATACTTTTCCCCATTTTTCCTCTTCTTATTCGCCTTCTCCCATCCCCCAATTCTCTTTCCCTCCCATATCCAACCCTCTCTAACATTTTATGATCTCATTGTCACAAGAGATTAGAATTACCACCCACCCGTATTAGCAAACAAGCCAGATATACAATAGAACAGTGAGCATGATAACACAACTCGTGTTTGGAAAGGCAATGGCATGTGCAGAATTTAACACAAAAATCTTTGGTTGGTATTGTCATATTGTAGACTTTCATCAGTATAATTTCTGTGATGAGGTTACATAATAATATTGCTTTACTTGTTTATCTTCATTTCCCACATGAACTGGTTCATTCCTTCCTACTCAGATCGTAAGTTCACTATTCGAATGATACATGTGCACATTGTCGTACAATGTTACTCATAGTCAAACACGCAAGAATTAGTAAGAAACTATGTCCCATACCGTCCATGTAGATAGATACTTTTCCCCATTTTTCCTCTTCTTATTCGCCTTCTCCCATCCCCCAATTCTCTTTCCCTCCCATATCCAACCCTCTCTAACATTTAATGACCTCACTGTCACAAGAGATTAGAATTACCACCCACCCGTATTAGCAAACAAGCCAGATATACAATAGAACAGTGAGCATGATAACACAACTAGTGTGTGGAAAGGCAATGGCATGTGCAGAATTTAACACAAAATCTTTGGTTGGTATTGTCATATTGTAGACTTTCATCAGTATAATTTCTGTGATTAGGTTACATAATAATATTGATTCACTTGTTTATCTTCTTTTCTCACATGTACTGGTTCATTCCCTCCTACTCATGCAGGAGGTAAGTTGACTATTCAAATGATACGTACATGTGCACATTGTTATATGATGTTACTCGTAGGCAAACATGTAATAATTAGTACGAAACTCTGTCACATGGTGTCCATGTAGGTAGATACCTTTCTCCAATTTTCTTCTTATTTATTCGCCTTCTCCCATCCCCTACTTCTCTTTCCCTCCCACATCCAACCCTCTCTAACATTTAATGATCTCACTGTCACAAGAGATTAGAATTACCACCCACCTGTATTAGCAAACAAGCCACATATACAATAGAACAGTGAGCATGATAACAAAACTCGTGTGTAGAAAGGCAATGGCATGTGCAGAATTTAGCACGAAAATCTTTGGTTGGTATTGTCATATTGTAGACTTTCATCAGTATAATTTCTGTGATGAGGTTACATAATAATATTGATTCACTTGTTTATCTTCTTTTCCCACATGAACTGGTTCATTCCATCCTACTCAGCGGGTAAGTTGACTATTCATATGATACATGTGCATATTGTTATACAATGTTATTCATAGGCAAACACGCAACAATTAGTACGAAATTCTCACATACCGTCCATGTAGGTAGATACGTTTCCCCATTTTTCCTCTTCTTATTCACTTTCTCCCATCCCCCAATTCTCTTTCCCTCCCATATCCAACCCTCTCTAACATTTAATGACCTCACTGTCACAAGAGATTAGAATTACCACCCACCCGTATTAGCAAACAAGCCAGATATACAATAGAACAGTGAGCATGATAACACAACTCGTGTTTGGAAAAGCAATGGCATGTGCAGAATTTAGCACGAAAATCTTTGGTTGGTGTTGTCATATTGTAGACTTTCATCAGTATAATTTCTGTGATGAGGTTACATAATAATGTTGTTTCACTTGTTTGTCTTCTTTTCCCACATGAACTGGTTCATTCCCTCCTACTCAGCGGGTAAGTTGACTATTCGAATGATACATGTGCACATTGTCTTAGAAAGTCACTTGTAGGAAAACATGCAACAATTAGTAAGAATCTCTGTCACATCCCGTCCATGTAGGTACGTGGATACCTTTCCCCATTTCTCCTCTTCTAATATGCCTTCTCCCATCTCCCTCTTCTCTTTCCCTCCCAAGTCCCACCCTCTACCGTCTCCATTCTAACATTTTATGATCTCACTGTCACAAGATATTACAATACCACCCACCCGTATTAGCAAACAAGCCAGATATGCAATAGAACAGTCAGCATGATAACACAACTAGTGTGTGATAAACAATGGCATGAGGAGAATTTAACACAAAAGTGTTTGGTTGGTATTGTCATATTGTAGACTTTCATCAGTAATAATTTCGATGAGGTTACATAATAATGTTGTTTCACTTGTTTATCTTCTTTTCCCACATGAACTGGTTCATTCCCTCCTACTCAGCGGGTAAGTTGACTATTCAAATGATACATGTGCACATTGTTATACGATGTTACTTGTAGGCAAACACCTGATAATTAGTAAGAAACTCTGTCACATACCGTCCATGTAGGTAGATACCTTTCTCCAATTTTCCTCTTCTTATTCGCCTTCTCCCATCCCCCACTTCTCTTTCCCTCACATGTCCCACCCTCTTCCATGTCCTGTCTGTCATTTATGACCTCACTGTCACAAGAGATTACAATACCACCCACCCGTACTAGCACACAAGCCAGATATGCAATAGAACAGTGAGCATGATAACACAGCTAGTGTGTGATAAACAATGGCATGTGCAGAATTTAGCACGAAAGTCTTTGGCTGGTATTGTCATATTGTAGACTTTCATTAGTATAATTTCTGTGATGATGTTACGTAATAATGTTGTTTGACTTGTTTATCTTCTTTTCCCACATGAACTGGTTCATTCCCTCCTACTCAGCGGGTAAGTTACTTATTAGAATGATACATATGCACATTGTCATTCAATGCCGCTCGTAGCCGAATTAGAAAGAAATTTGGTCACATACCGTCCATGTAAGTAGATACCTTTCCCCAATTATCCTCATCTTATTCACCTTCTCCCACCCCCCACTTCTCTTTCCCTCCCATGTCCCACCCTCTTCCATGTCCTGTCTATCATTTATGACCTCCCTGTCACAAGATATTACAGTACCACCCACCCATATTAGCAAACAAGCCAGATATGCAATGGAACAGTAACCATGATTGGGGCAAGCCTGAGCGAGCCCCACACTAGCGTGACTGCATTGCGCACGCGTGTGTGTATCTATGCGCATATATATATATATATGCTTGCTTGGACCGACCACTTACCGGAAATTTTAAATGAGCGCATTCAAATATTTCACGAAGATCGATATCGCGATATCGTAAAGCATGTGGAGGCCAGTGGAGGGCTACTGTCAGAGTGCAGCGTCATGGACCCGGAGCGAAGACAACTGAAGTTGAAGCACGCGTGGCACTGGTTTGTGCTTCTACCGATGACAGCAGGCCGCTCACAGGCGGTGCAAATTTAATATGGAAGGTTGTTGACTACTCAGAAACCAGCGGTGTAAAGCTTATTCCATGCATGTGTAGCCACTTTAGCAGCCCTGGCAGGTCGGTTTCAGGTCAGGGTCATGCATATTAAAACGGCACTCATAAACGCCATGAAATCCAGCTCATGATTTCAGTATAAAGCTTGGTCCATGCATGTGTAGCCCAGGATGGAGAAATTGCTGCAACTTGTTGGCATATGCGTCATCAGGTTTGGCTTATTACGCTCATGTACTCATGTAACAGTAGACAGTGACAAATCCTGCTGTGTGCCATGAAAAGTTAATACGACATTTAAAGCAAATCAAAAACCATTTTAAAGCCCCCTGTGAATGGTAAATGGATGTGCATGTAGGAGGATAATTGACTTGATGTATTACATCACTCATCAGTGACATAATATCCTGTATCAGCTTGCTCAGGCTCGCCCCCACAATGTTCTACATTTTCTAGTAATACACAACTAGTGTGTGATAAACAATGGCATGTGTAGAATTTAACACAAAAGTGTTTGGTTGGTATTGTTGTATTGTAGACTTTCGTTAGTATAATTTCTGTGATGAGGTTACATAATAATGTGGTTTGACTTGTTTATCTTCTTTTCCCACATGAACTGGTTCATTCCCTCCTACTCAGCGGGTAAGTTACTTATTAGAATGATACATATGCACATTGTCATACAATGCCGCTCGTAGTCGAATTAGAAACCTCACTGTCACAAGAGATTACAATACCACCAACCCGTATTAGGAAACAAGCCAGATATGCAATAGAACAGTGATACACAACTAGTGTGTGATAAACAATGGCATGTGCAGAAATTAACACAACAGTCTTTGGTTGGTATCGTTGTATTGTAGACTTTCGTTAGTATAATTTCTGTGATGAGGTTACATAATAATGTTGTTTCACCTGTTTATCTTCTTTTCCCACATGAACTGGTCCATTCCCTCCTACTCAGCCGGTAAGTCACTTATTAGAATGATACATATGCACATTGTCATACAATGCCGCTCGTAGCCGAATTAGAAAGAAATTTGGTCACATACCATCCATGTAGGTAGATACTTTCTCCGTTTCTCCTCTTCTTATTTGCCTTCTCCCATCCCCCACTTCTCTTTCCCTCACATGTCCCACCCTCTTCCATGTCCTGTCTATCATTTATAATCTCACTGTCACAAGAGATTACAATACCACCCACCCGTATTAGGAAACAAGCCAGATATGCAATAGAACAGTGATACACAACTAGTGTGTGATAAACAATGGCATGTGCAAAAATTAACACAACAGTCTTTGTCTGGTTTTGTCGTATTGTAGACTTTCGTTAGTATAATTTCTGTGTTGAGGTTACATAATAATGTTGTTTCACTTGTTTATCTTCTTTTCCCACATGAACTGGTCCATTCCCTCCTACTCAGCGGGTAAGTTGACTATTCGAATGATACATGTCCACATTGTCATACAATGTCACTCATAGGCAAACATCAAGAATTAGTAAGAAACTCTGTCAAATGCCGTCCATGTAGGTAGATACTTTCTACGTTTCTCCTCTTCTTATTTGCCTTCTCCCATCCCGCACTTCTCTATCCCTCCCATGTCCCACCCTCTTCCATGTCCTGTTTATCATTTATAATCTCACTGTCACAAGAGATTACAATACCACCCACCCGTATTAGGAAACAAGCCGGATATGCAATAGAACAGTGACCATGATAATACACAACTAGTGTGTGATAAATAATGGCATGTGCAGAAATTAACACATTTTGCTGGTATTGTCGTATTGTAGACTTTCGTTAGTATAATTTCTATGATGAGGTTACATAATAATGTTGTTTCACCTGTTTATCTTCTTTTCCCACATGAACTGGTCCATTCCCTCCTACTCAGCCGGTAAGTTACTTATTAGAATGATACATATGCACATTGTCATACAATGCCGCTCGTAGCCGAATTAGAAAGAAATTTGGTCACATACCATCCATGTAGGTAGATACTTTCTCCGTTTCTCCTCTTCTTATTTGCCTTCTCCCATCCCCCACTTCTCTTTCCCTCACATGTCCCACCCTCTTCCATGTCCTGTCTATCATTTATAATCTCACTGTCACAAGAGATTACAATACCACCCACCCATATTAGGAAACAAGCCGGATATGCAATAGAACAGTGACCATGATAATACACAACTAGGGTGTGATAAACAATGGCATGTGCATAATTTGACACAACAGTCTTTGTCTGGTTTTGTCGTATTGTAGACTTTCATTAGTATAATTTCTGTGTTGAGGTTACATAATAATGTTGTTTCACTTGTTTATCTTCTTTTCCCACATGAACTGGTCCATTCCCTCCTACTCAGCGGGTAAGTTGACTATTCGAATGATACATGTCCACATTGTCATACAATGTCACTCATAGGCAAACATCAAGAATTAGTAAGAAACTCTGTCAAATGCCGTCCATGTAGGTAGATACTTTCTCCGTTTCTCCTCTTCTTATTTGCCTTCTCCCGTCCCGCACTTCTCTATCCCTCCCATGTCCCACCCTCTTCCATGTCCTGTTTATCATTTATAATCTCACTGTTACAAGAGATTACAATACCACCCACCCGTATTAGGAAACAAGCCGGATATGCAATAGAACAGTGACCATGATAATACACAACTAGTGTGTGATAAATAATGGCATGTGCAGAAATTAACACATTTTGCTGGTATTGTCGTATTGTAGACTTTCGTTAGTATAATTTCTATGATGAGGTTACATAATAATGTTGTTTCACCTGTTTATCTTCTTTTCCCACATGAACTGGTCCATTCCCTCCTACTCAGCCGGTAAGTTTCTTATTAGAATGATACATATGCACATTGTCATACAATGCCGCTCGTAGCCGAATTAGAAAGAAATTTGGTCACATTCCATCCATGTAGGTAGATACCTTTCCCCAATTCTCCTCTTCTTATTTGCCTTCTCCCATCCCCCACCTTCTCTTTCCCTCCCATGTCCCACCCTCTTCCATGTCCTGTCTATCATTTATGACCTCCCTGTCACAAGATATTACAATACCACCCACCCATATTAGCAAACAAGCCAGATATGCAATGGAACAGTGAGCATGATAATACACAACTAGTGCAGCCGTTCCGCCAGTGACAAGTATACGGGGAATTATTGAAAAACAGGAAGTTAAAACACAGACGCATTCCAGCGTTTAATTAACGGCACCTTGTCTTCCGGTGAGTTTTCAAAGTCTCTTGCCAACAAACAAGAAGCTGTAGGCGCCTACATTGCCAGCGGTTTTATAGACCAATGAGTCTACTATCAAGATCCAACGTTTCAAGTTGTAGCCTCTTACCGCTTTGTGTAGGGAAGCCGTTGTACACAAACGGTTCGATCGCACCGCGTGCAAGAGGGGTGCAGTTCTTTGTTGCGCGTTTTTGTTCGCCCCCCCTGAGCTGCATGAAACAGGTACCATTTGAAAGCACTGGAATAGGGCTACAAAATATGCAAAACCTAGGCATTGGAATTTCTGCACGTATATATACACTTTCCGTTTTTCAATAATTGTCAGTATATTGTCACTGGCGGAACGACTGAGTGTGTGATAAACAATGGCAGGTGTAGAATTTAACACAAAAGTCTTTGGTTTGGTTGGTTTGGTTGTTGTATTGTAGACTTTAATCAGTATAATTTCTGTGATGAGCTTACATAATAATGTTGTTTCACTTGTTTATCTTCCTTTCCCACATGAACTGGTCCATTCCCTCCTACTCAGGAAGTAAGTTAACTATTCGAATGATACATGTGCACATTGCCATACAATGTCACTCGTAGACCAACATGCAAGAATTAGTAAGAAACTCTGCCAAATGCCGTCCATGTAGGTAGATAGTTTCTGCATATCTCCTCTTCTTATTTGCCTTCTCCCATCCCCCACCTTCTCTTTCCCTCCCATGTCCCACCCTCTTCCATGTCCTGTCTATCATTTATGACCTCACTGTCACAAGAGATTACAATACCACCTGCCCGTATTAGGTAACAAGCCAGATATGCAATAGAACAGTGATACACAACTAGTGTGTGATAAACAATGACATGTGCAGAAATTAACACAAAAATCTTTGGTTGGTATTGTCGTATATGTAGACTTTCGTTAGTATAATTTCTGTGATGAGGTTACATAATAATGTTGTTTCACTTGTTTATCTTGTTTTCCCACATGAACTGGTTCATTCCCTCCTACTTAGGGGGTAAGTTGACTATTAGAATGATACATGCGCACATTGTCATACAATGTCACTTATAGGCAAACATGCAAGAATTAGTAAGAAACTCTGTCAAATGCCGTCCATGTAGGTAGATACCGTATAGCTAGAAAGTTTCGCGGGGTAAAATTTTCGCGGAAACTCATTCGACGAAGTTTTCGCGATTTTATTTTCGCGGATCCGTATCAGGACTAACCCCGCCCACTTAAATGATCTGCTGCACAGTTACGAGTCTCTATTATCTATGGCTGCACCGCCTATATAAGGGGTGGAGTCTATCACGTGCTATGCAGGAGCGATTCGAGTAGAAATGGCGGAGTATACCTTCGAAGCAATGGTTCGTAGCTATCACGTTTACCGCGAGATATGGAGCTCCACTGTCGGAGAGAGGTTATCGAAGCCGAAAACCGTTGGGACCCTTTTGCTGTGGCAGTGGAAAGATCTGGAGTAACCGTTGGCCACGTCCCAAGAAGAATATCGTCCATATGTTCTATGTTCTTGAGACGGGGTGGTCGTATAGACTGCGAAATAACCGGAGATAGGCGCTATTCTGAAGACCTTTCCCAAGGAGGACTAGAGATCCCATGCAAGCTGACGCTAATGCGCGCTCGCATGCGAGATCAATGACGTAATATAGATCTAATGTTGTTATTTTTCGCGGATTAAAATTTTCGCGGGCGGAGACAAATCCGCGAAATCCGCGAAAATTTTACCCCGCGAAACTTTCTAGCTATACGGTACTTTCTCTGTTTCTTCTCTTCTTATTCACCTTCTCCCATCCCCCACTTCTCTTTCCCTCCCATGTCCTGTCTATCATTTATGACCTCACTGTCACAAGAGATTACAATACCACCCACCCGTATTAGGAAACAAGCCGGATATGCAATAGAACAGTGACCATGATAACACACAACTAGTGTGTGATAAACAATGGCATGTGCATAATTTGACACAACAGTCTTTGTCTGGTTTTGTCGTAGTGTAGACTTTCATCAGTATAATTTCTGTGATGAGGTTACATAATATTGTTGTTTCACTTGTTTATCTTCTTTTCCCACATGAACTGGTTCATTCACTCCTACTCAGTTTGTAAGTTGACTATTTGAATGATACATGTGCACATTACCATACAATGTCGCTCGTAGGCCAACATGCAAGAATTAGTAAGAAACGCTGCCAAATGCCGTCCATGTAGGTAGATACTTTCTCCGTTTCTTCTCTTCTTATTCACCTTCTTCCATCCCCCACTTCTCTTTCCCTCACATGTCCCACCCTCTTCCATGTCCTGTCTAGCATTTATGACCTCACTGTCACAAGAGATTACAATACCACCTGCCCGTATTAGGTAACAAGCCAGATATGCAATAGAACAGTGATACACAACTAGTGTGTGATAAACAATGGCATATGCAGAAATTAACACAAAAAAATCTTTGGTTGGTATTGTCGTATTGTAGACTTTCGTTAGTATAATTTCTGTGATGAGGTTACATAATATTGTTGTTTCACTTGTTTATCTTCTTTTCCAACATGAACTGGTTCATTCCCTCCTACTCAGCGGGTAAGTTGACTATTAGAATGATACATGCGCACATTGTCATACAATGTCACTTATAGGCAAACATGCAAGAATTAGTAAGAAACTCTGTCAAATGCCGTCCATGTAGGTAGATACTTTCTCCGTTTCTTCTCTTCTTATTCACCTTCTCCCATCCCCCACTTCTCTTTCCCTCCCATGTCCTGTCTATCATTTATGACCTCACTGTCACAAGAGATTACAATACCACCCACCCGTATTAGGAAACAAGCCGGATATGCAATAGAACAGTGACCATGATAACACACAACTAGTGTGTGATAAACAATGGCATGTGCATAATTTGACACAACAGTCTTTGTCTGGTTTTGTCGTAGTGTAGACTTTCATCAGTATAATTTCTGTGATGAGGTTACATAATATTGTTGTTTCACTTGTTTATCTTCTTTTCCAACATGAACTGGTTCATTCCCTCCTACTCAGCGGGTAAGTTGACTATTAGAATGATACATGCGCACATTGTCATACAATGTCACTTATAGGCAAACATGCAAGAATTAGTAAGAAACTCTGTCAAATGCCGTCCATGTAGGTAGATACTTTCTCTGTTTCTTCTCTTCTTATTCACCTTCTCCCATCCCCCACTTCTCTTTCCCTCCCATGTCCTGTCTATCATTTATGACCTCACTGTCACAAGAGATTACAATACCACCCACCCGTATTAGGAAACAAGCCGGATATGCAATAGAACAGTGACCATGATAACACACAACTAGTGTGTGATAAACAATGGCATGTGCATAATTTGACACAACAGTCTTTGTCTGGTTTTGTCGTAGTGTAGACTTTCATCAGTATAATTTCTGTGATGAGGTTACATAATATTGTTGTTTCACTTGTTTATCTTCTTTTCCCACATGAACTGGTTCATTCACTCCTACTCAGTTTGTAAGTTGACTATTTGAATGATACATGTGCACATTACCATACAATGTCGCTCGTAGGCCAACATGCAAGAATTAGTAAGAAACGCTGCCAAATGCCGTCCATGTAGGTAGATACTTTCTCCGTTTCTTCTCTTCTTATTCACCTTCTTCCATCCCCCACTTCTCTTTCCCTCACATGTCCCACCCTCTTCCATGTCCTGTCTAGCATTTATGACCTCACTGTCACAAGAGATTACAATACCACCTGCCCGTATTAGGTAACAAGCCAGATATGCAATAGAACAGTGATACACAACTAGTGTGTGATAAACAATGGCATGTGCAGAAATTAACACAAAAAAATCTTTGGTTGGTATTGTCGTATTGTAGACTTTCGTTAGTATAATTTCTGTGATGAGGTTACATAATATTGTTGTTTCACTTGTTTATCTTCTTTTCCAACATGAACTGGTTCATTCCCTCCTACTCAGCGGGTAAGTTGACTATTAGAATGATACATGCGCACATTGTCATACAATGTCACTTATAGGCAAACATGCAAGAATTAGTAAGAAACTCTGTCAAATGCCGTCCATGTAGGTAGATACTTTCTCTGTTTCTTCTCTTCTTATTCACCTTCTCCCATCCCCCACTTCTCTTTCCCTCCCATGTCCTGTCTATCATTTATGACCTCACTGTCACAAGAGATTACAATACCACCCACCCGTATTAGGAAACAAGCCGGATATGCAATAGAACAGTGACCATGATAACACACAACTAGTGTGTGATAAACAATGGCATGTGCATAATTTGACACAACAGTCTTTGTCTGGTTTTGTCGTAGTGTAGACTTTCATCAGTATAATTTCTGTGATGAGGTTACATAATATTGTTGTTTCACTTGTTTATCTTCTTTTCCCACATGAACTGGTTCATTCACTCCTACTCAGTTTGTAAGTTGACTATTTGAATGATACATGTGCACATTACCATACAATGTCGCTCGTAGGCCAACATGCAAGAATTAGTAAGAAACGCTGCCAAATGCCGTCCATGTAGGTAGATACTTTCTCCGTTTCTTCTCTTCTTATTCACCTTCTTCCATCCCCCACTTCTCTTTCCCTCACATGTCCCACCCTCTTCCATGTCCTGTCTAGCATTTATGACCTCACTGTCACAAGAGATTACAATACCACCTGCCCGTATTAGGTAACAAGCCAGATATGCAATAGAACAGTGATACACAACTAGTGTGTGATAAACAATGGCATGTGCAGAAATTAACACAAAAAAATCTTTGGTTGGTATTGTCGTATTGTAGACTTTCGTTAGTATAATTTCTGTGATGAGGTTACATAATATTGTTGTTTCACTTGTTTATCTTCTTTTCCAACATGAACTGGTTCATTCCCTCCTACTCAGCGGGTAAGTTGACTATTAGAATGATACATGCGCACATTGTCATACAATGTCACTTATAGGCAAACATGCAAGAATTAGTAAGAAACTCTGTCAAATGCCGTCCATGTAGGTAGATACTTTCTCTGTTTCTTCTCTTCTTATTCACCTTCTCCCATCCCCCACTTCTCTTTCCCTCCCATGTCCTGTCTATCATTTATGACCTCACTGTCACAAGAGATTACAATACCACCCACCCGTATTAGGAAACAAGCCGGATATGCAATAGAACAGTGACCATGATAACACACAACTAGTGTGTGATAAACAATGGCATGTGCATAATTTGACACAACAGTCTTTGTCTGGTTTTGTCGTAGTGTAGACTTTCATCAGTATAATTTCTGTGATGAGGTTACATAATATTGTTGTTTCACTTGTTTATCTTCTTTTCCCACATGAACTGGTTCATTCACACCTACTCAGTTTGTAAGTTGACTATTTGAATGATACATGTGCACATTACCATACAATGTCGCTCGTAGGCCAACATGCAAGAATTAGTAAGAAACGCTGCCAAATGCCGTCCATGTAGGTAGATACTTTCTCCGTTTCTTCTCTTCTTATTCACCTTCTTCCATCCCCCACTTCTCTTTCCCTCACATGTCCCACCCTCTTCCATGTCCTGTCTAGCATTTATGACCTCACTGTCACAAGAGATTACAATACCACCTGCCCGTATTAGGTAACAAGCCAGATATGCAATAGAACAGTGATACACAACTAGTGTGTGATAAACAATGGCATGTGCAGAAATTAACACAAAAAAATCTTTGGTTGGTATTGTCGTATTGTAGACTTTCGTTAGTATAATTTCTGTGATGAGGTTACATAATATTGTTGTTTCACTTGTTTATCTTCTTTTCCAACATGAACTGGTTCATTCCCTCCTACTCAGCGGGTAAGTTGACTATTAGAATGATACATGCGCACATTGTCATACAATGTCACTTATAGGCAAACATGCAAGAATTAGTAAGAAACTCTGTCAAATGCCGTCCATGTAGGTAGATACTTTCTCCGTTTCTTCTCTTCTTATTCACCTTCTCCCATCCCCCACTTCTCTTTCCCTCCCATGTCCTGTCTATCATTTATGACCTCACTGTCACAAGAGATTACAATACCACCCACCCGTATTAGGAAACAAGCCGGATATGCAATAGAACAGTGACCATGATAACACACAACTAGTGTGTGATAAACAATGGCATGTGCATAATTTGACACAACAGTCTTTGTCTGGTTTTGTCGTAGTGTAGACTTTCATCAGTATAATTTCTGTGATGAGGTTGCATAATATTGTTGTTTCACTTGTTTATCTTCTTTTCCCACATGAACTGGTTCATTCACTCCTACTCAGTTTGTAAGTTGACTATTTGAATGATACATGTGCACATTACCATACAATGTCGCTCGTAGGCCAACATGCAAGAATTAGTAAGAAACGCTGCCAAATGCCGTCCTTGTAGGTAGATACTTTCTCCGTTTCTTCTCTTCTTATTCACCTTCTTCCATCCCCCACTTCTCTTTCCCTCACATGTCCCACCCTCTTCCATGTCCTGTCTAGCATTTATGACCTCACTGTCACAAGAGATTACAATACCACCTGCCCATATTAGGTAACAAGCCAGATATGCAATAGAACAGTGATACACAACTAGTGTGTGATAAACAATGGCATGTGCAGAAATTAACACAAAAAAATCTTTGGTTGGTATTGTCGTATTGTAGACTTTCGTTAGTATAATTTCTGTGATGAGGTTACATAATATTGTTGTTTCACTTGTTTATCTTCTTTTCCAACATGAACTGGTTCATTCCCTCCTACTCAGCGGGTAAGTTGACTATTAGAATGATACATGCGCACATTGTCATACAATGTCACTGATAGGCAAACATGCAAGAATTAGTAAGAAACTCTGTCAAATGCCGTCCATGTAGGTAGATACTTTCTCCGTTTCTTCTCTTCTTATTCACCTTCTCCCATCCCCCACTTCTCTTTCCCTCCCATGTCCTGTCTATCATTTATGACCTTACTGTCACAAGAGATTACAATACCACCCACCCGTATTAGGAAACAAGCCGGATATGCAATAGAACAGTGACCATGATAACACACAACTAGTGTGTGATAAACAATGGCATGTGCATAATTTGACACAACAGTCTTTGTCTGGTTTTGTCGTAGTGTAGACTTTCATCAGTATAATTTCTGTGATGAGGTTACATAATATTGTTGTTTCACTTGTTTATCTTCTTTTCCCACATGAACTGGTTCATTCACTCCTACTCAGTTTGTAAGTTGACTATTTGAATGATACATGTGCACATTACCATACAATGTCGCTCGTAGGCCAACATGCAAGAATTAGTAAGAAACGCTGCCAAATGCCGTCCATGTAGGTAGATACTTTCTCCGTTTCTTCTCTTCTTATTCACCTTCTTCCATCCCCCACTTCTCTTTCCCTCACTTCTCTTTCCCTCACATGTCCCACCCTCTTCCATGTCCTGTCTAGCATTTATGACCTCACTGTCACAAGAGATTACAATACCACCCACCCGTATTAGGAAACAAGCCAGATATGCAATAGAACAGTGACCATGATAATACACAACTAGTGTGTGATAAATAATGGCATGTGCAGAAATTAACACAAAAGTCTTTTGCTGGTATTGTCGTATTGTAGACTTTCGTTAGTATAATTTCTATGATGAGGTTACATAATAATGTTGTTTCACTTGTTTATCTTCTTTTCCCACATGAACTGGTTCATTCCTTCCTACTTAGGTGGTAAGTTGACTATTCGAATGATACAGGTGCACATTGCCATACAATGTCACTCGTAGGCCAACAAGCAAGAATTAGTAAGAAACTCTGCCAAATGCCGTCCATGTAGGTAGATACATTCTGCATATCTCCTCTTCTTATTTGCCTTCTCCCATCACCCACCTTCTCTTTCCCTCCCATGTCCTGTCTATCATTTATGACCTCACTGTCACAAGAGATTACAATACCACCCACCCATATTAGGAAACAAGCCAGATATGCAATAGAACAGTGGCCATGATAATACACAACTAGCGTGTGATAAACAATGGCATGTGCATAATTTGACACAACAGTCTTTGTCTGGTTTTGTCGTATTGTAGACCTTCATCAGCATAACTTCTGTGATGAGGTTACATAATAATGTTGTTTGACTTGTTCATCTTCTTTTCCCACATGAACTGGTTCATTCCATCCTACTCAGATGGTAAGCTGACTATTCGAATGATACATGTGCACATTGCCATACAATGTCACTCGTAGTCCAACATGCAAGAATTAGTAAGAAACTCTGCCAAATGCCGTCCATGTAGGTAGATACTTTCTGCATATCTCCTCTTCTTATTTGCCTTCTCCCATCCCCCACCTTCTCTTTCCCTCCCATGTCCCACCCTCTTCCATGTCCTGTCTATCATTTATGACCTCACTGTCACAAGAGATTACAATACCACCCGCCCGTATTAGGTAACAAGCCATATATGCAATAGAACAGTGATACACAACTAGTGTGTGATAAACAATGGCATGTGCAGAAATTAACACAAAATTCTTTTGTTGGTATCGTCGTATTGTAGACTTTCGTTAGTATAATTTCTGTGATGAGGTTACATAATAATGTTGTTTCACTTGTTTATCTTCTTTTCCCACATGAACTGGTTCATTCCCTCCTACTTAGGCGGTAAGTTGACTATTCAAATGATACATGTGCACATTGCCATACAATGTCACTCGTAGGCCATCATGCAAAATTAGTAAGAAACTCTGCCAAATGCCATCCATGTAGGTAGATACTTTCTGCATATCTCCTCTTCTTATTTGCCTTCTCCCATCCCCCACCTTCTCTTTCCCTCCCATGTCCTGTCTATCATTTATGACCTCACTGTCACAAGAGATTACAATACCACCCACCCGTATTAGGAAAGAAGCCAGATATGCAATAGAACAGTGATACACAACTAGTATGTGATAAACAGTGGCATGTGCAGAAATTAACACAAAATTCTTTTGTTGGTATCGTCGTATTGTAGACTTTCGTTAGTATAATTTCTGTGATGAGGTTACATAATATTGTTGTTTCACTTGTTTATCTTCGTTTCCCACATGAACTGGTTCATTCCTTCCTACTTAGGCGGTAAGTTGACTATTCGAATGATACATGTGCACATTGCCATACAATGTCACTCGTAGGCCAACAAGCAAGAATTAGTAAGAAAGTCTGTCAAATGCCGTCCATGTAGGTAGATAGTTTCTGCATATCTCCTCTTCTTATTTGCCTTCTCCCATCCCCCACTTCTCTTTCCCTCCCATGTCCCACTGTTTTCCATGTCCTGTCTATCATTTATGACCTCACTGTCACAAGAGATTACAATACCACCTGCCCGTATTAGGAAACAAGCCAGATATGCAATAGAAGAGTGATACATAACTAGTGTGTGATAAACAATGGCATGTGCAGAAATTAACACAAAAGTCTTTGGTTGGTATCAGTAACCCTCGGCGCGCATGCGCAGCGAGGGTTACAGTACTTCGTTTGTCTGTGTGTCTGTCTGTGTGTCTGTGTGTTACAACTAGCTTGGCTTACCAGGCGGCTAAATCTCTGAAGTTTGAACACAGATAGGCTTTAAACTGAATGAGGATGTGTTTAAATTGAGCCGATTTCACCAAGAACGTTTCGTTCAAGAGTTATGCTGCAGTTCATTTGCCACAGCGACCGCTAGTCGGCCATATTCTGGTCTGGGAACGAGTTCACGCGCCCTGGGCTGGGTGGGGTCTGGGCACGAGACTAGTCAACTTTGACCTTCTAACTTGACAATATTGATTGAAACCGGCTTATAAGTCGGAGCTGTGAGTATCCAGTGGTAGAATCAGACCGTTTGAAATTGCTAGTCCGCTACGATGTATAGCGAGCAGCGAATGGCAATTAGAAATGGCTTACTTGGCAGTGATAAGCTACTGAGATAAACCAATCCAGCCTAGTTACACGCTATGTACACAATTCAAACCACTGACTGGCACTGCCCAGGGCTTGCTAGCACGCTTGTTAACTTTGACCCGACTTGACAACGCTGATTATGAGCAATTTATACCATTGAGCTGTTTTGTCACTGCTCTGTTGACTTCAGAGATAGCCTGTGATTGTCGTTATAATATGCAATGATTTAAGACTATAATAAGCCTGGTATGCATAAATAGAACTTACCATGAACAAAATTTGTTAAACCTCATCAGATGCAGAGGAGGTTGGACACACACATGCTCTGATATAACTTGCGCAGTTACGTACATGTACTGCCCTAATTGCATTCTCCATTGCATTCCAGCTTACAATTAGCTGCTGAAATGAACTAGCTCTACATCTATAACCGCTAGCCCCATGTCATCCCCAGCATGAATTGCACCCAGTATCTGCGCCGAGGGTTCAGCACTTCAGTGCTTTTCATTGTATTGTAGACTTTCGTTAGTACAATTTCTGTGATGAGGTTACATAATATTGTTGTTTCACTTGTTTATCTTGTTTTCCCACATGAACTGGTTCATTCACTCCTACTCAGTTTGTAAGTTGACTATTTGAATGATACATGTGCACATTGCCATACAATGTCGCTCGTATGCCAACATGCAAGAATTAGTAAGAAACGCTGCCAAATGCCGTCCATGTAGGTAGATACTTTCTCCGTTTCTTCTCTTCTTATTCACCTTCTTCCATCCCCCACTTCTCTTTCCCTCCCTTGTCCTGTCTAGCGTTTATGACCTCACTGTCACAAGAGATTACAATACCACCCACCCGTATTAAGAAACAAGCCGGATATGCAATAGAACAGTGACCATGATAATACCCAACTAGTGTGTGATAAACAATGGCATGTGCATAATTTGACACAACAGTCTTTGTCTGGTTTTGTCGTATTGTAGACTTTCGTTAGTATAATCTCTGTGATGAGGTTACATAATAATGTTTTTTCACTTGTTTATCTTCTTTTCCCACATGTACTTGTTCATTCCCTCCTACTTAGGTGGTAAGTTGACTATTCGAATGATACATGTGCACATTGCCATACAATGTCACTCATAGGCAAACATGCAAGAATTAGTAAGAAAGTCTGTCAAATGCTGTCCATGTAGGTAGATACTTTCTGCATATCTCCTCTTCTTATTTGCCTTCTCCCATCCCCCACTTCTCTTTCCCTCCCATGTCCCACCCTCTTCCATGTCCTGTCTATCATTTATGACCTCACTGTCACAAGAGATTACAATACCACCCACCCGTATTAGGAAACAAGCCAGATATGCAATAGAACAGTGATACACAACTAGTGTGTGATAAACAGTGGCATGTGCAGAAATTAACACAAAAGTCTTTGGTTGGAATTGTCGTATTGTAGACTTTCGTTAGTATAATTTCTGTTATGAGGGGTTACATAATAATGTTGTTTCACTTGTTTATCTTCTTTTCCCACATGAACTGGTTCATTCCCTCCTACTCAGATGGTAAGCTGACTATTAGAATGATACATGCGCACATTGTCATACAATGTCACTCATAGGCAAACATGCAAGAATTGGTAAGAAAGTCTGTCAAATGCTATCCATGTAGGTAGATACTTTCTGCATATCTCCTCTTCTTATTTGCCTTCTCCCATCCCCCACTTCTCTTTCCCTCCCATGTCCCACCCTCTTCCATGTCCTGTCTATCATTTATGGCCTCACTGTCACAAGAGATTACAATACCACCCACCCGTATTAGGAAACAAGCCAGATATGCAATAGAAGAGTGATACACAACTAGTGTGTGATAAACAATGGCATGTGCAGAAATTAACACAAAAGTCTTTGGTTGGTATCGTCGTATTGTAGACTTTCGTTAGTATAATTTCTGTGATGAGGGGTTACATAATAATGTTGTTTCACTTGTTTATCTTCTTTTCCCACATGAACTGGTTCATTCCCTCCTACTCAGATGGTAAGCTGACTATTAGAATGATACATGCGCACATTGTCATACAATGTCACTCATAGGCAAACATGCAAGAATTAGTAAGAAAGTCTGTCAAATGCTGTCCATGTAGGTAGACACTTTCTGCATATCTCCTCTTCTTATTTGCCTTCTCCCATCCCCCACTTCTCTTTCCCTCCCATGTCCCACCCTCTTCCATGTCCTGTCTATCATTTATGACCTCACTGTCACAAGAGATTACAATACCACCCACCCGTATTAGGAAACAAGCCAGATATGCAATAGAACAGTGATACACAACTAGTGTGTGATAAACAATGGCATGTGCAGAAATTAACACAAAAGTCTTTGGTTGGTATCGTCGTATTGTAGACTTTCGTTAGTATAATTTCTGTGATGAGGGGTTACATAATAATGTTGTTTCACTTGTTTATCTTCTTTTCCCACATGAACTGGTTCATTCCCTCCTACTCAGTTTGTAAGTTGACTATTCAAATGATACATGTGCACATTGCCATACAATGTCACTCATAGGCAAACATGCAAGAATTAGTAAGAAACTCTGCCAAATGCCGTCCATGTAGGTAGATACATTCTGCATATCTCCTCTTCTTATTTGCCTTCTCCCATCCCCCACCTTCTCTTTCCCTCCCATGTCCTGTCTATCATTTATGACCTCACTGTCTCAAGAGATTACAATACCACCCACCCGTATTAGGAAACAAGCCGGATATGCAATAGAACAGTGACCATGATAATACACAACTAGTGTGTGATAAACAATGTCATGTGCATAATTTTACACAACAGTCTTTGTCTGGTTTTGTCGTATTGTAGACTTTCATCAGCATAACTTCTGTGATGAGGTTACATAATAATGTTGTTTGACTTGTTCATCTTCTTTTCCCACATGAACTGGTCCATTCCCTCCTACTCAGATAGTAAGCTGACTATTAGAATGATACATGCGCACATTGTCATACAATGTCACTCATAGGCAAACATGCAAGAATTAGTAAGAAACTCTGCCAAATGCCGTCCATGTAGTAGATACTTTCTCCGTTTCTCCTCATCTTATTCACCTTCTCCCATCCAGCACTTCACTTTCCCTCCCATGTCCCACTGTTTTCCATGTCCTGTCTATCATTTATGACCTCACTGTCACAAGAGATTACAATACCACCCACCCATATTAGGAAACAAGCCAGATATGCAATACAACAGTGATACACAACTAGTGTGTGATAAACAATGGCATGTGCAGAAATTAACACAAAAGTCTTTGGTTAGTATCATTGTATTGTAGACTTTCGTTAGTATAATTTCTGTGATGAGGTTACATAATAATGTTGTTTGACTTGTTCATCTTCTTTTCCCACATGAACTGGTCCATTCCCTCCTACTCAGATGGTAAGTTGACTATTCGAATGATACATGTGCACATTGCCATACAATGTCACTCGTAGGCCAACATGCAAGAATTAGTAAGAAACTCTGCCAAATGCCGTCCATGTAGGTAGATACTTTCTCCGTTTCCCCTCTTCTTATTCACCTTCTCCCATCCAGCACTTCACTTTCCCTCCCATGTCCCACTGTTTTCCATGTCCTGTCTATCATTTATGATCTCACTGTCAAAGAGATTACAATACCACCCGCCCGTATTAGGAAACAAGCCGGATATGTAATAGAACAGTGATACACAACTAGTGTGTGATAAACAATGGCATGTGCAGAAATTAACACAAAAGTCTTTGGTTGGTATCGTCGTATTGTAGACTTTCGTTAGTATAATTTCTGTGATGAGGTTACATAATATTGTTGTTTCACTTGTTTATCTTCTTTTCCCACATGAACTGGTTCATTCCCTCCTACTTAGGCGGTAAGTTGACTATTCAAATGATACATGTGCACATTGCCATACAATGTCACTCGTAGGCCAACATGCAAAATTAGTAAGAAACTCTGCCAAATGCCATCCATGTAGGTAGATACTTTCTGCACATCTCCTCTTCTTATTTGCCTTCTCCCATCCCCCACTTCTCTTTCCCTCCCATGTCCCACCCTCTTCCATGTCCTGTCTATCATTTATGACCTCACTGTCACAAGAGATTACAATACCACCCACCCGTATTAGGAAACAAGCCAGATATGCAATAGAACAGTGATACACAACTAGTGTGTGATAAACAATGGCATGTGCAGAAATTAACACAAAAGTCTTTGGTTGGTATCGTCGTATTGTAGACTTTCGTTAGTATAATTTCTGTGATGAGGGGTTACATAATAATGTTGTTTCACTTGTTTATCTTCTTTTCCCACATGAACTGGTTCATTCCCTCCTACTTAGGTGGTAAGTTGACTATTCGAATGATACATGTGCACATTGCCATACAATGTCACTCGTAGGCCAACATGCAAGAATTAGTAAGAAAGTCTGTCAAATGCTGTCCATGTAGGTAGATACTTTCTGCATATCTCCTCTTCTTATTTGCCTTCTCCCATCCCCCACCTTCTCTTTCCCTCCCATGTCCTGTCTATCATTCATGACCTCACTGTCTCAAGAGATTACAATACCACCCACCCGTATTAGGAAACAAGCCGGATATGCAATAGAACAGTGACCATGATAATACACAACTAGTGTGTGATAAACAATGGCATGTGCATAATTTGACACAACAGTCTTTGTCTGGTTTTGTCGTATTGTAGACTTTCATCAGCATAACTTCTGTGATGAGGTTACATAATAATGTTGTTTGACTTGTTCATCTTCTTTTCCCACATGAACTGGTCCATTCCCTCCTACTCAGATGGTAAGCTGACTATTAGAATGATACATGCGCACATTGTCATACAATGTCACTCATAGGCAAACATGCAAGAATTAGAAAGAAACTCTGTCAAATGCCATCCATGTAGTAGATACTTTCTCTGTTTCTCCTCATCTTATTCACCTTCTCCCATCCAGCACTTAACTTTCCCTCCCATGTCCCACTGTTTTCCATGTCCTGTCTATCATTTATGACCTCACTGTCACAAGAGATTACAATACCACCCACCCATATTAGGAAACAAGCCAGATATGCAATACAACAGTGATACACAACTAGTGTGTGATAAACAGTGGCATGTGCAGAAATTAACACAAAAGTCTTTGGTTGGTATCATTGTATTGTAGACTTTCGTTAGTATAATTTCTGTGATGAGGTTACATAATAATGTTTTTTCACTTGTTCATCTTCTTTTCCCACATGAACTGGTCCATTCCCTCCTACTCAGATGGTAAGCTGACTATTAGAATGATACATGCGCACATTGTCATACAATGTCACTCATAGGCAAACATGCAAGAATTAGTAAGAAAGTCTGCCAAATGCCGTCCATGTAGGTAGATACTTTCTCCGTTTCCCCTCTTCTTATTCACCTTCTCCCATCCAGCACTTCACTTTCCCTCCCATGTCCCACTGTTTTCCATGTCCTGTCTATCATTTATGATCTCACTGTCAAAGAGATTACAATACCACCCGCCCGTTTAGGAAACAAGCCGGATATGTAATAGAACAGTGATACACAACTAGTGTGTGATAAATAATGGCATGTGCAGAAATTAACACAAAAGTCTTTTGCTGGTATTGTCGTATTGTAGACTTTTGTTAGTATAATTTCTGTGATGAGGTTACATTATAATGTTGTTTCACCTGTTTATCTTCTTTTCCCACATGAACTGGTCCATTCCCTCCTACTCAGCGGGTAAGTTGACTATTCGAATGATACATGTGCACATTGCCATACAATGTCACTCGTAGGCCAACAAGCAAGAATTAGTAAGAAAGTCTGTCAAATGCCGTCCATGTAGGTAGATAGTTTCTGCATATCTCCTCTTCTTATTTGCCTTCTCCCATCCCCCACTTCTCTTTCCCTCCCATGTCCCACTGTTTTCCATGTCCTGTCTATCATTTATGACCTCACTGTCACAAGAGATTACAATACCACCCACCCGTATTAGGAAACAAGCCAGATATGCAATAGAAGAGTGATACACAACTAGTGTGTGATAAACAATGGCATGTGCAGAAATTAACACAAAAGTCTTTGGTTGGTATCATTGTATTGTAGACTTTCGTTAGTATAATTTCTGTGATGAGGTTACATAATAATGTTTTTTCACTTGTTTATCTTCTTTTCCCACATGAACTGGTTCATTCCATCCTACTCAGCTGGTAAGTTGACTATTCGAATGATACATGTGCACATTGCCATACAATGTCACTCGTAGGCCAACATGCAAGAATTAGTAAGCAACTCTGCCAAATGCCGTCCATGTAGGTAGATACTTTCTCCATTTCCCCTCTTCTTATTCACCTTCTCCCGTCCAGCACTTCACTTTCCCTCCCATGTCCCACTGTTTTCCATGTCCTGTCTATCATTTATGACCTCACTGTCACAAGAGATTACAATACCACCTACCCGTATTAGGAAACAAGCCGGATATGCAATAGAACAGTGATACACAACTAGTGTGTGATAAACAATGGCATGTACAGAAATTAACACAAAAGTCTTTGGTTGGTATCATTGTAATGTAGACTTTCGTTAGTATAATTTCTGTGATGAGGTTACATAATAATGTTTTTTCACTTGTTTATCTTCTTTTCCCACATGAACTGGTTCATTCCCTCCTACTTAGGAGGTAAGTTGACTATTCCAATGATACATGTGCACATTGCCATACAATGTCACTCGTAGGCCAACATGCAAGAATTAGTAAGAAACTCTGCCAAATGCCGTCCATGTAGGTAGATACTTTCTCCGTTTCCCCTCTTCTTATTCACCTTCTCCCATCCAGCACTTCACTTTCCCTCCCATGTCCCACTGTTTTCCATGTCCTGTCTATCATTTATGATCTCACTGTCAAAGAGATTACAATACCACCCGCCCGTATTAGGAAACAGGCCAGATATGCAATAGAACAGTGATACACAACTAGTGTGTGATAAACAATGGCATGTGCAGAAATTAACTCAAAAGTCTTTTGCTGGTATTGTCGTATTGTAGACTTTCGTTAGTATAATTTCTGTGAGGAGGTTACATAATATTGTTGTTTCACTTGTTTATCTTCTTTTCCCACATGAACTGGTTCATTCCCTCCTACTTAGGTGGTAAGTTGACTATTCGAATGATACATGTGCACATTGCCATACAATGTCACTCGTAGGCCAACAAGCAAGAATTAGTAAGAAAGTCTGTCAAATGCCGTCCATGTAGGTAGATAGTTTCTGCATATCTCCTCTTCTTATTTGCCTTCTCCCATCCCCCACTTCTCTTTCCCTCCCATGTCCCACTGTTTTCCATGTCCTGTCTATCATTTATGACCTCACTGTTACAAGAGATTACAATACCACCCGCCCGTATTAGGAAACAAGCCAGATATGCAATAGAACAGTGATACACAACTAGTGTGTGATAAACAATGGCATGTGCAGAAATTAACACAAAAGTCTTTGGTTGTTATCATTGTATTGTAGACTTTCGTTAGTATAATTTCTGTGATGAGGTTACATAATATTGTTGTTTCACTTGTTTATCTTGTTTTCCCACATGAACTGGTTCATTCACTCCTACTCAGTTTGTAAGTTGACTATTTGAATGATACATGTGCACATTGCCATACAATGTTGCTCGTAGGCCAACATGCAAGAATTAGTAAGAAACGCTGCCAAATGCCGTCCATGTAGGTAGATACTTTCTCCGTTTCTTCTCTTCTTATTCACCTTCTTCCATCCCCCACTTCTCTTTCCCTCCCTTGTCCTGTCTAGCATTTATGACCTCACTGTCACAAGAGATTACAATACCACCCACCCGTATTAGGTAACAAGCCAGATATGCAATAGAACAGTGATACACAACTAGTGTGTGATAAACAATGGCATGTGCAGAAATTAACACAAAAGTCTTTGGTTGGTATCATTGTATTGTAGACTTTCGTTAGTATAATTTCTGGGATGAGGTTACATAATAATGTTTTTTCACTTGCTTATCTTCTTTTCCCACATGAACTGGTTCATTCCCTCCTACTTAGGGGGTAAGTTGACTATTCGAATGATACATGTGCACATTGCCATACAATGTCACTCCTGGCCAACATGCAAGAATTAGTAAGAAACTCTGCCAAATGCCGTCCATGTAGGTAGATACTTTCTCCGTTTCCCCTCTTCTTATTCACCTCCTCCCATCCATCACTTCACTTTCCCTCCCATGTCCCACTGTTTTCCATGTCCTGTCTATCATTTATGATCTCACTGTCAAAGAGATTACAATATCACCCACCCGTATTAGGAAACAAGCCAGATATGCAATAGAACAGTGATACACAACTAGTGTGTGATGAACAGTGCCATGTGCAGAAATTAACACAAAAGTCTTTGGTTGGTATTGTCATATTGTAGTCTTTCGTTAGTATAATTTCTGTGATGAGGTTACATAATATTGTTGTTTCACTTGTTTATCTTCTTTTCCCACATGAACTGGTTCATTCCCTCCTACTCAGCTGGTAAGTTGACTATTGGAATGATACATGTGCTCATTGCCATACAATGTCACTCGTAGGCCAACATGCAAGAATTAGTGAGAGACTCTGCCAAATGCCGTCCATGTAGGTAGATACTTTCTCCGTTTCCCCTCTTCGTATTTGCCTTCTCCCATCCAGCACTTCACTTTCCCTCCCAATCCCACCCTTCTTCCATGTCCTGTCTATCATTTATAATCTCACTGTCACAAGAGATTACAATACCACCCGCCCGTATTAGGTAACAAGCCAGATATGCAATAGAACAGTGATACACAACTAGTGTGCGATAAACAATGGTATGTGCAGAAATTAACACAAAAAGTCTTTGGTTGGTATCGTTGTATTGTACACCTTCATCAGTATAATTTCTGTGATGAGGTTACATAATAATGTTGTTTCACTTGTTTATCTTCTTTTCCCACATGAACTGGTACATTCCCTCCTACTTAGGCGGTAAGTTGACTATTCGAATGATATATGTGCACATTGCCATACAATGTCACTCGTAGGCCAACATGCAAGAATTAGTAAGAAACTCTGCCAAATGCCGTCCATTTAGGTAGATATTTTCTGCATATCTCCTCTTCTTATATGCCTTCTCCCACCCCCCACTTCTCTTTCCCTCCCATGTCCCACTGTTTTCCATGTCCTGTCTATCATTTATGACTTCACTGTCACAAGAGATTACAATACCACCCGCCCGTATTAGGTAACAAGCCAGATATGCAATAGAACAGTGATACACAACTAGTGTGTGATAAACAATGGCATGTGCAGAAATTAACACAAAATTCTTTGGTTGGTATCTTCGTATTGTAGACTTTCGTTAGTATAATTTCTATGATGAGGTTACATAATGTTGTTTCACTTGTTTATCTTCTTTTCCCACATGAACTGGTTCATTCCCTCCTACTTAGGCGGTAAGTTGACTATTCAAATGATACATGTGCACATTGCCATACAATGTCACTCGTAGGCCAACATGCAAAATTAGTAAGAAACTCTGCCAAATGCCATCCATGTAGGTAGATACTTTCTGCACATCTCCTCTTCTTATTTGCCTTCTCCCATCCCCCACTTCTCTTTCCCTCCCATGTCCCACCCTCTTCCATGTCCTGTCTATCATTTATGACCTCACTGTCACAAGAGATTACAATACCACCCACCCGTATTAGGAAACAAGCCGGATATGCAATAGAACAGTGACCATGATAATACACAACTAGGGTGTGATAAACAATGGCATGTGCATAATTTGACACAACAGTCTTTGTCTGGTTTTGTCGTATTGTAGACTTTCATCAGTATAATTTCTGTGATGAGGTTACATAATAATGTTGTTTCACTTGTTTATCTTCTTTTCCCACATGAACTGGTTTATTCCCTCCTACTCAGCTGGTAAGTTGACTATTGGAATGATACATGTGCTCATTGCCATACAATGTCACTCGTAGGCCAACATGCAAGAATTAGTGAGAGACTCTGCCAAATGCCGTCCATGTAGGTAGATACTTTCTCCGTTTCCCCTCTTCGTATTTGCCTTCTCCCATCCAGCACTTCACTTTCCCTCCCAATCCCACCCTTCTTCCATGTCCTGTCTATCATTTATAATCTCACTGTCACAAGAGATTACAATACCACCCGCCCGTATTAGGTAACAAGCCAGATATGCAATAGAACAGTGATACACAACTAGTGTGCGATAAACAATGGTATGTGCAGAAATTAACACAAAAAGTCTTTGGTTGGTATCGTTGTATTGTACACCTTCATCAGTATAATTTCTGTGATGAGGTTACATAATAATGTTGTTTCACTTGTTTATCTTCTTTTCCCACATGAACTGGTACATTCCCTCCTACTTAGGCGGTAAGTTGACTATTCGAATGATATATGTGCACATTGCCATACAATGTCACTCGTAGGCCAACATGCAAGAATTAGTAAGAAACTCTGCCAAATGCCGTCCATTTAGGTAGATATTTTCTGCATATCTCCTCTTCTTATATGCCTTCTCCCACCCCCCACTTCTCTTTCCCTCCCATGTCCCACTGTTTTCCATGTCCTGTCTATCATTTATGACTTCACTGTCACAAGAGATTACAATACCACCCGCCCGTATTAGGTAACAAGCCAGATATGCAATAGAACAGTGATACACAACTAGTGTGTGATAAACAATGGCATGTGCAGAAATTAACACAAAATTCTTTGGTTGGTATCGTCGTATTGTAGACTTTCGTTAGTATAATTTCTATGATGAGGTTACATAATGTTGTTTCACTTGTTTATCTTCTTTTCCCACATGAACTGGTTCATTCCCTCCTACTTAGGCGGTAAGTTGACTATTCAAATGATACATGTGCACATTGCCATACAATGTCACTCGTAGGCCAACATGCAAAATTAGTAAGAAACTCTGCCAAATGCCATCCATGTAGGTAGATACTTTCTGCACATCTCCTCTTCTTATTTGCCTTCTCCCATCCCCCACTTCTCTTTCCCTCCCATGTCCCACCCTCTTCCATGTCCTGTCTATCATTTATGACCTCACTGTCACAAGAGATTACAATACCACCCACCCGTATTAGGAAACAAGCCGGATATGCAATAGAACAGTGACCATGATAATACACAACTAGGGTGTGATAAACAATGGCATGTGCATAATTTGACACAACAGTCTTTGTCTGGTTTTGTCGTATTGTAGACTTTCATCAGTATAATTTCTGTGATGAGGTTACATAATAATGTTGTTTCACTTGTTTATCTTCTTTTCCAACATGAACTGGTCCATTCCCTCCTACTCAGCGGGTAAGTTGACTATTAGAATGATACATGCGCACATTGTCATACAATGTCACTCATAGGCAAACATGCAAGAATTAGTAAGAAACTCTGCCAAATGCCGTCCATGTAGGTAGATACTTTCTCCGTTTCACCTCTTCTTTTTGCCTTCTCCCATTCCCCACCTTCTCTTTCCCTCCCATGTCCCACCCTCTTCCATGTCCTGTCTATCATTTATGACCTCACTTTGACAAGAGATTACAATACCATCCACCCGTATTAGGAAACAAGCCAGATATGCAATAGAACAGTGATACACAACTAGTGTGTGATAAACAGTGGCATGTGCAGAAATTAACACAAAAGTCTTTTGCTGGTATTGTCGTATTGTAGACTTTCGTTCGTGTAATTTCTGTGATGAGGTTACATAATATTGTTGTTTCACTTGTTTATCTTCTTTTCCCACATGAACTGGTTCATTCCCTCCTACTTAGGGGGTAAGTTGACTATTCGAATGATACATGTGTACATTGCCATACAATGTCACTCGTAGGCCAACATGCAAGAATTAGTAAGAAAGTCTGTCACATACCGTCCATGTAGGTAGATACTTTCTCCGTTTCTCCTCTTCTTATTTGCCTTCTCCCATCCCGCACTTCTCTTTCCCTCCCATGTCCCACCCTCTTCCATGTCCTGTCTATCATTTATGACCTCACTGTCACAAGAGATTAAAATACCACCCACCCGTATTAGGAAACAAGCCAGATATGCAATAGAACAGTGACCATGATAATACACAACTAGGGTGTGATAAACAATGGCATGTGCATAATTTGACACAACAGTCTTTGTCTGGTTTTGTCGTATTGTAGACTTTCATCAGTATAATTTCTGTGATGAGGTTACAAAATAATGTTGTTTCACTTGTTTATCTTCTTTTCCAACATGAACTGGTCCCTTCCTTCCTACTCAGCGGGTAAGTTGACTATTAGAATGATACATGCGCACATTGTCATACAATGTCACTCATAGGCAAACATGCAAGAATTAGTAAGAAACTCTGCCAAATGCCGTCCATGTAGGTAGATACTTTCTCCGTTTCACCTCTTCTTATTTGCCTTCTCCCATCCCGCACTTCTCTTTCCCTCCCATGTCCTGTCTATCATTTATGACCTCACTGTCACAAGAGATTACAATACCACCTGCCGTATTAGGAAACAAGCCAGATATACAATAGAACAGTGATACACAACTAGTGTGTGATAAACAATGGCATGTGCAGAAATTAACACAAAAGTCTTTGGTTGGTATCGTCGTATTGTAGACTTTCGTTAGTATAATTTCTGTATTGAGGTTACATAATAATGTTGTTTCACTTGTTTATCTTCTTTTCCCACATGAACTGGTTCATTCCCTCCAATTCAGGAAGTAAGTTGACTATTCGAATGATACATGTGCACATTGTCATACAATGTCACTCGTAGGCATACAATGTCACTCATAGGCAAACTTCACTCTGTCAACATTCTGTCCATGTACACTGTAAGTAGATACCATCTCTTGCTATTTTCCTCTCCCATATTGCTCTTTTCCCTTTGTCTCCCATTACCCTTCCTATTTTATTCTCTTATGTTTTAAGACCCCACTGTCACAAGGGATTATGCCCCTCCATATTGGCAGACAAGCCTCCGAGCATGGTGACTAGTGTGCGATAAACAGCTCCCCCCCCCTCCCAGTTCTCCCCTTCTCATTTCCTATCCCCTTTTTCCTTTGTTTTCTGTTTTTGTATACAATGTTGCAGTTTACTAATCACCTCAATTTCCCACTTGTGAATTGGTCCATAAATTCATTCCTACTTTAATCCACTGGTATTCCACTACTTTTTTGATAGGCACTGCAAGAGAAGAAGATGAAAGGTGAAGTCTTCATCCACGGTTTTTACATGCCAGCCCTTGTGTGAACTGCAATAATGAAAACATAAGTTTCTTCCTGGGAAGCTTGGGGAGTGGGGAGAGATATTGGAGAGTTGCCTCACCCAACTAGCAGCCAATGGTAGCTGGGTTGCTTGTGATTTTAAATCACCAAAGTGTATTTCATTGGGTGAGAAAGAGATCAAGTGTCAAGTGGGCAGTACTGTTTTTATTACAACACTACAGAAGGACAATAATATTTCAATTCCTGCTTCTAGATTAGATGAATTATTGTGGTAGAAGTACTTCCAAAGAAAGCACTAGCCTCGCTCACATAAGACTACTCACCTAAATCATCTTAGGCTCTCCCAAAGTGTGTAAGGTAACCATCTGATTGGCTCTCTGTCTGCTGGAGGTACTTGCTTTGATAAGAACAGAATCACTCTTAACAAGGGGGTGCTGTAAAGAGCGGAATATGGATTAACAGAACAACAGAATAACTTTGATTGACCAGAAATGAAAAATGCTGACACTCCACTTGGAGCTGCCATCCAGCATGGTAGGTCTGCCACCGCTGTTTGAACCTGAAGTTGTAGAGGGGCTACAAACACTGGGTAATCCTTGTGGAAGACGTCGATAATTACAAAACTAAAGTCTTATGAGCCAAGAAGCACTGTAGGTGAGGTGCACTAGAAAATTGTACAGAATTTAGCAGTTTGACCCTGGTTTGATTTAGACTGGGGTCCTTTCTTAAGGCTTGAAACTGCCTCAGTGAGCCTGACTTTATGAATAGAAGGCCTTTTGTCACTCTCACAATATCCATGCGCCTATATCATGCATGGGCAAGTGAATGAAGAGACCCCCGATACTTGCTGGCCTAACCGCAATAGCGCAAGTTACATGCAGCCTTGTATGTTAGTTTCTAATGCTGCGCCGCTGTTTTGTTGCTTTAGCCAAGCAGTGCCCAGCTTTTGTATCAACAACTATGATTTACTTTCTGCTCGTCCTCTTCTTACTGGATACGATTTACAATGCTAATTTTAGTGGCAGTCCAAGTTTAGAGCAACACTCGAGGTCTTCGACAAAGTTTGTAGCATTTGTAGTCCCTGTAAAACTTCAGAATACATATGGTAGTGCCAGGATTAGCAAACTACCTTACTACACAGCAGTGTTCACATGTGCAATACTGGCAATTAAAAAAGTGACTTGAGCATAATTGGACAACAAAAATTCTAGGTTATTGGGACAAGACTAAGTGAGCCCCATATGAGTATTGAGGTGCACCAAGCTTGGGTCTGTTGGTTTGCAATAAGATTTCGTATATACACTCCAACCTTCCATTAACATGTTTGAGCGGTGCAACAGGCAGGTTTGCAAGACTAACTTGAATGCTTGATGACTTGTGACAAGTGTTCTATATACAGGGTAAACTCATGCTTTCACTCTGTGACTCTTCTCACTACAACTATAGTATGTGCAAACTTTTTACAGTGTACCATTGTCGGGAAGGCAACTAGCTCAGGCTTACACCCACAATGCCCTAGTATCTACTATTGTATTTAAACTGTAAAAATGTTATTTGATCAAGTAACTAGGCTACTGTGAGCATTTAATTCCTGTAGACCATACTAGGCTCCTCCCTCCATGCACATGCACACAACTGTTCAATTTTTGTATGGCAGGTCAAATGTTGCATGCTAACACATGATAGTATATTCTCATGTAACATTGGTTGACTGCTGTTTGCAGATTATCAAGAAGCTTTGAAACTTGGTGAGGTGTTGGTAGCTTATGCACGAGTGATGATGGTCGGTCCAGGAGGAGTTGGCAAGAGCAGTCTTCTTAGGGGACTCATGAACCAGGGTCTACCTCAAGATGCTAAGAGTACTATTCTAGCAGACACAAAGGTAGTCAAACGACAGTTTTGGGCCAAAGCAGGAGAGTCTGCTGACAGCTACTGGGCTGAAGTCACTGATGAAAATGAGATTGAAGAACTTGCTGGACTCTTCCAGCTAGTACTAGCAAAATTGCATCCAGCTAAAACTGTCTCTCTTACTGAGTTCAACCCACCAAGCGTTCAAACCATCAGTGATGAGCATGTGTCCAGTATCAAGGACAACGAAGTTCAAAGTGTGCTCCGACAGGTAGCAGAGCATTCCATGAGTCCTTTTCTTGTCACAAGTCACTCAGAAAATTTACATTCAGAAGTGCTGATGCATGTGTGGGATTGTGGTGGCCAGCCTGTCTTTCTTGATGTCCTCCCAGCCTTTCTGACATCCAGGACAATGTTTCTCCTTTTCTTTGATGCACGGCAAAATCTACTTGACAAATGCAGTTCATTGTCTCACAAAGCAGGGAGAGTAGTTTCGAAATCTGAAGAGAATTTCACAACACTGCAGCTCCTAACTCAGTGGATGACCAGCATTCATGCTATGTCCATACGAAAAGATACAATTGAGGATCCCAACCTAGAGGCATCTACTACACCATCTGAAAGTAAAAGTCCAGCTACACAAGGAAGGAAAACACCAACGTCTGATCCCGCTCATGATCACAAAGGGCCACAAATTTCTGCCAGAAACCAGCACAGCTTTGGAGAGAACATCATCCCAAAGTTCCCATGCATTATTCCAGTTGGTACACATGGTGATGAAGTACAAGAAAAAGAGAAAATCCTCAGCACCCTCCTATCTCATTGTGAGGGTAAAGCATACACTCCTCTACTTGTGGATGGTGTCATTGTTGACAACACCACTGCTGGCCATGGCAAAGAGCATGAAGATAAAGGGTTCAGATATATCCGAGAACAAGTGCACCAATTAGCCTCTGAGCATCTTAAAGTTCGAACACCAGTAGCCTGGGTTTTATTCAGAAAAGTTCTTCAGAAGGTAGCAAAAGATAATCCCATTGTTGCATACAACCGAGCAGTTGCAGTGGGACAAGCTTGTGGGATAGCAGAAGATGTTGTTCCCAGTGTCCTTCAATTCTACCACGAACTAGCTGTCTTCCTCCACTACATTCAGATTAGGAGCCTCTCTGACCAGGTGATTGCTGATCCACAGTGGCTGGTTAAGCAGCTGGGTAGGCTACTAGCACCAAGAGGGTTAGAAGAAAAAGTTTCCAACCAATTGCTTTGGAAACCACTGCATGAGAAGGGCATCCTTACTCAACCTTTGTATGAAGAAGTCTGGAAAAAAAGCATCCTAAAACCACAGTCACTTGCTGATCTTCTTGAACACTTCCTTCTTGCAGCACCAATTAACCCTCCAAGAGCAGTTTCTGAAATTCAAGGTCGAAAATACTTTGTCCCCTCTGTTCTTCAGCTCTCATCTCAGAGTTCTCCTCCTAGCTTGTCCACTCACATGGCAGAATACAGAATGCAGAGTATGACAACAGTTGTGAAGAAGTCCTCTCCTCTCCATCTTACATTCAGCACAAAGTATGTACCACCTGGCTTCTTCACTCGCCTAGCAACCACTCTGACAAGGGAACCAAAGTGTGAACCACTCTTTGAGCAAGGTGTCTTCCGCAACAAGATAACGTTTGCCTATGACCAAATTGATGAATTAACAATCTGTGAACAGTCCTCAAGTGTACAAATCAATGTAGTTCGAATTCAACATCGCCAGTCACACAAGAATAGGACATTTGGAAGCACCTGCTGTGATATCATGGAACTGATTCAGGAATGTTCTGCCACAGTTCGTGAATGGCTACCTTCAGTAGAGGTAAAGGCAGCCTTCCTCTGTGAGCAGTGTCCGGACTTCATCACCATTCCACATGGTGCCGATACAGATTTAAATATCTACTGTAAAGCACGTCATCACAGCAATCTCACCAGGGAAAAACAGTACTGGCTGAAAATACCTATTACTCCAGAGGTTTGTTGTTTGTGTAGATGTTATAGGTGTTGGTTTGCATATCACCGCTATTGTGATACATCAGCAGTGCATACCGTATTTCTTTGAATAGACGCCGCCCTCAAATAGTAGCCGCACAATCAGGAGCTCTGAGTGAAATAAACGCTGCTATCAAATAGTAGCCACGGCTACTCTTTGTGGCATGCACACACATATGTGAATAGTTTCTGACGACGGTCACTGAGCTAGCGCTAGGGCTGTTCGTGTTGTATGACTTGTTTCCACCGCTGACAGCAGACTGAGAGGCTGCGCTTACTATTGACAGCGTCTAACAGTCATCACTAATTGCTTGTATGTACCTTATCTAGCCCTTGTTGATGTCAGTGGGCTTGCCAAAGAAATAAACGCCACCCTTGAATAGTAGCTGCACGAAACATGCAACGAAAAAATAGCTGCGACATCTAGATCTGATCGAAGAAATACGGTAAGTATTTTGCATTCCTGATGTTTTTGATAGCATTCCAATTTCAGTAGTCATTGTACTTGTTACATCCCTCAGACTAAATACATTATTTCAATAGTCATTGACTAAATACATTACAGGGAGATACTCATCACACATATTTCTGTAGCATCTTGCACAGAAGGGTGACCTCAGTGATACAGAGTTGCAAGGAGTAGCTGATGATGTCAAGAGAGATGGGAAACTAAAAGAACTAGCAGATGAACTGGAAATGGTTCCCCAGCTACAGTCACTACAACATAATGTGAATCCTCCATTAACACTACTTCATCGTTGGCGTTGTGGGATAGAGAATGCAGTAGAAGCTCACTCCCTCTTGGTACACCATCTCAAGTGCATTGGATTGACAGGAACATCTGACAGGTACCATTTGCATTACAAGATATAGAGCCTAACATGTGGAAAATGCAAAATGGTAATACTTTGTGTCACCTTTATGTTTTCTACAGCCTCTATTATCGAGAGTTTCTTGGAACAAGTCACATTGCAGTAAGTTCAATGACATAAGAGCATCTTTTGTGGTAAAGTATTTTACTGTGCAAGGAGCATGTTATGTTTATGCCGTAGTTATTTTCTGGACAGGACATACTAAATTAATCATGCAACGTTATAATTCCTCTGATACTTAATGTGAATTTACATAATAATAGTGCATGGCATCCTATTACGATATGACCACCAGTACATTCCATAATTGCTGAATTGCCTTTACTTGCTAGATATTAGTTACTTTGTGTCATTTAACAGTGATGCAAGTATGCTATATAGCATACTTGCATCACTGTTAAATGACATACTCCACATATGGAAAGTGCCTTAATTTATTCCTGTAGGAAAACAAGGGAGCTACAAGAGGTAGTGACCGTGCCCATGAAATAGTCACTTCAGTTGACAATACTTCCAGGACAACCGGAGGTATAGTGTTTACCACTATAACAGTACTTCTTTAAATACTTTACCATTGTCCATTGTGTAGCACAACCTTCCGGTCTAGTTAGGTACTGAACTCTACTAGAAGATATATAGAGGCATAACAGGTGCCCTATCCTAAAGGTGGTGGACAAACTCAGCACTCTCAACTGAGTGAAGGCTTCATTTTGCTACATGACTGTACACTTACACATTGTATATGAGAGCTGTAAATGACACACTCTCTATCCATTCATCAGTAGGGCATATCCCACCATATTCATATCACCACCCTGAAAACTATCAGCTTCCTGTTGGTCCCACTCATCAACCAACATACCATCAACCATTACACCCTGGCTGCCCTCCACCAGGACACCAATACCCACCTCAGCATGTTTGTCACTATGGATACCCACCACCTACCCAGCTTCCACCAACTAACAGTCCACATCATACCAGCTTCCCACCATACCAGCACACTGGAGCTCAAGTACAACAACCAAGTTATCAAGGTAACATTTGTTGCTCTACAGTTGTGCTTCCATGCTAAGTTTTGGGGGAAGCATAGAAATGCATTGTGAACAGGATTGTGGTGGTCTCTTAGCATTGAGAATGATTATACTGAACTTTGTTTTCCTTGCCTAGGAATATGAGAGTGTCACAACTCCATGTTCTTATTTCTAGTATCATAGAGTTACCACTGTGTTTCTGCTATTCCCACTAACACACCACGTATAATCCAGGCACTGAACCCACCCTACCAGAACTGCTGAGGTTTACATGTACTGATGGAAGAGTGGTCAGCGTTCCTGTTGAAGTAGCAACCAAGTATGTCCAGTTTGGTACCTTCCTCCTAGATGACCGAAATGGATCGAGGATCAAGATCATGGCCCATGAACACTTGAACAATGCTGAACAAATCAACATAGCAATACTCCAGGAATGGCTGACTGGAAGAGGCAAGAAGCCAGTGACCTGGACAACTCTTGTTGAGGTCTTACGTGACATTGAACTCTCCACCCTCGCTGATGATATTGAAGCTGTCAAATGTCCAGGAAGACCAAATCCCAAAAGACCAAGTTACTGTAAAGTTTAACCTCTTGTTATTTTTTCTTGTAGTTTTTTTATGTTTACTCGACATTGTACAGCTTTTTGCATACTTATTATTATGGGAGCTTTTTCCACAAGTTTGTTCCCTCCAATATTAATGGGTCTGTGTGAAGTTGTTGTAGACCTATAGTCAGTTGTTGAATGTGTAAAAGTATATATATTATGTTTTGCTCTCTATGGTCTGTTGTGTTTTATATCACGTTATAAAGTTACTATGCCAGCAATGTCACCCAAGAAAGCCATTTTTTAATACACTGAAAGTGAGTGGAAAACCATGGTAGCCAACACTTGCACGTACGGCACTGTTTCTGTCCTTGAAAAAGCAAAGATGAAGCTTAGAAGCTATAGTGGAGAAGACCTATATATGTACGTGCAGAGCGACTGATCGGGATACTAGCTTGATTGAACTGCTTCATCTGCTTGCAATATATGCATGAGACTTTCAGAAATGCATGTTTATAAATTACCAATGACAGAGGAGGCACTGCAATAATCATCAGTACATTTCCTTATATGGAGTGATTTTTATTTTCAACCCAGAGGAATTAAAATGGTAGAGTGAAGAATGCTTCCATACATTACATTGACTACACTGAGCATGATTGAGCCAATGTGTATAGTTACACAAGAGTATCTGCAGCAGTACAGCAATTACAGTTGGTATCTTATAATTGTGAGATAGCAGTAAGAATAACAGTTCCTAAATGCAGGATACCATAATATATATTTCCCGATCAGATTTATGCTGTAGCTACTATTTGTTTCTTTGTATAATGGCTACAATTCAAGGGTGGAGTCTATTTGAGGGTGGCATTTATTCATTTCCTGACTAACACTCCATAGGGGTTGTGCAACACCATCCTGGGTAGTAGCTAACACCGTTTAGGTGTTCTCATAATCCTGGGGTAACACTCTTCAGATTGCTACCCTGCACCATGGGTAACACAATTTGCATGTGAGCTACTGCTGACTATTGTTTACAGTACAATACACTTGATACAATATGCAGAGTGGATAGGTGGGTGATAGGAGCCCAAACGCTTCTGGTTTGCGTATTTTGTGCATCATTACATTTGAAGCACTGCATCACTGCATGCAGTTTCATTAGTGGGGCTAATGCACATCTCATGAAACATTAGTTATTGATGTGCCTATATGAATCACGCATGAGTCCTGCCCTGGGAAGATTGGTGATGCAGCACTTTGAGCATGGCCCGGGAATTGTGCTTGAAAATACACAATGGAACGGTATTTTGTTTCTATCCGGGACTGCCACAGTTCTTTTCAGATTGCTTGCAACAAACTAGACATGAAAAGCTGGCAAATCGGTTTGGGCTACGTCACACATATTTTGCCATCATGCACAAGCACATCTAGGTCTGCCTTTTCATTAAGGGTGATGTGGTTCATTGATTGTTCATGCAACAACATGCAGCTGTAAAAACTCTAGATTTTATTTCTCACCTGACTATGCATGCAGGCATGATGGTGGTGGTTCTGATGGGTCGGGCAGGCCAGGGTGAAAACTGTGTCACCATGACAACCAGTACCACACCATGCAAAAGATACTGGAAGAACAGCTCCGACATTCCCTCTCCCTCACTTATGTCATTCCAGAGCATGTTGATATACCAGGCAAATATTATGTAATATCATTGGTGGATGGTATTGTATAGATAATTATAGGGTCATTGCTATGTAGTTATTTAGAACTCATTCAGACCGACAGAATTATAGCAGAGAATGTTTCATTTCAAGAGCTGTTGTTAGCTACTTAGTTGGCACAACTTTTAAGCAGCTGATGAAATTCTCACACTGAAAAATTCTGTTGTAAGGCTGTTCACAATGCCTATACTTTATTGACGTCTGAAGCTCTGACATATTACAAGTTTGATCATAAAGTCCATCCAAACTTTGATGATTGTACTTTTGATGAGAAATAAAAGCATTTCTTGAAAATCATTGAAGAACAGTCTTCATGAAACCAAACATGGAAATTTTTTAGTCAGTACATTTTTCATGATTATTCTACATAGCTACATTACTCTGCACCTTGCCATACAAAGTAGTAACTGGAATTTGAGATTGGCAGCCATGAAATGAATGGCAGCACTTTTTACAGCCTCTGACAGAAACAACCACCATGGATCAACAGTTAATACCACAGCATACTGCCGACATACTCACCATCCCACAGGAAGTTCTTGATCTTCTTTGCAATGGAGGATTCACAGTGAGCATAATGGGACGGGCATGCCACTCCATCGGTATTGATGAAGCTCACGAAATGTGCATTAACAGAGACTGTAAGGAGTTCTTCACAAAACCATCTAGAGAGCACATCAACTGTGTTGCAAGATTTTTGCCAGTGCGAGCAAAGGTAATGTAAAATATTGAATCCCAAATATTTCCTGAAAGAAACCAAAGTCAGAAAATCAGATGATTACAACCATCTACACCACACAACTGATGTGGGAACCAAAATGTGAATAAGTGGAAGAACAATGTCTAACAATGGAAAGTGGAGACAACTCCCTCCATCACCTTTTCAACTCTATAAAACCAACTCCTGAGCAAATACAAGACCTCATGAACTTCAGGCAAATAGAGTCCACGCAGTACTACACATTGTCAAACCCCAGTGTCAGATCACCAAATGACACAAGAGTTTGCTGACTTTTATCAAAAGAAAGGAAGAAATCGAGAGAGAAAGGAAACTACAAATAGAGTGTTGGAAGAAGTGAGTACATATAGAATTTGCATGTAGCACTGGGACACAACTATAAGTCATGCATGTGAGCAGTGCATAGAACTGCCACAAGCACTTGCAACATGTGATGGCCATCCCAATAAAGGCTCAAAAGCAAATGCAACAACATGCAGTGTATGCTAAACGACATGAAAGCACAACCTCTTAGAACATCATTTCCACCAGGGTGGGTGCCCTCAACCGTAATTATTGAGGGAATGCTTCTTATCAACATTTCCCCATGGTGAGTTCACACAAACATGGGTGAATATGCTGACTTCTTTCTCAAGCAGTACATTTTACCAGACTACCACACTTCAGAAATGGGACAACAGAAGTACACCTACCCTGAATGTCAAGTTCACAGTTCTAAATATTTTGAAAGAATCACTGACACTCAAGCAATCCTACTCTAGTTGATCACTACTGTGATAATTTCAAGGCATGCAGACATGCTCATCCCAACAAGGTGGAGACTAGGTTGTAGAATGCGAGTGCAAAAGAGATCTAGTTTGTTTTCTCATTTACAACCAAACCAACGGTTTATGACAGCTGGAGGATTTGATGGTACCCTACAGAACCATGCTATGTTTACAGAATTCAATGCACATCCTCAGCCTGACAGCCGCTTAATGTGCAATGTTGAAGAGACAGACTTTAGGATTCGGCTGCATGTTTTGAATTCTGCTGGTGACAAGAAACTGGTATTAAGTCTGGACGCATACAGATGTCTATCACATATGCTTGCCACACATTGTGGGAAGAAAAATTATGTCAATTCAATTGTAAGGAGCTGCATGTTCTACAATTCCCGAGTCACTGACTCCATTAGCCATGCAAACTCTTTATGTATGCACTGGCTGTAATTTTTTCAGAAAAAAGTTGTGGGTGTAATACATGACAGCTTGCTGTTAATGTAAGAGAGTGGTAATCACTTGTGGCCAAGGCTGTGCTTGATTGCACACCCAACTCAAGATATTGTAATGGACCTATCTTGAGTTGTGCTTGCTTGCACATAGCTAGCTGAGACATTGAACCATGAGAGTGATGTGCTTGCTTACACATAGCTAGATGTGGTTGGTTATTCGTGAATGTGCCGACTTGGACTACTGCAGCAGTAGTGAACTCGCAGTGATGATGTAGACTTTGTGCGACATTGTTTCACCAACAAAGCATGTAAATATTATTGTTTCATGGTTAATGGTTAACGATTAACGTAGATATGGCTCACTATCTATGCAAATTACAGCACCCTGAAGATGAGCTAGTTGCTGTGGGCAACACTGTTCCATTTCCTATCCCAGTTATCCCAGAGACCTAGGACCTATAGAGCAGCACAAGGATGTTCTTTTGGATATGTGGTGGCTTTTAAAAAAGCCGTGTGGAGAAAGAAAAGGTGCCGTTTACCCGCCGAAACCCTACAGAGTGCGTCCCTGGCGCTTCAGGGCGTAGACAACGTCCATGGCAGTGACGGTCTTTCTCTTGGCGTGCTCAGTATAGGTAACGGCGTCACGGATCACATTCTCCAGGAAAACCTTGAGAACACCACGAGTCTCCTCATAGATGAGGCCAGAGATACGCTTCACACCACCTCGGCGAGCCAGACGACGGATGACCGAGACCCTTGCCTCCTTTTCCACGTCCAGACATGCTGATGTGCTTTCCAAAGTTGAAGAGATTTTCGTAAGAACTCGATAGAGTTGACAAGTTCTTGTCACCTTTTATGTCAAAATTTGGCGCTTTTTTTTTATCGGACCCGATCGTAAAACCTAAACAAGACTTAAAAAACATTAAAAATGTAAAAAGATGTAGGGATGGCATGCCAAAAAGTATGCAAACAAGGTAGGGATAATGCAGGAAAGCAAAGGTCAACATATTGGCAAAGCCCCATCCCTACATCTTTTTCACACTACAGCTGATGCAATGCTGCTAGATCATATTAGCCTCGTTCTGAGCCAGCATGTGGGAGAAGAAAAGTGGCCTGGGGACGAGGCTAAAACCATGCCATATACTTTAAAGACACACACATATATGATAAGTCTGCAGTCTACTCCAAGTAACTGCTTAAGTTGTTGAAGAGGTTCCGTATAACATAATGCTACCAAGAGGGTCATACTAGCCTCGTTCCCAGACCACGTGCGAGGAGGAAGTGACCTGAGAACAAGGTTACAGCCATGAACTGCCAGGAAAGGTTGTGAACTTGTTGTACGTTTTAGGAAGACCCCCATGCACTGTCTAACCGTAGTGTGAAAAAGATGTAGGGATGGGGCTTTGCCAATATGTTGACCTTTGCTTTCCTGCATTATCCCTACCTTGTTTGCATACTTTTTGGCATGCCATCCCTACATCTTTTTACATTTTTAATGTTTTTTAAGTCTTGTTTCTGTACTTTTTTGATGTTAATCTCAGTTACAGTTAGACCTAAGCCTAAGAAGAATATTTCAAGTGTAACCACAACACCAGAACTTGAAACGGCGTTGACAGTTTTAATAGTAGTGGTTATAGGCATGTAATAATATAGCCAGCTACAACCTGATGAAGGGCCAACCACTCTCCGTACCAAACTTTGTGAAACCAATTTCATGATTCAGTTGTCAATCACATGACGACTGACCAGCTGCAGCACAGAAAACTATCATACTGACAACTGACCATCCTAGCTTTACAGTTCACTAAAGCTGTGAGTAGGCTATATAATACAGTATAGCCTGCAGATGATAAATTCTGTTGTTAACAGCAGGTCATGTAAAAGCAGCAGAACCTCACGAGGTATAGCTTTAGAGTAAGAAATCATGTTTGCTATTGTGCATACTAAACTAGCATAGCTCTTTGATACTGTGAGAGGTAGATGCAAACAATGAAGACTTTCGTTCTTCCTAGCTATAATATGTCTGCCCATGTGGGTTGGCATACAAACTAGATATACAAATGCAATGATTTTTAAAGCTCAGTATCAGTCAAAACTCAGTCCAAAAATCAGTCCATACTCCAGTCCATGGTCCAGTCCAAAAAAAAAACCAAAAAAAAAAAAAAACACAGCAGTCTAACAAGATCCACAAACCAGATCAGATAGAGTCAATTACACACACCAGAACACCAAAACACACAAACACACACAGACAGGAGTCTGCCAAGATCCAGAAACTGCATCAGATAGCATGATATAGTCAATTACTGTGTACATTATCACCAATTAGTATCCATAAGAATGTTACTCATGTACAGTGTGTTGCCTGGTCTTATGTGGTAGCTGACATATAGCAACTAATCTGAGATAGGCGACATAATAGCCTCCCACACACTGTCTACCCTTGTTTCTGAAACGGCAAAGGTGTATCAATTTGGTCCAAGAATTGTGTTACTCTTTGTTACTTTGTCTACCTAGACGTTATTCACATAGACCAGGCCTTTCCCCAGTGTTTTTCAAGCCTACTTACATGTGAGTGGGTGCCTTACCAGTTTTAGTCAAATCATCTAGCTTTTCAGTCCACTCAGTATCAGTCAAAATTCAGTCCAAAAATCAGTCCATAGTCCAGTCCAGAACCAACACACACACACCACACAAAACACATACATGCATAACAACTAGACACAGACTCATTCACAGGCTTTCTCAATCTCTAGTTTTGATTGCTTGCAGTATGCAAAGATGGACAGAGGGGCGAGCCTTTATTTATTTCGAGGCTAACTTCAATGGGAAAGAAAATGACTTGAATGCATGTGGTAACCATATCCTGAGCAGAGGTCAGACACAGTTGAACTTTACTAATTAAAAAGGCTGGGTCATCACTAATTGATGTTGGATATTGCAAGGTAGAAAAGTTTTTTTTTTGTTTTTTTCTATGACGGGATTGGAAAGAATCAACTGTAGGACAGCTGATCTTATCCTGCCCATAATAAATGATTAAAAGCAAAGCCACTACACACATCCAGGTTGTAAGCAGCAAGAGCACAAATGTTGACCGAGAGAAAAGATTTGAAGAGGGAATCAGGTGCATAATCTAGCTCTTACCAAAAAGGTAGTCTACAATCACTGGACTGGGTGGACTGGAGTGGTGGACAGGACTGGTGGACTGACATAAAATCAATTTTGTGCTCTCTAATTAACCTTACTCCTGTAGGTTTAGCCACGATGCATTTTAGTCTTCATAAACCTTGACATGCAAGACTTAAGTGATGAACTGTAATGCTACAACAGTGGTGAGGCCTCACTTTACTTTGTGCTTAGTGTGCAGTATGGTGGGAAGTAGTTTCAGTCTCTCACCCAGGTTCCTTTTTTTTTTCTGGAAACTGCAACTTTCTATTGTGTAGACAACTGTCTGAGTACAGGTCTTTTGTGAAAGCTCTATGGTCATTAGCTACATGTGACACTTTCAGTTGGATAAATGACGTGTATGCTTGTTAATAAGCTTTGAGTACACTGTAATGCCTAATCTGTGTTATCAGAGTGTTGTGAATGGCTTTTGTTGACCAGGGTGAATTTGAAGCTGTAGTGTGTCCGTTAGTGGATGTGGCGGTTAGTGGAGCGATATAAATTGAGCGTGGGCGTACGATTAGTCCGAAGGCCCCACTCATTTCCGGTTTGCGCTGCGTGCAATGCGCGGTCCAGTTGCGCCAACGTTCGCTGCACCGTGCTTCGGTATTCTTTTTTCTGTTGATTTGTGAAGTTTGTCTATACCTATATATGAAGTTGATGTACACTGTGTACTGGCTTAGTACTGCATTATCTTTGTCTTCTGAAAATCTTTTCCGGTGTGTCATCTGGAAGTGCTGTTGCAAGAAATTACATGGCTAAATAAGAGCCTTGCACAAAGCAAAAAGTGCAGCTTCCTTGTGACTACTTTTCCTTATACATTATGGCCACAATCCTTGGGAATCCCTTCTGCATGCAACTTGTGTACAACTATAATTTCTTTTGCTGGTTGTCAAGAAACGTAATTGATATGCACATGATGAACAGTGATACAATAAGTATAGAAAAACAGTGATATAGCAGATGACTGGTTTAAGTTTGTGGGGACATAATCATTACTATAAATCATCAGAATGATAGTGTCATATATTATTCATTCATGACTAGTACCTCAAATTTAATGGGCAATTTATGTATTTTGTTATTCATTACAGTCATGATTGCTAATTGATTGTATTCCTGCATGCATGCACATGCGTATCAAAGAGTCTTCTCGTCATACATAGCTTTTCCCATGTACCAGTCAATATTGTATGCTTCAACTATTACTGAGATCATGGCCTGCAAGTATAGGAAAGAATAGGCATAGTATGAAAAAGTGAAACACAGGCTGTAATTTCTAATGTACCTCAGGCCAGAGCACCATCTTAGCAACTCTGGAATGTGGATATGAGTGCCCACATTTGACATCTTCTGCAATTGCACAGAGATATAGAAAAACTTCATTTATCTGCATGCATGGGAAGAGAGTGTCTGGATCACTCTAATACAAGGTAATGAGTCCGTGATATAGAGCTTACAATGATTGAATTTGTAAAGGGCCATGGATTTTCTGGCAGGGATATCTCTTTAAGAGTTTTGCAGATGTTCAATGATGGCCCATAAGGACTTTTCATCGGTTGAGCTGCCAGTATTCTGAGTTGAATCTGTATTAGATTGTCAAGTTTAGTACAGAACACATGCACACAATGACATGAACTTCAATACCTCAGTGTACTTTAAGGCTTTGTGTATCACAGCCCTTGGAATATCACCATCCCTACAGTAACATGAATTCAATTGTGAGTGATGCTATAGACATTATTACTTGTTCCATACTTTTGTGGAGGTCCAAGACTTGAAGTGACTAGCTGCTGCATTGTGTGAATGTAGCATCTTTTTCGAGTTGTGAAGTGGAACAATTGCTCATCACTGGGAACTCTTTTGGCCTCCTCTGAAAACTCAGGTATTAGCATAGGTATATCTACAGATAATAAAGTGTACAAATATGTCTGCAAATCAATGCATAATTATGTTGACGGAAGTTTTAGATTGTGAATAACCTTCCAATGAATGCCCTCCCTCATTGTCACTGCTTCCATTTGATTCAGAGGTATCAGTGTATGTATCCATGTCACAATCACCTCCTGTGGGTGCAAATCAGGATATCAAATTATTATTAATTGTAGATAACTTTTCTAAAAAGTCAATGTAGTAGTAATACCATTACTGTCCTGCATTTCTCCATCCTACAAAAAAGGCAGAGAGTACAGTCTAATTAAATGAAAATGGTAATTAGAAGTAATAAATTGAAAATTATCCGCATATTTAGGCTCCTCCCCAGTTTTTGCATACTGGATGCAACAAAAGCTGGGGACAAGCTGTATAGGATGAGCCTAATGTTAATATTCAATTCAAAGTGTCTGGATTCCAACACAAGATGAGCTGATCAGGGTTGCATGTGAAAAAAGGAAACAATTATTATGTCCGTGAAATTCTACTAATCTATGGCATATTAGGAAATTATAATGCTTTGGCTTAGCTTTGATGTTACAATCTACTTTCTTACTATGTCTTCATGTCACTATAAAGACTGTAAGGGTAGTGATGTATGTAGCAGGTCAGAACAACATGCTTTTATATTTGTGATAGCTATTGAGACTAAAACCATAGTCTTAACAGCAAGCATGCACTATGCCAAAAACCAGAAATAGTTTTTGCTGCAAAGTGTTAACACTTATAACTGTTGTGCTTTCAATCACGTGAAACAATTAATTTTAACTCTATTATCAATTTGGTTGTGGCTATACCTGAAATGTTTTGGTAAAAGTAATTGTCAGGTTTGTGGACAACTCTGCCTTCAGCTTCTCATATCCATTCTCTGCCTGAACCATTTCAGGCTTAGTGACTGGGCTGTACAGAAGGAACATGAGCTGGTAGTGTATGTTGTACATAGTTAACTGCATGTAAGTATACCTCATTATTATCTCTTTCAGTAACCACTGTCTGACATATGCCTGAGTTGGCTAAAGAACAGTGAAATATTAGTATTCATGCAAAAGCGTCCCGAAAAGCTTATACAAAGTGTGTACCTCAAAAGCAATCTTTTCACCGCGAGTTATGCATGCTGCAAACTGTAGAGGAATACATAACTGCAAGTGTTGTTGAGATCTGCAACAGTATTACCTAATTACCTTGCAGATAAACACTCCACAGTCATCACTATTCTGTTGCTGGGGTAGGCTCTAAAAATGTTAAGAAGTGTAGCTTTAGACTGAAGGCATAGCCTTACAAATACATATATACACACCAGCTTTGCTTGCATTCGCCAACTGCAAGGATTCTGTACGTAACCTTCTTCCTTGTAGATCAAGCATAGCACTTCCCTATAAGTATAAAATATAAGCCAAATCATATGGCATTTCACAATTAACATACTATACATATACGCACCCGATCATTGCCATGACATTGGTGTATGGACTTCTTGAAGAAGTCCGGTCACCCATATAAGAGTCATATGAGTATATAGTTTTCCTTTCAATGTCATACACCTGTACACATTTACAAATGCATTTTTTGAAAATACAAAATATTAAGATCAAAGAATTATATCCTACCAACAATATCCAGTGATATCCCAAGTTCACGGGAATCAGTAGCTTTTGAATGCTCGTGATATCCTGTGGAAGACAAGCAGGATACATGCTGGCACTCAGCAGGCAATGACATGCAGACCTACCACTCCTACTGAAATTCTTACAAGGATTTGAATTTGAGTGTTGTGAAGTTTTAAGCAATAATTATGAACTGACCTTGACGTATGCAGCTAATGTGTTTGAAGCTTTACCCCAACGCTTCCACCTTTGCACAGCCTCATAGAAGAAGGATGAGGTACAGACCACTTTCTTTGCAAAGGATCTCTTCACAAGTGAAAGCTATATATTTTGAAGTGTAAAATAACGTGATTAAGTTAACTGTAATGCCACTTTGAGCAATGGTCTACCTTCGCCACTCTGTCACATTCTTCTTGATTCAGAAGTTGTAAAAAGAAGTTGATAACCTGCAAGTTGATATTCCCTACTGTGAGCATACGAAATTGCTCTGTGCATGTATTTAGCTAGTTAAAATTTCACTTACTTTGTCATTTAGCCAGATTCCAGATGTAACCTTTCTGACATCATCTGTTGTCAAATCATACTCACCATGGTTTGGTGGATGAAGTATCAGAACTACAATTAATTAAAAAAAAAAAGATGCATCATGTAACATTTAGGTGACATATTGAGACGACTACATACCCTTTTCGTTTGAATATGAAATAGCACTGTTGGAGGTTGAGTGTTCTATTTCAATAGGAGCATCTTTATTTCCTGCATGTTACATTAATGTGAAGTAAAATTTACCCTTGTAGAAAGTAGGTTGTACCACAAACACTGTCTTACCATTCTCATGGTGTGAATTGCATTCTGCTTTATCTGTATGTGAGTGAAATATGAATACTGGCTACATAATTACTAAAACACATTTAAAAGGCAGATGCAATTACCTGCAGCATGCAACTGAATTTGCAGTGAGGTATGTGCCACATCATGCCTCTCCAGTATGAAGAGAGCAGCAGAAGTGGTACACTTACTGAATTCCTTTTTCAGTATTGTATGCAAGTATAATGGTGACAAACTGACAGGTTCATTTCTTCTCGAGTCCAGCCACCACATTGAACCACAACTTTCAATTTGAAGACATGTATAGTGATAACTAACATGCTTTAAGAGCAGCATAGTTAGATTCTGCTCAGGTGTAACAGTACTGTCACGCATGAACTTGCATGAAATTTCAAATGCTTGGTGTTATATTGACTAGTTTGTCTCCTGCTTTAGCTACAGCAGCATCTAGCACATCAATTGAGTAGTCTCCCATTGTTGATCGCATGGATTGAACTGGCTCAGTTGGGCTCATGCCCATGCATTTCTGTCCAATGTGAATGCCATAAATCATCGGCAATGTCATTTAAATCAGAGAAGAAAAATTGTTCTGTTTGGTACAAGTTGTTCAGGACACAAAGGCCACACAAGTTGCTGTCTGCTTGCTGCTGCAGGAATGGTTCTGCTGGTCTTTTTATGGCATTCAATAAAGGAGTATCGGTTGAACTTTGCAAAACAGAAGAAGCATACCGGACATTCATGGAAAGGTTGTTCTTTTCCTGGCATGTTAGTATTTCCCAACTCTCTAAACACCTGGAACACTTTTCCACAAACACCTCCAATTGTGCATCCGTTAGATGGGCAAGCACAGACTGTATTCTTCTTTTGGAAAGGGTCATTGGATAAAGAGATGCAGACTTTCTCTTGAATAGAACAGTTTGGTGAAATGTAGCTGTTCCACGAAGGTCATGTGATCGAGAGTCCCTTTGTTTTACACTGGTAGCAATAGGAGTACTACTGGTACTTGAGTATGCACATTTAGGTGCGTATTTGGTACTCTGCTTCTTACATTTGCTTGTGACTTTTGGTTTTGGTTGTCCTTTCTTCCTTTTTGCAGAATAACCTCCAGTGGAAGTAGTTTTTGACCGCTTTCGAGATGCAGCTGTAAGCAGAGGACTAGAGAAGATTTGTGACAGACTCAAAGCATTGGTTTCAGACACTGTAGTAGCATTAATGTCTTCATGAATTATGTACTGTGTCACTCCTGGACTACCTCCTTCAATTTTCTTGATAAAACCACATTTCATTCCAGCCTTTATGTACCACTCTTTGCAGCATGGGTGGTTGCAGGAACACATCCTACTTACACAATCCATGCATGTGTGTGAAGGTGGAACATAATATGGTAGTGTCTTCTGGGATAGAGACTGCTTCAGGTTTAATTGAGTGTTACTTCTTGATGACTCCCATGCATGAATCCCTGAAAGATAGTACTGAAATTGCTGCTTATGCAAATAACCAAGAATGGGTGTGTGATACTTGCTACAGATTTTTGAAAATTCCACATCTTCAGTAGTGACAGACAAGAAACCCAGATCACAGGAAAAGGAGAAGAGATCAATCATGGCTGAAGGATGGGGCAACTCACAAACCTTCATGCCAATGGAGTCAAATGCAGCTTGCAGTAAGTCATCCCCTTCTGCAACTTGGTATAGGGGCTCAAGGCTAGGGGAGCTGTCTATCTGTGTAGGTGGATGCACTTGACATGAGGATTCGAGGCTGGGGGAGGTGACCACCTGTGCACATGAATGTACATGGCTTGAGGACTCAAGGTTTTCAAGGTGTGCCTGTAGATGTGCCTGGCCATGGCTTGGGGAAGAAAGTCCAGGGGAATTGTCCAAGTGTGCAATAGATAATGCTAAATGGTCAGTGGAGCTATCCTGTGACTGGCCATAAGCATTAGTGGTTACTACTGCTTTTGATGTAAGAGATTCTCGAAGGGTTACGGCAAAGTGTCTTATTCTTGATACAAACTCCATTCTGTATTCATCTTCATCTGCTACAGCATGTGAAGGAACACATCCATGCATTCCAACCATCATATTACTGTAGAGAACTGTAGAAGCTTCCTTGCCATTGGGAAGTTTGTAAGACACAGAGTAATAGTTAAATGGTAACACCTCACTCACAACACCTTCACAGTTTGGTAGAAGTACAAGACCATGCTGCTCAGGGTAGCGAAACAAAATCTTCTCACCTTTTGAAAATTTTCGTGTTTTTGTTTTCCTGATATAAGCAAGATAATTTTCATAAAACTTTGATTCCATATTTTCTCGAACTGTTAGGTAATATCTGAGTCTTGTCTGTGCTGTGTGATACAAGCTAGCCAGCATTTCATCTGCTAGCTGATCCTGAGATGGGATGTCATCAGCCACTTGACATCTACTTCCAGCAGCAATGTTTGCAGCATTATCACATGCAGCCATTGAAAGCAGGAACTGGTCAGAAGGCAGAACTGTTAGGCAGCGACCTGATTTATCCTGAAAGTGTTTAGAATCTCTTCCAAAAAATACTTGGAATGGTGTGCATTTTAAAGTTACATGCCAGGTGTTGTTTAGATTCTGTCTGATTTCTGGTAATAGAAATGGCCAAACATTTACTTGTTCCTCGGGTCTAAAATCCAGTAATCGGTGTTTTAAAGTTGATTTAACCTTTTTATTGAGACTTTCCACTTGACCTTGGGTTTGTGGATGGTAAGGTGAACCATGAATCACCATTATGTTCATGGCATGGCACAGGTGTTGAACAACTTCCGCAGTAAATTCTTTCCCGTTATCTGAATGCAATTGATCTGGGCAACCATATTCCACAAATATGTGTTGCAACATGTTTGCTACATTGATAGCCTTCTTGTCAATCAATGGATACAGCCAGCAATATTTGGAAAAAGTGTCCACAACAGTCAGAATAAAACGGTAATCATGTTTGACATGTTCCTTTATGGGATTTGTTGGTCCATACATTTCAATGAGATCTATCTGGACTCGCTCCATCACAGCATATGTCCGGATCAGATTTGGAGGTGCTTTTCCTGTTTTTAAAGCTCTTAACCTGTTGCAAGTTCCACTGCACTCCTTTAGGGTTTGACGAACAATCCCATCCATTCCTTTGCAGTAAAACTGGGATTTGAACTCTTCCAACACCTTTCTCACCCCACCTTTCCTACATGCTCTTCCTGGAGGTCTATGAATATTTTGTATGACTTCTCTAGCTTTGCTCTCATACAACACTTCCTTACGAGACTTTCCTTCTAATCTGTACAGCTTAGAAGTGATGTCATCTAAAATAAACTTTGGCTTGTCCTTGCAACTATTCTCATAAATGAAGCTCACATTGTCCCTCACAAATTGAGACACCTTCTCATCACTATTTGGATTCCCTCTTAAAGAATCACACAATAGGTGATAAGTTTCTTCACTCATTGGTCTTCTATTTTGCACTGACTGTTTCCTTGGATTAGAATTCATCTTGTTCTGATTTAAAGTAACAGGGAATGTATAGTGGTTGTACAGAACAGCTGTGCATAAATGTTGGCTCCAGATTTACACCTACTGAAGTAACAGATCAAAAATGGTACAAAGATGAGAGACATGGTACATTGAAAGGTAGTTCCTCCACTAACTACCACACTAGGTTGAAGAGTGTGGTGGTTACTAGGTAACACTCCTAAGGTAACAGGAAGATGCTAGGATCCATACTTAGACTTGGTGTGCAGTTTTAGCATGAAAGCTGGTTCCTCCACTAACTACCGCACTAGGTTGATGAGTCCGGTGGTTATTAGAAACCACTCCTAATGTGACAGGAAGATGCTAGGATCCATACTTAGACATGGTGTGCAGTTTTAGCATGAAAGCTGGTTCCTCCACTAACTACCGCACTAGGTTGATGAGTGCGGTGGTTATTAGAAACCACTCCCAATGTGACAGGAAGATGCTAGGATCAATAAAGAGACAAAGTGTGCAGTTTTAGCATGAAAGCTGGTTCCTCCACTAACTACCGCACTAGGTTGTTGAGTGTGGTGGTTATTAGAAACCACTACTAATGTGACAGGAAGATGCTATGATCCATACTTAGACTTGGTGTGCAGTTTTAGCATGAAAGCTGGTTCCTCCACTAACTACCGCACTAGGTTGAAGAGTGTGGTGGTTAGTGAACACAACTCCTAAGGTTACTGGAAGATGCTATGATCCATACTTAGACATGGTGTGCAGTTTTAGCATGAAAGCTGGTTCCTCCACTAACTACCGCACTAGGTTGAAGAGTGTGGTGGTTAGTGAACACAACTCCTAAGGTTACTGGAAGATGCTATGATCCATACTTAGACATGGTGTGCAGTTTTAGCATGAAAGCTGGTTCCTCCACTAACTACCGCACTAGGTTGAAGAGTGTGGTGGTTAGTGAACACAAATCCTAAGGTTACTGGAAGATGCTATGATCCATACTTAGACATGGTGTGCAGTTTTAGCATGAAAGCTGGTTCCTCCACTAACTACCGCACTAGGTTGATGAGTGCGGTGGCTATTAGAAACCACTCCCAATATGACAGGAAGATGCTAGGATCAATAAAGAGACAAAGTGTGCAGTTTTAGCATGAAAGCTGGTTCCTCCACTAACTACCGCACTAGGTTGTTGAGTGTGGTGGTTATTAGAAACCACTACTAATGTGACAGGAAGATGCTATGATCCATACTTAGACTTGGTGTGCAGTTTTAGCATGAAAGCTGGTTCCTCCACTAACTACCGCACTAGGTTGAAGAGTGTGGTGGTTAGTGAACACAACTCCTAAGGTTACTGGAAGATGCTATGATCCATACTTAGACATGGTGTGCAGTTTTAGCATGAAAGCTGGTTCCTCCACTAACTACCGCACTAGGTTGAAGAGTGTGGTGGTTAGTGAACACAACTCCTAAGGTTACTGGAAGATGCTATGATCCATACTTAGACATGGTGTGCAGTTTTAGCATGAAAGCTGGTTCCTCCACTAACTACCGCACTAGGTTGATGAGTGCGGTGGTTATTAGAAACCACTCCCAATATGACAGGAAGATGCTAGGATCAATAAAGAGACAAAGTGTGCAGTTTTAGCATGAAAGCTGGTTCCTCCACTAACTACCGCACTAGGTTGTTGAGTGTGGTGGTTATTAGAAACCACTACTAATGTGACAGGAAGATGCTATGATCCATACTTAGACTTGGTGTGCAGTTTTAGCATGAAAGCTGGTTCCTCCACTAACTACCGCACTAGGTTGATGAGTGCGGTGGTTATTAGAAACCACTCCCAATGTGACAGGAAGATGCTAGGATCAATAAAGAGACAAAGTGTGCAGTTTTAGCATGAAAGCTGGTTCCTCCACTAACTACCGCACTAGGTTGTTGAGTGTGGTGGTTATTAGAAACCACTACTAATGTGACAGGAAGATGCTATGATCCATACTTAGACTTGGTGTGCAGTTTTAGCATGAAAGCTGGTCCCTCCACTAACTACCGCACTAGGTTGATGAGTGCGGTGGTTAGTAGAAACCACTACTAATGTGACAGGAAGATGCTATGATCCATACTTAGACTTGGTGTGCAGTTTTAGCATGAAAGCTGGTTCCTCCACTAACTACCGCACTAGGTTGAAGAGTGTGGTGGTTAGTGAACACAACTCCTAAGGTTACTGGAAGATGCTATGATCCATACTTAGACATGGTGTGCAGTTTTAGCATGAAAGCTGGTTCCTCCACTAACTACCGCACTAGGTTGAAGAGTGTGGTGGTTAGTGAACACAACTCCTAAGGTTACTGGAAGATGCTATGATCCATACTTAGACATGGTGTGCAGTTTTAGCATGAAAGCTGGTTCCTCCACTAACTACCGCACTAGGTTGATGAGTGCGGTGGTTATTAGAAACCACTCCCAATATGACAGGAAGATGCTAGGATCAATAAAGAGACAAAGTGTGCAGTTTTAGCATGAAAGCTGGTTCCTCCACTAACTACCGCACTAGGTTGTTGAGTGTGGTGGTTATTAGAAACCACTACTAATGTGACAGGAAGATGCTATGATCCATACTTAGACTTGGTGTGCAGTTTTAGCATGAAAGCTGGTTCCTCCACTAACTACCGCACTAGGTTGATGAGTGCGGTGGTTATTAGAAACCACTCCCAATGTGACAGGAAGATGCTAGGATCAATAAAGAGACAAAGTGTGCAGTTTTAGCATGAAAGCTGGTTCCTCCACTAACTACCGCACTAGGTTGTTGAGTGTGGTGGTTATTAGAAACCACTACTAATGTGACAGGAAGATGCTATGATCCATACTTAGACTTGGTGTGCAGTTTTAGCATGAAAGCTGGTCCCTCCACTAACTACCGCACTAGGTTGATGAGTGCGGTGGTTAGTAGAAACCACTCCTAATGTGACAGGAAGATGCTAGAATCCATACTTAGACTTGGTGTGCAGTTTTAGCATGAAAGCTGGTTCCTCCACTAACTACCGCACTAGGTTGAAGAGTGTGGTGGTTAGTAGAAACCACTCCTAATGTGACAGGAAGATGCTAGAATCCATACTTAGACTTGGTGTGCAGTTTTAGCATGAAAGCTGGTTCCTCCACTAACTGCCGCACTAGGTTGATGAGTGCAGTGGTTAGTGAACACCACTCCTAAGGTTACTGGAAGATGCTATGATCCATACTTAGACATGGTGTGCAGTTTTAGCATGAAAGCTGGTTCCTCCACTAACTACCGCACTAGGTTGATGAGTGCGGTGGTTATTAGAAACCACTCCCAATGTGATAGGAAGGTGCTAGGATCCATACTTAGACACGGTGTGCAGTTTTAGCATGAAAGCTGGTTCCTCTACTAACTACCGCACTAGGTTGATAAGTAGGATGGTTAGTGAAAGCACTTCTACATTAGCAAGCATGCATATTTGAGGATATATACGAAAGATGGCATCTGTACCTTGTGTAGTCTGTCTCGTGTTACTCTGAGAGAGGTCCAAGAGCAAAACCCTACCTCCTGGTGTCAGCCTGTCTGTTAGTGTGCATGCAGTGTGTTTCTTCTACAAGATATGATAAAATCATAAAATAAATGAAAAACCCACTGCATGACCGTATTTATCTCCCTATCTAAAGTATCAGTATACATGTATTGGTCTAGCATTCTTCCCAAAACTTCCTTTACTTTTATTATACTAGATCTATTATGTATATATTAGTCAGAAATTTGAGTATATACGGCAGTCATCTCTGTGTATATTCGTGCTGCTGCCTTATGAGCCAACTTAGGTACTGACTTAGGTAGGGACAAGGTGTAACAAAATTAATTCTGAGACAGAGTGCATAGTTCCAGCTCCTCCACTAATGAGTAATGCATCGACTCATTCGTAATGCTAGATAATTTGTGTAAACCACCCCAAAGACAACAGGGGGATAGTAAGGCACTTATGTGTATATGAATGCATTTTCCATGTATACACACAATTCTGAAAGTCAGAGATGATTTGCAACTCCACAGGATATTGACCTTGGCATCCCACTACACTTAACAATACAGCTACTAAATAGAGATTTTAGATGTTTCGAGGTGAAGTACAGGAAAGTGAAAAGGCCGGAGTCACCGGGAAGGAGACATGGTTTGTACAGCCAGTGCTCTGCCACTGAGCTACAACAACCGGACAACCACCATCCTTACAACCCTAGTATGTGTACTCTTCACTTTCCTCTACATTTCACCTCAAAACATCTAAACACCATGCATCCTTACGTATTCGGAGCTGCGGCGAGTCGAAGCGCAGCAATGATAGCCTTGCACGTGGCTGAGTTTACGCTAACAGAGAAAATTATCATATGTCGCCCACGCACACATTTCGTATTATACGCACATAACGACAGGGGCTCGTTGCCGCCCACGCTCAATTTATATCGCTCCACTAACCGCCACGTCCACTAACGGACACACTACAGAAGCTATGAAGACGCTGAGTGGTCGTAGAGCTCCGCGCTGTGATAAGCATCAGTTTCGTGCTAAAATGACGGTGAGTAGTTAAACCGTTTGAGAGATATCGTTGTTGAACATAGTGGTCTTAACAAGAAAGAAAGAAAGAAAGAAGAATACGAAATACTTATATGAGTCTTGCTGATCACAAGGGCACTCAAAGAGGAAGCCTGGGCGCTTAAATAAGCTTTTAGCGTGTTTGTGGTGAAGTTATATGGCTTTTGCTTAAGTATTGCATATATTACGCGTCGGCGCCATCCCTACATAGAGAGTCTACCGACTCTCTGATAACGCATGCGCATTATTGAAATTCCTTCAGTGATCCAGTATGTCAATGTGAATGTGCAAAACACGCTCACGCAACGCTAGGACTAAACTTACTCTACAAACCAAAGCATAAACTTTAAACTGAAGTAACACAATAATTAGGGTGCAGTCAGTCATGGCCAGACTGGGAGTTCCGAAATTAAGACAGGCATCATTATGTCACTGTGACGTAATGGGGAGTGACGTTATGCTATGGGATAACCACATATTCATGTACACAGCTCTTTTTGCAAGGTCAACCCTAACAGTGTGAACCATCTACGGTGTATTTGGCCTTGTGACATAATGTCCTCCTATAATGTCATGCATGGCCATCATTCGTCTTCGTAGCACATATCTAGCTAATGCTCAACACAGTCTACTCTCCCTCTCAGGCTTCCTATATATTCAGAAGAAGTTTACCACATAATTACATTCATTTTCGGTTCACATTTTGCAAGGTCATGCAAACAGCTGTATTGAGCTGAGGGACATACTGTCCCAGCCTGTCTTTTTAACCCAGGAACAAAGAGCCGAATTAATTGCAACTCTTTCTTTAGAAAATTCTAGACATTTGCTCAGCTTGTAGCCATTGAGCTAGCTAACACCCCACGGTTCCAGAATCACTGACCGCAGAAAAACGAACTGTCGTCTATTTAGCAAAAATCTGTACCCGCAAAAATTACCAACCATTAGGTATGGGGTAGCCTTGTTTCCAGATGTAACTGATTAAGACAAAAATAGCTGTACATAAAGCAAGTCAACTTTTCAACAAATGTAAAGCCAGTTCTTCATCCTGAAGTAAGTCTAACTGTCTACTTGTAGCCCACTTAGAACTCTTCACTCTCTTTGCTGCTGGAATTCCAATGTCCTCTTCTGAGCTATCACCAGATTCAACATCACTGCTCAGAGCTTCTTCTTCACCAGACACCTGTCCTTCTGGCTTTGGAGAGGCTAGAACCACTGTATGCACATCTCCCTCCTCTCCAAATTTCTGTCGTTTTGCCTTCTCCTTCTTCTCAAGGTGTTTGGTTTTGATTCTCTGGCGTTCTCGCTTCCTATCAATATGGTCTCTTGACTTTAGTTTTCTCTGAGCCTTTTCAATGCTGATGCCACCAATTTGTTCCTTATTGCTCTCTGACAGCTTATCAATGGGTATGGGTTTGATTGATTCTGCTGGAATCAAATCGTCATCACTCTCCTGATTTTCTTCCAAATCTGGATACTGTACGTCTTCCTGCAGTGGGTTGCCTTCTTCATCAAATTTGATGTGTTTGTTCACTTTAATTTTCTTGTGTAGCACCTTTTTTGCACGTCCAACTCGTGTTAACAGCTTTGCTGCACTCTTGGAGACCTTTCTCTTGCTGCCTAGAACTCTTGCTTCCTCCTCAAGTTGCTCAGGGTGGATTACTCTTTTCACCTTCAGTACATCCATTTCATCATCTTCACTCCCACTTCCAAACTCAACATTTTGAGCACCAACATTTTGTTCCATTTCATCAGAGCTGCTTTCATGACTTGCCTCACTGGCTAAAGACCCACTAGCTTGTTTCCTTCCACGCTGTTTTCTTTCGACGTGTCTCAGGAATCGAATTCTTGGTGGCTGAGCTAGACCGAGCGAGTTGGCATACATAGTGGTTGGAAGTTTGTGTACGTCAAAGATCATTTTGTTTGACTGCAGGTGGATTGATCGCAAGTAGCAAATGAAACTACGCTGAGCCCAGTGTTTCATTTCTGGATCTTGGGTACAAAACATCTCCAATTTTTTCTGAATTGAGACCATCTTCTTGGGATTGACCTGGATTGGGGAGATAGGAATCTTCTTTGTCTGAAGGGCTTCTAAAATGCCATCTTCCTCTGAGGGAAGAAGAAACAGCAATGCCTTGCCATCTTCTTCGTATCTAGCTGTCCTTCCAACTCTATGAATGTAGGTATTGGCATCTTCGGGACAGTCAAGTTGTACAACCCAGTGAACACCTGGGAAATCCAACCCTCGGGCTGCAATGTCTGTACAAAGCAAAACAGCAGCCTTCTTTTTACAAAAATCATTGTAGATTCCCATCCTCTTCATTTGTTTTTGTCTCCCGTAGAGAGCCATGAGTGGGATACCGGGACGGAGCCGCCGAAATGCTTCATAGATATATTTCACTTGCTTGCTGCTTGACATAAAAACAATGATTTTACAGGACACATGGCTTCGGATGAAAGAGTACAAAATGCCAAGCTTGTCCGGAAGCTCGCAGACAATATAGCTCTGTGTAAGCTTGTGAGGTGTACTGGTTTTTGAATGTTCATGTACGGCCACATACTCTGGATCAACCAGACTAAGCCTTGCTAAATCACGGACTGATTTAGTTTGAGTAGCAGAAAATAGAAGCGTCTGTCTCTCAGCAGGCAAATTTTCAATAATGGCATTCATTGTTTTCTCAAAACCAAGATCCAGGATTCTGTCGGCCTCGTCAAGAACTAAAAATTTGAGCAAAGAGCAATCGAAACTTGCAGTTTCGTCCATGTGTTGCAAGAGACGACCAGGTGTGCAGACGACAATACTGGTGGACTGAATTCTGTCCCGTTCGTGTTTTACGTTCTTTCCTCCAATTACTAGCCCTGCCGAGAAGTCGTGGTGTTGCCCGACTTTCCTAAGAACTTCAAACGTCTGATAAGCCAGCTCTCTTGTTGGAGATATTATGAGAGCACCCAAACCATCCATTGACGACCAACGCTCACGCCATAGACCTTCTAAAACTGGAAGAAGGAACGCCAATGTTTTACCCGATCCTGTTTTAGCAGCTCCTAGGACATCACTGCCTTTCAAAGCAAGTGGAATTGCCTCCCTTTGGATGTCCGTTAGTGTTACATACCCAGTCGCTTTCAATCCATCAAGCCGAGTGTGCTTTGAAAGTGGTAAGTATGAAAATATTGCCAATCTTTCGCTACTCAAGTCTACGTAGCGAGAGCAAACCTCGCTAATCTCTCGCATTTCAATCTTCCATTGCGGTTCTCCCCTCTTTGGCACTCGCCTTTTCTTTCTGGGCCTCTTCTTTCGATATTCTGCCATTTTTTCGATGCACGTGCGTTTGGGTGAACTCATGGTCTCGTTCCCAGATTACAGTGCAGTTTGGAAACGACACTTGAAGTGAACGATCGGAGCAGTCACAGGGCAGATCTCTCTCTTAACCGTAAACGTGGGGATGGATGATGATGAGTACAGTGACGATGGTTTCTAGACGACGACGCGGCGGACCTCGGTTTCGACGCAGGTCTGGTAGAGATTGTATGCCATCTGAATGTTGGCGAGTTCGTTCTCAAAGCTGCCGCCTTTGAAGGCGCAATGCACGACTGCATCAACGCCGTTGAAATGGTGTCGGTAGCGTTCTCGGTTGGGGTTGGTAAGTTCGGCAATTTGAACGCCTTGGACTTCTTCGCCCTGTCGGTTAGTGGTTTTCACGTCGAGTAGGACAAGTTCGTAGCGTTTGCGAAATTCGGGGAGCATTCGTCCAGCGATGTAGCCGGCGGCTCCGGTGATAAGGACTTTGCGTTTTTGCATGTTTTTGTTGTTCGCAATGCGTTCGGTTAGGGTTGTCGGTGCAATGACGTTTGTCTCCGTATATCTGTCATTGACGTTGTCAATTTTTTGTTGTTCGCAATGCGTTCGGTTAGGGTTGTCGGTGCAATGACGTTCGTCTCCGTATATCCGTCATTGACGTTGTCAATTTTTTGTTGTTCGCAATGCGTTCGGTTAGGGTTGTCGGTGCAATGACGCTTCTCTCCGTATATCCGTCATTGACGTTGTCAATGCCTACGTTTCCGTGATTACAAATGATTTTGCTCGTCTAGTTTTTCTTGAACAGCGTGTATCAACCTATCAAATAGTTGGCGCGAAACGGGCCTATCCAGCGCGATGGCAAATAGCCCGTGGTGCGTCGTCTGAAACCTGAAAACGCGGTTGTTCGCGTTTAGAAACCGGACAAGTATCTGGAAGAGAAGTTTTCCGCGAACTTGGAGTCGATACGCTTCTTTTATTTGCCGATAACGTTTCTCAGGCGGGGGCACAAAACCTCGGCGTTCGCGGA